>CM038595.1:6495503-6663054 GCA_021533255.1 Ceriops tagal | reverse complement strand
ATATATATAGAGAGAGAGAGAGAGAGAGAGAGAGAGAGAGAGAGCTTTCAACTTAATTAATATGGCCGTCTCCAATCTATCTAAGGGGGGGGGTTAGAGGATGTAAGCCAAAAATTCCCCAAGTGTACTAATTTTCTGAGGTGTAACGTGGGGTCATTATCTTAAAATATCTCAGTTTTTCGCTAAGTGTTAATTGAAAGCAAAAGATTTGTGGTACCATTTATCTATCCATAAATTCACCAGACAAAAAGTAAAATTCTTGTCTAAGATTAAGATGTTAGTATCTTTAAAGTCTTATTTAAAATCACTTCTAATTTATTTTATATGCTTATGTAACATAGTCAAATAGGCGAAACAATGGAAAGAAAAAAAAAAAACTTTCTTTTTTTCTTTTTATTTGTAGGAAGAGGACGATCTAGGGGGAATGCATGACGTTGGATGGTGCTTTACGTGCAAAAAGCAAAGTCGCGGGGCATGTTGAGGATCGAAAAATGATATGACAACAATTGGAGATCATTGACAAAATGCTTGGTGGAGAATGGAAGACAAAGATGGTGCGCTGTTAAGTAAAGGCACTTAAAAAGCGAAATATAATAATAAAGAAGCATAGCCATAGCCATAGCCATAGCCATCAGGGTGATCGTCAAGATGCTGGCAAATGCCACCAGAGTATCTTCGGTTTGGCATACGGAAACAAACAGTTAATTGCATATTTGTATTCTGTCAATGTATGAGTAGAGTTAATGATAAATATCGCAAATATATATTTTAAATCATCTAATAAGTTTATATCTGAAAATATGCCAAATCACAACCAGAGGTGGTGCCGCTTAACTCACTCTCCTCCTAACCTCTACATTTTTCATTTATATACTACACACACATGAACTTCATATGATTTTGTACAACACCTAAAATCTAAGGAGAACTACCACCACAAGACCATCTTAATTAATCCACTTGCATTTATAAAATATATCACAAATTTTATTTTTTACTGTTTTATAAATTATATTATAATTCTTATTTTATGAGTTATTTATTTATTTTCTATTATTCTAATTTAATTAAAAATTTTAAGTAAATTATTTAAGGAGTCTATAAACCATTCATAATTTTTTTATTTTAATTTGTCATTAGATATTTTCCTTTTTGATTAAAGTATGTTTTCTCACCATCGTAATATTTAGTAAATTATTAGTTGTTAGTTATCATATGAATTATATATAAAAAAAATCTCTTATAAACTATCGTTTTCTCTCTAATAAATTTTGTATAAGATTTAATTAAAAACTTTTTGTGTTGGCCACTGCTATTCAATTGGGATTAAAACATATTTAGTCTGTATTGATATAAATTATAGATAACATATCTCTATCAAATATTTGTGAGAAAAACATAATTATTGCATATTATAAACTCTAAAATACTTTAATTAATTGGTGAAATAATCTAGTACTAAATATTTAAAAAAAGAAAAAATGACTATTACATAATCTAAATTTTAGGATGATACAACTTATTAGTAAAATAATATTAAATTAAAATTTTATTTGTATGTAAATATGATAAATTTATAAATATTTTAATTATTTGATAATAGATATATTTGATGAGATTTAAAAAAAAAAATTAAAAATAATTTAATTTTTATTTTCTATCCATTAAAATTATGAAAACAAGACTTTATCCTAATTGTTGACATGATGGTTTATTCTTATTAAATTCTTTTTAACGTCCAAATTCTTAATTTTCTGTCATTAATATATTCTAAATTTTTATTTTCGTGACATAAAAGATATTAACTTTTTGTCATTAATTCAAGTAAAAGAGTTAGACATATAAAATTTAAATACATATCATAAAAATTATTTTTTATTATTTAATAAATTATAATTTTTATTTTATAATTTATTTATTTTATATTATTTTCATCTAATTAAAATTTTTAATTAAACTATTTATAATACATGCAAATTATAATAAAATTTTTATTTTATTTTGTTAGTACCTACTTTTTTATTTAATTAATTTTTAATTTTATTTTAGGCTAAAATATTTCCAACTAGCTCAGTAAACTTCTTTTAATCTATCATTAAATATTTTTATTTAATTAAAATATATTTTCTCCTTTAAAATAAAGTGTGTTCCAATTAATTTAACAATTTTAACTATAAATTCATGTGTAAGTGTAGGAATTAACTCCATCCGAATACTTAGCACCCCAATACCAACAGTTCATGGCCAATTTATACGCATCTCTTGAGCATAAGCTCGATTGTCCATCTGAAAATGATAGTCCATTTGATGCAAGGAAATATGTCAAAGCTCTGGATTATACAATGACGGTACAACTTGCCATAAACACCAGCGTAGAAAATTTTCGGCATACATGCTCAATTGTAACATGTCCTTAGTTCTTAATTTCTCCTTCTAGAAAACAGGTGCCAAGAGACGCATAATATCAAAGTTCAGTACCATACGATGAAAAAGAAAAGGATGAAAAAAAATAAAAAAGCAACACCACACCATAAAAGAAGCATCTCTCAAATAAAATGTGCGAGTGGAATGAAAATAGAGAATGCACCAGTCCTTAAAAGGAAAAGGAAGGTTGGATATCAACTGACGACAATAAGTAAAAGCACCAGCGGGACAAGCCCATCTGAATTTTTTTACCCTTCTAGTCCTTTGCACGGTTCCACAATGCAACTCTACATAATTTTGAGACAATGACCACCTCATGAGCAGGCATATGCTAATGGCTCCCCATTGGTGCCATAATATAAGTACACCCACCCACCCTAGGCACAAACATTGTGTCAGCATGCCCGACCGCGAGAGACGGAAGAGCAGTGCTCACAAGTCGAAAAGATCAGCCCAGCCCAAGACAGGAATAAATAGTTCACCGTCTACATGGTATTTCGACCATCAGTCTTCTCTCTCGTATTTCTTTGCTCCTGAATCTCTTCAAATTCTTCATCGTCCCCTCTCTTGCCTGCCGCCTGTTCTTTCCAATATTGTACCAGTTTTTTCAATCGAGCAACCTCTTTCGATGAAATATTTTTGCTCGGGTCATTAACGATTGACCGAACCCTTGACGCGTACCTAAATATATATAAAATAAATGTCATCAAAACTTGAAAAAAAAACACATCATCAATAATCTTGAAATACCTTCACGGCAAACCAAATAATGAACTAGTAATTTCACAATCTAGATGATAATCAGTGCATCACCCTACAATGCTGTCCCACTAAAAATAAGAAAATTCCAAATCCAACTTGAAGATCTCATAAACAACTGTGTTAGGATGGAATGTCAAGCTCATAGATTCATTTGCATTTTCATTCTATAATATTAAGAAGAAATACCAAACATTAATTTGGGTTAGATATTTCATGCAATCATAATGAAATGTATTAAGAAATTATCAACGTACATTAGAGAATTGTGTGTCTCGTCCAAATTTGATTCTGCTGGAGATACGTTCACAAACATCAATGTCTTGGCATTACCACCAAGGGAATCACTCATTAACATTGTTAATTTGTGATTTCTATACGGTATATGTTGGCCATCAGATGACAGAGCACTTATAACATCTCCAAGCGCTGAGAGCGATCTGTTGATACTTTGTGCTTCTTTAAGTTGACAACCAGAAGAACCAGACTTTTTTACTCTTTCTGATCCCGCCAGGTCCACAAAACTCAACTGCACATGGTATCAGAAAAGTTTCTATGTCACAATTAAAAAGTGGAACAAACAAAAATAAGATTCACAATACAGTCATAGACACATCACTTGCATCAAAATCGGCACATTGATCATCTTCTCTATGTATGTATGGAAACGTACCTTTCCTCTTGCAACAGACTGAGTTTGAAGGTTAGTACTTTCTATAATAATTGAAAGTATCAAATGGGATCTTGAACTTTCTTCATTCATTTGAGTCCCGGACGTATGTCGTTGTTCAGATCCTTTATGAATGATGCTTTGTAGCTCCTCAAATGTTGCAATTGGTATGACTGTCACATTTTCTACAACTACCATACCCTAAACATTACAAATTGAAGAATACATGAGATTCACAATCGGTAAACAATACTAAAATCCTTAGGATTAAAAATAAAAACCTAGCACTTTAAACGAACAATCACCTTTGAATCTTTCTTGATATCCAATTTTGCGGGTTTCATATTCTTTGGTAATAGAAGGTCTACAAGTGTATCTTGGTACAACTCCACCATGTATGCCTGTATTGTTTCACAGAATTGAAACATAGACGCTTAATGCCTTCTTATCTCCTAACAGAAGTATAAATAAGAACAAGAAATATTTTACATTGGGTAACATAGAAGTGTTAAACTCTTACAACAATGACTAATGCATATTGCACATGCATAAAACATGAAGATACATCTTACATATAAACTCTTAATTAAAACCAAATTACCTTCAATGAAAATGAGAACTTGTTGCCATCTCGTCTCAAAATTTTAAAAAGTTCAGTGGTTGCCCGTGGTGTCAGTCCAGGATTGCTAGCAGAGCCATATATCGTAAATGTCTTCCCAGAACCAGTTTGGCCGTAAGCAAATATGCAAACATTGTATCCATCCACAGCAGATTGAACCAAATACTGAATTATAAAATTATCACATTAGAAAGAGAACTATGTGTTGATCAAACATTATAAATCAAAAGTACAGGTTTTGATGTTGATAAATCACAAAAACTGAATCAAACTCACTCTTGTGTCCTCAAACACATCTTCTTGGGTAGCATTGTCATCAAAGACACGATCATATATATGTTGCTTCACTTTATCATCTTTCCACGAATGTCCAATTGTAAATTCATCCATGCTACTAAGGACACTTCTTTCCTTTTCAGCAATCTCCTTCTCATTTAAAGGCCGAGAACGACAAAATACCCTGATCTTACCTTTCATATCTGAATTCATTGAAAGCATTAAAAAAAAAAAAAGTTTCATTAGTAAAAGGATATATTTGAAGTTAGGGAGAAAAAACTCAATAACAATATTCCAATGGTCTTAGAAAAATGGTAAATAGAGTTGTGAAATTTATGTAGTTTGGAGCATGAAAACCTAGGTGACACTTATTGCTTGATACTTTGTCTTTTACCATATCAATTTGCACTTTCTTTATAACTTTGACTGGTAACCTAAGGTTCATCTAAGGCATAAGATGCTGACATTCTTCTTGTTTTCCTAAGCATCTAGCACTTCCTTGCCAAAGGTAATCTGATATTTGCAAGTTGTCCCTGAAGTTAGTTGACTACGTGCAGAATTGATGTTGCAGTGTAACTACATCTAAAGAAGTTGAACTGTAATTAGAGAGTTCCAACTCATCAAATTTGATCCAAAGAATCTACTCCTATTTGATTCTATTTGGAAGAGTAGCATATTTTAGTTGTTAGTAATTCTTTTACCTTCATGAAGCCATTGCTTAAATCTACTGCAGATATACAAACTCTAGAGCTACATCACAGAGAATTAATAGATGGACAAGTCCTTTGAATTCAATATCCCCAATTTAGAGGATGTGATTTCTACATGGTTTATTTCACATATGCAGTATAACAGATAGTATATGTAATCTATTTTTGAAGTGTATTTACCTTCTATAGTATTGAAGTAGCGCTTTCGTAAAACCTGTTCTTCCTTGTAAAGTACTTCTAACTCAGCGAGTTGGGCCCTTTGCATCTTCAATATGGAAGCAGTTTGTTCGTTCTTTCTATCAATGTCCTGAAATTATATGAACACTCAATAAGTAAAGATGCCTGGAATTCAAATTCATGATAAATAAATTTAGAAAAATAATAGAACTGAAATAAGAAGCTTATTACAAGATGATACCTCTTTCATCCCTCTTAACTCCTCTAACTCCTCCAAATTATTTTGCATGACAACCAAATCTGCATTCCTAGTTGCAAGGGTCAATTCCGAAATAGCCAAATTCTTTGTGACCTCTTCTAGCTTCTTTCCAAGTTCCATGACTTGTAGCTTCAAGGCTTTGCGTTCTTGCTCAAAATTTTCCTTAAGAGCTTCTATCTACACTTCAACCAACAAGGAAATTGATCACTTTGTCATCCAAAAATTTATTAAAAAAAAGCTGGGGAAGAAGACTAATGAGTTCAGGCACAACCTCCTCAACTTTCTCCTTTTCAGATCTAGAGATCTTTTGTTCCAGGAATAATTTCTCATTTGCACATGTCTTAATACTTTCACTTGCTGCATGCAATTCTCCATTCTTCAGTTTCAGTTCATCTTCAAGTCTCTGCAAGGCCTGTGGCATTAAACATTCCAAAATCATCATAAAAATGCAACAAGAATGCATCACATCTAATTAAAGGCAAGAACCCAAACCAATTATCTTAAACTCAATGGCAAATGAAACACAAGCACATAACATATAAGCATAAATGCAGGGGTGTACCATCTTCTTTGTTCCAATCAAATCCTTTTTGGCATTATTCTCTGCTGCTAGACTAGCGAGGTTTGCAAACCGTGTTTCCATATTCCTTTTCTCCAACAAAGCAACCTAACACATACAAAAATCAACCAACAAAACTTTGAACATTAAATAGGCACACTGACAAATGAGTGAGCTATTAACTCAAAGAATTATACAAACCTGAAGGGCTGAATCCTTTTCAGCAAATGATGATTTAAATTTATCGCGTTCACACGCAACTTCTGCCAAATTTTGCCTCTCAGATCTCAAGGACTCTTTCAAGCCCACCAATTCTGCTTGCAATTTCAGTTCTTGCTTTTGCTTCTCACACAATTCTTCTGATAACTAGATGCACATTATATATAAATAACCATTTAATTCAAATACAATTTCCAAGAAAAAAAAATGATGAGAAAAATTCATTTCTCATAAGAATATAAATTAATGTCAAATATAAAAGCAATTATTGAAGATTACTTCTCCAATGGAACAGCCATTTAAGAGGGCTGTTCTGGCTACTAATTCTTAAGCCATCGATGAACAATTAGATCCTAGTAACTCAATTAGGGTTGCTTCACATTCACCTTGTCCTAACCCAACAAATGGATACAATATACAGAAAGCTGGATGCTAAGGCGACCATGAAGTAAGATGCACCGAAATGCAATTCAACAATGATGTACACGCAGCAATTATGTTTTATCCTGCATGAAATAGGTTAAATTTGTCTTTTATCTGGAATGTTGTTTCCAAAGAATACAAGACTCGAAAGGCATATAACTTGCTCTTTTGGATTACTTCTATTCACAGACTCACAATTTCCACCACTACAACATTTATAAGGACAACCACTAAATACAGTCAATTTTGCGTGCTTACTCGATTAGTGTTCATCTGACATTCTTCCAAAGTTTTAGACAAATCCTGTATGCGTGTCTCATACACTTCCATGTTAGAGGACTTAGAATTGCTGGAGAGATCTGCATTTAGAGAGCCACTGGCAACAGATCGAGCCTTAGAATAGCGCCGCAACATGACATCATTTATGTGAGTTTGAAGAGCCACACAAATTTCTTCTCCCTGATTGATGGAAGAACAGCAATTGAAAAGGTAAAGCACTTTTTTCTTGACTAGTGACTTACTAATAGAGCAAACATTACAGTATCTAACCTGCTTAGTCTCAAACTGAAATATGTGAAGAACACCTGCAACTCTCATTTTAAAGAAAACAGCAGTATTGCTACTGCCAAATTGCATTATGTCTCTTAACTCTGCTGAGTGTAGATACTCCTTTGGAACTGGACGAAAAAAATGGACCTATAGACAAATGAACACAAATTGAAGAGAATTGAATATGTGGCATGCCATAAATTTTTAATAGCGAGGGATTAATTCAGTATGATATATAAAATGTGCACTTACTCCCCGCTTATTAATGCCCAAAATAATCCGTCCTGGCAAAAGACCAATAGGATCATCAATCTTCCGAACACTAAAGAAAATTGAATTTCCATAAGGAAGTGTCCGTAATATCCGCAAAAATTGCTGCCTTGCATCATCTTTTGTTAGATGTTCCTACACAGCAATAAAGTCTTCAAATGTCAAGAAAATTTAGGGCAGCCTCATGATTGATCAGAATAGATTGTTTTCACAAGTAGATAAGCATTGAGATGATTATTAATTACCATTGAACGATAACGAGAAAGAATATCCAATTCCCACTCCCGTTTCCCTCGGGTTATTGCAATTTGTCTAGGTAAAAATCGTTCAAGGAGATAAGTCCAATCACTGCAATAAATTGATTTCAGATCGATGAAAACCCATAAGTACAATTAGTAGCCAGACATTGGACAAACAATCATTCTAAAGCAATATTTATAACACTATTAAAAACAAAAAAGCAAGCAAAACCCAATTTTAAAATGACAGTGGGAATTAAAATCTCTCTACAAAAGTGAAGTTAGAGAAAGGAATACTAACATGTATGATTCAGGGCTACCAACAAATCCAACCTCTACTAAAATTTGTAAAGCAGATAACTGCGCAGCATCATCCCTTCCAACTGGATAATTGCCCACTATATAGTCATGTTGCAACTGCAACAAGACAGCCACAGATTGGAAAATCCAATGGTTAGAATTGATTACGTGTTGGAAATGAGCATTGATGAAGATCACAACTAAATATCAAAGTTAAAGCTGTTCAACAATCCACCAATTGGTTGTACGCACTTGAACATATGATAATTGCACAAACATTGGATCTGTTACAGCCTCATCTGACTCACGAAATAGCTTTTTCTTAAATGTCAGTTTGCAGTGCAATATTTCTCCTTTACTTCTGTCCTTGGCTGCCTTGAATTCTGTCAATAAATCTCCTACATATTTGTTATCATCTAATCCAATATACTCCTCTGCATGACATGAAAGCAAATATCAGATGACTACCATAATTGATCTTTGTCCATAATACAATGAAAAGAACAAAATAAATACCATTTCCAGGATCGGGTGACCTGGAACCAGTAATAACTTTGCGGCATTCAAAAAGACTGAAGCTAGAATAGGCTGAGAGCTTAATTATTCCTGCAAGCTCCTGAAACAGGTAAATTCTGGTTAACATAAAAAATAGGTCCACACAGCATATATGTTGTTCCCCCACCCCCCCACCCCACACACGAATATGTCTGTGTGTCTGACTTCAGGGGGGGGAGACAGATAGACAGAGACAGAGAGAGACACAGAGAGGGAGAGACAGAGAAAAAGAAAGAGAGAGAGAGAGAGAGAGAGAGACAGATTGAACCGGCCAATTGTCAAAATTTCCAACTTAGAGCAGCCACAATTAAATCACAGTTGCAATCTAGTCTTCTTTGTTTATCCACCTTAACACAACTGGATAAATATCATGTTAAAAGTGTCTTAAATATTCAAGTCATCTTCTCTAAAAAGGGGATAAAAAAAAAAAAGAAGAAGAAGAAAAAAGAAATAAAGTTCAAGTCATCAGCATATTTCTAAAATATTCATATGGATATCTAATAGTGACTATGATACATGCAAGTTCCCTCAAATAATTGCTATAAAAGGTCCACAAAATGGTGCTAATTCCTAGTATCCAATAACCCTGCAGCTAACTCCCAGGTCACATTGCAAGTAAATTAGTCAGGCATATACACGGATTAGTGCCAATTTAATGATATCAAGTGCAAAATTAAGTTATCTGTTTCAGATAATTTGTTTACTTTGTTCACATTGAAATGAATTGCAACAGTACCTATCAAAACTACATTTATTTAGTCAAAGTTTGGTTTTGTTTAATCCAGCACTCCTATATTACACCAAAGGCACAAGGAAAAGAATAGGTCAATTGCTCAAGGTTTGTTTAGGTTGTCCAGTTGTGATTGGTTTTTCTGGCTTTGCATGTCTGCAGCTATCTTACCAAAAACAAACATGAAAAACAAATTAATGGTGAAAGGGACTAGAGTACCTCAACAGCATCAGATACTGTTGTTGCCATGTCATAAGTGATTTCTTCAAAAGTTTCATCCAAAAAAAACACAATTGTTGTAAGCTTTCTACCAGTTAGGAGAGCTTCAATTTCCTCACGTCCTGGTATTGAATGCCTTGGACCGGCTTTAACAGAATGCTTCAATGCATTTAAGGTATTTGATGCAAGAATTTGAATCTCAGAATCTGTACTTGCCCCATAAGTTACATTATGCACGTATTCAGATAAATATACACCAATGTCCTTGCTAGGAGGCATCGATGATGCACATAAATACATAAGCTCCCATGCTTTAATCAGGTACTGCCTACAAAATTATCAAGGTTTGAAGTTTAAGCAGTTAGAAATTATTAAAGTTGGAAGCCACAAAATTTGCAATGAAAATCAAACATCAGAGTTTACATAAAAGGATTGTTGCCCTCCAGTCAAAGTGACAAATAGAGACTATGCATTAAGTTCACAATTTACAGGTCCTACAAGGGAGTTCATTAGTTTCTGATTGACCAAGGGGGGAAAAATCGACATTAAAGCACAAAGGAGAAAAAAAGAAAAAGTAAACTTGAATTTAGAAAGACTTGCCTGTCAGGGTTGTTTCTAGTTTGTTTTGAAATCTGTGCAAAGAGTTCATCTCGAAGTTCTGCACGCTTCAGAGTGTGCTTGTACAATTTTCCAACAAGCTCAATTCGCTCATCTAAACTGGTTGGAGTTACACGATCAGACGAATCAATGCCCATGTACTTCAAAATTATTTGGAAAAGTTTAGTTGCTCGGCTTGTCAGGTCACTGTTAATTTTAAGCAATGAAGTTGGTATAGGATCCTGCAAGACACTGGAAACTTAGCACTTTAAAAGATTGGTAAACATAATAGAACACATCCACAAAAGCCCACATAATGCTTTACCTTCTGGAAACATAGCATGTCCTCAAATGTGAACTTCTCACGAACTTGAGGGCCCGTAGATTTTTTAGAAAAAAACCCACGTTTCCCAGTAGATTGAATCTGTTTCTGCATCATCCTTAGAAATCCTTCAACCTGTAGAACATAACCACATGACACTTCACAAATATCTAAATTTGACCAAAAAAAAAAAATCCTTTTGCATGACATGAGTTGAGCCCAATATTTCTATCCAACACACCAGATCATAGCTTAAACGCAGCCAATCCCTCAGGATTACATCGAAGGCAACAGAACTTAAATTGTTTACCTGAAATTTTTCAATCAAAGGTATCGCACCAGCAAGTTCTGCTGGAATAACCATGGAAAGGACTGTTGGCACACTGTAAGAAACGTAAAACGTAAGAAATAAAAGCTACAAGTTAGACAATTTTTGCAGAAGTAAATGGAAATCACTGAAGAAATATGTAAATTTCTCTACTAAATTTTTATTGGATATACAGAAAACACAGAGAAATATAAAATGGGGTGTATAAAAAAAAATGCATACAATTGCAAAGAAGAAGGACAGTGTACCAGTACATAAGGTGATGATGTGGATGGCGGGAGCAAAATGGGTTGCCGGGAAAAAAGAATGTAAAAAAATAAAAATCCCAAAACTGTCAATTAAAATGCAGCATTATGTAAAAACACTTCTCAACCAAAATCTAGCATTTAGAAGGAAAGTTTCAGCTAGATCAGCATGTACGCTAATTCACAAATAGATGAGTGGATTCTTAAATATAAGAAAGCAAGTAAGCAAAGGACTGGGTTAAACTCTATAGAAACATCCTAACACCAAAGCATGGCACTTACGGTTGTGTGGAGCTGGCACCATCGCTGTCATATCCATCTCCATTAGAAATAGAAGCAGAAGAATTCAAAGGAACGTCCTCGTTTCCATTAGTTGAGACGAAGGAAGATAGACTTGCTCTGAGACTTTGGGCCATCGATGGCTCCATTTTTTTTATTCAATTAGAAATCACCCAATTAATTATATGTGGCAAGAGTACGTTTGGCATAACAATCTCTTCAATCGATAACGAACCATCTATACTTCCAGTGATTGTTTTTGACAACTGCAAACAAAAAGGTAACGGTAGTGGAAGACCGGAACACAATTATCTGCAAACAGCTTTTGAGTTTAAGCAAAGAAAACAAGGGAACGCAAATGTATTTAATATTTAGGCCCTTTTTCCCTCTTAGAAACATACCCAAATTCTGTAAACCAAGTAGCAACGATTTATGCCAGTGAATGATAGCGTATCCATCAGGATACGCTAATTGGGCAGCATCGAGTGAGTGAGACAAAATAGAATGTACATGAAGAAGAATAAAAAAAAAAACAAAAGAAAAATGCCTAACACAGGTGAAAATAAGTGGAGATGAAAAGATGAAAGAACACAAGAAGAGACAGAACTCCGCGACATCAAAAATAAAGAATCGCGAAGGCCGATAATGTCCGGGGTGAGCTCGTGTTAGAACAACAACGACGTCGGTTTCTTTGTTACCAGCCGAAATGGAGGTAATGTAGTCATAGATCGGTCGACGAAGTGAGCAAAGCAAGGAAAGACGAACAGATAAAAATTTAACCAAAAAAAAACACAAAAGAGAAAAAAAAAACAGAAATGCAGATGGAAAATGAAATTAAAAATTCAAAAAAAAACTTTAACCAAAAAAAAAAAAAAAGAGGGAGAAGGAAAGGAAAGGGCGCTCTTACCTCTTGACTACACCACCACTGAAGAAGACAGAGTGATCTAAAGCGAGAGCAGAGAAGGACCAACTGAGATGGATGCGCGTGACGAGAGAGAAGGGGAGAGATTGATTACGATCGTTGTTCGTTGTTTAAATTTAACAAGAGTCACGAGTGTTCAATAAATGAATGGGGCGACGGCTGGACGAAGATGGCCAGTCGTAGTTTGATTTGCATTGCCCATCACCCACCACCCCCTCCCCCTCAGTCTCCGTTTTCATCATAAATTTTTTCCCCTTTTCCTTTTTGTTTTTTTTTAGATCTTATTTTGTAAGTTTAAACTCAAATCAAACTGCTACCCCAAAAATTAAAAAAACAAAAAAACAAAAATTTATATTATTATTATTATTATTATTAACACTTCTTTCGCATGATTGGTGGCCGCTAGAACCAGACAAGACACGAGACAAGGTTGCCCAGTTTCCCACCATGTGACAGAGTGCGAGGAGAAGGGCGGTTGGGAATGGGAGAGGAGGAATTCTTGTCTCTGTCTAAACACTCTTCGGTTGCCGACCTGGTTACCAAGGCTGTTTGCATTTGACTGGTTTGCCAAGTCACCGGTTTTACTAGATCACATCCACGGCTGGGATTTATTTGTGCCGGCGGTCACTTCCAGCGCCATCCTACTTTTTCTCTCACAAAAAAAAATAAAAATAATAATAAATTTAACTCATGACGTCTAATATGAGAAAAGTGGTACTGATTTTTCTTTTTCGGTTTGATCGTTTCGTCTGGGTTGTAATGCAACTAACTAACGGTTCCGGTAGAAAATTATGTCAAGTCTTTTTTTTTTTTTAAATAATAATAATAATAATAATAATAATAAAGTGGAAAGAAACCCATTTTCTTTTTCTCTAGTTGAGCGAAGAGAAACATTTTTCTATAAATAAAATCTAAAGTTTAAATATTAAATTTCACTCTAAATTTTAAATTTATCAATCACTAAATTATTGTTAATAATTTTAAGTTTTAATATTTTAACGTTGGAAAATTTTATAGTTTTTAACAAAATTTTCATTAAATTTAATTAGTACATACAATAATAAATTTAAATTAAAATGAGCCAATATGAGATATTAAATCTTATTATTACTTAGTTAACTAACAAATACTATGTCAAATAGTCCCTAAAATTTTACGTCCACTTAAGAAGCCAAACTATTTATAAAATTGAATTTATAAACATTATAAATTATTTTAAAATTTCATACTTCAATGATATAAAATTTTATAGAATTTAACATGTTTAAAAGTAAACATTGATTTTTTTAATAAAAATCAATTAATTAAAAAAATATTTTATTATTCAACTAAGCAGATTACTTAGTAATGCGATTCACGTAATTAATCTATGTGATTTCACACTTCATGCTCCCAATTCTCCGGCGTAGAAAGAAAGATTTAATTGGACACTGTATACGTTGCATTATTTAACTAAGCGGAAGTGCATAAAATTATATTTTTAGGAAAAAAAAAAAAAAAACTCTGTCGTAAAGAGCATTATGTAACTAATCTTCGATTTAGCCGAAAACTTCTGTATATTAATTAAATAATTAATCTTTGATTGTCTCTATCTGCAACTCACTCACAGTGTGATTCCCTCTCCATATCTCCACTGTGATTGTCTCTTTCTGCGTGCAGGCGAGCGCCGGTCGTTGCAATTGTAATCAGAACAGTCATGGAGGGTAAGCTCGAGGAGCCATAAATTTTCTCGCCATCATCGGCTTTACACAAACACAAAGGAATCACACACGCTGGCATCTAATTTCCCAAACATAACATTACTGAACCCTTGTGTGTTTGCCAACCATATTTCTCAATTTACTTGTACTACCACAACAACAGAAGACCACCGAATTACGTTTATAACCATGCCGAACCAAAGTCTTAATTAAATAAAAATTCTCTTGACATCTTTGCGGACTTATGTTAGAGATCCCCCTCTCTTGGACTAAACGTGGATTGTGACTGGGAGGAAGCAAACAAGGTTTGGGTATGGCTACATGAGTTTAGTTTTTTTTTTTTTTTTTTTATGAAATCTATTGTGCTGTGAAATAAATAATAAAAATATATTTTTTAAAGATCTAAATTGAGACTTTTTATATGAATGTTTAGACTCTTCGTTAAAATGACATGGTTTTTTTTTTTATTTTTTGTTTACATCCCTAAATTATAACAATAAGTTATAATGATTTGAAGAATTTTATTATTCTTTAACCCCCCCCCCCAAGAACATAGCGTAAGAAAGATACTAGTCACAGTTTACAAAACTAAATCTTACCCTCACCTCAGGGGCTAGGTTTGGTGGGTGACCCAATAGTTAGACAAGTAGACAAATTCTTCTCTAAAAAAAAAAATAATTAATATTTTTATATTATACAAAAATAAATAAATTTTATTAAAATAAAATTTATTTTTATATATTTATTCAATAAAATAATACAATCATATACAATTTTAAATAATAATAACTTTTTCAGTAAAAAATTTACTCAGTTTACTAATCCTGACTATTTGGTCGAACTATCTAACATCAAAACTGTATAAATCAACCGAGTTAAGGGGGTTTTTTTTTTTTTCTAGTTTTAGTCACTTCAAATTTTTAAGCAAATTGGACCTGACGCATGTTGTGGGGCACCAATTTTTGGATCCGATTGTCCTTTCAGTTTGATTTTTGAAACTTGGATGCAAAGTGACACTTTCTGAAGCTTCTGCCTACGCGACAAAAATGTACAAAGGCCATGTTGGGCAGAAATCGACACAAGGGTTGGGGACTATTCCCCTAGGGATTGATATTTGTCACCTCATGCTTTCCCTGGCCGCATCCACCTAACGGACAGTAGAGTCTACGTGGCTTATATATAGTTGGACCATATGGCTTTGGAAGCAACGATTTGGTTATTTTATGTAGTTAGATGAGAAATGATGCTGCCGTTCTTTTTCGGAGCAGGCCTGCCACTAATTCAATTCTTGGAGCATTTTGTAATAACACAATTCAAATTGGGTCGGGTTGTCTGGCCGTAAGCACCCAACCCATGCTCCAACATCCTTCCACACGGACACACGATAACTGACGACCATCAGTTACATAAAATCATGGACCGATCTTGGGCCAGCCCAAATTTACCGCAGCAATTCGAGCACGTATAGTTATTACTCTCATATTAAAAATTAACGTTCCAAACTAAAACAAGAGTTGGTGTGCACAGCCGAATCCCAATCCGCTAGATCTAGGAGGAATGGAGAGGAGTTATCCCATGGTTAATCCTTGAATCGAGTTTTAGTTAAAAAGAAAAAAAAAGATAAAAAACACAGAAGTACTCCTACTTGAAGACCCTTAAAAGTAAAAAAAAAAAATATTTAATCTTTTTTATTATAACCTTTTTAAGAAAGAAAGAAAAAGCAATACGAGAAAATATCACCTCAAATTAAAAAAAAATTACATTTTAAACTTTATAAATATAAATAGTTATAAATTTAATAAATTATATTTTAAGAAGAAAGAGTAATAATCTCGTAATAAGTGCTGGTAAAATTAATTAGGCATGAATTCATGTCTGTCGCTACATCATCTTCTAAGCACAAAGGAGTTTTGAATTTTATAAATATTTATATTTTAAAAGAGAGGATAATGCCCTGAGAGTAAGCTATCAAAGTGGAAACTTCATTGCCTAGTCAAAAAATTAAATCCGAGGCCATGGTACTCCCTCTACAAACGAAAGCTATGCATGAAAAACAATCATATTTGTCGTCCGATTAGTTCAATGCTATTAAAATATAATATAGAATCTATGTATCAAATTTTATTTAATAATTTAAATTTTTAAGTAAATTAATTTCTTAAAATATAATTAAAATGTTTGTAATTAAATAATTTTATATTTAAATTACATGATTTTTATATTTAATTACAAATTCATATATTTATATTCTAAATTACATCTGAAAAATTTTAGCAAAGAAAGTCAATGCATGGCCAGACGGATATCTTGTGAGCCCAACCGTACCATTGAATTCTAGGGAATAAGCCAACCCCCACCCCCCGGATGCCAAAAGATGTGCAAAGGGAAGTAAATTTTTAAGATTTGTGCAATTAAAAGCGTAACCGAAGAAGGCAACCGAATTCCGCGTTGAGCTCAGCAATCCGTCGTGTGCCCCCGCATTTCCCCCAATTAAATAACACCATCTATAAATATTAACTATGACCGCTACTTTTCTAGGTAGACTTTTTTGTGCCAAGGGAAGATCCAACCCTACCGGCGGTGGTTTCGTTTGACAAAAATATCTTGGTAGACTTTTTAGTGCCAAGGGAAAGTCTGACCCTATTGTTTTTTCAAGCAAATTAAAATAAATATAATAATAATAATAATAATAATAATAATAATAATTTTGACTTTGAGCAACAAATTAAAAATAACATATTTATATCTTGATTCAATTTCTTACAAAAGAAAGAATTCGTCACCAACCACCAGTAATCCCACATAATCTAGTCTATATTTTAAGTCACGGGCGGCATTAAATCTGAAATAGCAACTGTTTGCTATTTTATCAAATCGGTAAACTTATCAGCAGCTAATAAGTCCCTGCAATAAAATCCATTGCTCTCGTTTTTTTTTTTTATATATTATTATTATATAACGAAATGAAATGAAATAAAATTTAATCATCGGTAAAAAGCAGCTAACTATTTGCACATTAATGCTTTGTTTGGAAGAAAGGAAAATGTGTACGGAGAGAAAGAAAATAAAAGGTGAAAAATGCTTAATGGTGTTATTCGGAAAGGTTTTTTAACTTTTGCAGGTGAGAATGAAAGGATGCGTTATTCTTCTTTCGAGTCAGCCATTTCCAATTCCTCTATAAACACAAGGGAAATAATTGATTCCTTTGCCTTTCATGAAGAGAGTATAATGTTTATAAAAATTTATTTGATTTGCAACTCTACCACTTAAGAGAATCTCACACACACAAAAGATAGAATTGATATTTTCATATATATTATTTTTATTTTCACTTTTTTTTAAATAAAACATTTTTAATTTCTTCTCACATTGAAGACGAAAAATATTTTTTCGCCAAAAAAGAAAAAGGGGATAAATTAAAAGTACAAAAAGGGTACTTAACAAGGTTTCGTCTAGCATCATTAGCATCTGAAGTCTTAACCAGAATGTATACTTCTCCTAAGAACGCCAATAATTCTATTCTGCAATTCCAGGGAACACAAACAGGGTCATTTGGATCCAGAACGAAGGGGGGGTGGAAATTATTCATGAACAAGAAGTCAATTAGTCTGCTAAAGTTAAATCCAAATTAGCCATTGACCTGCAAATAAGATAGAAGCAAGCAACACTGTGTTCCCGCAAGCCATGCGCAAGAACAGAAATTAATTGGTTGCTTGCGTCCTACTCCTAATCTCCCCTAATCTTCAGTAATATATATTAATCAATTAATTACACTGACCCGTTTGTCATCATCTTCTTGAACTCCTTAAAATTGACGCTGCCGTCGCCGTCCTCGTCCACCTGCCGGATCATCTTGGTGCATTCGCTCAGCGAGCTCTTCATCCCGATCATCTTCATAACCTTGTGCAATTCCGCCGCCGATATCAACCCGTTCTTGTCAATGTCGTACAGGTCGAACGCGTCCTTCAGCTCCTTCTCCCCGCACGACGAGGAGTCGTCGCTGCCTTCGAGGCCGCCATGCTGGATGAACGCGACGAACTCGTCAAAATCAATGTGGCCGTCGCCGTCCTTGTCGAACTCTTGCATTATGCACTGCGCATCCTCGGAGGATATCTTGGTTCCGAGTTCTCCGAGGTTGTCTATGAGCTCAGCGCAAGAGATCTTGCCGTCGCCGTTCTTGTCGAACTTGCTGAATATTAATCGTAGCTCCTTCATGGAGCCAAGAAAAGTAGTCGGCTGGGTCGACTCTGCCATCGCCCAAAAAACAAAAAATAAAAAAAGGAAGAAAAATTTATGAGGCGGCACCCAAACCCTTTGCTTTGTGCGTTGGAATTATATTGGCAAGAGATTCTATCGCTCAACGCGTTTTTGGACGCGTTAGTAAAAGACTAAATATTTACTTTCTAGTAAGGAGAAAGATAGGATGCATCTGGGTCCACGGAACACAAGTGGATTCAGCGATTTTCAAAGGTTCAACTCGTGGGAAACTAAGTTCCAGGGACCTATGAGGTTATGACAGCGCGGAGATTGGGTGGGGCGGGGGGGCTTCAGAGAAACGTGACGCGAAGGGAAATTTAATGGTCGCAGTTGGTTCAGATTCCAATAAAAAGTTGGCGCTCCCAGTGGCACGGTTGGGTGAGGAAATCTTTTTCCTTCTTGGTGTTGGGCTCATGGGTGGCCCACTCGGATTGGGACTCTTTATTTGTTAACGCTTTTGGGTGAACGCAGAAGACGCGTCAATGATTAGTGTGCATTATCTAAGCACTAATTAATAATAATAAAAATTTATTGTAAGTTAGTGTGTTTTTAAAGATTAATTAATATATATTTTAAGTTTAGTCAACGGATTTAGTTGTTTCAGAATCGTTGAATTAATTGTTTCTTCACTTGTATTTTATCTCAAACCAAACAAGATGTTAATAATTTCCAACCTTGTCTCACCAAAGTGACGGATGCTTGCCTTTTTCCTTCAATTTCAATTTGCAAGTGTATGCCATCCAAATAATTGAAGCATTCAGCTTGAAAATAATGTGTGCTGCCTAGTTGCATTTTAACGTGCATTTTGGGAGGGGATGCAACTAATAAGTCTGGCAATTTCTGTTTCAGGCTTAAAATATGGAAAAGGTTAACATAGGCAGAGACACATCACATGATCATGGGCTGTTAATTTGTGCCTTTTTTTTTTTTTTTTGATAAATAATTATAATTAATAATACTAGAAGAAGCATTTTTCCTTTCCATTTCTCGGTTTTTCTGCAATTCGGGACAAAGCACCTGCACGTCTTATATTGTACTTTTAAGCTAGGGTTGCCACGGTTTTTTTTTTTTTTGGGTTTTATTCCAACAATGCCAGAAAGTAAGGCTATTGGGGACAATGTGGTAACAAGAGCAGGGGCATCTGCTTTGAATGAGAATCTTCAAGTCTTGTGTGGCGTATGTGACGTGAAAGCGCGTACGTGACGTGAAAGCGTGTAACCCTAACGTAAAAGTAACCTTCGAAAAGGACACATCTCGGTCGCATTATTTAATTGCCGGCTGCATTATTTCATTTTCTCGCTCCCCGTGTCTCTCTCACATAATTTGGGTCGTTAGGGTAATTTGTGGAAAACATTACGAGCTACTGTGGGTTTTCAGGACAGCGCAATGTACATTGATCTAGCCTAATTATGTATTTTTAAGATATAAATTCAGGTTAAAATTAAATTTTAACAGGCTATTAACATTGTCTAGCTCCTTTATTACCTATAAAAAGTTCAAGAAACATGTAAAAGTATCTTCGTCTAGAAATTTTTATAAAATACACTGTAATTACTTAAAAAATTTTGGAAGGGATCATACTAAATACATATTTAGAGTACTCCTTGTAAATAGTTAAAATATTCTATTTTAAAATTTTTTTTTAAATATATAAATAGGTTATTTTTATTAGTACAAATCTTTTTTTTCAATATAAATTTACTTGTAAAATTTTTTTATACTTTTTTTTTATTTTTTAAAGTACTTTCAATTTACTTACTTGCCCTCGTATACCTTTCTTCAATTTACTCAAATTCTTCGAACTTTACTTAACTTATTTTCTCTTGCAAGATTAATTAAGTGTCGCGCGAGTTAGAATGAGCAAAGCCTAATTCTGTGATAAGTGATATCAAAATCTACCCTTATCTGTCGTAGGACCCTCGACTTGGCGCGCAATGCCGAAAACTCTCGGTTTTATCGGCTTAGTGCGTGTCCAAAAATATCAACTAGGACGTCGATGAATTCGGTGTGGGAGAATATAATAGTTGCACACTATCCAACTCTCACATTGTTAGGAGTAAGAGAATTTTAAACTATATAAATATGAATACTATATACTTCAATAAATTATCTTTTAGAGAGAAAATAATAACTTTGTAGTATGTTTGATTAAAGTGTCGAAAACCAAATAGTAGTGATATTTTCAATTACTAATTTAAATTTTACCTAAATTGGTTCACTTTTTAAGAGGGTGCAACCGTGGGGAGTGGCTTTGATTGGGTTTATATATGGTGGTGGACTTATTAATTACTACCCGTAATAATTGAGGGGAAGCATGGGACTTGTTTGAATATAATTAATAAATTAATACATATATTATTATAATAATACCAAAACTGAGTTAATGAATTAAAAAATAATAATAATAATAAAGAAGTGTGGCAAAAAGTGAGTGAATAAACAGGGGGAAAAATGGTTCAACGGGCCTCCTAATAATAATAAAAAAAAAAGTTAAAAAAGTAAAAAAATATTTTCATTGTGTGTGTATGTTTGTTTGTTTTATTATTATTATTATTATTTTAGAATCAGTTATAATGTTAATCTATAGATCAAAAAAGGTTTTAAAAAACATATTATATGTAGTTTAAAGTGATAATGTTAGTTTAAAAAGATCTTATTGATACCCTAATTAGAGATAAGAAGGTTAAAAGATTAAAGAGGGAATAAGTCGTTAATTTATATATCCTTTTTGCCTCCCTGTTATCTATTGTTATACGGACACTGCTAAAGTCTTGGATATACGCCTCGGACACATATTTTACACGACACCCACCTAACAATTTATGTTTGTGTCATGAAGCCTCGAGTGCAATGGCCAAAAAGTCGAGATTTAGATAGGGTAATTGACTAATATGGAATTTATATTCTTAAAAGTTTAGATGAAATAAAACATGGGTTGAATGAATACATAGAGAAAGTTCCCACCAAAATTTTTTGCTTCTAGTTTATCTCGAACCAACAACATGTTAATCGTTTCTTCCATGTCTCAACAAGGTGACATTTGCTTGCAAATTGTTTTTTTTTTTTTTTTTTTGTTTCTTTTCCACGGCAAAGAGCAACAGCTCACAATTTTGGGCACAAAAGTATTAGTTGAGTACTATGTTCTATCAAAAGCAGTGGTCTAGTGGATTTCATCCCAAGTGAAATTATTTGTAGGACCAGAGAATGTGGATGAATATTTGAAGATCAAAGCAAAGCTCTGGCAATAGACTTGTCTTCCTCGAGTATTTCAACATCCGTGCAGGTGCTTCCCTGCAAATATCCATATATAACGTATATAGTTCTAGAAGGCTTTATAGGTCAAGGCCAACTTGATAGCATTTATATTTGCATAGAGCCAGAAACATAGAAGATTTTAGAAAATGAGAATATCTAAAATGACTTTCACGCATCAACCACCACAGAATATGAAGTCTTACTATTTAACATTATCGAAAGTAAAGATATTTCAAAAGATTTTTTTTATCTCATATTAAAAATAAAAATTTTGTTTTATATGTTTATAACACAATGCTTATTTATATATTGTAAAAATAAAAATTTCAAAAAAGATCTCGCCTATATATAAATGACACAAATATAGTGCACACAACTTTATTTAACTATTAAAATGATAAATTCTTATTGGGTAATAAGTTATTTTATTTAATTATTGATCTAATATAGACTTAATATGGGAGTTACAATGCACTCGCACAGTAAATTACTTTATTTCATTGTTGAAAAGATAAATTCTTCTTGGGTAGGTTTCTATTTCCTTTACAAAGGTAAAATTATTTTTTAGTATAATAATATTTATAAACACTTCAAATTGGTATTTTTTTATGCATATTTTTTATCCAAATTTTAATCTATTTTTTATATTTTCCAACAAACAGGTCCAATCTTTGATTCTATCAATTATTTACAATGAACCAGCAGTTTTTACATATAATAAATACAGTCTCCTGGATGAAGCAGGTAATGGTCCTCGTTTCTTTTCCTTCGTCTTCTACATATCTCTTTTCATTTCCATTCCTCCTTCATGTGAATCGAGATTTTGTGAAGAGGGTGCGCAGTAAGAAGAACTAAATTAAATTAAACTTACAGATATATCTCTAAGAAAAAAAACATATAATTAGCTTTTAAAGATAAAATAGTAAATAGACATTCAGGGACGAGGATAGAGCGAGAGCAGAGACGGGGACCATCGATACAATTCTGCCCTTATCCGTGCTAAAAAAAAAAAAAAATCAAGAATTAGAGATCTCGACCCTAGTCTTCAGTTAAATTTCCTTTGATCTTTTTCTCGTCGGGAGTGATTCCACTACTTATAATTTGCAAGTGTTTGATATCGAAGTGATTAAAGCATTCAGCTTGAAAGTAATGTAGGCTAGCCAGCAGTTGCATCTTGACGCGCATTTGAACGTATGTAGTGATGAGTTCGGCAATTTCAGCGTCAAGTTTCCACCGCATCTGGAGAAAATGTTAGAAAAGGACACCTGAAGTGTGTGCCTGCTCAATCGGCCAATCGTAAACAAGGGTTTTTTTTTAAATTATTATTATTTTTTTTTTTTCTGGTGTTCTGTACAAGCACCGTACGTCTTATATTGTTCTTTTAAGCTAGGATCGCCGTGTTTCATATGTTACTTTTTTGGGTCAGATCACGGGAACATGAACGAGATGGGACATGCATCATTAAATTTAAATATAAAAATAAAAAAAAGATATGATTAATAATTTTAATTTTATTTTATCTATCTCTATCTCGTTCATTAATTTGGCCTTTTCTTCCATCTCATCTGATCTGTCAAAAGTAACTAATGTCAAGCCTTATGAATTGTCTTGTATTTTTTTTTTTTTTTATGCAACCGATGCGACAAGGGAACAATTGCTTCCGAGAGTGGTAAACATTCCCAGAGAGCAAGGCAATTGAAAAAATGTGGGTAAATGTCAAACGGGAGGAGGGGCATCTGCATAATAATCTTCAAGTTTGTGTGGCTTACGTGAGATGTAAACGCGTTATCCTTGAGTACAAGGAACCTTTGAAAAGGGCACATCTTGCTGCGTTATTCAATTTTCTGGCTGCCTATTTCTCTTTCTCGCATGTTTGTGCCAGACATTATAAAATACTGTGAGTTTCCATAACAGCGTAGGGTAAGTTTATTTTATTGAAAAGTATATTAAACTGTACATTATATAATAAAAATAATTCTTTCTATTAATTTCAACTTTTTTCATATAATATTAACTATTGAGTTGTTGTCTACAAAAATAACATCGGTTGTTGTTTAGTTAAAGTGTCAGAAGACACAAAAATTATGGTTCACTGGGTAGTTAATTGGCAACTCTCACCAAATATCAGTGGTTTTGTCGATTAGCAACGTTAGATGTTAGCTAAATTGGTTTACTTTTTTAAGAGAGGTGGTCTTCATTGGATTATACGTGGCGGACATATCAATTAGTACATGAAGCAATTACACTAGATGAACATATTTAGAGGCAATATATTCTTATGATAATATAAAAACTAAATTACCAAAGAACAAAAAAAAAATAAAGAAGCCATGCAAAAAAGTGAGTGAACAAATAGAGAAAAAAAATTATAAAAAAATGTATTTATTATTGTATTTCTCACTTACATGTCTAACAAGTATTTTTCATAATTAAATTTTAAATTTTCTCCATGATCAATAATTTAGCAATATTAATCTAGCAAAACAAAATTTTACAAAAGACTAACCTTCTTTCTTCTAATTGAGGGTTAGGATTAATCTAACAGAGACACAAAAACAAATACGCCTACGATAAATTGATGAAAGATTGAAAAATCATTTTCATTTTAACTTTGTATCTTAGAAGTTTCATTGAAGATTAAAAATTACTAACAATGAATATGGTATTACTAGCAGGTCAAATTATAGTGGTAGTTTGCCAATTCGTATTATTGAACTAAACTGTGGTGTTAATCAATTTATATGCTCTAAATTGTCATATTGAACAACATAATTTTTTAAAAAAGTTAAGGAAACTGAAAAATAAGTTTGTTAGACAATGATTTTTGGTTGGAGATTTTAATAGGATGGTAGTTAAGAATCAAAGAGTGAGAGCAATAGATGATCAATAGACAATCCAAAGTTTTAACAATTTTGTTTATTTATTTGTAATTAATGGATCTTCCTATATAAGGGCATAGATACACTTGATGCAACTTGTGAGATGAGCCTTCTATAAGTTGAATAGATAGATTTTTAATGGAAGCAAAATGGATGCAGGTTGTATCACAACTAACACAGTGGGGTGTACAGTGCTCTTATTTTGATCATACAAGAGTATGTTTGAGAAATTAGGCTTGCATTTAGGGCTTTACTCCTTTCAGGTGCTTCAACCATTAGATGAAAAATCAATGACTATAGAAGGATTTTGAGGACATATGGTTACAGACATTGATAGTCGATCATTTAAGGTTTAATATTAGGTACATGTTATGTGCAATGAAGAAGTTTCTCTAATTCTAATGCAAAAGGGAGAGGGCAAATCATCAGATGGATGTACATAAGGCAAAGCATAAAATTGAGTAGTTAACATTAAAACAAGAGATGTAACGACTATCTGAGATAGAGTTGGCAGGGTTGGGAAGAGTTAGAGCTAACTACTGAACTACTATAAATAAAGATGAACAAGAATAATATAAAAATTTTTAACTTTGGTGGTTAAGAAAAGGTGATAAAAATTCAAAGATTTTTCAGATCCAAGCATCGAATAAAAAAAGGAAAAATGCAATTGAATTCATTGGTACAGGTGATGGGATGGTTTCTGATCTGCTGTTAATGAAGAAAGCTATCTTCATTAAGTTTAAGAACTTATTGGGTGTTGTCATAGAGCCAAGTATAAAGATAAATGCACTTCATTAATAAGGTGGATAAGACAAATAATATGTTTTTAGAGAGGTCCTTCATCAATAAGGAAGTCTGGGAAGCCATTGCTAACTATAATGGTAATATAGCTCCTAAGTTGGATGGATTCAATCTTAATTTTATCAAGTATCATTAAAAGATAATGAAGAGGAACATGATGATGTTTTTTAACAATTTTTATAAGAATGAGAAGTTGTGTGAAACATTTACATCTATGTTTATGGTGTTGATATCAAAAGTCAATAAGCTATAGATATTGATTAGTTTTGATTAATCTCACTAATTAGTTGTGTTTATAAAATACTCATCAAAGTTCTAGCTTGTAGACTTAAGATTGTGGCTAGTAAGACTGTGGAGGAGTCTTAAATAACCTTTGTGATAAGGCGCAACATTTTAGACAACATTTTGATAGTAAATGAAACCATTAGGATAATGAAGAAATGAACTTCAATGGGCGTAATTATCAAAATTAAATTTAAGAAATCATACAATTCTATATAGTGGATTTTTTTGGTCAAGATGATGAGACATATGAGTTTTGAGTATTAAAGAAAAAGATAGATATAAGAGTGTATATTTATATCGGTATTGTCAATTTTTGTTAATGCCAAATCGATAAAGCAATTCTTGATGATAAAAGGACTAAGGTAAAAGGATCCCTTATTACTATTCTTATTTATTTTAGGAGCTAAAGGTCTCAATGTGCTGTTTAAAAAGGTTATAGAGATAAGGTTCATGAAAGGCATATTGCTAAAAATTGACATCAGGCTAATACATCTATAGTTTGTCGATGATATTATTATATTTAGCAAAGTAGATGATGAGTTAATTAGGAATTGCAACAAGGTCCTTTATGTTTCAAATACTATATTGAGTTAAAGATTAATCTTGTGAAGATAACTTTGTATAGGGTCAAGATATACGAGGCGATGATACAATACTAAGCTAGCTTTTGGGGTTGTGGGGTTGGATTGTTGCTAATAAGATATCTTAGACTTCCATTGGATGTGAATTTGCGAGGTAAAAGTTTATGAGAGCCAGTTATTAAAAAAATAAAGAGTCATCTAATAAAGTGGAAAGCACGATTCTTATCAAAGGGCAAGTAGTTAATTCTTTTGAAATCATATTTAAGATCGTTGCCTATTTGCTACATGTCCTTATTCAAAATGTCAAGCAATTAAGATGGGCATATTGAAAAAATTCAACGATCTTTCCTCTGGAGTGAGACAGACGTTCAAAAGTGGATGCACCTAATTGATTAGAGTTTTATTTACAAACAAAAAAAAAAAGGTGAAAAGGTCTAGGTATTAATAACCTTCAAGATATCAACATAAAGTTATTGCTAAAATGACTCTGAAAGATAAAAAACATTAATAATGTTTTATGGGTCAAAGTATTCAAGGCAAGATATAAAAAATAGTAACGATGGTCTTAAGAAGATATAGTTGATGAAATTTTATGTGATTATGTAATGTATATGGTTAAAAAGAAATAACAAAGTCTTTAGAGATAAGTCGTTTTTGATTGATAAAATATATGATTTAGTTTAGGTGTGATTATGGTAGTGGTCAATTGAGAAATAGCCAAAATTTAATTTTGCACTTAACATATTTTATCATAAAACTTTTGAGTGTCTAACTCATCTTAAAGTAGAATAAGGTCCCTTAGAAATAACTTGGTCTTCACCATTAAAAGGTATTTTCAAATTTAATATAGATGTCACAATAACAAATAGAGATAGAAAGGCAAGAATAAAAAGAATATTACACGGTGATGACGAGAAGATGATTTAGATTTTCTTCAAGGCAATTAGAGTGCTTGGCATTAATAAAACTAAATTACTTGTTATAAGAAAAATAGTAGACTTATGGAGTTAATAGCAAGCTGTAAGCAAGATCCCACTTATCATTGAAAGTAATTCTTGCATTGTAATTACTTAAACGATAAAAAAGGATAAAAAAACTTTGGAAGCTACAATAAAGTTAAGAATCTAATTTTCTTTATTTTTTGTCCTCAAAAAATTGCATTTATAGATAGTTGCATAAATACAATAGACATTAATGTAATTCTCATAACCTTATATTGAAATTTTTATATTTTTTATTCTCGTTGAAGGTCATTTAGCTTTCTAACCTAATGTAATTATACAATTAATTATATAATTATTTTAAATACAATTTATCATTAAAAGAAAAAAAAAGTACTAACAATAGAGTTATCTCTTCCAAAAAAATAGAGTCCAGGAGACTATGACCGACAATTCGCGAGGGTAAGATACCAAAATAAGTCCAATATTTTCCTCCCAAATTGATCCAAATTTTCGGCACAAAGAAACGATGAAGACTCTTGCCATCATTCAAATAAAGCTGACACCCCAGGTCTATCCTCTGATTGCCTGGCTTCCAATAGGCCAACGAATTCGTCCCACTAGGATAAAGATCACTATTAAACTGTTCTTTTTTTTCCATGACAACCCTCTCTGATTCAAGTCGTGCAATTGAAACACACGTTAAACATCCCATTCATAAAGATTATCAATGCAAACAATTCAACATTTTTACACCCTTTCAGAACCTGGGCTCACCAGTTTTATGCAGAGAATTTTCATAAACCAAACGTTTATGCAGTAAGACTGCACTCGGGCCACTTCCTCGAGCTTCAACCAACCAAAGCACGCTTCTATTATTCGAAATGTTCATAGACACTTAAAAAGCACACAAACCCTTACCAAGATTTACGTAACCTTCAGGACTAACTATTTCTGTTTTCATTTTTAATTTTGGATTGGCTGTTCAATGCCAAGCAGGTCCTAGCCTTTCCAGGGCTACCTAGATCTGGGAAGATAAATAATCTCCAAAAAGTGATTAATCAAATATTTACAAAGCTCCAAAACAAGAAACAAATATATGCAAAAATGCCAAAAATTTTATTCAATCTAAGAAGATTTTCCAAGATAGGAAGAAAAGGATGTGTATGCTAGAAGATTTTGCACAAATAGGTATAGGGTCACATTTGGGCTCATGGTAAATTAAAATTTGCTCCTGCTGCTCAGCCTAAAGCCTCGAGCATTACAAAAAGATATCCTGTAGGAGTAACTCATTACCTACTAGGTGGAATTGCCACAACATGGGCATTCTCCTTAGCTAGACTTATTGCAGTCTTAGCTTACTGTGGTATGGAAGCTGTATTGACCTTGTGAAATCAAGCTTAGACTTAACCTTTGCAACATTCAAACAAGATCCCTGAATGGAAGCATTCAGTTCCTCACCTCCCCTCATACCCCTCCACGCCCACCCAAAAAATAAAAACTCTTAATTCCAACACCCTTCAACCTTTTCATAATATGAGTTCACTATATTTGAATAGTTACTATACATGTAATCCCCAATTAGTAGAAGCATTTGTCTCATTGTGGTACTCCGCATGGCACTGTCTGGTCCATTTGTTGACAGATTCCAGATTAGACAATGCCCCACTACCACTTCCTCAGCAAAAGATTTGCAGCACAGGCAAAGAAGAGTGGAGACTAAAGTAGCCCTCAAATAAATTAGATGAGTCTCAGCACCCTTTCTTGTCATGTTAGACAGATTTTGAGGGCAGCCAATGTTGTTCTGGAGCAGCACCATTACCATTAGAGGATACAGCCTTTCTCGAGACAGGCCGCATTGCCTTCTTCACATATGAAGAGTTCCACTCCCCACCATCTTGGGCATAATAATCCATAGGATAATCACAGCCCAAATCCCTTCCACATTTTGTAGATCCATTACTACACCCACAACATGGCTCATTGCCTTTACTGCAGACCAAACCCTTCTCCCACCAGCCTAGTATTTCTCCAAATGCAATCTCCGCCTCAAAAGGTGTCAAAAGGGGCTTACCAAATGCATCCCCCCAGTCAATGGAGAGCCTAGGACATGCAATCTGTATCCAAGCATCTATTGAATCCTCAAACAATGCAATCCGGGTTGGACTAATCTCCGACATCAAAACAACAATATAATCAAGTCCTCGTTCTGTCATCTTCTTCTCCAGCCTCTCTAAAATCCTTGGATTGCCTTGCCTTCCTAATGTCCCCAACACAATTCCCCAATTCTTGGCCTCCCTTGCACATTCTATCATCCGCTTCCTCGTCTCTTTCATTCCTTGGTGATCATACTCCTCCAAAAACAGCTTTCCCAAGTATGGGTCATACCTAAATGCCCTGATATCTGGATTGGCTATCATAAAGGCCTCCAAATGGAATCTCCCATCTGCAACAAACACCACAACTGTCTCATGACTCCTAGAAACAGCCGTTGCACTTGGAAAAATTTTTGGTGCTGTGCAACCCAGAACTTCCCCAGCTGATAATGGCTTTGATTGAGGGACCAAAACATTAACCCCATGGTTTTCCAATTCAGGCTTTGCCGCTCTAATTGAAGAGGCAAACTGGATTGTACCAGCGAGGACAATATTCTTGTCACTCAAGTTGAGCTTAATAGTGTTAATTAGATGATCCACATCAATTTTAATCTCCACAAAAACATAGAGGCAAGGGATTTTGGTGACATCAATAGGGACTAAACAGCTGTGGCCATAGTGGATCAAAAGATCTGCCCCTAAGGCCAGGGCAGAGAGATCATCAACACAACAAGCACCATATGTCACATCACCAAGGACGAAGCAGTGGATAACGTCAGCAAAGGCAGTGAAGATGTCACAGAGGATGAGGGAATACATGAGGAGGCCCTCGGGGAGCTGCAAGGCCACACTCTTGGCCTTGGCAGAGCGAATGCGCCACACACACTTGTGTATTTCCAAGTTGTAGTTGGGTGGCAAAAGGGAGATGGCAGCATTCAGAGAAGGGTCATTGAGGATTGAATCTGGAACCTGGTTTTTCACAAAACGTTTTGGTGCTGGTTTTGGCTTGGAGGTGTTGCTATAATTAACAATTGCTTCCATGGTATGGTCATTGTTCCCCATGATCATTAACTTCACAAACAGATTTTACTAGGATTCCACACAACTAGGATTGAAGACCCTTCAAAAACACAACTTGTGAACAGCAAGCTCTTCATCTGGAAAAATTTCATAGAAAAAAAAACAAAAAAGAAAGCTTCAGAAATTTGAACTCCATAATAGAAACACAACTTGTGCAAAATGGAAAGATAAAACAGACAAAGCAATAAAAATAGCTGAATGACCTTTATGGCAGGAACTGAGCTATTGTCTACTTCACAACAAAAAACTGCAACAAATATGAATTGGCTAATAATTCACGCATACAGCAGGTGCATTGCACCACAACACAGCGGGCATGTGCCAGGCCAATTTCGGCCTTAATTGTGACAAAATGCAAGAGACCATATATATATATATATCCCAGAAGTGAAAATTCTCATTCACTAGATAATTAACAAAGCAAACAAACGAAAAGGCAAACATGCCAGCATGCAAATGACTGATCAGCCACATTCACAAGCATGTATTAACGGATTATTAATCTAGCTTACTGGGTAAATCGGAGACAAACAGATTCTTATTATCAACTTGAATAAAATTATAAAGTTTAGAAACCCATAAAAGAGAACTAGAAGGGATTACACGAGGAAAACAAAAGGATGCAAGCTGGAGGCTGGAGGCCGGAGAGAAGATTGCGGAACGCCACGAGGAGGGAGCGCCGCCAAGAGAGGGACGCCGCAGGAGCAGCAAAGTTCACACAGAGTATTGGAATTGGAAATTAGCGTTTAGGGTTTCAGACTTAGCCTATTATTATTATTATTATTATTATTATTTATTTTTTCTAAAAAAAAAAAAAAAGTAAAAATAATAAATTTACAATTTTATGATTATAATTTTAAATATTTAAATTCATTTTAATAAAATAGTTATTATTTTAAAGATTTAAGTTTAATTTAATATAAAAAATATATTAAATTATGGATTTGATGATCATTTAAAATGATATTATTTATTTAATTTTAAATTTCAGCCTGCATGTATATTTGATTTATTAATTTTAAATAAATAATTTATAAATTTAAATAGTCTCCCTACTTCTCTTAAAAATAAATAAATAAATAAAGAACAAGAGTCAAGAAAGACAAAACAGATAGAAACATCACGATTTCGAACGTCAACATCCCCGAGCGATCCAGAATGCATTTGCAAATAAACAAAACGGAAACGTCACATGAATTCATTATTTCTTTTTTTTTTTTATTTTTTCCTTCCATTAAATCTGCTTTGAAATTCATTTCCGTAGAACTGAAATCAATTTCAAGGCAAAATTGGTAGCCAGGAACGTATTTTATTATAACGTAGAAATTATACTTGAAAAGGGGGGGTGGGGTGGGGTGGAGAGACAATTAGTTACTTCATCAAAATTAATTGACGGTATTAAAATTAACTTCTGAAAATTATGATTAATTATTGTATGGCTATAACATTTTTGTAGCTCTTTAAAATTAAATTAAATCAATTTTCTCTTAAGAATATACAAATTTAATTATTTTTATATAAATAATTAATAAAAAAATCGTTTTTATTTTAAATTAAAAATTTTTAAATTTATCTTACACTCAGATTTTTTTTTTTTTTTGAAAAAAAGGAGAAGAAATTCAGAACAAATATTCCATTACACGAATAATCTATCCTTATTACGTGAAATGTACGGCTGAGATCTGGCCACATCTTAGTCCAACAGCTGACGCAAAGACAAAATACCTGCCAAAAAAACCAGAAGCAAGTTGGATGTCCGAAAACTGCAGCAGGCAGCAGGACAGAAGCTACATCAAAATCGATGAACAATTGCTGTGCTTTCTCCGCTAACAACATCGCCCATTGTTTTGCCTGCAACGCAACTTAAAGCTCACTTACCCAACACGCATCTCTCTCTCTCTCTCTCTCTCTCTCTCGCTCTATAAAAATCCTATCTTCGTTCCTCTTTTTTTGTTTTTTTTTTTTTTGTGTTTTTCTGGGGCAATCCCCAATGTTCATGCAATCACTCCACACCCATCTCTTAACGCCCTCTGCCCACCAATTCTAACGGCCACAGCCACAAAGGAAACAATAAAAAATTCACAGCTTGTTGCTGATATTTCAAGTAAAGCAGGCAGTTAGTTTTGACAACTCTCATCAGCGAGCTAGAACTGTATCGGGTTAGTTAATTATAGAAGTGTGTCTGGGAACTAAGTGCATATGGCTCTGCATTCCTCCGCAGCCTTTTGCTTTGGTGCTGGCGTGGTTCGGTCCTCTCGCTATCATTCTGTTAGCTTCAATGGCGGAAATGTTAAAGCCTCTGCCTTTTCTTGCCCTCCTCTCGTTCCCATTCACCGGCTAAATTTCAAGGGTAAAACTCTATTTCTTGGAGTTTGGCTTGACTCTTAGTGTGAGTCTGTGTGCCTTTCACATCTTTTCATTTGGACCCACTTCCGAATTCTTGATCAGGCGTCAAATGATTTGTGTCATGTTTGGTTTCTGCTTCTTCCCGTGTCCTGGGAGATGTTAAATGCTGCTTGGTTTGAGCCAAAATCTGCAATATAGTTGAGTAAAAACCTGTAATTGCTTTGATTAATCAAAATGTATGTAATGGCTCGATAAAGAAGTCTGAAATCTGCAGCATTGTTAAAAATGGTTATATTGGAAGATGAAGTCATTCATTATTGGTAAGTACTAAATAAGCATCTTGATTGTTCCGGTCAAGGTTTAGCAATTTTAGCTAAAACAGCAACTGCAATTTGCAGAGAGATCCAAATGTGCGTTCATGATAGACTTACTATTGTATGTTGTTAATATGAAGAGATTGTGATTTTTCTAACTCTAGTTCTATGTCAGAAAACTGCATGGAAGACCTAAAACTTATTGAACTCATATGCGGTGAGTGCTGTTGCAGAGCTGAAATGTCATGAAATCAACAGTTTCTGTCTGGCTTTGTAGAATTTTTATAATGGGTACAGGATCTGTCCAATGATAGAAAAGATTGAATGCATGTTAGAGCCTTAGGACCTTACAAGGTTTCAAACATAGATGGCATGTTCCAAGCTGTTGCTACCATAAGAATATGATAACATGGCGTGTGTTGCTTGATTGTTTTGGTTCCATTTCTCAGACTTATCTCCTTCTACATTTCTTTTTCTCTTTTTTTCATTTTTTTAATCATTAGGAAAAGCCTTATCAAGTGATGGCTTACCTGAAACAAAAGACTCATCTCACGTGGTTTGCTTTGGAGAAATGCTAATTGATTTTGTTCCAACTGTAAGTGGGCTGTCATTGGCTGATGCACCTGCATTTAAAAAGGCTCCCGGAGGTGCACCTGCTAATGTTGCTGTTGGCATTGCTCGTCTTGGTGGTTCATCGGCTTTTATTGGGAAGGTGCCACTTTATATTTGTTCAATCTTTTTCATGATTAGAATATCTCATAAAGTTTGCCGTATGGTACATCTTGCATTGTCAATTTAGCTAAAGGGATGGAGGAATACTGTTATATATCTGCCTAGTTGTACTTTACTGCTCAGGTAGTGGCAGTAAATTTGATACTCCAGAATATAAGAGTGAACAGAAAGTGCGTGGGATAAGGATAGAATATTTATGGTTATGACACTTGTTGGTTGAACTTGAGTTTCTATTTTAGTCTACAAGGACCCTGCCCAAAAAAAGGGAATTGTAAATTTTAATGCATGGGCTTCTGCGTTGCATGGGCTGGAAAAGTGTATCCAGCATTTTATATACTTTTTCTTGCATGCTGTTCTATGCTGAATTTCACATATTATGTTACTCATTTCATGAGTTTTCAACAGAATGGAGAAGGGAAAGGATTTATGTTTCATTTGGCATCTAATATCGGCTGATATCTAGAATCCTTTTGAGTCCATGCACAGGTTGGTGAAGATGAATTTGGATACATGCTTGCAGAAATATTGAAGGAGAATAATGTCAACGATGAAGGCATGCGTTTTGATCCTGGTGCACGTACTGCTTTGGCATTTGTTACATTAAGGAGTGATGGAGAACGTGAGTTTATGTTCTACCGCAATCCCAGTGCAGATATGTTGCTTCAAGAGGCTGAACTGGATTTTGACTTAATAAGGAAGGTATGGAACCACTGTAACTCGTGGTCATCAGAATAATGAAGAAGAAAGCAATAGACCAAATGTGCTTCATGAGAGAAATTATCACAGCTGCATCTATCTTGAATAATGAGCTATTTGGTTACTGGGCACTATGACTCTCTTTTAATGAAAAACTCCAGCATATGTGCATACTGGGCTTCACTACATCATTGATATTTTGTAATGTTATGTTACTGGCTTCTCATGGAGTTTTAGTTGCAAATTATTTAATGGTATTTCTTTTGATACCTACAAATATTTGTATTTCAGTAAGTGTCTCTAATGATATAATTCTACTCAGAGGTCCCTAGCTCACTTCTTTAACTTTAATATTTGCACTCAAAACTTTTGGTTCAGGCTAACTATTTCTGCTTGCTTTATATGCTTATCACTTGTTACTCATTTCTCTTTTCTAGTGCTCTTCAAATGAGGTTTCCAATATTACATGAATCACCTGTTTAGTATTTGGCTCTTTGCAAATTGTTGGTTAGAGAATAAGAAATAATTACTAGGGTACAAAAACTGAGTAGACAGCAATATGGATAGTGGATAAGATCATGAACCATAAAGGCAGTCCGGAGCATGTGGTGACATAATGAGGAGGCAAGAAATGATTTGAAACTTCAAATCCTAAAGTCAGATGGTGGAAAGAAATTAGAAATGGGTTATCTTAACCCATTGAGCAAATTGGCAGTATATCCATTAACAAATTGCATTGCAAATTCAGTTGGTTGCTAAGGCTAATAACTTCTTAGTTCGTTCTTTTGTTTTTGTACCTTGGCAGGCAAAAATATTCCATTATGGCTCCATAAGCCTCATAACAGAGCCATGCAAATCAGCCCACATTGCAGCAGCCAAAGCTGCCAAGAGTGCTGGTGTCATTCTTTCCTATGATCCTAACTTGAGGCTTCCACTTTGGCCTTCTGCAGAGAGTGCCCGAGAAGGCATTCTTGGCATTTGGGACATTGCTGATATAATTAAGGTACTTATCTCTTGAGAAGCAGATTATGCCTTGTCCTTTTCTCATGATTGTTTTTCTCTTATTTTTATGGTGCATAACATCACATAGATTGATGATACCTTTGAATTTGATGATCATCACTAAATTATATTCATCAGATAAGTGAAGAAGAAATATCATTTTTAACCAAAGGAGAAGATCCATTTGATGACACTGTTGTTCGTAAGCTCTTCCATCCAAAGCTTAAATTACTTCTTGTCACTGAGGGCCCTAGTGGTTGTAGGTACTACACCAAGGTAAGTCTTAAATTATTCTTGCCCTTTTGTGCTTTCCTGGACTTTACAATAAGTGTTAAAAAAGGGATGTCAGGTCAGATTTAGGTAGCCACCCTTGTTTTTCACAAAGAAGCTTTTTTCACTATTGGAACTCATAACCTTCAAATTACAATAGAGTTACCTTACCATTATACCCAGACTCACACTTTACTTTCCAAAAAGTGTATGTCAAGTAATGAAAGTTTGGCCTGCTGAATGGTGGTAACACTGTCAAAAATCCTTATAAGCATGGCAATGATTCTATCATGTGGTTATTTTTTAATTGGCCTCTGATAATAATTAGTGGTTATCTTTTAATTGGCCTCTGTGATAATAATTAAACAGGAGTTCAATGGTAGAGTCAATGGTCTAAAGGTGGATGCTGTGGACACCACTGGTGCTGGCGATGCTTTTGTAGCAGGAATATTATCACAGCTAGCTAAGGATGCCTCCTTGATTCAGGTAGTAACAATTGCTTGCGATAATGCTGTGAACAATCTGAGCCAACACTTAGTTCGTGTCTGATCAAACATGCACACAGAAACCCATTCTAGTGCTCTTCATAGTTATTGTTCTCTACAAAATTACCTCTGTTACCATATGAACTGCCATTCCTGACATATGGCATTTTGACCTGCTCTTTTCAGTCTGCATTATTGAAACGAGAGTATCATTTCTTTTTTTTTTTTAATGAATTTTCTCTTTTTTCTCTTTAGTAAAGTGAGCCTTTCCTTGTGCATGATAAGAAAATATGTTGGAACTAAAAAAGTTGGAAGTTGTAGAGCTGAATTTCATGGGAAAAAATTTGGAAAGTGTTGCTGGACTAAATACTTATCGAACTGATGCTTTGCAATGTACTTTTCAAATGACTCTCTTCATATGATACTTGTGCCTTCATACATTTTAATGAACAACACTACTGACCATTTTTTTTTTTTTTCATAGAATGAGGAAAGATTGAGAGATGCTCTGAACTTTGCCAATGCTTGTGGTGCATTGACTGTGACAGAGAGAGGGGCAATCCCAGCTTTACCAACAAAAGAAGCTGTGCTGAATGTCATCTTGCAGTCTGTAGCATAAGGTTTGAATTTCTGGGATTTGTAAAAATCTTGAAGTTATGCGTAAATTTTCTGAGTTGGTGACAATGCTAGAGTGCTGGGCTCTAGTACAGGATGAAATCACCTAATAATGCATTCATACTGCCAAATTTAGGTTGTATGCTTTTCCATAATTTGTTTCGGTAAAATCACTTTGATTGGGTGGATTTGCCATGTCCTCGTATCACACGATACTGTAAGCACTCATCTGAGGGGCACCATCACTAAGATACGCGTGCTATTCTCATGATATCTGTTGCCTTTCATTCAGAAATATATTTCTCTTCCTACAAGGCTAGAACTATGATGGCAAAAGCCAGGGAAATTCAACAATCCTATCAACTTTCTGAAATGCTGGCAATCTCAGGAAACATTGAATCGGACATGATTAGTTATTGATTGATTAAATTAGATGCATATGTATGCTTTTGTTGCTGCTTCCTTGACCTTGGAAAATCCTAGACATTCGCTTCACCGTTTTGAGTATGCATTCACATTTTTGTATCTTGCTAGTTGTGTAAATAGTCTCTCAGGGATCATGAAACTCAGATCAGGTTTCGTTTAATGTCAGAAACTAATAGATCATAAGATTGAGTTGTTCTGTTCAACGAGTGATGATATGCAACGTGATTTCGTAAGGCATTCTCCGCCCTTTTCTGGTTCATGAGAATGCCACAGGAAAGTTGATGTGGTTTGTTCGGGAAGCCAAATTTGTACGCAATTTTTTTCCCTTCTAATTTTCCAAGATATTCCAATGAGAAATTCATGAGAAATCATTTGATAGGCCTGGATAATTGCAACTCCATTTCAATGAGGTGCGTACAATGTTTTTCCTTGTGAGTGATTTCAGTTCCAAGCAATGACATTTGTGGTCAAAACAGTTGGAGACTTTTCAGGCGATCCATTCCTGCAGCTATGCTCCCGAGTTCAAAGGGTAACCTTGTAGACCATCAAACCATCACTTTAAAAACCCCAACTCTTATTTCTTCCAAACATTCACATTCAATTGCCAGAGCAACACAAAAGAAAACACACGTCTCCTCGTCACATACTGTAAATTAAACATGGCTGGGAATGCAGATAAGGCCGAATATGAGCGCATTTTCAAGCGCTTTGACTTGAACGGTGACGGAAAAATCTCCTCAGCGGAGCTAGGGGATTGCTTGAAGACCCTCGGTTCCGTCACCGCGGATGAGATTAAGCGTATGATGGCTGAGATTGATACTGACGGGGACGGCTTCATATCCTTCCAGGAGTTCACAGAGTTTGCCACGGCCAACCGAGGCCTCATCAAAGATGTTGCCAAGATCTTTTGAAAGTCCCTACGCACAACCTTTGTGCTTCCTGCATTCACGTGTCATTGTTTCACCTGTAGGACTTGCGTGGCTTACCCCGTAGATGTGATAGGTTCACGAGGTTTCCAACTGCATTTTGGTAAATGGCATAGACTTGTTTATGGTAGTTAAACTGAGACCCCATCTCTATGGAAATATGTCCTGCTAAGTCGTTGAATTCGAATGGGATGTTTTAACAAGAAAGTAGCTGTGCAACCATTTAAACATTTCATTCTATATGCTTTCTGATCCTTATTGATTATTTATATATTTAGCTCTTTATTATCTGTCCCCCCACCCTTCTTTTTTTTTCTTAGTCAATTCCTTTTAGCAGACCATATTTATTCCATTAAAAAAAAAAAGCCATATTTGACTTTCTTTCTTTTTTTTAAGGTCTTGCGTCCATGTGCAGTGCACACTTCATATTTATTCCATAAAAGAGAAAAAAAAACGTATTTGACTTTTTTTTTAGTATATTAAAAGGAAAACGACATCTGTTACACAAAAAAAAAAAAAAACTTGAGAACACATGTGACTAATTAATCTTGTCATGGTATCCCTCACAAAAAAAAAAAAGAAAAAAAGAAAAAGTCTTGTCATCGTAACGGTGGCAATTATATTAAATATGGCATATTGTGCTTGGTCGGAAAAGCAGTTTGTATAATTATTTTGAAAGATCATATTCAATAATTTCACATGCTATTGAACTACTAGCCTAATGGTTGAATGCTTGTCGCATTGTATAGGCAGTCAACAATTTTCTAATTTCTTCTATTTGTAAATGGTAATCTTCACATCTACTTAACTTAGGAACACGATTTTCCCTTTTCCTTTTTGGGTACAGCAACACGGTTTGGCAGTTCCCTTTCATTCATGTAAAGGTTTTTATTCTGTAAAAGGAATGAAGTCAAATTTTAATTTCCTATTCTCAAAATGTGACACTAGAACTACCCTTTGGAAAATCACATTTTGCCTCTAAAAGATTGCTCCTATTACACTTTAATTTGAGCTTGAGTTGCTTATGACATTATTTAGATGGGTGAAACTTCGAATTTTGGATAGATAATTTCAAATTTATTAGATTTCAAATAATAAAGCGCATTAGTTTTAGATTCATTGATTTCAAATTATTTTAAGTTAATATTATTTGAATTTTAAGTTAATTTTAAATTACAAATCATTTTTTCAATTAATGCAAATTGAACCAAGTTAAATTTCAAACATGTCTAAGCGAATTATTTGGATAGAATCAACTTTTGTCACCTCAATTCAAGTCCAAATATTTAAAACCTGTTTAAATTCATGTTGTCCAAGTCTCGGGAAAGAAGTGGTGCTCAATTTGTGCATAAAAGCTTGTTTTCATCTCTCATTATTGTAGCTTAAAATTATTAGGGGAAAAAGCTGTGCCATGTGACTATTAAACTACTCCGATCAATATTAAACTTTTAATTTGGCATGACACAACAAAACTGCTTTGTTGGTTGATCACGTAAAATATAAATTTATTGCACTTATAAATTTTAAATGGATGTCAACCATTTTCCCCCTTACTTACCCTACACATGCACACATGCTTAGACAACTTGAGAAATGGTTGAGGAAACAATGAAACATATTTATATGCATAGAGAATTCAATAATTTTATGAAACAAGAGGTCTTAAGTTGGGAACCAAAGGTGTCATGCTTTTCACTCTAAGATAAGTAAGTCAATTAGAAGATACTTACACAATTTCTCAAGAAACCCCTTTTCCTATTTACATTTGAGTGATCCTTTAGGCCCAGTTTCTTGCACTCCCTCTTGAAGCAATCAACAAGATAATCATAACAGGAACACATCAAAGTAAGGGGAAAAAAAAGACAGAGTTAAACGTGTCATGGCTATGTCTCAACCAGAATAAAGGAGATCATCATCCTCAAGTTCTGAAACTCCTAGCATTGCCAAGGCTAAGTGACTATTCATCTCACTTCTTGTCTGCTGTAATTGAGTGTAGCAATCTATAATCCCAGAATAATTTAACTTCTTCCCAGTGGCGTAGATTGGTTCCTTTTCACCTCTAAGTATAGAAATGATTTCAAGTATGCTAGCCCTTCGACACTCTTCACTACTTACGCAGGCAGCAGCAGCTTGAATCATCCGGGTTATTTGTTCTGTGTTTCTATAGTTGCATTTCACTCTGGGATCGAGCAGCTCCTCGATGGCCGCTTTTCCCTCCTGCAATTGGGGTTTAGCCTGCAAAATGATGAAGAAACTTGTATGGAGTCAAGTTTTGTACATTCCCAGATGTGTGCCAACTCAGTTAGCAGTTTTGTAATCTTGTTAATTTATTAATGTATTTAATTTTTCGAAAAAAAAAAGAGACAAAATTTATTATGTTCATCTCAAAAATATATATCACAAAGAGACTAGTGCAATAATACAATCACCAAATGCTCACATGTTAAGAACAAATCTCTAATTTTTTAAACAAAATTGGATATCCTCACTGTAGAAAAGAAACAATTCCAAAGGACATTTTTACGGCATGAAATGCAGCAGAAAGTTTCAAGGTTTTAAAGTTGAATTTGATAACTAACTATTCAATGAGACAATCTTGGATAAACATACAACATCCAAGAATTAATTTTCCACCTAAAAAATGCTCCGAGACAGCAGAATAAAGTTTTGAAAAGTGGATTTTCTTAGCATAGATTATTGCTGCAAATATGTGTTCCACCTCTGCCGGCACAAAAATGGAATAATTGACATGTGAGCATGAGCAATAATGACAGTGATGTTTTGAAATTAGCAAACCAGACATGAAAACAGTTCCCTCGTTTAGCGGACATATGCTACTTCCCATGGTCAAATTGTGGTATACTGGTACTATGTCTGTTATAGAAAACAATGAAAAGACTGAATCGTTGAAGGCAAAAGTTGTAAGGGTGCTTATAGAATGATGAGAGCCTGCATGATAGCTCAACCTGAACCAGTTCTCTCTAAATTCAAGGACGATGATGCTGAAAAAAAACTTGGTTTGATTTCAAAATTGAGAGAAACCTTCTAAGAGTGTAGAGCTAAAAAGTCAAGGAAAAGCCTGGAGTATCAAGAGACCAGAATGGTTATGGTTTCAAAAATATCTTTCTACTAGGCCACACTCAATGCTATGGTATGATCCCTAATTTTCAGAATATCCAATAATGAAGATATATAGACAAAACTATAGAAAAATGAAGCCAGTGAGAGAATTAAATTGTTTCAATCGTTTTCAGTCTAAGCTCTCACCAAAACAAATGGAGATTCTTCAAAATGTGATTTGGATATCAGTTATAATTAATAATAATATTATGCAGTCTAAAAAAATTGGTATTATCAGAATCAAAATAGCAGTATGGCTCCCATGCCTTACAGAAGCTAGCTGGAGACCATCCATTTAAGAATTCAAAGTAGAAAAAATTGATTCAGTAACCTACCCAGAGGACTAAATTCTCTTCCCCTACCGGCCTTCTTGCTTCAATGGGTTTCCTTCCTGTTATTAATTCCAATAGGACAACACCAAAGGCATAAACATCGGTCTTATCGGAAACTTTCCCATGCTGGAAGTACTCGGGAGCCAAGTAACTGTACATTTCAGCAAAAGGAAAACTGCATCATTTTGCTGAGCAAATTAAACCACAAATGTTTTCCTTTCTAGTAAATTGTGTTGATGTGGTACCCAAATGTTCCCTTGACAGTTTTGCAAAGGAAAGGGACAGAAGGTGCTGAAATCCAGGTAGCCAATCCAAAATCACATAACTGCAGATAGCATTATCACTATTTATTAGCCAAAACTTGTGTAAGTCTTCAAATTCTACTCAAAAAGGAATGCTCAGATCAAGAGAGTGTAAGCCATTGAAAAAGTGGAAAGTTCCTTACTTTGGGTATTTTCTTGGAAGAGAGAAGTATGTTTGAAGGTTTGATATCTCTATGAACAACACATCTCTCAGTTCCATTATGCAAGTATGCAATTGCCTGTGCAATTCCAAGTGCTACCTTATACCTTACAGACCAAGTAAGTGCTGTGCTACCTTTATATCCATTTTTCTTCTCTGCAAAAGGGTAATCGGCAAATAACTTGAGTTCAACGAAGTTTGATCTAATTAACATTCCAAATCAATAAGAAAAATTACCATGCAAATGGCGCTCTAAGCTTCCACCAGAAACACACTTATACACCAAGAACAGACCCTCTTCTGGATCAATACAGAAACCCAAAAGGGGAACAATGTTTGGGCTGTGGAGAGAACTAGCAATCATCAATTCTCTGCAAAATGCCTTTGAAGATTCCTTGTCCTCCTTGTCCAACTTCTTGATAGCCACTGCAGTCCTCAATAACCCAACTCTACCCCTAAAAACAAAGCTCAGAGCTCCCCTTCCCAAAACTCTGCCTACCCATCCCCCAAAAAGGAAAAATGAATTAAAATGCCAAACGATAAATCATAAGATGGAAACATAAAGAGAAAAAATGGAAAAGGAAAGAAAAAATCCACATAGAACACATTACCTTTAGAGAAATTGCAAGTGGCTGCAACAATTTCATTGTAACTGAATCTGACCAGATAATTTGCAACAGTGGAGATACTCCTCTCAATAGATTGAATTCTCCTCCATTTAAGTTCTTTAGCTCGAGTATCATTAAATCCACTGTCCAAATTGACCATTAAGACAGTGGCAGAAGCTGAAGAATCCATGTTCATTGACTCGAGCTCCCCCTGAGAACAGAGACTGAACCTAAAGGAGGAATGCACCGATCGTGGGTCAGCATTTCTGAGCTCTGTGCCACCAGACTCCGCCAGTAGCCAGGCCTTGTTGTGCTCCAAATTTTCATCGTCGGTTTTCTTCTTCTCATTGATTTCATATGGGAGAAAGCAGGCGAATCCAAGCTGCCAAATCATTTTTGTCAAAAAGGCTTTAACTTTAAACTCATTATCTTCAAAGTAGTGATCTTTGGCCATGGAGGAAGGAGTGGACAGAGCACCTGTGCCATGTGGAGGCTCTCTCGAGTCTGCCAAAGACCCTTGAAAGATTCCCATTTGCGAAAAGAGATCTGAGTGAGAGCTCAGAAACCCAGAAACCAGAAAAAGAGAAATAACAAAAAAAAAAAAACCAAAAAAAAAAAGTGAAAGCCACTTTGCTTCAACGGTGGGAATTGCAATTTCTATTTTCTAAACACTAGGGATATATATATATACGGAGAGAGAGAGAGAGAGAGGCAAATGGGCTAAAGGGGATGGACCATGTTTATAAATAATGAATCATGGAGTGCAGCTCGCTTTGTGCATTCGAATGGAGAAGAAATGTTGAAATGATTGGTTTAATCTAATGGTCCCTAGAAAAAAAGAAATGGATGTGATGGGTTTTTGGCTTTAGTTAATGTTAATATGTAAAATTAGGTGGAGAAATTGAGAGTTGATTGTACAGAAAGAGAGAATCTTGATCCCAAGACCAAATCAACACAATATGGAACCCACAACCCACGTTATTTATATAATCTGAGGTAAAGGAGAAGTTTCTGGGTTAATGATTGTTTCCTGATTGAGTAATGAATTAAATTTAAGAATGATAAGAAAGATATCATAGATAGATTGAGTGTGTGTGTGTGTGTGTGCGCGCGAGAGAGAGAGAGAGGGAAGCAAGCTTTATTATTTGTTGTTATTATAATAGAGGGAAAAAAAAAAAAAGTAAGAAAAGAGGAAAACCATTGTGGCTCATATGGGGTTTTTGGGAATGAAATATGTGATAAGAAAGAAAAGAAAAAGAAAAAAAAAAAGAAAAAAAAGAGGGGGGGGGGACTTCAGACAAGGATGACACAAGGATTTTAGATCAGGAGTTTGGTGACCACCCCAGCAGCTTCCAAAACTCCCAACAGGCAGCCTTCTCTCCCTCACCTGGCAGCAGCAAAATTACACAGCTCAGATTTTCAATGAAACGACTTTCAGCTGGAAGTACGAATTATCAATTGAAGCCCAACAGATTGACAAAATGTACATTTCTCCGCTGTTGTGCTGTCAAATCTCCCCCTCCCCCCACCCAATGCCCACTTCCCAAATGCAGCACTATTTTCCTCCACTAGATGGTTTGAGCAGGCGATGGCACAACACACCATGCTTCCTGCGCCCTACAATAAAAGATAATATATATATATATATATATATTGATAGATGTATGTATGTATAGCCTTTTCTTCAATGTAGATTATTGTTAACCTTTTAATTTCGTCTTCTCTCAAAAGTTGGTTGTGATCTCATTCTCACACTAGTCAACTATATCCACCTCATTGTAAAGCGTCATGGCAACCATTTGCAAAGGGGAAATCGAGAATTTTTGCCAAAAGGCCGTCGCTTTCGTTGTAATTCCAGTCATAAATGCCGTATCTCAACCAAAAACAAAAACAAAAAAAAAAAAAAAAAAGTTTAGTAGACACAAATTCTATCGTGTTCATAAAAATTATTTATGTTACTAATAAAATATTTTATATAATATAATTTTTTTATAAAAATATAATAGATATTAATATAATTTTTTTGTTTTATACCAAATATTATTTATATTGTATAAATTATTCTAATATTAAAATTTTACCTAGGTACTCTAGTCATTTTAATAATAAATAACATATACTTGCTTTTATAATTAAATATAGTAATTATAACAATTTTACAACTAAAGAATCATAGCTTTTAATATCGTCCACCACATCAAGATAATAAAGCTATTAAAAAATTATTGAGATTATGATGCAAGAGCTTATCCCGTCCAAATTTTATAGCTTTTGAAATCTGAAAAATGTATCTTATAAATAGATTTTTCTAATAGAATGAGAGGCGGAGAGAAAGAAGTCTCTGTTTAAAACATTTGTACAATCTCTCCATGAATCTTCAGCTTCTTTTTGAGCCTCTTTTCTCCTACTTCAACTCTTATTATTAAAATTCTTTGTTTATTAAAACTTTTCATGTTCTCTTCCATATTTTTATTATGTTTTTAAACTTTACCAAATTAAATATCAAAATAATAAACAACATTTACTTACTTGAACATAGCAATTATACTTTTTTCTCTTCTTTTTGCGTACTACTAAAATCCACCTAAACATGATCCCGACCGACCTAATAATAGTATTGGAACCTGTTTCTTAGGTTGTGGATGAAATGACTGGAGTACATGAATACAAATTTTTTAATACATATATTGATATAATTCATAGAAGTAAGTAGATTTTTGTGGCCATTTGTGCCCACAAATATTTGTAAACAGTGTAATGGCTCCCCATCTCCCTGATTAAATGTCAGACTCGTATAAGCCAGAGCAAAAGGATCTTCCCATCTATAATTTGCAAATCTTTCGCAGGTTGGTTTGACCTGCCCCACATGCCTTCAACAGCAACATCTTCTAGATTATTTAAGTTAAGATTCACTATCATAGATTGGAAATTACGATGACATTTTAGCATTGAAAGCTTACTTTGATTATTTCTCTATTTATCTCTTTCTTCTGCCCTTTTTTTTTTCTTTCTTTCTTCTTTTTTAGGTCCATCTCATCTTCTTTGATGTTTTTGAATGTAAGTTCTACAATGTCAAAGTCAAATAGTATTTACCACTGAAGTGTTGAGGGATATTTTGCTATTTGTCATTGTTGTCCAAGGTTGCTTTATATATATAGTTAGAGTGTATATAATAATAAACTGGCTTACTTTTAAAGTATAAACATAATATTGCAAAAATTCTTCAACTAAATTTTATAATCTCAAGATTCAAGAGCTATACTATTAACAAAAGAAATGTTTGTCCATATACACAATGAATATTGACTAATACATATTGATCCATGCTAACTCGGTTCATGGTATAGATAGATAGATAGATAGAACTTCTCAACATATGTACAAACGAAAATGAGGAAAGAAATTAAAGAATAAAAGAACATATATGATGTAGATATCGTTAACTTTTTCTTCTTTTTTTTTTTTCAATAAAAATTAAAGTCCACGTTTGTTAAGTTGAAGTTTGAACTCTTAACCTCCCCTCAAGAACTTTGCTCTTTTTCTAACTCAAGTCTGGTTGGGAGATGGCAGGGTTCTGGTAGGTTGGTAATATTGAACATTTGATTGTTCAAATATTAAGGACCATTTGGGTCATCGTTAATATATTGTAGCCTTGCCCCGTGCGCCAGCCCATTTCTAATAATTTCCGCGTAAATTTCCAAGCTAATCTAGCGACTTTCAGCGAGGAAGTCTCAAGCATATATGTTCGACGTGAGCATTTTTTCGTTTTGTTGTTTCTTGTAATTTGTTGACTTGTCCTTGTCATCTTTCTTCGTTGTAACCAAATAACAATAATAATAATATTATTATTATTTTTAATGTTAAGTTATATATATAATTAAGAATTTACAAAATTATATTAAATTATAAATAAAAAAATTATGTCAATAAAAAATATAAATTTTGATAGATAAAATAACTTATATTAATAATAAAAATTACACATATTCTCTCTCTAGTTAACAAGATCCTCAAATTCATATTATTAAATTTATGTGTGACAAATTTTAATTTGTTTAAACAAAATATCCGTGAATTAATTATATTTTTTAAATTAAAAAATAAAAAAAACTCATTTTTTGATTCTATTATTGATATCATAAAATATTAACAAAAAATTTTAATTTTTTTTCTCTATTATTTATTTATACTACTGCAATTCATGAGTCACTTTAGATAATCAGAAGAGTCTCACTCTCCTCTTTCCATTGAATTCAAATGTTAATTGTTATTTTAATTACAAGTAATTTTACCTTATTAATGCTCATAACTTCAATTCCTTTAAAGAATATATACATTACTTTTTTATCATTACCTTACAACACACTTCTTATACCCTTCATTCTAAATGCATTAGTCATCACAATATCTATGTTAAATTTATATGTATCTTTAAGAAGTAATGACTGAATTAAATTTCATGGTTGTATCTTTTTTTATTTTATAAGTTTGACATTTATAAAGTTTATTATGAATTCATCAAGTATAAAATTATATTGTATTCACTTTACCTTTAACTATCATAACAATGTGATACCAATCAAATTACAAGTTTTATTAATAGAGAATAACCTACCTATAAAAATATATTTATTTTTTATTAAGTAGGTAAACTGTATAATCAACTAAAACTTCATTAGTCATATCTTTTTAAACGTGCAACCTTGACACAATTCGCATTATAATTACCATGCACCTTTAATCGAACTTGAGACTACTCATAAAACTCTCCACCGTGTCGAATCTATACACTAAATTACCTAATATGATGACAATAAAGAAAGAAATAGACAACTGACTTTTATCTTGTAGAACAAAGTGAGCCAATAATATTTTAATCAAATCTTCTAAACAGACATACCCTCCCTTTGACTAAAAGATGATTTATTATCAATTGCCATTTTAGAACTTCCCCTTTAAATCTTTGCTATATAGTCTTAGTCAATGAAAAAAAATAATAATGATAAAATAAAATAAACCCATATCTAAATAATGAAGGACTACCATCGCTATAAGCCACAGAACAAGTTTTGTACAGAGAAAACCATTATTTTTTCTCGCGTAAGGCACACAATCATGCCACATGATGTGCAAATGAATTTGATACAAGGCACATTTTAATGCAAGTTAACGCCGCTAGTTTTTTAAGTTATTTTATTGAGGAAAAATAGCATCTCCATCTGTCGTATGACTTTAAGGATAGTTTTTTTTTTTTTTTTAATGAAAGTAGAAGGCTAATCCACACGAGAAAAATTCCACTGTTTGAAATTCAAAACTACTTTTCCCTGGCTGGACGAGTTAAACTGGCAAAATGGGCCAGACTTGAAAAAAGAATTATATACAGCAAACGAACGAGTGACCTAACGACTCTTTCTAACAACGTGAGAATTGCCCCTAACAGCATGCCCTAAACCAGAGAAATTTACTTAACAATAGAATCACTAACTTCTATCATTCACGCACCCCACGCAATAGTGCACTTCCACTCGCTGCATTAAGTAATTTTCATCATTCCAGAGATCAAAATTTCAAGAAACATCAAACAAAAAGGTAATACATGCACACGGACAGAAGTATCAACTCCACAAAAACGAATGAAAAAAAACAAAAAAGGCCCATAAGATAACTCCATAGATGAAGGACAACGGTATAAAATTGGTATGCATTGCGTCTGTTGTATTGCGAACATGGGATACTCGAACCCTCATTCCGACGTTGGGATGTCATTACATTACATGAGAATTTTAATAAACATTCTCTACAAAGCAGAGATTAACCAAAATGGTACAAAATTGTAAGAAAGATGAAACCCTGTTGTTGAGAAAAGAATGAATGCAAGAAATGTGAAGCTACGTGACAACTGACCTGAGACTGTGAGACTGGCATAGTCAACAAAAGGAAAAAACGGACCATGTAATGCATGTGGTAAAAGTGCAACAGTTAAATACAACCCGAGGATGACTTAACAATGATGGGATGAAAGAGCCATGAATAAACCCTAAAAAAGATGCATCAGGGGTTGAAAACAACGAATGAATCTCAGTCTTCTGATGTGTGGCACCTATGTATCTTTAAGTGTCACAAAACTTCAATGAGCTGATTGCCGTGATAGGGATATCTCCCAAACTTACAGGACCAAACAAACTGCGAACTACCAGAAGCTGCCTGCCGTGAATGCTTCCAGCCAATCAAATTTTACTGCTCCCTCAACTGTACCTATCCTATGGCCTATGACAATATCTCTCAATCTTCCAACTGATGACTTCAGACCATCTATAAATTTTTCAGGGACAGAAAATAGAACCCAACCCATGGCGTAGATCCAAGAGTTAGAGGCAACCTGACGAACAGAACTTCTGTTATCCAACAATGACAGTCGGTGTGATGCAAATGCAATTCCAGACCCCAACTCAACACATGCAAATATATGCATGGACTTGTAGAGGGAAAGAACACGCAGGGAGCAACAATTCAAATAGCATGATCCATGGTGTAGATGCAACAGTTAGAGACAACCTGATGACCAGAACTTCTGTCATCCAACAATGACAGATGGTGTGATGCAAATGCAACCCCAGAACCCAACTCAACACATGCAAATGCATGCATGGACTTCTAGAGGGAAAGAACATGCGGGAAGCAACAATTCAAACTGCACGACTGATAGCCAACTTAGCCCATTCAGCAGATTCCTTAACCATATTGTCTTCAGAAAACAAGCATTCATTTAAAAAGTATTTGCTAGAAATAGATTGCTGGATAAAAGGACCAGCATCACTTCCCAGTGTATCAGCTAAATCTCCAAGGACACCAATGGCAGATTTCATCACCACAACATCCCTGCAATCAAATAGATGATATAAGTCATAAAGCAGACAATATTTTACTCTACATATACATTCAGCAGACTCACATATCTTTCGCCAAGTATAAGCTATCCAAGAACTGAAAAATGTGTGGTGCATATGGAGTCAAGAGATGGGCTTTAGAAGAGTTCTTAAATCCCTGAAGAATCCCTGAATATGCCTCCAAAATTCCATTTCTCAGAGAATTTGCATACTCAATTGTTTCATCATCAGCTCCTGATGTGTGAGCAGACAACTCTGCAGCACTTTGGAGCATGGGCATGGCATATATCAAGTACTTCCCAAAATTCTCACCAATTGCCAGGGCAATATCACCAAAGCATGAAAATATGGGAGGCTTCACTGATCGATGCAACTCATTGCTTGACAAATCCTTGAGAAGTTGTGTCATGATTCCATCACAATAAGGCAAAATTTTATCTTCCAAAGCCCTACAAATATCCCCCACCACGCCAACAGTCACAGCACAGACCTGGTACTCCCCAAAATTCTGAAGACCCATTTCCAAATACTTATGGAACTCTGGCATGTATTTTGAAAAATCTGGACCAGTTGAATAGGCAAGGGCTCCAATTGCCAGCATTATTTCCTCATGCACAGTTGCACTTCTACATGCAAATACCCTTAGGAAAAGTCCCATTATCTGGTCCGCATACTGCATGAAAATGTGCTTTGTTGGCTCTGATGGACCTAACTTCTGAATAATGACTTGTAAAGACCCACAAAGAAGGCCCTGCAATTCACTCTGCTTCTCTCTGCTTTCATAGGAAAGTTTCCGGCCTTCAAGTGTCTTGTGAAGCTCTGTCATAATGACAGAAATTAGTTGAAACGCCATGGGTGCTGTCTCATCAGTCGAGCATCTAACCACTTCATTCAGTGTTTCATACGCAGCTGTCCTTAACCGAGACCCTGCAGCTTCTTCTCTATGAGTAACAGTAAGAAGGGCCTGAACTATTTCCTGAAAATAAGAAGTCAGGGGAGATGAAGGGCCTGCATCATGATATCCCTTGGCAAGGAAGTACAGGGCACCACATGCCTTTTCGGCTATATTTGGAGCATCTTTCATGCTCTGGAGAAGAAATGTAACAATCTGTTGGCAATTTTCCTGAGTGATTATGGCTGCATCCATAGTTGAACCATGAAGGAACTCAAAGATTCGTCCCAACGTCCAAGCAGTAGTGTCCTTCACATGGCTAATTGGGTCCTTTGTTAAGGCACTTAGCATGAAATTCAAAGCCACATTCGCAATAGGCGTCAATTTGTTGGGTGAAGGACCTTCCAATATTGACCCAAAAGCATAAGTGGCTGCCTCCCTTTGCTTCCAATCTGGTTTTGTTATGTTTTCTTCAATGAAAGGCATAACCAGTGGGACAATATCATCCCTCACTGTCTGTGCAACCAAACCAAGACAAGTGCCCCCAGCCATTGCCACATTCCAAACTCCTTCATCCTGGTCCTGATCTTCCTCTTGCTTGAGCAGGGTCTCCAACAACATGGGAACAAGAGCAGGGAGTGCCTGTTTTATAAAATGAAAGCAAGGAACATCAGAGTCTGCTGTGAAATCACCACCATATTCTTCCAATATATCTATCTCCTCATCACAAATTGAACTCCAAAACTCAATTGCTTGAAGAGCCACAGGTTCCTCATCTTCTTTTACTGCCGTTGCTGTGATATTAAAGATGTCCTGGATATAAGGAGCCAATCTCTCATAATACATTGATGAAATGGAAACCAAGCACTCAAAAGCAGTCTGTCGAATCTTCATTTCTGGACACACAGTTGCCTCGCAGACAACCTTCATTATATAATCACACTCCATATTGTTGCTAAAATTTGCTTGAGCAAAGCCCAGTGCATTGTATAGTGCTTGGGTGGCTGCAAGCCTGACATCATTGTTGCCTTCAGAAGCATTCATACCTTGAACCACTGCTGTAAGTATTTTATTTACTTGGTCTTGATCCATAACTTCAGGAGACAGCTCCTCGCACAGATACCCAAGAGTCTCCAACGTGGCTTGCTTAACATGAGCAGGTAGCTGGTGAATATTTGACAGAAGGGATCCTATCAGCTCAGGCCATTGTTTCTGTGACAGCTCAATGCCTGCAATTTTGGCAATGACTTGAGATGCAGTTGACCGAGCATCAGGTACAGGAGAAGAGAGGGTCTTTAACAAACATGCTTTAATTGGGCTCCTCACGCTGTTGTCCAAGTTTAGCCACCTTTGAACAAGCTCTAGCTTTCTGTGTTGTTCCTTAGCATCCAATGCATTTTTTAAGTACCAAACCTGCTAATCTACGGCTATCCATGGGCTTCTCATCATTTGCTAGCTCTCCAGAGAGAGATAACAAAAAGTTGGGAAGGCTTTGCTCCTGAAACAGTTTTAAGCTTTCTTCAGCATGTTTACGCACATTCCCATCTATCGATTGTGCATTAAGGAGCACTTGTGTCACTTCTACTGCCATCTTGTACCTAAAAAGCATCAAGTAAGGAATAGAAAAGTTTATGAATATGCGATTTGATTCCAAAACCCACCTGAAAAAGGGATCCCATGATACAAAGAACCAATGAATAAAAATTGAAATTTGATGGTCAATTAGTTTCAGTTGGTCTTAGATACAATAGTTATGCATTTAATGTCCCATTCAATTCAGTATCTCAACTGAAAAGTGAGAACTCAAAATTCTTTTCTCCATCTAAGAATCTTCAAAATCATTTTCTCTACACGAACTGCCCCCCCTCCCCCCCCCAAAAGAAAAGGCCCCCCCCCCCCCAAAAAAAAGCAAAAAAGATAAAAGAAAGAAAACTTTGACAAAAAGAAATTAAATAAAAGGAAGAAAAATTAAATCAATCCGAATACTAATCCATAAACCTACTTCAAATAACTAACATAGACAACCACAAAACCATCAAAAACAGAAACAAGCAAGACTGGCAATTCCTCATTCATCTTCTTTTCTTTTTCCTTTTTGCTCCAGTCTTCAATTTTCTTTGGCCGCTTTCTATTGTTCTTCTTATTGACAAAGAATATTTAACTCACTGAATCACTTCAACTGAACTAAAATGGTCAAAAGCCCACTAACTGCACATTAACCGAACTAATACAAAAAAGTTCAACTGAAAAACACTTCGTACGGCGACCATTAACGACCAGTAGAAACCCTAGATTTACCGGTCAGATGATCAAGAAACCAATGAAATTGGATCAAATTCGAGCTTCATAGCATGTTATACCAGCAAATACACACACACACACACACACACGAAAGGCCAATCCAAAATTAACACGAAAATTCAGATCATCATCGCTACTTTCAGAAAATAACCGAAGGTGTTGTTTCAAGGACGAAACGATTCCGTGTTGATGCTCGAGATCGCTGCATATAATAGAAGCACTTGAAGTGAGAAAAAGATAAGTACCTGTAAGTGAGACGAAGAGAAATGAATGTCAATGGACAAACACGGTGCCGGATCGGGGCGACCGAATCCGCGACTGTAACCCAAGTGCAGAGAAATGAGGGAAACGAGGAAGAAGAAGAAGAAGAAGAAGAAGAAGACGACGACGACGACGACGACGACGACGACGCGGAAACCGAAACCGAGACTTGAACGAATTAACTAAAATTTGGACTAAATTTCAATAGGGTCCCTGTCAATTCAGGTTAGTACATTTCAGGACATTTCTTCTCGGAAATTGCTTTCCTTCTCTAAAGGTTTCGCATTTCAAAACATCTGAGTCCCAAAATTTAAATAATATACAGAAGAAAAATATGATAGCAATAAAATATATAAATTAATTGAATTTTATTTTATCCTATAAATAAATTCATATATTATTATTTTTTATTTTTATATTGCTTTCAATATATTATTATATAGAGTTACTTTAATATAATAACCTATTGTGAAGTGTGGAATTAGAAATTCATTGTAATTCCTTTATTCAATGAAAAGCATCAATATTTCAAAATAATTAATTTTTTTCTTTTTTTACCTAAAATATGAATAAATAAATGTTTTATGAATGTGAACTCAAACTTTGAATAAAATATATTTGTGCACCAGCAAAGAAATACATAAATAAATAAATAAATAAATATATATATATATAGTTATATAGTTATATAGTTTTTTTTTTCTTCTATTGAGATAACATTGCCATTAGAAGAAGAGGTTTTCATTTCAGGATGGACAGAAAAATGTTTCTAATAAAAGTAACTTTTTGAGTGAAATTTAATTTTAAGAAAATGAACTAAAAATGTTTTCAAAAATTTACTGTAATTTGTCTCTTAATAGATAATGCATGCCAATGCCACATGCAGCTTATAAAGCTTTCATTTTGCACAAAATGTTGATCAAGGATCGTGGGGAAAGGTAAGAGTAGTAAATTTGAGAAGATACGAAGTGACTTTTTTTTATTATTATTATTATTATTATTTTCTCTTTTATAGAAAGAACAATATTTAGTTGCATTACATATATATATATATATAATAATTTTACCAAATTACATGACCTATGCACATTTAAATGGTTAAACTGACGTTGTAATAATTTTGAAACCAGTAAATTTACTTGTACAACACGTTATTAATACACATTTAGTTTCCTAGGTCAAAGATATTTGTTACTGATGTTAGTAAATTTACAATATTTATACTTTTGTTACTTATTGACCCTATCTATCTATCTATCCATGTACGAAAGTATTTTCCTAAGTGAAAGAAAGTTGAGGTTGCTTTCTTCATCGTAAGGATATCAAATTTAAAGCATGTAAAAACTAGGCCAGCATATGCATAAAAATTCTACAGTTAATCAAAATTCTTTTATCTCAAATGGCTTATTTGTGTGTTTGTTTTCTTTTCTTTTTGTTTCATCGTTTTCAAATTTCATAAAGAGGAGGACAATCTCAAGGTCTTGAAGGTCCCTGAAATCGAACAGAAGGTATTGAATTGGTTTCTCCTTTATGTACTTTTTCTACGAACCTTTTGTTGATGAACTTTTTGAGCAGTGTCACTTGCTTGCTCTCTACAGAGCAGGTGCCTTAATGGAGAAAAAATTCCCCTTCACCGGGCATAAGTTGTACCGGTTTAGTCTGCTGTCCGAAGGTGTATTTAAGATCTTCGAAGCTGTATTTCGTCTCATTATCCTGCAGCAGCGGCAAATCCTGATGGGTAAAAAAAAAAAAAAACCTTAATTTTTGCATGTTACCCGCATCAATGTCATCGATGGACAACCCTACGTAACTTTGATGGCAAAACTCCTACGAAGAATGACTAAACCATTTCCAAAAGCCCCTCTTCCTCGGTTTTATGATTGTTATTAGTATTCATTCTTCTTTTACGTAGCAATTCATTATTCTCTGTGTTGGAGCATCATCATTAAAGGGGGCTATGAATATGGGTGTACAACCATATCATCACGTAAAGGTGAATTTTCTTAATTCTTCTTTTACTCTTTTGGTCTTCTTTAACCGTTTTCTTACCGGTTTCAAATCTCAGCCTTTTAGTTCCTCGTTGCCAGTTGCCTTAATCGTCTAAACAACCACCAACACTTGATGTCCACGGTAGATGATGTGCTATTTAATTTTAATATATTAACGTAATTAAGTGATTTTTGGTCAACTGTATTTGTCTACTTAACATTATTATCGTACACTATGAAACGTTTGTCTATCGCATAGAGCTGCTTGGGTTGGCCATGCGATGCTTTTATAAAAAGTTAAGTGTAATGTGAAGTTAGTAAGTAATTTCTTTAATACTGCTGTAGGGGAGAGAAGAGGAGCTTTGAGGAAAGCCAAAAAGTAGACTACAAAGAAGAGTAGTGGTGGAGAACGATCGAGTGACCACATAGAAGCATAACAACCAGTTATTGTGGGCCTTCAATTGTGAAGAGGAACAAATTATTAACAAATTAACGGTTTCCTTTAAACAATACGTAACCATATTAATAATGAATAAGCGGAGAGAAAAATTATTTAATTCTTCAATAATTCCTCATGTACAAATTGCTTAATTGACAAACTTTTCATTCAACTTTAGGAGAAGTGCACTTGGCAGCGATTTCCAAATTATAATTGCACGCATCAACAATAGAAATATAAAATTTTGAAAATTTACATCAATATTTTATAAAATAATCATTAAAACTTATAATTAATTTTTTTTTTATCTTCTAACCTCAGAAATGTAACAAATTTACTGATATTCTAATAAAATAAGATAAATTTGGTTATATAAAATTAATAGTATGATTAAAAGAAGTATACAAATCACCAATTTTATTAATGTTAAATTTTAGGTCATTGATTTCTAATTTGCTCAAGTCAAGTCTGTCAACTACTAAAAGTAAATTAATCGAAATTTTTCGTTAAACTCTGCCAAAAACATGCGGCATCCTATATGGCAAGAGCAGAATCAACTCATCATCAATTTTTAATGCGAACAATTCCCCCCGGATTGGTGTTCAAAGTTATTTGAGGGGGATCGTGTGCTAGTTTCCCTCGGGGCAAAGCAAATTATCTTTCTAAATGCAGTCTATCACAGACCATGGGCCCATTAATCATGTTGCGAGGCATTATAGGAGGGTAAGGCAATTCTTATTTTGTTCTACAAAATAATATGAATTCATCTTGCTCTTGCTGGCAGTGGCAATTATGCTCTATACCCCAAAATTGAGTTTTGCTGCTATTTTCGATTTCAACCCAAGCATCCCTCCAAAATCAATAATGAGCAACGAAGAGTATAGGCTTCCTCCCCCACCAATTTTCTCTTTGTTTTGCCTTACATTTCATTTCAGGGCTAACCCTTTTATCTTTCCCTTTCCCTTTCCCTTTTCTTCTTCTTTTTATTGTTTTTTTTTTTGGAATAAAAATTATAGTGTTTTTGTAATCATTATCCGATCAAGCTTCTTGCTCATCGGATTTTGTGATTCTCTCTCTGGGTGGCTGTTCGTGTTTTGTGCTTCAAGAGCTGAAATTGTGGGTAAAATTAATTATTGAGGTAAGAAAGTTCGAAAATTATTGTAAAATTTTATTATTGTGGATGCAAAAGTCAAATTGTATATTTTGTACCTAAAAATCCTCTGACAATTCATCACTTTTTGCAGGTGTGGCATTCAAGTGGGTTAACTTTATACTAAATTTAGCGCCAAGCAGTCAAAGCGGTTCTGGCGTCACTACATCTAGTCTCTCGATAATACAGGCATCGGCGACCTCGGCTTCACATCCGGCATCCCCCCCCCCCCCCCGGCAGCCACCCAGGTGTCATAGGGGCTTTGCACTTGCTCGATTTTGCACTAATTCTTAATCCCGACAATGCCGATGTCACCACCCATGTGTCACATCGGTAAGTGAGCTAGTAATAGCAAATTTTGATATCAGTTGCTATAAATTTCAGGAGAATTTACCTCTAAAAATTATTATTTTTAGATGCTTTTCGTTTTTTTAATTATTATTATTATTATTATTGTTATTGTTATATATATTATATTATGACATGAATTACCTCATATTAATTTGAGAGTAATTTCATGAATTTTTTATAGGTAAAGAAGAAAGTGAAGAGTTATTGGTAATACTTCTCAACGACCATTAAATTGCCATAATTATTGAAATCTATTTCTTTTCCCTAACAAGAAACTTAAGGGGACATTCAATTTTCTCGGTATTACTAAATTTATTATACCCGTATTAATAGTAAGGATTTATATCCTATTAGGATGATAAAGGGTTGGTAAAGTTAAAAGGGTATCTTTAATAACTATTAATTTGCTATAGTTATAGAAATTTTCTTTTTTTCTTTAGCAAGAAAAAAACTTTAAAAAATTTTTAGATGACATGAAATTAAAATTTATATCGTTTTTTTTTAAAAAAAAAAAATTAAATAGATAGAGGGTTGAATTATATATAATATATACGAATATAAAGTGTCAATAAAATGGAATAACGTAAATGATTATCTAGTTTGGGGGACATTGTTAGACTTGTAATAACGAGTATTTATACCATAATAAATTTCATCTTATTTCCAAAAGCTCTTTGAATGACAAGAACGAGTTTTAATTTTTATTACTCTTAATCAATCTACATATAACAGGTTTTTTTTTTTTTTGTTTTTGGTTTCTGGTTGGGGGTCCATTTTTTAAAATAAAAATATTCCTAAGCACAGGGAGAAATAACAAAAAATAAAAAATAAAAAAAAAAAATCAGAGAGAGCTATGGTAGCTAATTTGCCATGGGGGAAGTGTTTTTGACTCAACTTTTGTGGCTCAAATTTTTGGGCTTTTAGAGTTTAACTATCCTATCTATCCTATCGGCGGCGTTCGTGTGCGCGTTGTTTGGCAGCTCATTTGTCCCATCGTGAATGCTGGACCCTCTGGATTCATAAAAATCCATATCCGTTGAAATTAACGGAAAATCAGAATTTTCTTGGAAAATGTCTAAAAAAAAAAAAAAAAAACCACCTAAGGGGGTAAAATTATATATGATGCTGGGTGCCCAGCCCGTTTTGCCTTTGTTTCGTTTTTTCAAAATTTTGCATTTGAGCTTTGCGTTCTTTCTGGCTAGGCAGCCTCCTCTCTCATGGCAAAATCGAAAAACAAAAAGGCTCGGATTCGACCCAATCCGGAGCTCCAAAACCCGGTTGCAGCACCCGGTTTCATTTCCCCTCCCCCCATGCCGGCTTATCATCTTCAGATCTCGAGCCCGCCGGGGGCCGATTCGCCAAAACGGGTTGGAGCTCCGGGTCCGAGCCGCACTCCGTCTTCATCTACAGCCAATGTCGCTTACTTTCCTTCCCGGTATACGGCGCCTTGGAATCCGCAAGCCCAGCTGCCGAAAACGGCAGCAGCTTCACAGCACGTTCCTTCTCTACTGCCTCCGCCGGCTCCGGTTCCGGCTCAAGCACAGCCTTCGGCTGCCTCCACTTCCACCAGTAAGTACATCAAAGTCAAGATGACGGGAATAAACAGAATGGAAACAAATTTATGGGCTTTTTGCTATAATTACTGATTGTGGTTATTTATTTACTTTTAAAAAATTTTGAATTTGATTTTATGTGGGTTTTTTCTGTTATGTTTTATTTCTTTATGGTGGACACAAAGGAAGAGCACGAGAAAGCGTTCAACTTTTTACTAATAAATGCGTTGTGTTCTATGATTGGTGAATTTCAGGGTTTATCATTTTTTTTTTTTTTTTAGAATCATGTTCGTAGTTTACAGCAAGTAAGACTAAATTTCATTTTTCTGTTGTTGTCATGTCCTGCCACTTTTTTCCCATTTTTAAATGGAAACCAATAATTGTATACCAATCTCATTTCCTTTTAGGCCTTTTTATGCTAGAAAATATTGTTTAGCTATCAATTGCATAGAACAAATCAAAGTTTAGCAGCCCATTGATTAGAAGAAGCCTAAGGAGTAAAGACACAAGGTCGATTTTGTTCATATTGTTGAATTTTCCTCTTTGTGGGCCACTCATCAATACATAGGGGTAGGGCTAATTGGTGAGAATGTAAAATGGGAGATCAGTAGATTAAACGTGGAAAATGCACTCACAATTTTTTTCTTTTTTTTTCTTTTTTTTTTTGCCTGAGAAAATTATAATGTAGTTCAGTGTAGTCCAAAGAATCTACCATGACGTTCAAACACAAATCTCTCTATTCAAAGCTTGTACAATGAATCATAACTTTCTACCATTTTATGCTAGAATTGTTTAATTTTCTGTGTTGTCTAAACAGTTACAAAAGGAAAACGCAAAGAAAGAAACTTAACTCTCTGTCTCTTTGCTTCTTATTGTGTCATTGTCCTGTTTTGAATCAATTTATTGGTACTTTGCTTTCTTAGTTTATTTACTTGATTGTAAAGGGCCATAAATAGAATTCCACTTTTAGTTATATTGCTGGCAGATTTTTGTTTATGACCTTTATTACAAATTATGATTATATGTATATTGAAATGAAGGATATTGCTAGCAAGCAACGAGTTTTGTTATTCAAATTTGCTAGTTGTCTGGGAGAACAGAATGTAGAAGTGCCTTTGTCAAATAATACAGCTTATGGGCAATAACAATTGTAATGGTAGTAAGTATAGGAAAGGACCAGGCTCTCTCTTGTATCGAGGCGCTGCCTTTAGTTGTAAAGGCAAAGAGTATTAGCAATACCATGGGCTGTCTAATGCAGTTGCAATATTCTTGGCTGCAATATTTGGCTTCTCTTGTATCGACTTTACCTACTAATGAGTTGTGATTTGGGATGCATTTTCTCATCAATAGCAGTTAACAAATTGTTAATTTTGTTTAGATGTCCTAGAACACTCACACAAAAATAAACTACAAGAATATGCCCAGAGATCATCCCTTCCATTGCCTATTTATTATGTAATCAATGAAGGATCTCCACATGCACCAAAATTCAGGGCGACTGTGTTGATAGATGGAGCAGAGTATGCTTCTCCAAATACCTTTTCACACCGAAAAGAAGCAGAGCAAGATGTAGCGAAACTTGCTTTGGAGTGTATCTCTGAAAAGGTTAAGGAAGAAGGATGTCTGCTAATTCTTGAGGTTTGTTCATGCTTTGTTTAACTTTTGAATTAAATGTGATTTATTTTGGTGTGTTGTGCATCTTGTTTAGGATTTCTTGATTAATCTAATTTTGAAAATAGCTAAAATTGACACTTTACCATTTTGGGGACGAACAGTTGAAACACTAACATCATAGTTTACATTTTTTCAAGTGGTTGATGCACCTAGGCAGGCAATCTTCACTATAAACTTGCACTCATTTGGAATGTTTGGTGCACCAATTTTGGAAATTTGGTCTATAAACTTGGACGCATATTTATGAATAAAAGAATGGTTAGTAATTTGTAGATCTCAATTATAATACACATTTCTGATCCTCTATGCTTATTTGGTAGAGATTTCTTGATTCCCTTTAATTATTCTCCCTCTAAAATATTTTTCCAGGACACAGTGTTTTGCAAATCCATCCTGAATGAATTTGCAGTGAAAATGAATATGCAACTGCCTACTTATGACACTGTTCAGCCACAACGTCTGCTTCCTGTTTTTGTATCGTCCCTGGTTTTCAATGGCATGACTTACAGTGGTGGAACTGGTAGAAACAAGAAAGAGGCAGAGCAGCTGGCAGCACGTGCTGCCATTATTTCTCTTCTAGGTATCTCAAACTATGTGGTCAACTGGGAGTTCTCTTTTAAGTACCGTGTTTGTGTTTTCTTTGCTTTGGGTGGTTGACTGTTGAAGCTTTAATGTAGATGACTCTGGGTTTGGGACAATTCTTTCGGAAATCATTAAATCCAAAGTTAGACTCTATGCAGCATTGGATAAAGTCAAAGATCCAAATTCTGCCCAACGTGATGCTCCGCACATGGCAATGAACATTGGACATGTTTCCGAGAGCACGAGCATAGATAATAGGGCTCCTGCTGCTGCAATCAATGTGCCAATATCTTCAAAACCAGGATCACCTTCAGTAATGCATCTGCCCCACCATGAACTCAGTGTATCAAAACCAGAGCAACCATCCGCAACTGTCAATCCTCCAATTGAGTCTGTAAGTCCAGTTCTAGGACAGTCTTTGGATGCTGGTACTAGATCTATGAAAAAGCGGAGAAAGAGCAAGAAAAAGCTTAACAAGAAATTGTGCGATAATGCCCAGTAAGTTTGAAAAACTAGTTGAGCATTTCTTTCATTTTACAAGGACGCTAAACAAAACTGTGAATTACACTTGTTTGGTCTCTTAGATCTCCAGTAAAGGGTGTGATTATTTAAATAGATAAAATTGGAAATAATGAAGCAAAATTGTTTATATCAAACTAATTTAGTGTGGCAGTTTGGAACTTCGGATTTAGTGATGTATTTGCTTGCAATTGCACGCATCTGACCCTGACCCGATAATTTTCTTTGTAACATGCAGATCATCCATCGCTTTGACGCCTCTTAGTCAAGCCTCACCTTGGCCTATAGCGCAATGAGTAGCTCTACCTGTGTAGCTGTTAGTAGGACCGTGGCTAATGTGTATGTTTTTCGGTGGGGCTCTAACTTACCTGTCTGTTTTGGATTGTTTAATGTCGTAACCTTGGTTGCGGATGGACGGAAATGAACCGTTGACCATCAGGATTGTTTAATTAAGTATGGATGTATGAGATGTCATGATCTATCTGGGCCTTCCCAATCATTGCGAAGTATCAAAACATCCCCTTGAGACAAGGAATTGCTCTTATTTCGAGGCCAGCTTGGGCAATGGTCTTTAAAAATTTTATTGTCTGACAAAGAGAACAAGTGGATGTTGATCTTTGTAGAGCCTGCGGACGAAATGTATGTACACTCAAATATAGTTTATAACAAGCCGCCCGGAAGCTTTGAGCTCACATTAAATCTGACTTTCAATTGCTCCAGCAAATTCTTTCGTTCTGAACTGCTTTTCAATGCTTTCTAATTCTTGCCAATTTCCCTGAATCTATTGTGCTACCGAAGGCTAGTTAATAACTGTCTCTGTGGCCGTTAGTCCCATATTTTTAACTTTTAAATTACAGTTTGCAAGCACAATTATATTCTCGTTATTGCAGTAATAGCAATCGTCAGCCATCAAAATTTGGAGCAATATTTGATACATAAAAACTCGACGTCCAAAACAAAAAAAATATATACATATATATATCTGATACAATCATTTGCAGTTGGGGTTAAATAAGTTGTAATTTACAATCATCTTGCCTTAGTTTGATGAATCACACGCTTCAAAGTTTCCGCAGGATTTAGTTGGAAGTGTAGATTTGAGAGGAACCTATAGGTACATTTGCAAAACTGATCTGCTGCTGAATCGGGGGGGTCGGGGGGGGGGGTTGAAAAGGTGGTCTGAATATCAATTTTCGAGAGCCAATAAGCGTCATGATGTCTGCTCTTGAGTGCCCCCTGAAGTAAGGAACCATAAATATACGGATACCAACTACATTAGTTTCTTGTTCTATCTCAATTTTATGTTAAATTATTTTCTAATAAATTCCAAGATTGTCCTCTTGTTTGTTTCCCATCTCCAATTCTCCATGATTATGCTTCCCTCTAACAAAAGCTTGTTGTATTCTAATTCCTATTCCCGAAACATACGCTCACATGCGCCAACTTATTAAAAAAGGCCAGAGTGAACTAGCTAAGATCGGAATTTTTCAATATTCTTATCACATAACTCATTATGAGACAAACATGCATGCCTCGCTAACGAGCAAACACAGCAGCATGGAATGTAACATACAGTACAAAAGACGGCACATGTCCACGCGCTGAAACTGGAAGGAAAGAGTGCAAGAAACGCAATCAAAAATTGCTGTCCTGTTCGCTATCAAAAGAGGTAAACGCGGTCGACTGGAGGTGATCTAGACGCGAGCTCGTATTGCTTTGTAATAACTATTAATTGTATATCCGTGATTTTTATTATTAACCACGATAATGTATTAAAAAATAAAAATTATTTATTTAATAATCATGATAGTATAATATAAATTCAGCTCACTTTTCTCTATATTCAATGGAGACTTGAAAATGTCTGGGAATATGGTAGACGTGGGGATGGCGAAAGATCCGGCGACACTCTTGCCACTTTGCTCTAAATTAATTGTTCTCTTTGTTCTTCTTCCATTTTACTCACCTCCGCCGGCTAACAACCCCCAATGCAAAAGAATAAAATATGTTCTCTTGCAAGTTCATCACTTAAAACTAAACTAAAAAGAAAAGTAATCGCATGTGACCCGAACATCTCGTTCCAATATAAGACTATTAAGACCAGTGGACATCAAACCATGCTCATTTACATCAACGACTTGACTATATTAGAAGACCAAAATGCAACTAAATTATGATAACATTAAATAAACATGACACCAATGTTTTTGTGGGCATTTGAAGCCAGACATGCCTGCTTGAACTAAGACCAAAGCACCTTCAACCCCGTTGGGCCACTTCCTTCCCTTTATCCCAAATTGCTCTTGCCAAGTACATTATGGGATCAGTTCAAAATTGTGCCCATCCAGGAGATTTTCCCTCTTTGTGGCCTAATGAATTTGATGACAGTAGCTTTGAGAAGACTGGTGGGTTATTCACCAAGAATTTAGCCATCAGCCAGCCTTCCTCCTCTCTTGGCAGTCCAAGCAGCGGCCATTCCAATGAAGATGTCTTTCGGGCCACAAGCAACCAACCAGCTGAGGAAGCTCATTCTTTGGTTAACTTCAATGGCAGGTTCAATGGTCTCATTCAGGTCAATTGTTCTTTGCTTAGCTTTCAGCAGAAGATCAAGGCTCCTCCATGCAGTGTTCTCAGAGGCTACTGCTCCAACTGGGATAGTGATCACAAGCAAATGGATCCAACACTGGAGAATTTGAACTGCTTTCAAACTGCTAACAACTTCAACTCCATAAGCGATCCTGAAAGGGAAAGCTCTGGGGATTTTTTGTACCAAGGAACCACAATTGGCAATAGCATCCAGGACCCTGAAAAGCAGGACTCAGGCATCCGTAAACGTCCCAAAACGGTCTATTTCTTCCTCAATTATACTCGTTAAAACGATAAAAAAAATGTAAAATATATGACGAAATTGACAAATGACTTTGATTACAAGAGTGAACGTATGCAGCAGGCTTTAAAGATGCAGCGCAACAGTCATGCAAGTACAACCACAAAATCCAAGCCAAAGTCGTCTGCTGCAGCTAAGGATCCTCATAGTGTTACTGCCAAGGTTGTTCTTCTATATTCATTCAATCTTATTAGATATTAAAATTTGTCCTCCCACTCCCCCCTTTTATTTTTCTCAATTTAAAGCAATGTCAATATCCTTATGGTACTATGTCTTGAAATAATGTCATGTACGACTCAGATTCGCCGAGACCTGATTAGAGAGAGACTCAAGATATTGCAGGAGCTCGTGCCAAATGCGTCAAAGGTTGATTTGGTCACCATGTTGGAGAAAGCAATTAGTTACGTCAAGTTTCTGCAGCTTCAAGTGAAAGTAATGGCTTCAACCATTTTACTTGTTATAGTTCTTTCTTTATGCTCCTTTTTATGTTCAACTTTGTCTGATTATAATTACGAGGCCTTGAACCTTATGTTATATTTAAACCAACGCATGGCAATTTTTGTCCTTTTGATTAGAACATTTTTAATGCAGGTTTTGGCAACAGATGAATTTTGGCCAGCTCAAGGCGGGAAGGCTCCCGATATTTCCCAGGTAAAGGAAGCCATTGATGACATTCTCTCTTCTCAGAGAGACAGAAATTCAAGCTCAAATTGATTGGCGTGCTAATCCAAGAAGAGTAAGCAGCAGAAATAATATAGATAATATTGTATCTTTAAGAAGACTTCTGAGGCAGCAAAAAGCTTTGTGTTGGAAGTTTGCTACAAAAAGGGTTGACTAGACTTCGGAAACACAATCTCAGCACACAATAATTGAATTATCTGCTCTGTTTAGACATTTAATGAAACTATAGCTTAATTTACAGTGATAACTGAGATGTGGCAACCGTTTCACTACAGAGAAGTCATCTTGTTTGGAGAAGGTTGACATAAGTAATGCAAGAAAAAAAAAATACATTAAACAGAATTAAGTTAGTACATGATATAACACATGATTCCATTCCATGTTTGAATTAGAAGTAGCAGTGTAGAGGCCATGCTATAGTAATAATTCCTGATTTGCTCGAAACAAATTTCTCTTCATAGAATAGATGTATGTATGTATGTATATTAACTATCGATAAAATTTTAACTATAAGTTTTAAGGCCTTAACATAATTTTATGACTTGGTTTACCTTAACGCTGGAGACTTTGTAGCTAATGATTAAGACAAAAATGTCAAAGGTTTCTACCATTCTTGGGAACTATACGTAATTGAAAAATAAATTATTACAAACTGTTGAGCTTAATCCGAGTAGGATTAAAAAAAAAAAAAAAATGTGTTAACGGGTCACGTGGCACGAGGGAACGAAATAGTGGATTTCGATAGGCCAAAAAAAAAAACAGTAAGTTCAAAGACCCTACTGAGAATTGTGACCTCATGCATCCTCATTGTTAGCAAATCCTCATTATAATGTGATCTCATCACATTATAATTTGAAATGTTTGTGAAGACTTGGCTGCAAGAGTTGCAGTTGACAAAGTTGTACACCTAGATAGATGGATATCAGCTCATTCTCTTTATCATTATTATTACTATTATTATTTTTTATTTTTTATTTTTTAGGGTTTGTACTTAATTGCCTGCAGCTTTGGTTCGACGGGTCACATTTAACGTCACTGAGGTGGGGAAACAGCCTGGCATATACGGGCAACTAGAATTACTAATTATTTGAGAATTATTAGAACATTGAGATTTGCTTATACACATCCACCAAGAGTATTAAATTTTTTGTTGTCTTTTTAAAACTCAGAAATTTATCAATTTTTTGTGTTTCAAGCTTGTTCTCTTGGATTTCTAAATGCAGTACCACATCAACCCTATTGAAACTGATGAATAAAATTGTTGGTCCCATTGAAGGAAAGGAAAAAAAAAATGAAAAACAAAGAAAGAGAGAAGAGAGCCTATTCACGGTATTGGAAAAATGTCAAGAGAGATTATTGTGAGGCTGTAGAGCAAATAATATTATTGTATTCAACGTAACAAATAAAAACAGTAAGAATCTTGGAATAGTTATAGAAATGACAACAATACACTACCACACACACACACACACATATCTATTCTCTCTTTCTAGCTAATTTTGAGAGGTATTCTCCATATTTCATTTTTTGGGTCATTTAATGACTTTTTTATCCTTTAAATTCCCAACCCCCTAATCAAAAAAATATAAATATAAATATAAAACTTTCAGATTAAAATAAATCATTAGAATAAAATATTAGAATAATCTTTATCATTGTTTGTATTTATTTTTTTCTGACTTGATGAACAAAAAATTAATAATAATGAAAATTTTTTTGTTCATTAAAATTTATTAGTTTATTTTTTAAAAAATTTTATAGTTTTTTAAAATTAAATTTAAATTTTTAATTAATGAGAGTGACTCTTAAAAAGAAAAAATTAATGGAATTGGACAAACTAACCTGATGTCAAGGAACAGGGTTGGGCTAAGCAAGGCCCAGAGAGAAGTTGGCTGCCAACGATTAATTAAATGAATCGCAACGGTGACTCTAGTGCAGTTGCAAGTTTAGATATTTATTTTAAAAATATTATCGTCAAACCTACAAAGCGACAATGGCGGACAGACAACCCATTTTTGCCCAATTGGCGAAAGTAAAATTGGCACGAAACATGGAAGCTAGCCTATCAGACAATCCAATCATCTTACAAGAGCTCTTCACTTTTTATTACAGAACTAACAACGACTGAATAGTAGCCAATATTTTCTTGAGGTTCATCACTGGGCTGTCCCAGATGAAATGCATTTTTGCTCTTTTTTCTTTTAAATCATACTGGCAAAGTGCACTTATGAGAGATACCTATACCATGTGAAAAATAAATATGAAAAATTGGTTTGAGAATATTTGAGAAAATAAGAAACGTTTATGGTATGGACGTAGACAAGATAACAACAAATGCATCGAACATTACATCTCCATTACTCCCATTATTCATGTACGTCACTGCCAAGAAGGTTGACGGGTCAAATAATTTTGAATATGAAAGGCTCAAAATGGGCCCTGAAGTTGACTTCACAAATTTACGTGGACATCAATCTTTTGTCAATTATTTTTGTTTGGCAATTAAGGTATATGTGCGCAAAAACCATGATCACAAATTCCCTTTTCTAGCCACTTCAAAGAAAATAGTATGATATGATAATAAAAGTAATTTGATATATATATATATGAAGCATTTTAAATATTATTTTTAAAAATAATTTTTATTTTTTAAAAAAATTATTTTAATATAATCAATTATGACAATTATTTTCTCAATACATGATAAACCTTTATATTAATGTGTATTTTACAAAATAAGGTAATTGAAATAATTTAATATTTTAATTAGCCTAATAGTATCTTCTATGGAAAAAACTGTGACATTATAAGCTTTTGGTGAAGTTCTAAGTATCTTCTTTACCATAGTAGCATGATTAATTTCCTCTCCATAATTTCTAATGGAACACATAATTTTGTTGACTTTTGTGAAGAAAGCATCCACAGATTTATCATTTTGCATTTTTAAGTTTTTAAATTTGTTCCTCTAAATTTGTAACTTGACTTCCTTCATAACCTTATCTCCTTCATAAATGTTCTTTATTTTGTTCTAAATATGTTTGGCTATGTTATAAATTTTAATTTAATTTATATATTAAAAATAAAAAATATATTAATTTATATTAATTATAATTTCATAACTTACAAAGTAAAATAATATTAATTATAAATTTTAATAGTAATACATAGTTAATGTTATTATTATATATAATAATTTATAATTTATACATAACTATTAGTAATGAACAAATAATAACTAGTTTAACAATCATATAATGACTAGTCCAATGAACATAAAATATAAAGTTTCCAACTTCTCCCTAAGATTTACTAGTTTGTGATACTGAGAGGGAGGTGAATCAATATCACCACAATTCGCAATTCGCAGGTAAGTGAACAACTTCAACCTCTTCTTAAAAGTAAACTCTTTCTCAGACTCGACTAATGTAGATCTATTGCTACCTACTAATCACAATAGTCCCCAAAGTCACCTTTTAGACACCTTGCCTAATAGACAATACGGATGTTCTTGTTTAGGTCTTCGTTAGGTTATGGGTTGGCTGATACTTTAACTGCGTTCACAACTCAATTCAAAGTACAGAATGTAAAGCAAATTAAGGACACACGAGATTTACGTGGTTCCGTCAACGTGACATATATCCACGGTGGTAGGGACTCTCCCTTACCGAGACTATCCACTATACTTGAGAATTCAGGTTACAATGGATGTCTTTAATTCTCTACTCCTTTCACTATTGCAATTACTAAGCAAGTACAATACAAAGAGTGTCACTTACTGTGTCTACCATTCTTCTAACTTGTCTTGCCTCTATTGAATTAAAAGGCTGCTTCACTGCTACTTAGAAGTTTACCACAACGCTCTCTAACCTCTCTTGAAGAAGTCTGGAAATACGTTGAGTTCAATGCTTCGCCGAATTTCTACATTGTTTCATACAACTCCTGCTTTTACCGTCTTACGGTCTCACCCGTCTCTTTGTCTCACGATCTCACTGTTTCACGACTCGCCTATCCGTTTCTCTCTCTCCTGCTGTCCAGCCGGATTTCTCTCTCCTATCGCCGGATTTCTCTCTCTTCGCCGGATTTCTCTCTCTTCATCGGATTTCACTTTTCCGTTCACCGTCGGGTTTCTCTCTCTTCCTGTTGCTTTGCTCCGGTTTGGCCGTTGGGTTTCTCTCTTTTCCCTCTGGTCTGCTTTGATTTGGCCGTCGAGTTTCTCTCTTCTTCCGATCTGGTCGTATAGGTCTTCGCCATCCACCCCGTCCAGCCGTGTTGTCTCCTCGCCGACCGCTGGTGTACCGGTGGTGTATCGTTCTTCACGGGTTTCTCTCTTTCTTCGTTCTGCGTTTTCTCTCTCTTCGTTTGTCGACTGCGTTTTCTCTCTCTTGGTTTGCTGGTTTGCTCGATTTTTCGACCATCTGTTTCTCTCTCTTCCAACGTCTGGCCGTCGGATCTCTCTCACCCGTTACCGATCTGGTCTCGTCTCACTCGTTCCAGTTCGGATCTGGTTTCTGTTCCTGATCTGGTCTCGTTTTTTTCTCTTGCCGCGTCGTTCCCTCGCCGATCGGCGACGTTTTCTCTCTCTCGACACAACTGTTCACGGCGGTACAATTCATGACAGTTCCTGTTCAGTCGATTCGTCCGTCGACTGCACTGTTTTCTCTCTTTGTCCTCGCTGGTGGTGTTCTTTTGGTGTTCTCTTTGGTTGGTCGGTTGTCTAGGTTTTCCTGAATGCTCAATATTGCCGATACCTTATTCTTTGTCTTCTAAGACCATTATATACTCTACTCCATGAAACCCTAATAGGGCTTACGCGGTGAATTTACTTTCTTACCCTTCTATATGGCTTTACTTTCTTGTACATTTAAACCTAGTTGACAACAATTACAACCCATACAAGGCTGTGGGAACAACAAAATAGTTAGCCTATTAGTCATAAATAATTAGTTAATTAAGTCTAAAAATAAGGTAATTAGGTTTTAAAAATACATTAATTTATAACAATTTTTTACTATTTTAAAAGATTAATTTTGCTAAATTAATAAATGAAAATATAATACTTTAATTTTTTTATGCTTTTTGGACTATAAACTAGAGATTATTATGTATACATTTTGATACTAAAAATATAATAAAATAAAAATTTTGTGAACCTTAATTTCTTTATGACTATTAATAAATTTGCTTATATATTATATTTTTTAAAATTATATTGTTTAACATGATCATATGCTATTAGGCTATGTACACACTTTATTTATTTCCATAAAAGTTTTAAAGATTTTATTTAAAACCTAATAAGAGTAGCCTTAATTCATTATTATGTAGTTAAATCTATCAATGTGTATTCTAATAATACATCACCCATAAGAGTTATATAAATCATTAAGAGTATAATTTAACCTTAAATATTAAAATTATTACATTATTTACATAATAATAAGAGACTTATAATTTTGATGGTGCAATTAAAGTCAATAAGTGATTTATTATTACTAAATGAACTTGTTTTAAGAAATCTGCTATCAAATAAATTGAGTTCTTATTACTCTTAACTAGACTTTTTATATATTAATCTTATTTTTTTCTATGTAATTTACATTTACTTTATGCTTAGTAATTTTGTCAATAAATCAATAAAATTCTTTTATAACCTTATAAAATCAAATAATCACTCAATTGCTCAGTAATTTGCTTTATTAAATTTGAGTTGAAAAATATGTTTAGTCTTTAAATTGTATGATTTACTCTTAGTACGAATAATAAAAACTTAGCTATTACAATACATCAATATTTATAGTGTTGATTTCACTTATAATGAAATATTTATTAAAAAAAATTTCTTAACCAATTTCTCTCGACATTAGTCATCTACATAGTTATAAACTCAAAATTCATAGTGTAAAAAGTAATGATTATTTGTTTGACATGTTTTTAAGCTGGTACACCATTTCTAAAGGTACACACATCTCATCTAAATAAAAAATTTAATTATCATCATTATACCCTTTAAGTATAACGAATAACTCACCATAAAACATAATATAGTTCACAATATCTTTTAAATATTTTTAAATGCAAATTATAAATAATGATCATATTTATATTTACTTTTTAGGAAAAAAACTAAGGTTATAATCATTGATATTAAAAGATAATAATAAATGTTGTCAACAACTATTAACCTTAGCAACATTTTAGTCTCTTATATCAGTACTTACAACGATTTAATGTAAAAATATAGCATTATTGTTTAGTCACATAAAGCTTAAGTCATATAAGTTAAAGAAATAGTAATGTTAAAATGTATATAACTCTAGCCATAATCTTTTTGGTGATTTAATATCAACCCTTACAACACACTCATGAAATGGTTTAAAAACTGATGCCTACTAAGTATAAAATTGACCTAATTTATTTTATAAAATAACTATACCTATAAACATTATCAAATGTGACTAATGAAAATTAGAAAGGTTTTTGTTCAAGCAAAAAAAAAGGTTTTTTTTTATTTGAGTACTTTGTCAAACAAAGAGATATATAAGATAATGTATCCTTTTCTTTATTAAACTTTTTATTACTTTGGCTCATAAATTGCATAATTAATATGCATAAAGACTATAATCATTAGATAATATCAAAATACATAAATCATTATATTACTAAATATCATTAAAGATCTTAATCCATAAAGTTAGACATAAGAGCAAATCATCAATAACAACTTAGTGAATGATGTTTATGATTCAAAAACATAAAACCTATCCTAATAAAGCCATAATATGGCAAAAATGCACAAATGTGATTCTTTCTACAATTAAGAATAATTACCTTTAAAATACAAACCTTTTTATCCCACATTGTCCTAAATGTCAAAGGTAATTATAATAATATTTAAAATATTTGAACAAAACAATTAATTAAAATTGTTCAAATATTAAATGTCATCGAAAAAGAATTGTCCATTCATAAGTTTTACAATTTTTCACCATTAAATTGTCATTATCAAAGTAACTTAGCACAAAATTATAAACTTTTCAAATCAATTAAATATACAAAACAACAAATGGATAAACACCTATTTCTCTTAAATTGTATCAATTTTTTTTATTAACTTTATACAATAAGATTAGCATAATTATATGATAAATAATGTTTATAAAACTTTAAAATTATCAAAATTTAGCTTAGGTCTATACTAGGACAATCTTAACAGAACATCAACATGGAAAAATTCATATTGGTGTTGTTACAAGTTTAACACATATTAATATCTTTATTATTACAATTAACTTTAACCTTCAATGATATGTGAATTTCAAGGTAAAATATTTATATTATCTATTAAATAATGATTTTGATTGGCCAAAAAAAGGATTTGTTAAACAATAATTAGAAAAAACACAATATAATTTTTTATTTCTCATCAATTAAGTATAACTAAAATTATCACAAAAATAAATAACTTTATATAACAATATGTGGCATCAAATGTCATTCTTTAACAAGTAACAAATGACAATAATTATGTAATGTCTAAGACTAACTTTAGAATGACTACATGCAGTTTGCTAAATGGTTAATATTATAAACATGACAAAGAGATGTTGAAACCAAAGTCTCGTGTGACTCATAAATGTGCATGACCATGTCATCAATTTTAAATTCTTTTTAGATGAATTCATGAAGACCTATGTTGAGTTTGGCATAGAGATATGGTATTTACCTACTTGATATCTTTATATATGCATATAATAAAAATGATAAACTCTCTTTAAGATTTTAGAAAAATAATTAAGAAAATAATATAATATTACAACAAAAATAAGTTAATAAAAAATATGTTATTTTAAGTGTGCTAAACACTATTTTTAAAAAATAGTTTTCACATCTATAAACAAATTATTCTAGTGTAATAGATTATAGTGGCTACCCTTTTAAGATATGATAAACTTGTTCACTTATGTGTATTTCATATAATGATGTAATAGAAACAACTTAATTTTTTGATTAACCTAATAATAGGTTATAGATTTTTGAGAATAGTATCTTTTAAAAATAAAATGAAGAAATTAATTTATATTAGTTATAACTTAATAATTTATAAAAGAAAAAAATATTAAGTATAGATTTTAATAGTAATAAATGACTAATGTTATTATTATACATGATATCTAATAAAAGACATATAATTATTAGTAACAAATACACAATGATTAGTTCAATAGTTATAATTAATTAATTGATCAAATTTAAAAATAAAATAATTAATTTTTAAAAATATACTAATTTATAACACCATGTATATTTATAAGCTGCCCACTATAAATAGACAATATAAGAAATTCACAAATATAGCTTTTCTAAAATATAAAAATCAACAAACATCTATATTAAACAATATTTTTTGTTCATGGGGCAAAATTATTAAATTTAAAAATACTCATTAGTTTTTTAAAAAGAATTATAAAAATATTAAAAAATTTTGAATCAAACTTAAATTTATCATATATTGCATATGCAAGAGAAGAATTTATTTTTTTATAATTTATAATTTATTTTAAAAACTCTTCTTTTATAATTTTTTTTGTCACTAATTCACAATCTTCTCAAATTACGACCAGGGATTATGCGCCGAACAATATTCTCCAGGAAGAATGTTCTGGCATCAAAATCTCATACCACCTTATCATTGTAACCACCCCACCTGAGATTGGTGGACGAGAAGCAGTCCATGCGACAAAATTCTGCACTTTGGATCTTTAATATTAATATATATATATATATATATGTGGGTTCAAGTTTATCATCGACGCAATTAACATTCTTGTGCTCTTGTTGCTTTTTATTATTATTATTTTTTCAATTTGTCAGTGAAATACTGCCATTCAACTTTAATTATTTGCATTTTTTTGTTACTATTATCACTGTATACATTGTGGGGTCAGACCTGCTATTTTGGGAACAAAGACAAAGCAAAATCATTTTTGTGAGGGTTTGGTTTTTTTGTTTTTTTTTGTTTTTTTTTTTTAACTGTTATGCATTCTCAGTATCCTAATGGATAATATGTGTAGAGATTTTGATACGTTTTTTGCAGTACATTTTATCAATATTTACCTGGTCTTTACTTCATTCAGGGGGGGGGGAATGAAGACTTTGTATTGTGTATTTCAATCGCTTTGTCCAGAAGTAAGTTGAGCACCTAAAACAATTTTTAATTTTCTTTTTCCTAATCTGATCCAAGTCACAAGAAATATTTTTTTAAGAGGGGTTGGGGATGCCGTAGCACCCAGTCTGATCTAAGTTACAAGAAAAGGGTTTAGAGAGAGAAAATGGGGGGAATATGGCGACGCCAGTATTGAAAAAAGGTACAACGTCTTATTGCAGACATCCCCAAATGAAGTCAAAGGGCGGTTCATCAAGTTTTTAGTTTTTATCGATTACCAATTTTTATTTTATTTTATTTTTTGTGTATTTATTAGAGCTTGTCTCGAGGTTTTATTCAACTCATGGCTCCACCCCCGAACTTGAATCTAGTGACAATAAATAATGGTCGGGTAGGCACGTGGTACAATATTTTTCTTTCTCGCAGGGGACAAGATTTAGGTAAGGAAATAGTATTGTCCCAAACCATATCACAATAGCGCGGTGCGTGGATGGATCATTCATTCATTTATTTATTTATATTTAGCCTTCTTTTTTGCTTTTTCCTTTTTCTGGTCATATCTTGGCTTTTGAGTATGTTTCTTTTGGATTTTGCATCAATCTCCCCAAAATCATTATGTTTTGACTTCCCATAATTTTTTTCTTCAAACAAATTACCAACCGAAGCTAACATGAATTTGCATTTATATTAGTAATCATGACTTAATATGCACGTTGTCTGGGTTTCAAAATTTTTCTCTCAAATTTCATTTAAAATAATTCGATTGGTTCAAAGAAAAGTTTTAAATATGTATACATACCGATTCAAGATTATGAGAATATTTTACTTCAATTTCTCTAATATAATATTGATATTAAATTTCCTAATTAATGTTTTTGTTAATATTATGTCGGTTATTTTCAGACTAAAATTTGTTCTAATTGATGGACATTAGTTCTTAGAAATTAGGATGAGTTTTATGAGTCTCATTTCAATATATTATTGAAATAATAATAGTTGCACATTGCTAGAATAATTTTCCGGTTTAATACCCAAAATTCACCATCACAAATTTCTTAAAGATCTTACACAATTCGTCATTGGCCTTACACAATTCACCGTCATAGTTTGATATAATCCCAGGAACTCGTTCGCCACATGTCAAGACCTTACACAGTTGGTAGTTGCCCTGTCGCTTTGTTTCGTTGTTATCCTCAACTTCGAGGTCAATGAAACATTTTGAACCGACTCTATCATGTATACATCTTACTTTATTGTTCATTAATATATATATATATATATATATATGAGATCTCCACATCATTTTCTTCCAAAAGTCAGAAATTTTGTCTCAGTAAATGTACTTCACCGCCTATCTCTTACTATCCGATCGAAGTATACCATGCACAAATCGATTAGCCTACACAAGGAAAAGAAAACAAATGAAATTAAATTATGAGATTTTTATTTTGATTTTCTTTTTTTTAATTATAATTTTGTGTGGTGTAAGGTTATGAGTAAATTATACTAAAAAATAATAATAATAAATAAATCTAGGAAGCACGATGAAATTAATAGCGGAAGGAGGAAATAGAATTAGGGTTTAATTTCAATGCTTCTCAAGGCAAAGTGTTTCACAATTTACACTCTTGTTGGTTCAATGGAATGGAAGGCCTCGTGTTAAAGGGCCTTTAGGGGAGGAGTTCCCGCGTCCAACATACCCCAATGAATTGCTTACAGAATGGCTCATGTTTTATCACTCTCTTCTAATGCAGCTAAAGATGATTGTATACGGCGAGACGATTCGGTTAATGCCATTATATATTGTTTCCGACCGAAGTGTTCAATTGTGTTCTTGTAGACACGTGTTGGGGGCAGAGCTTATATCTCCGTAGATAACTCCAACAGCGTCAACTTCGTCTTCCATAATTCTTTCCGCAATAAAAGGCATCAATTTGGTTATGAAATTGAAGAGGATACGGGGGGGGGGGGGGGGGGCCAAAGAAAGGGGGAAAAAAAAAGAAAGAAAATTGTCCAAAGTTACCGAAGAGGAGCGGTCCCTCTCTGTCTATGCAACTCACGGGCTCCTCTATCTATGGCTGGAAGACGAGATAGACAGGGTGCACAGAGATGGAGGTTAGTATATTAATGATTTTTTATTGTCGTTTTTAAAATGTAATTTATGAATAATAAATTGTAAAACATTGATTGTAGGGAGTCAATTAAGGGAAAGTTTTGTACAAGCTTCCCCAATATACAATCGATATAAGATATAAGACAAGTTGGGTCTTCTTCCTTTTCTTTTCTTTTTTTTTTCCTTAAATCAAAATTAAAAGTTTACTAGAATTTCTGGATTATGGGGATTGAAAATGGGTTCTTCTTTTATTTCTTACAAAAAGAAAAAAAAAAAAAAAGAAAAAATCATTGCGTTACGTTTTCTAGGTAAATTTGTCAAGTAGAGTCATAATGAATCGTGCTGATCTTTCTTGAATTTTTTCATTTCAATGAATCATAGTGTTAGTGTTTGATTTGAGAATCATCAACTAATATAGATCGCACCCGTATTTCTTCAATAAGGATTTCCGTAAGAGAATCAAAAAAAAATTCTAGTCGTTACATCAGATCATGATTCTCCTTCCTCGCTTATGCTTCAATAATTATCCAAAGCTCGTATACAATTATACAATTAGCTTTGCAGTGACATGATGAGGTCTGTATATAAAAAGGGGACTTTTATTATTATTATTTTTTAACGTGACATATTTTTCTCTACCATTTAGGCCCCATATGTCATCATTTACTTATCTAATGTCATATGATGCTAGGTGGGCTTGTGTTGAAGTTTTTTCTTTTTTTTTTTTTTTACAAAAAAAGAAATTGCATTGCCTCACAAACAACATGGAAAAAAGGCTATCGAACTATTATTGTTGAGTTCTACTATAAGGTTGCTTAGGAAAAAAAATTACGAAAGCTGGCTGGCTGGGAGCATGACCTGTATCCGATTCCTTTTGGGCAAAATGTCCGTGCATGACTTAAAACAATTGTGGGAGTTGTCGGCTACGACATTCCCGGTGAAAGGGAAATTGCTGTGTGTAGAATGTTTTTTTCTTTTCTTTTCCTTTTGCTAATTTTGGCGTTTTTACTGAAGCTTCGTTTGGCTGTTTGTGAGGCCCCCTCCACCGGGTTTGACTAACCTGCGGTTCCGGGACTTGGTCGGTCGGTGTTGCCTTGCCCAAAGGCAACTAGCCTTGCCCTCGTTTTTTATTTTTATTTTTATTTTTATTTTTTTGGCGTTATTTCCGGTTTCTAGTTCTTTTTTCTTTTTTCTTTTTTTTTTAAAAAAAAAAAGAGGAAGGGGGGAGGGGGCTTGGAGTGGGCGTCACATCGCCATTAAGTTTAATCTGTAAGTTTATTTATGTTACTAATTATAAAGTCTTAATTTTTTAAAATTTTAATTTAAAGTTTAATCCTTAATTCTCACATTTAAAAAAAAAAAAGTATATTTATCATTTGCTTTCTAATGAAGCACAGCGTAGCAAAAGTGTCGGCGAAAACAGCACCCCTAATTGACAATGTATTGTAACTCCAAAATTAGATGGAAAAATTTTTACGAGATTTTATAATTTTAGTCGGCTGTAATTTTGAAAGTTTTGAGATCACCTTAACAATTTAATTTAAATATACGTGTCAAACTCATTCACTTGTGGCTCACAAAATTTTCCTTCTTATTCAATTTTTTTGAATGAAAAATGTGGCATTGATTTTTTTGATGGGGGTTCCGTAAGCCGCACGCAATGAACCAAACATTATATAATTTTTTAAACCTTTTTTTTCCCCTTTTATTCGGCTAATTTTCTCCCCCTTAACAATTAACGTACATTTCAACCAATGACCAGGCGGAGAAAATTGTAATGAGAATGACGTACCAACTGGAAATCTTTCCTCCACCTTTTGGTATTTGGTGCACAATCGTTAATTTGGTCTGACCACCTAATCCACCATGGCACTCTTTTTCTTTTTCTTTTTTTTTTATCAGTTTATATGTACAGAACCAAAAAAAAAAAAAAAAGAACCCAATAATTCTAGGATTAGAGGAATTCCTCTATTTTTGGTCAACTATCACTTTAGTTTTTGCAAATTGTATTTCAGTTTACTCGGATTCCCTAATACAAATCAATCAATTCAATTTTATAACGTGAATTCCTAGTTCCCCATTAATTTAAAAGTAAAATACTGTTTTATATTCTCTCTGTTAGGTATTAAGATTTTCAAATTGATGAAGAAATTATTTAATTGATCGGATCAAGAAATTGGATTTACATGGTGCACAAAGTTAAAAAAAAATAATTAAAAATAAAAAAGAAGCAATTTTCTTTCCGTTATTATCCACATCCAGTTTTAATCTAATCCCGTAATGATGCGCATTAAAAGTGGACGGCATTATACATTATAATAATATCAGCAATTCTCTAATTGATTTTGGGTCTAATAATTGTTACAAAGGGTGAAAAAAAAAAAAAACAGAGAGAGAGAGAAGAAGAAGAAGGTGGAGACTACGACTACCAACCTCCGGACAACAACAGCAAACTAACTAACTACCACTCTAGGTATTAAAAGTTGATCAAAACCTGAATCCAAAGTCCAAACTACCTCTAGATATTTACATGGATAATAATAATAATAAATAATAAATATAGAAAATTAATAATAAATGAGAATTAAAAAAAACAAATAGTTATAATAATAATAACAACAACAACCACTCAAAACTCAGTAGGCCAATTAATAATTAAGAACGCGCACACACACACGTATATATATATATTATTAATTCTAAGTTCGAATCATTTTACTGTTTATTTTTATTTGTTCTCAGTGAGTAAAAATTTATGTAAAAAAAAATATAATATTATATTTTAAACTTAATAATATTGGAGATTAATTAGGATTCCCTCAAAACTCAAAAAAAGAAAAAAAAAAAAAAAACAAACGAGTGGCCGACGACAACGACAAAGTAAAAGAGGCAAAAGCGAAAGCAAAGTAGCTTTTGCCAGTTTCACGCCTAAGCTGGCCCCACCACCACACACCCCAGCCCTCTCCGCGGCGGGGGAAATAAATAAAAAATTGTCAGCTTAACGCCAGCGCCTCCCCCCCCCCCCTCCCCAACCAAAAGTCCCCACCAGGCGTTGCTCTCCCTCTCTAATCTCTAAAAAATCAGATCATAACTCTGATTTTTCTTTCTTTTTTTATTATTTTATTATTTGATTTTTTTTTTTTTTGGGAGAGGAAAGGAGGAGGAGGGTGGGGGTTCCCTCTCTAAACTCATTACGCAGAGCAAACCCCATCAGCTCTCCGTAAACACACGACTCTCTCTCTCTCTCTCTCTCTCTCTATCCCTCTGTTGCTGTTTCTTTTTTCCTTTTCTTTTTGGTCATTTGTTATGGACACGAGCGCAGAGAACCAGAGCTCGTCCTCCGAGGCCGACACCCCGCGACGAAGAGGGGAAGGAGCGTCCTCCGCCGTCCGCCGAGCGCTCCTCCTGATCCAATCCGATGACCTCGACTCCAAGTTGGAGGCCGCTCGGGAAATCCGGCGCCTCACCAAAAACTCGCAGAGATGTCGGCGGCAGCTGGCCGAAGCCGTCGAGCCGCTGGTCTCTGTGCTTCGAGTCCACGGCCCGCCCGAGTCCCACGAGTCGGCTTTGCTAGCGCTTCTCAATCTCGCTGTCCAAGACGAGAAGTATGTACTTTCTCACACACACGCACTCTCTCTCTCTCCAATTTTTTATTGTTTTTAGTTTATGGGAATTTGAAATTGGCTTATATTTTTGGTTCGTTTTTGTTGTTGTTGTTTTGATTTTGTTTTCATTTGCAACTAATTAATTAATATTAAGTGATAGGATTCATCAAGATCATAAAAGCCAAATGATGATTTATCAACTTGTGTAGCTATGAATTTTTCAAGCTTGATTTTGCGTTGGCAAAGTAATTGGTTTTGTGCAAAACTATTGATGGAACTTGTGAGCAAGTAACAATATTTGTTTTTTTCTTTTTTCTTTCCCACAAATTTTGATTATGTTTTACGTGCTTATTTTATCCATATAGAAAATTTCTACTTTCCAGTATTTTGTAGCTCTATGTGATCCATATTTTTTTTTTTTGGGGGGGGGGGGTTGCAGTTGAGGTAATTGATTTTTTAATGGCTTAATGGTGTTCACTGTTGGGTAATATTCGTAATGATTTTTTTTTATTCGAATTAAAATTTTATGAAGTCCAGTTTGAAGCTCTATGCTGTTGCAGGAAAATTTGCTCATTGATTGGGACCATTTTTACCCTTTGGGAATTGGGAATTGAAGCTTTTATTGGACCTGAGTGTTTGAGTTTTGGGGATTTTGAAGTTGATTCTTCTTTGCTTGAAAGTCCTTTTCTAAGATTAGCAGTTTTCTTCGGATTCTTCAATTTGGGTTAATCCAATCCACGTCCTACACTTCGAGAATCTATTCTTTATTCCCCCACCTTCCCCCTTTATCTCTATCTTTCAGTTTCTAGTCGGTAGCGTTTTTCTTTTGCATCTTATTGGCTTGCTTTCTATATCTTTTGACTACTTGATCAAGGGAAAAAGGGAGACAAGAGAGGGATCCTAAGTATTCCTTTATGTTAATTTGTCAATTTTGCTTCATAAGAAATTGGCAATTGGTCCTTATGTCATCTTCCATTTTCTGTTAAACCATGCAAAGTACTATATGTTGACCAACAAAAAAAAAAAAGTACCTTATGGTCTTGAAGTTGACCACTGTGCAATAAGAACGTGAAAACCATTGAGGAGTAGATGAGTTATTTTATACTTTTAGTTGATCTTCCTTGGATCAGGTGGAGCTGTAATTTGCAACATGGTAAGATGAATGAAAGAAAACTGCTGATTTTGAGTTTTCTTCGTTGAATCAGATAAATGGTTTGCATTGGTGCAATAATATGGAATCTATTTTATTAAAATGTGTCGGTGGGTTTCTGAGTCATGAATTTGGTGCCCCTTTAGAAAGAACCAGATGCTTTTATATTTGAAGGCAGTTGGAGATTGGTTGCTGTTCTTTGGCTCACATGTTTTCTTCTTTTCCTTTTCTGTTTCTTCCCTTTTTTCCCATTGTCTTCCCTTTTAAGTATTTTAAGGGTAAAGAGAGATATAGAATCTAGTTCTCTTTCTTATTTTAATGGACCCTGTTCTGTGGATGTGTTAATCTTTAATCTTTATTGGTGGAAAGTGCTAATATGTTAGCTTTTACTTTCAACATAATGTTTTCAATGGAAATTTTGTTGCAAACATCAGCTCAGTTCTAATTCAAGTGATCAGTAATGAGTGAATCAGCTGAAAACATGTACTTAAAATTGCTTATGCTTCAGTGGGAGACTTGCACCTCCTTGTTGATTCATTCTGTCTGATTGCCCATATTAACAAGCTTGGATCCTGCAATTTTTTGGAGGATTGCTTTTAGTACAATATTGCATTCTAACTCCCGTTGTTTCTTATGCAGACGAGTTGATACAAGCAGTTCCTCTGGAAAATGCATATCTGTTTAATAGATGAAAAATACAATCAAACTAGACATGTGGTTTAATGGCCAAATGATATGGGAAAGTCTTTTTTCTGTGAAATGAGTTTGAAATGGTGAAAATTTTGGTTTGATGTGTGATGGATTTTTTATTTTGGCATAAGCATGTGCTAGATATATCAGTTTTAGGCAATCATTATGCTGCATGTTTGATTTTACATGGAGAACAGTTCAAATTCATGGGGACTTTAGAAGGCATGATGTAGTGATTTGAAGTTAGTAGTGGCAAGGTATTCATGGTTTCTGAGTTCTGAACCAAATTTTGAGGCAGCTAGATTTTGTCTGATTTTCACAAAGTCTCAACCATCTCTTTGACTTCCATCCGATATTTCTCTCCATGTAGTTTATCTGTTTGTATTAGCTAAGCTTGCAACTTTTTACTGTGGATTGGAAAATTCTGGGCTTGTAACTTTAGAATTAAAGCTTTAATGGTCATTTTGTCTTTCTTTTGATCAAAATTTTATAATCCTCTCTTTTTTTTGCAGGAATAAAATAAGCATTGTGGAAGCTGGAGCCTTAAAACCAATAATTAGCTTTCTCCAGTCGCATAATTTAGATTTACAGGGTTATGCAGCAGCAGCTTTGCTTACTCTATCTGCTTCTGCCATTAACAAGCCAGTCATTGGTGCTTCTGGTGCCATCCCTTTCCTGATGGAAATCCTTAGACATGGAAGTCCACAGGCAAAAGTTGATGCCGTGATGGCTCTTTCTAATCTTTCAACATATGCAGATAATCTCAAAGTCATTTGTGAAATGAATCCAATCCCTCCTACAGTTAGTTTACTGAAGATATGTAAAAAATCTTCAAAAACTGCTGAAAAATGTTGTTCACTCTTAGAGTCTTTAGTGGGTTTTGAAGATGTTAGAACTGCATTGATAGCTGAAGAAGGTGGAGTTCTCGCCATTGTTGAAATACTTGAAAATGGTTCTCTCCAAAGCCGAGAACATGCTGTTGGGGTGTTGCTGACCATGTGCCAGAGTAATCGATCTAAATATAGGGAACCGATTCTCAGAGAAGGTGTAATCCCTGGACTTCTTGAGCTCACAGTTCAAGGAACGCCCAAGTCTCAGTCAAAAGCACAGATGCTACTGAGATTGCTTAGGGACACTCCATATCCAAGATCTGAGCTTGAACCAGACACACTAGAAAATATTATGTGCAATATCATTTCCCAGATAGACGGAGATGATCAATCTGGTAAAGCTAGGAAGATGCTGACTGAGATGGTGCAGGTTAGCATGGAAAAAAGCTTAAGTCATCTGCAGCAAAGGGCCCTTGTATGCACCCCCGGTGAGGTGCCTATCAGTAGTTGTGCTTCAGAAGTTTCTTCAAAATGATTGTTTTGGCAATCACTTTTCCCCTTTTGTTTTCTTTTTTCATGTGGGGTTTGTGGGAAAGTTTTCTCTTGTACAAAGTAAAAGAAAATACACTAGTATAAGAAAGAATGCCAGTCCAGGCTGCTGTGTTGGTGTCGGGTGACTGGTAAATGTCAAATAATCAGGCAGCTGTATGAGGTTTTTTTTTTTTTTATATATATATATATATAATTTGCTACATCAGAAAATTGGCAGTTGTGTATGAGTCTGTTTTTGTAGTTTCAAAATCAAAAGGAAAAGGTTGTGTGGAGGGGGTTGTAAAGTAACTGTTGTACCAAATCTTTAATTCAACGGTTGTATGCGTTGATCCACAGTTAATTCCTTGCGTTCCTATCTTGTCAGTTTCTTTTTTCATGCCTCTTACCTATTGCCAGTGGAATGAGGCTGCTGCGTGTTCAAAGATCGATGGCCTTCAAACAATCAACCTTTGATTCTTTTATCTTGAGTTTGGTGGACGGTAGACTGATCTTTGTTTCCATCAAGTCCAAAATTTCCTCGTCTTTGACTCCGCGGCTTCCAAAACCACGTTATCTCGATTCTTAGGTTGTTTTAAGAATTACTCTGAAATCTTTTTGTAGAATGGTTCCTTAAGAAGTTAGGTAGAAGAGGTATAGAATAAATTGGAAGGAAGGAAGGAAGGAAGGAAGGAAGGAAGGAAGAGGCTACTATGAAAGGGTTGAAATCTTTTTATCTCTACCTACCAATGCGGCTTGGTATTAAAGAGATGTGTGGTATACAGTCTTTTTCATTTCTGGTCTTCTGACCGAACTTTTATTGGTACCATATTACTATCAGGCGAGACTTGAAATCAGGCATTTGATGGAATTAAATTGGCAATTAATTTCCCCGGTCGACCAGTAGTTGTCAAAGTGCAGCAGCCTCTCAAAAAGAATCATTTCCCCTCTCGCATTAGCAAGTCCAGCTTTCATGGGCCTTGAATCTCATTTGCTAAATGGAGGGTACTAAATAGGCCCTATCCAACCACATTGGTAGCTTTTCAACTTTATTTTTTGCTTCAATGAATTTCTTTCCTAACAGACAGGGTTTCATCCCCAGTTGGGCTGCAGAAGGAATGACTGCTTACTAAGATGTATTAAAGCTCATAATAGTTATTCCATTACGCTTTTTTTTTTTTTTTTTAATGGGGTTCAAGAAATATGGGCCAACGAGGAATGCGAGTGCCCCCACTCAAGGATTTCGCATGTATGGCCAAGTTTTCTATTTGGATTTAGCGATTTTGGGTTGAATTGAATTGGTTGGACAATTTGAGCGGTTAAACGTATGTGCAGGATTGGCTTTTGTAGATGTTGGGGGCTTGCGGTTTACTTTGTACTTGGCAAGACGGCGTTTTGCCTGGAGAGAGAGAGGGCTAAGTGGCTGAAATCCAAAGCAAACGCCTCGCCAACATGGATTTCGAAAAATTTTCAAACGAAAAATGGTAAAAGGTGAAGCGATGCCGTTGCACTCCTTACTAGTGCTTGATTGTCGTCAAGATGTTAAGTTATGATTAATAATATTTTTCTCGAATGAATTTTATATTCTACGCTAAGTGAAAAAGAAAAAAATAAAATTACAATATTTAATTAAAATGATGAAACATAAAAATTATTATAAATATCACAATATAATTTAAATATATTAAAATTATCATAAAAATAAAATTATAAATAAAAATTACAATAAAAAATCAACTAAGTTACGATAATAATAAAGTAAATGATGACAATAATCATGATGACTATAATTTAAAGTTATAATTATAAATAAAAAATTTAAATAGAAAATATTTAGAAATAATAATCTTTATTAATTAATAATTTAAATATCTTATAATTTTTACTATATTTTACTTCATTACAATACTGTTAATGTATCATTTTCTATTATTATTCATAAAAATAATAATTTTGCAAACTAATAAATATTTATTATTGTTGTTGTTGGATAGATTTTTTTAATCTTTTTTTATAGGATTTTATTTGTCATTATTAAAAAAATTTATTATTTGACTATATTTATAATTATTTTCATATTTTTTGAATATATAATTGAAAAGATATAAATTAATTTATAAAAAAAAAGATGGAAGAAAATGATAAGGAGATTAATTAGAAGAGGAATAGAATTGTGACTCCTGTATATAAAAGAACTTCATTTTTACAAGTAAAAGAATGTAAATAAGATTTTCTTTTTCTTGCATAACACTAGATATGGGAATTTTTCGTTGTTTTTTCTCATTCCACGAAGAAACATGGTGAATCAAAGGTGTTTGAAAATAGAAGACACACTTTACAAATGTGCAAATCCACCTTATGTCTTTCATCGGAGTTCATATATGGAGGGGAAAAAAAAAGAAAAGAAAAAAGCAATGATTGAAACTCATACCTGAAACCAATTCTAATACCAGGGAATTATAACTCATTTAGTTAGTTGTTTCTATTTTTATTGTAGGAAAATAAGCCAAGCATAGCCCTATTATAAAATGATTTTCCTTAATCGCAAAGTGTAAATTTTACTGGAATTTTGAAATTTTGAATATGAGATATTTGGATTTTTAGCTACTTGGAGTGTCGTGGGGCATAGCCTCTAAATTTTTTTCGACCTCAATCGAAAACAGAATTGATTATAGAAACGTTAATCTCTCTCTCTCTCTCTCTCTCTCTCTCTCTCTCTCTATATATATATATATATATATATATAATATTTTTCTTCCTTTGGGCGTTCCGGTGGAGTTGTGATTGCTGCAAGGGCCAAGAGTCCAACACGTTCGAGGCAGTTGCCAAAAATCTCTCATAAAAATCAGGTAGTGGGGATGTATATCCTAACGGATCTAAAATTCTAAGCTAACTAAACCTACACTATCCATATAGCTGTCATTTTCACATTTGATCATCTTTAAGTCTCTGCACTACCTTAGCTCATATCAACAAAACAATGACTGCAGAAGTGGAAGAGATTTCAAAGATGGAAGAAGGCGTTAAGTCCCCTGAATACGAGTCCGAAGAAGATGAAAATTTCAGTTTTTGCAAATCGCCAGCGGTGGTATCCATCACACAAAAGGTCAGTAACTTATAAGCTCTGTCTGTTCTCCTTATTTTGACGTGTCTTTCTTTTCCCATTTTCTCTTGCTCAGACACTACGGTAGAGGAGTCTCCAGACTTAATATATATATTTTCCTAGTCCCTGTACTAGTAGTAAGTCTAGCACCCCCAAATCAAATTTGTGCCTAAACAAGACTCCATGGTCCCATCTCTAATTTGAGTGGAACCATATACCTCGCATCTCTATATGGGATTTGGAATCAACTAAGCTAAATGAATTAATGACCAGTGCACTGTGGGCCGAGTACCATATCAAGTTGAAGAATTGGGTTGCTTACCGCATTAGCAGTTAATTTTTATATATTTATGTTGCATTGTTTTTAGTTAATTGCTGAGGTTATTGGCACGTACTTTGTGATATTTGCTGGATGTGGAGCTGTGGCCGTGAACAAGATTTATGGGTCAGTCACGTTTCCAGGCATTTGTGTGACCTGGGGTCTGATCGTAATGGTCATGATTTATTCAGTTGGACATATTTCTGGTGCCCATTTCAATCCAGCAGTCACCATCACTCTTTTCCTTTTGCGCGGATTTCCATTATGGCAGGTGAATTCTTTTAACCATGTGAGTTCATAGACATAATTTAAACTAACATAAGAAATTGAAAGCAGCCACCCCCGCCACTTCCACAAATAATAATAAATTACGGTTGCAGGTGGCCATTATACATATATTTTGATTCTCGGGTCAGTCCATTATTTCATGTGGTCGTAGGTTCCCCTATATATTGCAGCTCAAATGCTAGGAGCAATTCTTGCCAGTGGCACGTTGGCAATGGCGCTTGAAGTAACTCCCAAAGCTTATTTTGGAACTGTGCCAATTGGATCTAATGGACAGTCATTAGTACTAGAAATCATCATCGCGTTCCTGTTGCTCTTCGTTATTTGCAGCGCTTCAACCGATAATAAGACAGTAGGTCATTCTGCCACAGCCCCTTTCCACTTACCAGTGCTTATCTGCTGGTCTCACTGGGTATTTTTTTTTTTTTTTTGGGTCAACAGGTAGGCAAACTAGCAGGAATTCTCGTTGGCATGACCATACTATTGAACGTCTTTGTGGCCGGGTGCGTCTTTCAATTTTTATGTTTCTAATAAATATTAATATCGTAAAAGATCTTCATTTTGGAGCATCATTAATAGAAATTGTTAAACAATTGGGGCTTCTCCTCTCACGCACAATAGCTAAAAATTGGTAAAGTTGCTAAATATTTGATGTTCATTAGTTATGTGCCTCTCTTTTTCTATTTTTTTTTTATTTTGTCAATTGAATGAGAGAAGGGAGATTTAGGAATAAGTGAGGTCTAAACTTTAAACTCCTAACTCTAACCCAAGTTTAATATTTAGTGGTCACTAAACTAAATTAATATATAAAGAATCATAATAATCCATACATATTTAAGAAGAGGGGATGACTGAAATGGAATTCGAACCCCTATCTCTTTCTTTGGTACAAAATACATAGATCAAACCACTCTTCATACATGCCACTACCTCTCTTTAAAGACGAATGGATGACTGCCATCACTAATTGGCCAAATTTGTCTGTGAACATAAATAAATGAACACGAATTTTATAATTCTTTGGTGCAGGCCAGTTTCAGGAGCTTCAATGAACCCCGCAAGGAGCCTTGGGCCAGCCATAGTTAAGCATGAGTACAAAGGAATATGGGTCTACATAGTAGGCCCAATTGTTGGGGCCGTGGCTGGAGGATTGGTGTCTAACATTCTGAGACCCACAGACAAGCCCCTCGGGGAGTTAACCAAACGGGTCTCCTTCAAGAGAACGTTCAAAGAGTAATAATCCTTTATTGCGTTAAACAGATAACTAATGCCTCGCTCTTTACGTTCTTTACGTTATCCACAGTTGTCTGTTCTTTCTTTTTTTTTCTTTTTTCTCTTTGTTCTTCCCATGTTTTTCTTTCTCTGTTTTATGGAATCTGCATGTAGTATTGCCTAGATTATTTAAATGCAGCTAAGTTTGAACGACCTAAAGTATCCCCATATGGATTGAGTTCTGTTAACAGTCCCCACCCCACCACCCTATCCTTTTTTTTTATTTTTTTTGGATAAGGAGCTCTAATTAATATTATTATTGTGCTGTCTCCATCGTCTTCCCTTTCTTTTTTGATAATGTTTTCGTGTCCTTTTGATCCCATACTTGAAAAAGGAATACAGTGCCCCATCTCCATCTCCTCATGTTTGGTTGATTTTCAGTGGTCATTCAAATCTAAAAGCCAAACACATGACCAAGAATACGTCTATTCCAGTCTTTTCTGAAAGCGAAAAACTCTCGCTCGAGTCAAACTTATAAATGTTAACGTTATATATAGCAATTAAGAATCATTACAGTGTTCAACTTTCGGGTTCAAATCTGATTAAGTTAACACTTAAAAGGATATAATTAAACAAGCAAATGCAATTAAAGGGCTATTATAACTGCCAGCATTATTCTAACATTGATATCTATATGTTTGTAACAAGAAGGAACTAGAACGGAAATCTTTATGAACTATGAGAGTAACCGAAATAGAGGAAGCCCTAGGGAAAATCTTTTTTTTTTTTTTTTTGGGCACATCTTCTAGGCAAAGCTTCAATAGTAGGAAACACGAGAACCAGAAAAAATCTTACTCTAGAAAACATACTTCACGTGAAGTATCATTTGATGTTGCACGATTCCCATGAAGGCAGTAGGAAAGAGAGAATCATATATAGCACTGACAAAGCCAATCCTATGTTGCCTGCATGAGAGTAAAGCTTAACATTAGCTGCCGACGATTTGTTTGGCGAATGAGTGGAAGTCGGAGTCCCTGGCACATTTGATGAAGGTGGTGCTGGTGCAGTCCCTTGTGGAGGTGCCGAAGGAGCATCGCTGGGGCCGGGTATGTTTGCGAATGGAGGTGGAGATGGTGTATCATGAATGGGACTAGGTGGCGGAAATTGCAAGGACGGTGGTGAAGGTGGAGAAATGGCACTTGGTGGTGGATAGTTCCAGCAATCCACCCCGGGAACATTAGATGATTGTGCAGCGATTGACATTGGTTTGGCTATAAAAGAGAAGCACAACATGACAAGAATTAGGGCAGGGACTTGTCGGCATAATGTTCTTGTTCTGACCATGGTAATCGCTCCCAGGTTGTTTGGGGATAAAAACTTTGTTAAGGTAACAAGGAGAAATGGGAGGGCTTATATATATATAGGTAAAGGGCATGGGGCCTTGTTCGATATTTTTAAGGTTTTGTCTTGAGAGTTTTAATTTTTAATTAATAGGGAGTCGTGTTAAGTTCAAAGGATGTGAGTAAATTTTCTTAACAGATATATCTATAGTTATTAAATTTAGTTCGGTCAACAACTCGAAGGGAGACTTTATCACAGAATTATCGGTTCAATTAATTGATTACTTGTTGAATCAGCGAATTAATCATATTAAATATTTTATGATATATATATATTATAATTTTGTGAATTCTAAGTGAGCATAAACATTTTTTTTTTATAATTATAAGAATAAAATTAAACTTATTTATTTGACATTTTATGATAAATTTATTAATTTTAATGTAAAATATAAATATATATTGTATGATATTATAAATAAAATGCTTTTTAGCTAAGCTAAAGAATGAATTTAATATTGTAATTTTTTAAATTTTATTTTTAGTTTTTATTGGTATAAAAATTTGAAATTTAGAAATAAAATTCAAAAAAAAAAAAAAAAAGAAAAAACAAAAGGCGTTCTTCCAGGTAACCGACTTAATTGTTTCAATTGTTTGAACCATCGGACCGATCGGATTAATTGCCCAACTGAGTTTTTGAGAAACTAAACCAGTTTAAGGTTCAGATTATTAGTTTATTGGTCCGACCAATCAAAACAAACCAGGTTTAATAGCTATTGATATGCCATTTACTCATAACAATTTAACAGAAAAAATTTTTGTTGTATATACATTCATTTCAAATATGTCATACACTTATTATTATTATTATTATTAAAAAACTTATGGAATTGTGAACTATATAATGATAATAGTTCTTTTAATTTTCATAAATTTTTTTTGAAAACTTAAAATTTTAAATTCTTAATTACTCAAAATGCTTCACCCATCTATTCATACATGTTAATGCACATGTTTGCATTTGTATTGTATTAACATATTTACTGTTCACATATAGATAAAGTTAGACACATATGAGAAATAGACTTATTCATGGACTCAAGAATAAAACAAATATATAATAGAATTAAATTGACACTTTACTTAAAATGTGAATCCCACAGTATAATTCTGTTTTGATAATGTTTTATTCTTATCTCTTTAACTGTATCTATTTTTCATGACCATGTACGTAGGTATATAGGGTATAAACATAAGATGGCTTTAAAACGGAGGTAAATTTACCATTTCATTGACGACGGCTATGGGCTTATCTTGTTTCCTATATGACTTAACTTTTTAAGAATATTATTAAGTATAGCTATCATATAAGGAAATTTGCCCACAAAACATTGGCAGCTGCTATTGATCAATGGGGCAATTAGTGTAAGAAATGAATTTTTTGGAAAAAAAAAATAATTTTAATTAAAAATTATAAATATAAACTTTCTGCTTTAAAAAAACAAAATTTGTTATGCTGTCTAAACCTTCTAATTTATAACTTAATATTTTTAGAAGCATACATCATTTACAGACTTCTCTATTATTAATATTTATTCAACTTCTTTCTATAATTAATTTAAAATCAAACTAGCTGTTATAATAATTATTCTTTTAATTATCACTGAAATATATATTATCAATGATGTGGGTTACCTTAAAAATAATTTCAACATTTAGAAGATTGGGTTATGTATAGTTTTGGTAATCATCAATTGAATTGGAAATAATATTTTTCGAGTTTGTGAGATTTATGCACTAAAAATGCCTTTTTCTTAACATGATTAATGTGAAAAAAGTATATAGTTGTGTAACTCTTGTAGTCCAATTGCAAAGCACGCCATATTTTTATATATTTAAAGAAAAAGAAAACTAAAACTTTCTTGTTAACAAAAAATTATAATCAATAATTGGAATTGAAATGACTTTTTTAAGTATATGAGAAATTTGTACACTGAAAATTTTTGGAAACAATAAATGTTAAAAATTATAATTTGGTAATTTTTTTAACCTAATTGTAAAGTACATCTCTTTTTTCATATTCAAAGAAAAAAAAAAGACTTTTAAGTTAAAAAAAATTATGGATGAATGATTAAAAAGATCAAAAAAATACCTTTATAGGGTGGAAAAAGTTGAATATATTAAGTGGGTTGGACTTAGTACACCAACAAAAAAAGTGAAGTGGATTGGGATTACTAATTTAAGAGATACTAATACCATATTATTATCCAAATGATTGTAAAAAGTTGATAATGCAAACAATGCATTCTAAGTTAAAGTACTAAAAATGAGATAAAAAGAACATCGTTTATGGTTATAAGATTAGTCTATGAGGTGTTCACATATGTCTCTAATTGAGCAAGACATGTGTTTTTTATGGTCGAAAAAGAATAGCAATATGAAAGTAATAAAGTTAAATTGTAACTATTTGGTAGATAATGATGACATAATGAACTATTAGAACCACATTTGGATAAGTGAAACACTATTGATCATGAGATTTTTGAGATTTTTTTGCACTGTCATCAAAGAAAGAGGACTTTGCAAACAGATTTGCCGAATGAGAGCATGACTAATGAAGTAAAAGTTTAGGTAAGGACGAAGATTATTCAACTAAGAGAAAGACTTGTACACTGAGTTCACAAATCTGATATAAGTTCCCAACCAACAAAAGGAGAGAAGGACAAATTTATTTTACAATAAGAGAAACATGGATAGTTCTTAGTGAGATCCTTTCATGATTTCCTAAAGTGCTTTTAAGATCTAGTTGAACGAGGAACTAAAGGTATATGACAAGAATTAGTACCACTAAAAGTAAAAGTTTTTAGGTAGCAGTTAATCATAAATCAACTACTAGTTAGATAAAAATTACATCTGGGAACTCTAATAAGAATACCATTTACCCACTATGCTCTAAGGTGCAAAAATTAGTTGCTCATTTGTTTTTTCACTACCATCACACTTAGGCAATTTAGTGTATGTGTTTTAGATGGTATGGAGTGTCGTGGATGGTTACAATATCAATTAAAGATGTATGGTAGACACGGTATGGTTTTGGTCAAGGATGTTCAACAAGAGAGATATGGTTAATGAAGTTTTACACCATCGTGTGGTCCATTTGATTAGGAAGGGACGATCATATTTTTATGGGTAAGCCGTTTCAAGCTGATAATACATGTGATTTGATTCGTATTAGGTTATTAAAGTTGAACTTTCAAGGACTTCGACCTTTTAAAAAGGAAAAGAAACGACCACAAGATCTCAATTGGTCACCACCCTATAGGGCACATATAAGTTCAATATAGACGCTGCATGGATGGCCAAGCACAGACTAGTAGGTATAGAAAGAGTGCTATAAATCGATGATGAGATAGTAATTTGTATGTTTTCCAAGAAAATTAAGGCTGTTAACATGAATGAGATAGAACTTCTTGCAATGAAAAAAGAAATTGACCTTTAACAACAAAGAAATGACTAAGGTGGAGTTGTATTAATCATTGAGAGTAATTCTTGTATAGTGATAGTATGGATAAACAATAAGGAATAAAGACTTTGAAAGTTTGCATATGTGCTCAACTACATTCATAATATAGCCAAATATGTAGTGTCTTCTATTTTCTAATTTTCAGAAAATAATCATTTTGTAAATATATTGACAAAATAGGAAAAGAATTGTCATACTAATTTTATAGTATAGATGTAAGAGATATATTCGATTAACTTTTGAGATTATTTCCTGTAAAGTTTTTTTGTATTTTTTATTGGTACAACAAGTTTATGTTCATATTCTAGTACAATTATATTGTTCCATACTCCCGGTAATAAAACTTGATATTAAAAAAAATGTTAACAAAAAAAAATTGTGTGAGGCTAATTATTTTCATTCCGTATTTCAATTAAATTGTTTACTGAAAATTTACCAAAATTTGTGCACTCCCACGTAGGATATGCACCTGCATTTAATACGATGGGACTCAGGAATCAATTATCCATGCACTGAGGGATTGAAAATTAGCGGTGGCACCGTGGAGATCTATCCTTCTACCACTCGCTAAGATACAATTTTTCCAAGCACTTTTGCAAGAGTGGCTTCCATGAAATATGTGTGTTCCCAACAGAGAACTATAACCTTTGTTTAGTGGACACAGAACTTTGCCGTAGCCTGCTGTTATATATAGAAATAAAGAAATGAAAGGTGTATTGGATGGTCTTCTTTCTTTTTCTATTCAAAGGTCCCAATTTTAGCTATGGTAGAGGGAGGTGTCAGGGAAGAACTTGTGCCCCCTGAGGGAGGATCTTCTAAGCTATTCTAAAGCATATCAGTTAGTGGAATGGTCCCTTCCACAGAGATTAGTTCAAGGTGAATACCAATGATTTATGCAAGAATAATCATGTAACGACTGGTAGTGTTGTTCGTGACTTGACTGGCATATGGATGTCATGATTTACTCGTAACATAGGTAGCTGTTCTCCTTTTGCTGTTGAACTCTGGGGCATATATAATGGCTTGGAACTTGCTTGGCAATATGACTACAATAAAATATGTATTGAGTCAGATTCCGTGGTTATAATTGAAAGCCTTCACTAAGGCATCTCACCGGTCCATCCACATGTGAACCTCACTGGCTGACTGGATGACCAACTTTGCTTCAACACTTGATCGGGGTTTCCACTTTATGGCTAAGGCAACACCTAGAGTGATTCCAATCCTACATTAGGAGCTTGTTAGGATGAAATGGTTCCTTCACTTTTCCTTTTAGTTATTGTCTCTAGGCTTTATGTCTCCATCATGACAAAAAAAAAAAAAATCTTTGGGTTTTTTATTTGGAATAATTACAAAAATACTACTAAGCCACGTCTTAGTTAACATTTCAGTCCAATAATACTTCCTTCTGAATATTTTTGTCCAAACTTTTGTTTGCCGTCCACCCTTTTGCCCTTTTTTTTTTTTATTTGTAAAATATCGTCACCTTTTTCCATCAAGCCCAAATAAACTGTCAATTCAAAAAAAAAATTGACAATTTGATCGTTATATTCGATCTTAAGAATGCATTCTAATCCTAAATTTTTCCTCTATTAACATTTTAGTCCCAAAACCACAAAGTATTCAAATTAAATACGAATGGATCGAAGTGTTTACTATAAAAAAGAAAGATATTTTTGTGGTTATCCGCTTTTATTTTGGGCAAAATAGGGAGATATGTTCCAATCACACTCTCTCAATGGCCCTGTTTGCATGTATTTGAACGTGGTCCACCCGCATAAAACAATCTGTCTCCATTGTATGAAAAGTAATTTGCTATCTTAAAATGCGAAGGCATCATCTTTAAAAGAGGAGGAATGGATCGATTGATGATGTCATTAAGCATCAACTTGAACAACGTGGTCTTCGGTAATCACAGAATTTTTCAGTCCATCACAAGGTGAATAAGATTGTTGACTACCGTACATTCTATAAGTGATGAAAGCATCACGTTTATCGCTTACTGCCAACCACAATAAGACATGTTAAATTGTTCATGAAATGTTTTTTTTTTCTTTTTTTTTTTTATTGTGGGGAGGAATCAAATTATCCTTTTTGCTTTTTCACAATGGGTTTGGTGACAAGCACCTATCGGCAATTCGTAACTTTGCATATAACAAACGAATCTAATGTGACCACTAGACCTTTGGCTTTAGTTGGCGGTTTATAAAGTCACCGTGATGACCACTCGGAAATTGATTATGCATGTATTCCTACTGTATTAATAAATATTGATCTAAAATATTAAAAAGCAGAAGCGTCAATGAGCTTGGAAACATGGTTAATAATTTTTTTCTCCGTACGGCCACTATTATTGCAATCATGGCACAAAGACCTCTAATTAAGCTGTTAAATCAAATTTGGACTGTTTGTTTAGTTGCAAATTTTCGTTGGCTAGCCATCGAAGGATTCCAACATTTAGCAAGAAGATCCCGTCAGAAAGCAACCAAAACGTGGACTCCATCTAATTAAAAAAATTGCCTTTGAAATTTCAATTTTTTCACCAAAAATAAGTAAATTTGCAATTAAGACATCAAAATGTACAATAGACAAGATACAATATGCAGCAAATTATGGAATTGTTTAATTATGTATGGTTGCATGGTTTTTCCTTCTAATTGCTATTTTATAGTCTTAGTTGCAAATCTATTGATTGTGGACAAGAAAATTGAAATTTAAAAAGCGAAGTTTCATTTTTTTTATTAGGTGAAAGAACTAATGGTTCCAGCTAAACTTTGGTACGTGTAGGTAACAGCGGCAAAGATTTTGACTTTTCAAAAAATTGCCATAAAATGAGCACTTAAAGGTACAATAGATGTTTGCAATTCAATTACGCAATCAATAAACATGTAACAGCAGCCAGTTTAATTGTTATCCGACGCTTCAAATCACCATTTTGCTGATTCCTGCTGCTTTATGGAAATAACTTAATTGTCAGAGACCGTACTTTCATGTAAAATCTAGAGCCTCAAAACCAGCAACAACATGGCCAAAATCATGCATGAAAAGACGAGCATTCTTGGCTTAGGCCTCGCCATTGCGTCTGAATAATCCGGTGGTGGAGGAGGATTCTTGTAATACCACGGGAAGTAAAACAATATTGGGTTAGGAGGCGGAGGAGGGTAAAAAAGAGGAGGTGGATATGGCAGATTCCAATCTGGCGGTGAATAGAATGGTGGCGGCGGCGGCGGCAGTGGCAATGAAGGCGGTGGGGGGCAACATGGAGTGGGAACAGGTGGTGTTTGGCAAGGGTAGGAGCATGCGTAATGATAAGGAGGAGGGGGTGGAGAGTAGTAGATTGAATTTTGGCCAGCCAGTACTGTATTTTGTGATGCCAATTTGGCTGGTGAATCAAAGAAAACTAGGATCCAAATTAGGATGGGAAATGCTTGCATAAATTTCTTGGCCATTGGGTGGGTAAGTTTGGCCGGCCTTACAAAAGTGAGAAAAGAATAAGAGATGTGCCAGGTGAAAAGAAACTTGGGTTTGGGATGTGTGGCGGGAGGTAATAGAAGGCTCATCTGGCTTTTGTTGTGGAAGAATGGCTAAAATTGGAGACTTTGAGAGGAGCCCCAACATGCATGCATGCATATTGTAGCATTCAATGTCAAATGGGGTGCTTTAATTATTCTCCCTTGTTATGGCATTTAGCTATAGTTCTTCAAGAGAGTTGTCCCCAACTGGGGAGGGTGTATTTGGCCACTTGACATCGACGTGGGCCAGTGAGATAATTGGCCTCATATATTTGTATTTTGTGCAGCTTAAGAGATAATGGAGATAGTTGGATGTAAAGTAAATGAAATATTATTGAATAAATAATGCTAGCTGTCAATGGAAATGCGAAAAATGTAGCAAGATATGTTTTCTAGTAACGCCCAAGAACTTATAAAGAACTCTCTTGATGAACACTTAAAATCACCAAGAACAACTCTCTTGAAAGTAAATCTAAGGGAAAAAATATGAAAAGGTAAGGAAAATTGTCGCTGAGATGTTGAAGTCCCCTCCTTCGAGCAATTTGGAGTCCTTCTTACAGATTTTTAGCTTTGATTCTTTGCCTGTTTTCTTTCTTTTTTTTTTTTTTATCAGTTTCATGTTTATACTCCATGTTAGTTTGTTTTATTTTTCACTTAATTTTTCCACATCATTAATTCATTTTACGTCAGCTTGCGAGTGATGTGCTACAAAAGAGAAAGATAACGAAGATTGATGGTATGCTAGATTTGACAAAAAAGACTTCTGGAAATGTCGAAATTTAAAAATTGTGCTGGATTTGACAATCAACACAAAAGTTGATGATTTTTTTTTATGTAATTAATTTTGATTTTTGCCCCATTTTTACCAGGAAATAAGGAGATAGGAGCCTATAAAAAAAAATGTGAACCTTAATTAACAATTGTTTGCAAACAAACCAGCTTAATATTGCCAAGCATTCACTCTGAGAAATTGTGTGCCATCCATGTGACTGCATTAACTTCCAACAATACCACCACAAATTACGATTGAGAAATTTCTGTGCAATGTTTGCGAAGATGCATAGTACCTACCTGCATCTGTTCAATATGTAATTGCCAAATTCACCAATCCGTAATCCTCATTCCTTTATAAAGATATTTCGATGAATTATATTTCCATTTGGTAAAGCAACAAATGTAGTGATCAAATACAATAAATTATTGTCAAGGGTATATCTTATATTTTAAAATATGGATGATAGGTTGGTAGCAAAATCAATAAAAAATAGAAGTAGTCAAGTACAACTACATATAATTAAACAAAGGAAAAAAAAATGCTCAGTGATTTGTAAAACGCAGAATAGCATTCGAATAATGAGAACTTGGGTTGTGAAAGTAGCAAGGGCTGGTCGAGGATGATGAATATGAACCCAATTCTTTGCATTTAAAAAAAAAATATTTAACAATTAATACTGATGTGGACATGCAGAGAAGCTCCAATTGGAGAAAATGACCCGCATGTCCTAGCCTTTGTCCTTGGGAATGTGGAGGTAATGGTGCAACCTTCTGCGCTTTCTTATTTGGTTGACATGTAGCGAAGATTCTTGCGCTGTAGTAGGCAGCTTTTGCCGTTCGCATCCGTTGAACATTAGTCTAATATTAAACAAGAATATTGATATATTCCATTGATAATTCTCACTTTCTGTTTGTTTTTTTTTTTAGTACCTTTTATTGATAATTCATTGCAGGAAGAAAAGATGCTTTTGTTAATCGTCCATTTTGTTCTGTAAATTACCACTTCAGAAACGCTTTCTCTTGGGGGATTAAAATCTTGAAATTGTGTAAATTCGTGACACTGCCAGAAGGAAAAGCTATTTGACATACGTATTGAGTGGTATTGTCGTACCCCTTAGAAGAAGTCAGAAGAATGCTTGGATGGCTTGACATAGCATGGCCCAACCCTCGGTCATGGGGGCTTCAGTCGCACACTTTGTGCTAGTTCCAAACATCTAGTGGTCCAAGTTCCATTTTTTTTTTCATTTTGGAAATATTATTTCATGAGTTTCTTATGTACAATATTTTATGGAAAATTAATATTACTGCAATGATTCTTATTTGACAAGTTGATTTTTAAAAATATATTAAAAGGTTAGAATGATAATTACTCTTAAAAACTTTTAAGAATTAACAATAAATTAATAACTGATAAATTAAAATTTTGTTTAATTAAAATAGTATTATTATACTGAATAATATCTTATTTACAATTTAAAAATTTTTATTATATATTCTTATTTTATGACCTGAGAAATTAATTTTTTTATTACTTTTAAAAATATATGAAAAGTTATGTTCATTAAAGTATATATTATAATTTTAATTTTTTGTAATATATATTTATAGTAAAAATAAAATTTATAACTCTCTAATTTTTTGAATAGATTGAGTTAATTTACGATCGACTTAACTCAGTAATATTTGCAAAAAATAAAAATAAAAAAAAAAAAAAGGAAAACGAAAAACGTGGCCCAGCTTGAGTCAGCGCCTGCGCAGAGCTTGGCATTAGCTGCGCTGCAGCCTGGAACGAAGAGATTTCATTTTATGGGAACAATTGGTGCGTGCAAGTACTGACAAACTGACAGCTAGTCAGTGGAACGATGTTGCATGCAGCAAGGACGACTGGTTACGTGCTGTGTCAGATCGGACAACAACAGTGAAAAAGACTCGCTGAGAAAATTGAGTTTTGATGGAATCAGTTTTTATTTGATAAACATGGTTGTGTAATTGAATGGCTGATAACAATATCCATTTGATAACGTTTTCTGAAAGTTATATATAGCGTTAAACTTGGCAATCAATCAGTATTTTCTAGTGCACAGCCATCATCATCCGTTTTGTCAAAAATGAATTCAAAGGAGAGAACCATCTCTATATATACATATTTAAATATTACATTAAGTGAAATATATTTTTACTTTTATTTTCGTTAATTTTAAAAGTAAAAACATTATAAAGTGGCAAAACTCTTAATCATAACGAGACTTATTTACTTATTTTAAAAAAATAATAAAAAATTTCAATTTTTAGTAAAAAAATAAAAAAAAAAAGTCGTGTTATATTGAAACTCAACTATTAAATATGGAAGTTTTATCCTTAGAGATTAAGATGCATATTAGACCTATTGATATGGGAGCCAACTGTGAAAAATTAACTGTTAGTGATAAATACGATGAAGGTTATATAACAATATATTTTATTAACCTTTGTATTTAATGTTCCTTCCATCTCATTTTGGATTTTTTTCGATCTCTTTTTTTTTTTTTTTTCAATTTGGTTCGGTACAAGACTTTCGAGTTTTCATCGCCCCTGATCATTTGTTCTTTGTTATATGACTATAAAAAAATTGAAAATTTTATAATTTTACTCACATAAAAGTTGAGTCAAATTAATTCAATTTTAAATATGAAAGTTAAAAATAATAATAATTAATTAATTAATTTTATATAATGCAAAATTATTATACTCATAAAAAAATATAAATAAGAGTATCAAAGCACATAAAAACTCGCCATTACATCTCTTTGATCCAAACTTGGGAGTGGGCGATGGTGTCACAACTCACAAGCGAGTCTTTGAGCAACATTACGTAATTGCTTTGTCTACGCTCCGTTGGGAACTTCTTGACTTGCCGTTAAAACGAAAAGTATTGTCAGTATTTTTTTTTTCTTCCAAATCTGTCATTATCTTCCTTATAATTATAACAACTTCAACGTTCAAAAAAAAAAAAAGTCTATCATTATCTTCCTCGTTTTCACTTTCTTAGTGCTTTGAATTTATTCTCAACTGGAAACTGGGGGGAATGTTTTGGTGCTTTTTGCCAAAGGGAAGGCGTAAATTGTTGTATAGATGACCCAATTCTTGGTCGTCTCGTTTCAGGCTGCAGCCAACAGATAGATGTCCAGACGTAATAATGTTGAACCGAATAGCAAGAACCAGGCAAATGGGTGGGAGATAGTATATATGCTGCCTATGCATTTAAATTTGATTTTGACTCTTCCGTGTAAAGATTTGAAGCCACGGGCAACCAAAACAATCAGCAATGACCTTCAAAGTAAGTGAATTATAGCCACCAGTTGCCTGGTTTCGAGGTAGAGCTAGACTCTTCTTCTCGACCACCAAATTAAATCTTGACAGCAAAATAAAGTAAACAAATCATAAAACTAAAAAATAAATAAATAAATAAAATTGTGCAAATAAATAAACAAATAAATCTTTTTTTTTTTTTGGGTCATATGCTCACGTAAGGATTGAGATTCTGGCATTGTCCACACGCTGAAAAGCACAATTAGTTGCCCTGTTACATATATAATTATCATGAAAATTGGAAGATAACAAACATGCCTCGTATGACCAGCGTTGGACAGACGGATATAAGACCCCTATGTTGCGTCGTTAGGACTATAAATTCGACCAGGAATAAAATGTCACAGGAACTATGACTTTAAATCATTACGACATTTACAACACCGAAGGCAAACAAAAGCAGCGACCAAGTAGCAATATTCTGTCCAGCACCATTATAAAACCCAAAATCATAAGGATCAGCCCCATAAAAATTGCCAGGCTGATTGGTCACGTAAACGAACCTGGGTGGTGGAGGAGTGCAGTACACTGTGTTGGCTGCTGCTGCTGCTGCTGGTGGCGGCGGCGGCGGAGGTTGGCGTGGCGGAGGAGGTGACGGTTGGCCACATGGGTTTGCACAAGGGCATGATCCACACTTAGTTCCGGGATCACTGTCAGTTGCTTCTTGTGACGCCAACTTCTGGCCTAGAATTGTAGATGAGTACATGATCAAAAGAGGCATCACAAGAAGCAACTGAGACCTCTTTTCATGCATTATTGCTAATGATGACATTTTCATTGATGTGTGTGTGTGTGTGAGAGAGAGAGTATATGAAATCTTCAAGGCAAGAACAATGGGGTGATTACAATGGTGTAGGGGAATTATTTCATGCCTGCATTATTGAGTAATGCACTTGGGGCACAGGCGATACGGTTAGCTAATTTTGGTTATTACAGGGAAAATATTGCGCAGGTGAGCAGTGATTGGCTTGATACATGTGTAAAGACACATTATCAAATGGGAATCGAGGCTTCTAATGTTTGAAAGCGAACTGCATGTGGACGTCGTAAATGTAATGGACCCTTTATGTCACCATTTTATATTTGAGTTGGGCATTCATGCAAGGGGTTCTTCGTGAATTTTAAAAGGAGATGCCATAGAAATTGATTTCTTTTTTTTTTTTTTTTGATAAATGTTACGTCAGTATAATTTCATTAATTTTCACCTAATAAAGACCAATCTTGCTGAATACAATGTTCATAATTTATGTTATATAGACTTCTTCCTCTCGCTTTCTTATACATGAAGCTGATCACTTTCCAAGTAACTTCAGCCGCTGTGAAACTTCTTGATGATCCAATTGAAAAAAGGGGGTTGTCATAGCTTTTCCAATCAATGGTGATCAGCACCAAAAGCGCACGATTGGCTTTGTGCATTAGGAACATTCGCGTCAGGAATAGAATCGTATGCCCTGTCAAAGCGAAGCTCTTTTCCCTTTTTCTTGGAAGCAGCGAACTATTATTCTCTTTAGCAGTGGAGCGAATTCCCAACCAACGAAAATTGCTACTATCTACGCCATCAAAACGACATGACGTCATTCTATAAAAATCGTAGATTGTTATCTTCGTGAATTTAGGCAGGCTTCTCATCCTAAGTTATCAATAAGATAAAACTAACAGATGAAAATGATTCCGCGCAGAACAGAAAAATGAATTCGAAAAAAAAAAGGAATAAAAGAAGGGACAAATCGAAAAGTTGGAGGTCAATTATTTCCGTCGTATAAAACCAACAAATAAATAAATAAATAAACAAAAAGTGTGAAGATGATATGTCCAAACGTCGTAAACGATAAATGGCCCAGCCCTTATTTATTTGCAGACTGACCATCTGGGCTGTATAGTATTGGGCCACTGTCCAAGAGTATCTTCAGCCCAACGAAACTTGTGATGACTTCGGATTTTGTAACGACTATTTCCTGTGACTTTCACTTTTCATTTTGTGTTTTTCTTTTTTTTTTTTTATCACTTTCTTCAAATCTGCTAGTTTAATTTTTTTTTTTTTTGGGAGAAATGAATATGGGAAACCAACTAAAAATGAGATTTTTCGTTTATTTATTTCTACCTAAGAGGGAAAAGTAATTTTATTTTTGTTTTTGTTGAAAAATATATTGCATAATAGTTTAAACGAAACTTTTAATTAAAGTTCTATGTATACATTTAACCTTTTCAGGCTCTACATTGCAAGAATTTTATTATAACGGGTGTATAAGAACAATGATTAGGGCTTTGAGTACAATTCGATTTTTTTGTCGGATAAAAAGAAAAAAATTTTAAATTATATAAATGTGAGTGTGGTATATTTTAATAAATTATTTTTATAAAAAAAGGTAACGATCTTTAACAAAGTAAGTGGTGTCTAACTCTGACATCGAACAGAAGAAGAGATGAATCTTACGTCTCTCTCAATAGGTGACATTTATATACAAATATAAAAAAGGAAAAAATAAGTTTGCGGTGAGGCAGAGAGCCACGGAGCTGATGCATGTTGCCAGTGACTGGCAGCTTCCATGGCCCTGGGGGTATTTTTGGGGTGGAGCTGCCGGTTTTAAACTTCTTCAGCATTCTCTGTACCTTGAAGATAGCTAGGAGAAATGTGAGTAAAAATGTCAAGAGGAGAAGAAGACTGAAAAAGAATTTATAAAAATTAAATCTAATCTCAATTTAATTCAATCCTTTCTTTGTCCCCCACTTTTAGTTGATGAAATCGGATTTTCTCACTTAAAATGAAGCGTTTTTGTCATTGGTCTTACACTACTTTTCTTTGTGTCATGTAGACGTGAATACCGGGTTGATTTGACATTGAAATGGACTGGAACTTTAGCTTAACCAAAAAATCAAAATCGCCCCGCACTGTATAGCTGGTTCCATTTCTGAACCATACTCGGCCGAGTAGACGAACTGCATAGTCGGAGACGTAATTGCCGTGATGTGATTGTTTACCCCCATTCCAACGTTTTGCCTTTGCCCGACCCGAGCAAACCCATGGCCTACCACAGCCACACACCCTGGCCCCAGATTTTGTTAATCTGTTTATCTATTGATTTCTCTTGAAATCCTTCCTAATAATTCCTAAAATTTTACTGGAATTCGCATATAATCATTAGATTACATTAGCTTCCTAGTTCCTACCCCTACTTATTGAAGATACTTTAGATGGTTATCGGTACTGTTTTGGTCTTTGCTTAGAAGCCTCTCCAATCCTTTCTTCAGACCCAAACACAAGCAAAGACGCGAGGGCCGCAAGACTTAGGACATCTTAACCATAGACCATATGCCATTTGATCATTTTTTTGACCAACAACAAGAGTTTCATTTTAAACCTTCAAAGACGTTAGAACTGAAGTCACCGGTCAAGACAATTTTCACCACGCTTCATAACGCCGAACCCCACTTTACTTTACAGCCAAACGAAGTTTGACATACCAACATCTACGGTGGACCAAAGCTACCGAATCAGAGCATCAAATACGATCCATCATTTGACTTAGTCCCGATTACTGTTAAGTTGTTTTAAGACGAAAAGGTTCCTCGAAGAGTGTTTGGACGTGGTTGAGGGATCTAAACGGAGTCTTCCTATTTTGTATGCTTATATATGGAGTGCATGGTACCAGCGGCGGAAAGCAACACATTGCAAAACGGGGTTTTAATTAACCCCACTCCTCTGATTTTCATCCCCATATTAATAAATTTTTCTCTCGAGCTTCTGTCTTTTTGACCTCACTTCAATTTATGCCATGGCTAGGCCTCTCCCCATGCAAAAGATTCCATTCTTATCTTCCATGCCCATTGCTTTTTTGGTTGCTCTGGCAACATTTCTTAGTGTACTTTCTATTGTGACATTCCTATGTGCTTCTTACAAAAAGAAAAAGTCGCCCCACAAGCTGAAGGAGGAAAGAACAGAATCACAATCAAGCGAGAAAAAGATTCTCTCAAAGTTAAGCAGTAATATTAGTAGTAAGACCCATCTGATGGTGAAGATGATATCCTGGAAGAAATTGCAAGATGGAGAAGGTGATGATGATGATCACAGCGAAGATGCAATTTGGAGGAGGACCATCATTTTAGGGGAACGATGTCGTCCACTTGATTTCTCGGGAAACATTGTGTATGACTCTGAAGGTAACCTTGTGCAAGAATCGCCTCATGGATCCAAGTCCAAAGAAAAAAAAGATTGTTCCTTAATTCCCCAGCTTTAACTGGCTTACCTATCTCAATTACAGATGCATTAGAGTTCTGTTTTTCCCATTCCTATTTTGTGTGTGGATGTTTGTAGGGTTGGCAAGCACGGGATTAACCAATTGTGGGAAGCTAACTACTGGCTATCAGCTTGTAAGTAAAGTTACACAAAAGAAGGGAGATGTGTGGAACAAATTATAGTATTGATAGTTGAAGGATTTATTGTAGAGATTTCTCTTAAACCCTGCACTCTGTGACTTCTAACTGTCAAATAATCTTTGCAGTGAATCTTGTAACAGGCACGAAGAGTAGAACTTATTTATTATTTGTTTTGTAAGAACAAAAAAAAAAATTTAAAATTTAAAATAAAAATTTCAAGCGATTATGCTATTAACATTCTAAATAACTATTTATTTCTTTGATGACATTTTGAACTTGGAAATTTTCACGCTTTAATTAATCCAAAAGGGACATAGTAACTAAGACCATTTTCAGATGTTCTTATCTTGCATTTTCCAGTTTCTATATGGGCCTCTTAAGAACTGATAGTTAGATAGGACAGGCCCAGTTAAGGTGGTCCAGGACAGGCAATCGTAGCGCTGTGGTTGAGCTATTGAGGCCCACATACCTGAGAATCAGCCTATGCAAGCTGAAGTTCCCACAGAGCCATGAATTTAGCTTCAATTTCCAAGGTCAATTACAATTTGACCACGAGCATCCGATTGACTTTGAATTCTATGGCACTACTGCTGGCAAGTTTTATGCTTGGTGCTTCTCAAATTTAAATCCAACAGAAAAGCTGCTAGACCGTTGGATGAAGTCTCTAATATGTCCTCTCACCCGCAACTGTTATAACCTCGTAAGTCATAACGAACGGTGCTCTTGCCCATAGAATAAAAGTAAAGAAAAAGGGGAAGGTGGGAAGATTTAAGTTAAAGCAGATGAGTAAGTTGAACGGGATGAATTGCTGGGACATGATGTTTGGCTTAATTTTTGATCAATTTTTCATTTTTGTTAGACTATAATACATAATTTCATTTAATAATTTAATTTTCAAATGAAATAATTTTTTAATATAATATTAAAATTTTCATGATTAAGTAATTATGAATTTGAATTTTACTATCTTTACATTTAATTGTATATTAATTATAAAATTTTAATTTATTCATACTTCAAATCCAAATAAACTTAATTTGATCTGTTTAATTTTGCATGATCCTCATAACATGTGTTTCGCAACAAACTGAATCACCGAGACGCATTATTGATGTCAAAATGTCAAAATGGACCAACTAAGCTATCAAGCATGAGACTGGGATTGCTAGTGGCATATGTTGCAACTTCACAAAACTTAAAAAGACCTATTGAAAAAAAAAAAAAAAAACCCCTGTTCTGCTACCTAGGCTTTGTCGGGTTGCAGCTAAACGATTGCTTCCACTTTGCATATGATTTGACAAAGGAGAAACACACCTAAAGTTTGGAAATAATTGGAGATAATGGACGTGAACTGCTTGACAAGAACATTGTAACCGTGCCATCTGAATCATTGCACCAATGATTCTTAGCTGTAAAGCATAAGCAGTCGTCTCTGGTGAGACATCAAGGGGATGGTGGCTGCAGCGGTAGGGAAAATGGTGGAATCTGACGAGGCCTATGTCCCACTTGTGCCGACTTGAAAATGGGATCAGAATGGGGAGTGTTGATGACTAGGCAGTATGTCACGTTATCTGTTATTCGTTTCTGGCTAGATATGCCAACAATCAAATTAGATTTTTTCTCATGTGTGATCGGAATATTGTTGACTTATTTGCTAACGGGAATGTCTTGCCAAAGGCATAATATAAGCGTTGCAATGACGAATTCCAACTTAATTTTATATCTAACCATTGGTGCTCGGTATGATTTTCCCAAGGCTTGCTGTTTTTTGTTTTTTTTTAAAAGTTATCTTGCTCTTCGGCCTAACAAAAACTAAAATATACCATTTTTAATTTTTATTCAGTTGAAATAAACTATTTTCTTTATTATTTTCCATAAAAATGATGCTTTCTTGGATTACATTAATAATCTATAGATTTTTTCTATTAATCATGTGAAAGACTTAATTTATAAAATAAATAGCATAGAAGATTTGGCAAATATTAATAATGTTTTACTTGTATCTTTAAAACCCAAAAATTTAATGTCTTAATCCGTCATTTTATTATTCAACAGTAAAAAGAAATATTAATTTAACTAAACACCAAAATTTTTTTTTTTTACTCCATCAGCAACAACAATCGTCACCAGAAATTAACGAGTAGTTAGAACAGCCGACACAACTGACATTGACAGCGAAAAACAACACGTTAACTAAACAAGCTCTAATTGTCTGGGCCTCACATCGTGTTGCTAATAATTATTTTCTTAAATTATCATTTCGTTAGTATTTTGGATTTCATGGCAGATTCACATTTAGGTACAATTAATTAGTCATTTTTATCTATGCATCGGTAATGATGATGTAAGTAATTGTCAATTGTGTTTGTTGAATATTTGGATGGTCGAAATAGCTCATCGGTTAATCAATCACAAAATATATAACGATAACATTACCTTTCTTTATTAAAAAAAAAAAAAAACAATTGAAGACTTTTCCCGACTATCATGCTCCCTCTTAAAATTTAGGAAAAAAAAAAAGGATTAAAAAACTACGTTGATTTATCTAAATGATTTTGCAGTAATGATAATAACACCAACCCATGAAAAATACAAATAATGTTAACAATCTACTTTGATATAACTTAAAAAACAAAAAAAAAAAAAAGTCTATCTTGCATTAATGAGATAATATTGGGATCAGAGAAATGCAAAAAAAAAAAAAAAGAAGGCTATTAAACAATGAACAATCGGTACACTTGAGATGGAAAATTCACTTTTTGTAATAATGCATATAAGAAGTCCTTAATTTATTTAATTTGTAATTAATTAAGGACCATTTGAAGCCAAAAATGTATGGCTGCCATGCGACTTTGGATGGTAGATGCAAAGCTTGCCCTTAATCGAACTTGGAAGATCTCTTGACACAGAACATCATTTTTCATATCTTATACAGTTCTTTAATTACGTCGTTGGTGGTGTAATTTGTTGATAAAATAGAAGTTTTGTGGAGCATTTAGTGGAGTCATCCCCTCAAAGACTTTGAATCGACGACTTAATTATTATCGTGAAAGCTAGCTAGCAGCAACGGGCGGCGTGGGCAGCCCCAAAAAGTACAACAGTCTCGAGATCTCCCATCATGTTTTAAACTTTTCCATGCGATTATACAGTTCCAGTTTCCCCTTTTTTTTCTTTCCTTCGGATATCAAATGAAAATTTATATTTCCTAAAAATTTGAGAAAGTTTGGACCTTTTTCAATTTCTTTGTGAAAATCAATCCTAAAGTTGCGTTTTGTAGCAGAATGAAAAGGCAAACGCGAAATCTTCCCACATGACAATTATCCCAAAGTTCACGGCCCATAACTCAGCGTGTCCGAAAAGAATGTCGCAAGTTTTCATGGGATCTGGACGCTCATGTTATTAATATTAAATTTTTAATTGGAGTTAAATTGTAAAATGAACCCATTATGTCATAATTTATAAACATGAACTTGCCCAGTTTAAATGTGCGAGAAAATAATGGTTTTGTCTGGGAATGCCTGTTGATAAAGAAGCCCAGGCTTGGTTACCAGGCCCAAGAGGGGCTGCGTTGGAACGATGAGGTGACCTGTGGCCCCCGAGCCACGGCTGTGGGCGAACGATCATGAGCATATCTTGAGGTCGGATTCCTTCCAAAGTTTCGTCATCTTGTTAAAACTCACTTGCTGCATGTACTAGGCTTGGGCCTACCTTCAGAGATACTGTCTCTCTACTTTTTCTGTACCCCCTCGTCAGTCTCCCTCGTGTTCTCGTGGATTGACTTTTTCGTTGGAGTGTTCACGTCAAAAAAAAAATTCCTCTGACGCTTGATCATTTGCGAGTTTTTTTTTTTTAAAGGTCTCAAGATCATAATCAAACTAGGCATTCTCTTTGGTGCCGGTATCTTCTTTAGTGATACTTCATTGCCCGTAATTTTTTTCTTTTTTGGACGGATACATAGAAGCGGTATATATACAAATCCATAGTTAGATTAAAATTTCCGAGGAATTGTTATATCACAGAACGTCCGAAAAAGAGGAATGGTTGTCATAGAATAAAATACCGATGTCCAGCTGGTTCGGAGGATGATATTGCAACTTATAGTTTGAGAGTGTGTCACCAACCACTCTGTTTGTTTAGACTTGATTTTAAAGTTGGGTAATTTGAAAATATATTTTCCAATCTTCTCATAAAATAATAATAAAAGAAAATCACCTCGCTAAGAACGCCTCTTGGTAGTTTAAAATAAACCTATTTACTCGAAAAGGGAGATGTTCCTCGATTTGTGAAGTAGTATATTGCCACGTTTTCCAAACCCAAGCCGAAAGATTCTTCATAATAATTAAGGTTGCTTAATTTTCCAACGCCAAGCAACTTTTATGGAGCATGGAAGTGGAAGATGAAAGGTGGAAAGTGTGTAAGACTTCTGGAATTCAAACCTCTCTCTCTCTCTCTACATGTCTGTGTCTGTGTGCGTGCCTGCACGCCCGTGCATACGCTTCCTTGTCATACAAAAACTTAATTGGTTGCCTGTTGGAGGATGCGATCAATCTTCTGATGCCCCGTTGTAAATACTTGTCCAGACTTCCCCTTGCGTGTTCTTTCAAAATGGATCCTTAGTCCTGATTTTGCATAGTCCATCCAATATACATAATTCCGATTTTCCTTCAGATTTTATAATCAATGAGATCCTCGCTCTCGAACTATCATTTTCCCGGAAAAACTCTGTATGTCTGTTGCTCTGCGTTCATCTCCTAACCATCTCTCATTCAATTAATTAGTTTCAGGATTTATGTGATGTTTCCAAGTTCCCACTTTCCACCGCACATTTGTTCAATCCAAGGTAAAAATTCACATACCATAAAAAACATGAATAAATATATTATTCATATTCATCTTTTGTCTATAATCGAAGTAAATAACAAACTAATATTAAATCTCTTAATTATATAACTCACACTTAATTTTAGAAAGAGTATAAATTTGAAAATAATTGAGAGGTAATAATTTTTTTTTCATAGCTAGTTTATCATTCTACGTTAGTTTATCCCATGGAAAACAAATAAATTACACATGGAATCTTTGCGATCACCGTCTTCCACAAAACGTTAAGCGTTTCAGAACCTTCCCCTTCCTGTGCTATCTTTACGTGAGCACCGCAATGTGTTGCCATATATTGATTGTCTTCCCTTAGGTAGATGCCAATGCAATTCTTGTTTCTTCATGCTAATTAGATTCTCAGTTAAAAATAACTCCATGAGCAAAGCTTATGAGTCGCACCAGTCCTTTTATCATGTAAAAAGAAGCAGGGTAGGCAATGCATCATTGATGTTTACTTCACTTCTTGTGACCGTGGCCCATTCGCAATTTTCCTTTCCCTTTTCAGGACTGCTGACAAGAGGAGGAGATGGAACTGCGATGCTGAGATCAAGATTTACTTTGGAAGAAGCAGACGTTTCATCTTCAAGACAACTTGCAGAGTCAGAAACCCTATCGTTGTCATGCTTAGGTTTCTTGAGTCTGTTGCATGTCTTCCCTCGGGGCAATAAGGATGTAGCAGTAGCGATCATCACAGAATCATGGGCCGGTTGAGGACGAGGGAGGACTTGATTCAGGCGATGATTATTTGGGTCAATTCCCATGCCTAATAGCTTCTTCCTTATGTGTGAGTTCCAATAATTTTTCACCTCATTATCCGTCCTTCCTGGCAATCTTCCTGCTATCAATGACCACCTAACAGCCCCACGACCAGTAGACATACTGTTTAGCTTAAATCCAACGTTTGCTCATAAAAGTTTCTATTATCAACAAGAAATGAACAATAATTGCAAAAGAATTAAATGTGTGTGTGTGTGTGTATACCTGTTGCCAAGGAGGGCATGGAGTTTAATAATGAGTTCTTCTTCATCTTGAGCAAAGTTACCCCGTTTGATGTCTGGCCGAAGGTAGTTTATCCATCTTAGCCTACAGCTTTTACCGCAACGGTGTAACCCTGAAATTGAATTGCACTGACAAGAGTTAGCTGGCAAATTGTTGCCATGCAAATGCAATTACTCGGTATATTTCTCCATTGACAGTTTTGACACGGACGGATTATTCATGTACCTGCTTTCTTGGGGAGAGAACGCCAGCTACCTTCACCATGAGTTTTAATGTATTCAATGAGCTTCTGGTCTTCTTGCTTGGACCAAGCCCCTTTGTTATTGCCTTCTCTATCACAGCAGGGTTTTCTCATCGTTTTTCCCTTCTCTTTTTGATTTCCCTCTTCCAAGACACCGGAGAATTGTAGATATCTAGAGAGACCAGGAGGTAGAGTGAAACGAAGTCATTGGGAAGTGCAAAACAAGCATTTTATAGTCGGGGAATTGAGAAAGGAAGGTGTGTCTTCTTGGGTGGATCTGACTTAGACTGGTTGTTTTAGGTGTTTAGGTAAGTTGGTGGTGGGGGTGGGGGGTGCGAGTTGCAGATGTTTTACAGTTGGAATGGATAAGGCCTTCTGTTTCCTGGGAGTCTCTCACCGTTTACCGTTAAGTATCCATCCCTGTCATCACCAGCATTCGCACGTTTGCAGTGTGCCATCTTTAATTCCACCAATTTCACTTCCCAGCTCGGCTGGCCAAACAATTGGTCAATCTCATATAATAGTTTTTTGCATCTGCACTTGATTTTTAATATTCAATGGCGCCTCTTTGCATTGAGAGGCACTTGAAGCTTGAGTTTTTTACGAGCCTTTTTGTGCTTTTTTTTTTTTTTTTTTTTCAATATATACACAAATATGTATTAATAATATACATGTAATACTTTTTAATAGTTATTTACATATTGTATGATGCTTATTTGTATATTTTATATTATGTATTTGAACATTGTATGTTTAAAAATAACAATAATATTAATAATGTGCAAACCTTATGTTATCACGTCATTGCGTTGAAACCTTATTGAAGAACTTCGCCTATATAATTATTGTGTTGTGTTTTTTTTTATTAAAAAAATAAAATAAAATTTGTTCAGTTGTCCTAAAAATTCACTCAAAGCAAAAATTTAAACTTTCATTACTCTTGAAGGGAATGGATAATTAAGGCACTTCAGCAAAAGTGAGAAACTATCAAGTTGCTTGACCATTCCTCCATTTGTAGGTTTGAGTTTGTAAAATTGTTCTATATCTCTAGCATGTTGTTTCACGCTCAAGTCCATTATACATTTTACAAGGAAGCTGACTCACTCCGCTAGGATTTTTTATTTTATTATTATTTTGGATAAAAAAAAAATAATCGTGTCTTCATAGTTTTTGCAATTTTTTTCGAATTTAATTTTTAGATGTGAGAATAAGTTTGTTGATGTTATTTTTTAGTCACAGAAAATACATTATGGCTAAATGCATACTAAATTAATTCATGAACGTAAAAATAACATAAATGTAGGATGCCTAAGTTTCATTTAAACCACTAAATTTGTATTTTTATCTATCTTAGAAAAGAATAATAAAAGAGAGAAACAAGAATTATGTTTAAAAAAATGGAAAAGCTAAAATTTTAAAAATAATAATAACAGATAAATAAATTTTCTAATAAAATGGGGAAATTGGAACAGAAAAGAAAAGCGTAAGGACAAAATTTTAAAACAGGAAAATGAGAAAAGAAAGAGAAGAAGAAAACTAAAATGTGGGCCGGGCTTTTGCGCGTATTTTAATTTCCTCTTAACGAAATTTAGAAACCGATCTATCAAAAAAAAAGCTAAATGTTGAAAAAAAAAAAAAAGCTCTTATTTTCACCTATGCCGCCGCCCGGTTCTTCTTTTTTAGTTCTTTCGATCATGGATCGTGAAGTGGCCACTTACCTTGACAGCGGACATGAGTGAAAAGTGAGTTTGACTGTTGTTTGTTTATAAAATAGAAAAACAAGCTTCTTATAATTCCGTCCCAAAAAAAAAAAAATTTGCACACCATCACAAAAAAAAAAAAAAATCAATTAAGTGTGAGTGAGTTTGAATCCACGAACTTTGACATGGGTTCGACTGAATTATTGGGATCTTTGAACTTGACAGTGGGAAGGAAAATTTCTTTTGAAAAATGGCTTAAACGGATGATTGTCTATGAAGAAAATGAATTTTCAAGAACGGACGCGAGGAGGGCAGCGTTATGCAACCAAAACTCATAATGTGTATTCTTTTAACAACAATTCAGCGGTGATTATTTGATCAGCTTTGTTATATTTTGGATTTTATCTCAAAACCTTAGAATCCAACATATCCTATGCTACAGAGCATACAAAATTAAACCCCCATAGTGCGGGAAATCCCTATATCCATGCGTGGGAAACAATGTTATGAAGAAAGAACTAATCAACTAAGTCACATTAGAATCAAACGGGTTTGATATCAGATTTAAATTGGAATCCAAGAAAGAATAATTTAATTAAAAGTTTATTTGTTTTTTCAGGAACTATGAACCATCAGTTTAATTGGTAATTTTAAATTAAAATCAAAATGTTAAACTGATAATTTCTTTAAAAAATAAAAAATTACGTTAATGGTTAAAATAATTATTGATATACTAATATACATAAATTTTGTCTACCAAAAAAAAATAGATATTTCAAAATTTTAAAACAAAGTGACTTAACTATATTGAAACTTTAATTAAATCAAAATGTAGAACTGAATTAAAATAAAAATCAAAATAAATAATTCAAACTGATCCAATTATTAACCTATGTTTCGATTAAGATTTCCTTTAACTTTAAAATCAGAACCAACAGTTCAAAACTGAAACCAATATCAAACCAAACCGAACTGCCAAAGAGTTGTCTAAGTAGAATTGAAGTAGTCCACGTCTCCTGCTGAACTCCCTTGCCAAAGGCAATTTATATATTTATATAAAGGGGGTCTTTCCTAGCCGATTTCTTCGTTGCCTTAGGAAGTGATGCTAACTCAACGGGCGGCATTTCTTTTTTTTTTTTTTTTTTTTCTCTCGTCTAAATTCATAGTTCATCTGGGCAGCATTTATTCTTAGGACCAAATTAATTGTCTGCTTGCTTTCATTTCGGTCCAAAGATTATTAAACTTTCGCAGGGAAAAGCCAATATTAGTTAGAGGACTTTGATAATCAAAATTCAATGACAAATCATATTCTATCAAACAAGAGTTTCTGCTGACATAAAATTGTTCACTGACAAATAGTTTTAACCTGTCTGCCTTTCATAATTCTTCACCACATGGATGAAAGTGAAAAATGGCTGAAAGAAACTCAACTCAACCCACTTTGTGCTGCCTGATCTACGCCCGGGTATATAAAAGAGAAAAAGGCCAAAAAAAAAAAAAAAGCACTTGGTGGATGTGCCGAATTGAACGAAAAATTAAAACTTTTTCAACCCTTAATTCAACCATCCCGTTTCACTGGACAAATAAATTTTTTTTTTAAAAAAAGCTAGAAAATTAAAATTTTATTTTTTGTGTGTGTCCTCCTGTCCTGTGTGTGTTCACTAAAGTTCATCTAAAAGCTGCAAATGGAAGACGGTAGGAGGACTGTTGGATGATGACATTGAATAGAATACTAAGCTTGGTACTCTACAATCTTAGGGAACAGAAATCTAATAAAAGAATTCAACTACCAATTCAAGGTGTGTGAATACCTCCACGACTCTTAAGATTTATTAGTTATTACTTATCTAATGTTCCTGGTCTCCTCTTCCTTCCATGTAAACGAGAGGAAAAAGATAGAAATATGGAAAATTAATGCCCATAGGTCCCTTGGCTTTAGTTTTGTATTTTCAGTTACTAATAGCAAAAATCTTAGGAGGGGGTTGGACATTCAAACCTTGGCTTCCTCAAATTTCTATAAAATTTGTGTTTTAATTTTAACCCAAAAAACAAAAAATAAAAAACATAAGTGTCAAAAAATAATGTATAGCAAGCACATCAAATAGTAAAAAAATCGAGAAGACATCAAGGGTAAGTTTGTAATTTTGCAGGCAGGTTATAGAGAAAAAAAGTGAATCAATCGGATAGCATTGTCCAAATTATTTCATTCAGTGTCAAGTCTATGATTTAGGCCCCTTTGACTAAATGTCAAAATTTTTTTGAACAAATATATATATATATATATATATATATGCATAAAATATATCAATTATTGTATTTATAGATCAATACAAAAAAAAAAATCATCCGTTAATGTTATTATTTAATTTTTTTTAATAAAACACGCATTGTTCAAGTACAATTATATTTGAGTAAATTTTTAATATATTTAATTTTAATAAATTTAATTTTAATTTTATATTTTTTAACATAATTTTCAATTTATTAAGAAAGCGAACCACTCCGATGAAACTCGAAGCGTACACCTGACTTTGAGCACCCTCTTTGGAATTCCGAGTACAACTACCAGGATTGACAAATTTGGCTCTGAATTTAAAATCCTGTCTGTCACACATTTCCATTTTCACTCGAGACTGGTTGGTTTGCGGAATACGCATGATGCACCACAATCTAGCTAACAGTCACGTTTCTACAATTTTTACTTTTAATTTTTAATTTTTAATTTTTTTTATTTTTGGACCGAGTAATCCTAAACCCTGTCTTGGCCACGTCAGCCTTTGTCTATTTCAAAGAGCAACGTCACGAATAAATGATCATTGAATAATGTAATAAATATATTTAAAAAATAATTAAATAAATTTTATGTAATTAATTTATTTATTTATTTATAAAAAATTAAACAAAATATAATCAATTTACATATTTTATTTTTTTAAAATGAATATTATTATCTAACTTTTATCCATTCCAAAACCTGCAATTCCTCTTGTGCACATGATCTAGAATAAAGTTGACCTTTCGATTAACTGGCCTGTGCTTGACCAATAGTAGTTGGCGGCGGGGGCTGGCTGGAGGGTGCAGCCAGCCATTCTAATATATACATTCTTGTTTAATTTCTTATGGGCTTAGAAAAGCTCAGCTCAGCTTCCTTTCTCTAATAGTCAATGAATGTATAGCGCATTCCAGTCTTAATTATGGTCCCAAATCATATTCTATGGTTTTTGGTTCGTAACTTCAATGTCCTTTTTTTTTTTTTGGTCTTTTAATCTTTTCCAAATTTCACTGACACTTCAAATTCACTTTGCTTCGTTAGATCAGACAATCAGTAATCGATTTTCTCAATCAGCGGTTTATTATTATTATTATTATTATAACAAGAGTGCCCAGTTCGTCAATTCTAGATTTTGATACCCAATTAAATATCTCAATTAACAGAATATCTTGCATTTGTAGCACAATAGTAATTGGGAGAGTGTAGATACATGTGCGATGTTCTGTTCCCCCCCCCCAAAAAAAACTAAAAAAATAAAAATAACAAACACCTTTTCTTTTATAAGGATATGAGTGGAATTAAGTTTGTATTAATTCACCATAAAATTGACGTCAGATTTTAAAAAGGTTGGCGTTAGTTCAACGATGACTCGTTAACGCCAAGGACTCGGTGTTCATTTACATTGACTCTTTTAGCAATTTTATTGCCATTAGGGAGGAACTTAATTAATCCGTACATTAAAACGACAAATTTGAAGTATCGAAAGTAAACTCAATATGAAAATTTGACCCTGACTTACTTACGAAAATTCAAGTTTACTTGGCTTAAAAATAATTTATCCTAAATAATTTAAATTTAAATTCATTGCACTTAACTCAAAAAACATCATTTATAATTTTAAAGTTAATTTTTAAAATTTTTATTATATATATATATGCAAATTACTTTATTTTTATATATTATATAAATATATTTATTCATTATATATATATATACACCCACACACACGCACACAGAGAAGTATATCTATATATGTATTATAAATAATATAAATATTATATACATAATGTTTATAAGATACTTATATATTTTTAATGTACATTAAAATATAAATAATAAATAATAATATCTTTTTCATCTATTTAAATATATGATAAAATAAAAAATTAGTATGTAAAAAAATAAAAAATTTATATACTTTAATATAAATTAATGTTATAGTAGTAATAACAATAATAATAATAAATAAATAAAGATAAGCCTTCAAGCAATTTAAACTTTTAGTAATTTTTGTAATTGAGTTTTGAATTGTTTCAGTTTTTAAATTAGTCTTTAACTTTTAATTTTCATTATATATAAGTTATTTTTAGATAGGTATGATCAAATTATTAAATATGTAACTTAATGGAGATTGTATAAAAAATATCTAAAATTCATCTTAAAAATATATTTATGAGCATATTTTGCCCCTTTTCTCTCTCTCTCTCTCGTTTTTTTTACGTATGAAAAAATCTTAAAATTTTCTCATATTTTCCAAATTCATGGAAAAAGAATTAGAATTTTTATCCTATAGATATCATATAAAGAAGAAAATTTTAGTGAAATACATATTTATATGTATTTTTATATTTTTAAGGTATATTTTGCAAAAATATTTGTAACTTTAAACTATGTATCTAATAATTTAATAAATTCTTATTTTTAAAAAATATTTATATAGAATGAAAATTTAAAGTTTGAGAATAATTTAAAATTTTAAAAATATTTAAGAGTCAATTGTTAAAATTTTTCAAAAATTTATAACTTTTTGAAGGCAACTCTAATAATAATAATTTAACTTTTTGAAGGCATACTCTAATAATAATAATTTATTTAACTCTAATATAAATAAAAAATTAAAAAGTAAAATTTCCATAATTGATTACATAAGGCAAAAAACAATATTAAACACTATCATAAGAAATAAATTGTGGAAATTAAGATATTTAGGATTAAAATATTCAAAAAAATGTTTTTTTCTTACTTATTTATAGTTTATTAAATACTAATGATAACTTTCTAAAGAGATGTGCTTTTGATAATCACATGGGATAGATGATACATTAAAGTCATAAATCACAAGTAATAAGATTTCTTCATTGTTGACTTAATTTTTTTTTTTTTTCCAAATTTAATCCTTACACTGGATTGGGCCCGTTACCTTGCTTAGTTCACTCTCGCTATCCATTTTCGTACTTCCAACCCACAAAAAGGACGCAACCACGAGATTCAGCTCTGACGGGTCGGGTCCAGTACCAACCCAATTTGTCCACGTATTCCCCAAACTGCCCCTCTCGTTTTCCCCGAACCCAACGGCCACGTCTAATCTCGGCAATCCGGCAATCTTCGGTGGCATTTTCGGTATTTTGAAGCGCAGGTCAGCATCGCTGGCTTTTGTTTACCATTTGACCACATGACCAGCAATCGATCCTTTGTAATTGGATGCTTCGGGCTGCTCGTCGCTAGCAGTCGTCGGTTTGGAAGTCAACGGTAATTCCCGGCGACATGATTTGAACCAGAATTTCCATTCTCTTTTTCGATCGTGTCGTTAGTTTTGGTTAAATTGGCTTGTTTCTCTTTCGTCACTCTCTTGAATTAAATTTCTTTTTGTTGTGAATTAATAATCTGGTTGGAATTTGAAGGTCGATAATGGCACCTCCGATCTTGTCATTGGCTCTTCCCTCCGGGACTGGTCGAGTTCTCAGCATTCAATCTCATACCGTTCAGGTGCTCCTTCGCTCGCATTTCTGTTTGGTTCTCTAGAAAATTGGTTGACAGAAAGTAAACGAAATGAGTGAAAAGGATAACCTTCTTTGTGAAATTTACTTATGATTCTATTAGATTAACTGGACTCTTTTAATCTCTCGTTATGTATTCAGTGCAACACTGTCTCTGGAGTCAATTCGAATGTGATTGCATGTCTACCTACATCTACCTTTTGCTTTGTTTTTTCCGTGACATCTTGCGAGAGAGCAGAAAGTTGAAAATTTCAAATTGATTTAGCTAAGCTGGCATCCTGAGAATAAGGAAGTTCTTAGCTACTTAACATTCTTTGTAATTTATAATTGGCCGGCAATGCAGTATGCAATTTCCCAATTTCACTGGATATTCATTTCAGCGATATTGCTGTGGGTATCATTGGCCAAAATGTAAGGTAATCCTAGAAAACAAGAAATATAGCCCGGGTGGAGTGCTGCCGTAGTTGATTAATGCAGAATACTTAGTTATAGATGTGAAATTTGTACATCTCCCTTTATCGTGATCCTCAATTTGAATTTTGATTTAGTTAGTCATTATGTCTGAACTGCTGGATTGTCCATTATATGTTCTGTTAATGCTTGATAGTATTAACACATGTGCATGCACAACAGTCTCACAGAGCGGTAGATATGCATACTTGGTTCTTCAGTTGAAATCATGTTCCAAACACATCCTGTCTCAATGTATGTGACTTGCTTGGTTCTAGACCTGTGTTATTTCTGTTTGTATCTTAACTCCATCCATGTTTTCTATTTCCTTTAGGGATATGTTGGTAATAAATCAGCCATCTTTCCTCTCCAACTGCTGGGCTACGACGTAGATCCTATCAATTCTGTACAGTTCTCAAATCACACAGGCAAGCTGCTTATACTACTTCACTCAAACAATTTCAGAACTCTGAAGCCTGACATATGGTGCAATGTCTCTGTCAATCTGTAGAAGTTCAGGCAAATTCTGGTAAAACTACTGGTCATCTTTGCTTAATTATGGGCAGGATACCCAACATTTAAGGGACAAGTTTTAAATGGACAACAACTATGGGAATTGATAGAAGGACTTGAGGCAAATGACTTGTTGTACTACACTCACTTGTTAACAGGTATGCGAATGTTACATTTTTTTAATATGCTAGGAACTTTCTCTTCTGTAAGGTGACTTGTCTCTCTCAAGGGATTCTATCATATCATAATTTTAGAAGCAGAAGGATTTTATGGTGCCATTGAAAACAAAAGTTGTTACATTGAAGAACATGCAAAACATGAAGAAATTAGCATCATAACCTGTCAGTGTGGTATACATTATGTGACATTGGACTGTTTCTTCAGTGCCTCTATTTATTGTTGATGCCTTCACTGCCATATCTTATTTCAAATTTTCGTACTCATGCTGTAGTAACAGATTTTTATACTTAATTTTCTAAATGAGGAATTTAGGACACAAATAGTGGCATTATTGTGGTTGGGATTTTTATACAAATGATGTCTTTCTAAGCCATTTGGTTTTTTCCCATCCAATTCTTGTTGGGCTGTTAGCAACTGGCATAAAATCTGATGATGGTGTGGAAGTTCTATCTCTCTCTCTCTGTGCATGTGTGTGTGTGTGGATATCACAGATGCACACTAATGAATGAACAAGCACATGCATGCTCCCAAACCCACCACCTGTGAAACATTGTTCCCACACTTGCTTCAGCACACAATTTTTTTTTTCTTTGCTGGATTTTGTATCAGCTAACCAAAAAGTCTCAGCAACTGATGACTTTCATTTTGTTAAATTGAAAAAAAATGTTTTCTAAAAAACTTCATTAGTCTACACATATGATATATGCCTGGAACATGATTTAAGCGGATGGAGTTTGAAAACTCATTCAGTTTGCCATTTTTGAGCTATTACTCGTTTGTTCTTCTATGTGTCCTTCCTGGCCCTAAATACCTGATTATATAGTAACTTATATTGAATACAAGGGTATGGCATGATACCTTGTTGAGTTTAAGTGTGATAAATGACTGTTTTCTGATCTTGTGTAGGCAGAAATGTCTGTTTTCATAGTGGGTAACAGTAGCAATGCCATGGCAAAAATGAAAGCCACATTTATCACCCTCATCATTGTTATGCCATGCTCCCAAAATGGTTATGAATCCAGTTATTTCAATGTGATGTGAATTCACCTTTTTTGGGGTGGAGGGAGGGAAGGAGTGTACTGGCTGTAAAAAATAACAAAATTGGAGAGCATTTAACTGATAATGCTTGCTTTGATATGACAAGCTTTGGTGAATCTTTTACATTGCATCCTTACAGTCAGGCACCCCTCTTTATTGTTCTTCAGTTGGAAATAATTTCTTTCCCTTATAACGTTACTCGAGATCTTCATATTATGTTTTGCAGGCTATATTGGTTCAGTTTCATTTTTGAACAGTGTATTAGAAGTCATCAATAAGCTTCGCACTGTAAATCCTAAGCTTACATATGGTGAGTCAATTATCAAAGGCAGCCTCTATGCATATAACAGCCTGACACGTGTACTTTTGTTTTCCCCTTGTTGGTTGTGGATTTGTCTAAGACCTGAATTTATTTATGGCCACATCATGTCTTTCTTGTGAAGTTTTTTATTGGGATTTTTGTTGTTTTACTTTATATAAGCATCTTTATATTTCCCATTTGTGTTCTTTCTTTTACTTTACTCAAGCATCTTAGTATTTCCTTTTGACATTGCCATGTCTGGTGTGTTTGTAGTTAGTTTAATGGATATAGTTTGGCTTGAAACAAGGAATCATTCTTGATTGATATATGGTTATGTAGATTTGTGTGCATTGTAGTGGAAAAAAGTTTTATGTCTCCAAGCTCATGGATGAGTCTGATAATAGGGTGTGAAGAAAAATAAACCTCATAAATTTGAGCTAGAAGAGTTGTGATGGACATGCTTTCTTCTATTTTTGTTAACATTAAAAATTGGGGAAAAATACAAAATAGGCCTGGAGTTTTTCCATAAAAATGCCTTGGCCTACCGGGTTTTATTTTTAAACACCTTAATCCCTAGAAACTAAAGCTTTAATGGAAATGAAATTAAGCACTTAAGTGTTTATGTGAAACAAAACATGAAGGGTGCAAAGCATGACGTAATTGGCCTAAGCGTGTGTTCTCAAGGATTGTGTCGTTATTTACCTTAGAAGTTATTTTTTTTCCAAGCTGCTCTGGGGACTTGCTTAGTATTTTCTGTTATGAAAGCTGTAAGCTTGTTTTTCCTTAAAGTTACAGTATCATACTTGACATCATTCAAGACTTCCTTGGCTAAATCTATGTGTGTTTTGTGTTAAAATCTTAGCTCTGTCATAGTAATAGAAGAAGGCAAATTCTACTTCATACATTTGGTGTAATATGTCTTATGCATTCAAAAAGAAGCTACAGATTTCTGTTTTTAAACTTGGTGTTCTATTTTCTAGTTTGTGATCCAGTACTGGGAGATGAAGGAAAGCTTTATGTTCCTGTGGAGCTGGTAGCAGTATACCGTGAGAAGGTGAGCTTATATTTCATGGCTTCTGATAGGGATTTTGGCACATTGGAACTCTTTGGCCAATGCTGTTTGCCTCTTGTCTAACTTAGAGTCATCTTTGCATCTGGGTTGGGAGAATTGTTTGAAGTGAACAACCTAAGAAATTATTGATGCATTCAATTTGGCACATACATTTGTTTACAACTGTTTGACACAAAGATAGTTTTCTAAATTGTAGCCTATGCCATGATGATAATTTTGATTACATTGTTTATGATTAGGTTGTTCCTGTGGCTACGATGTTGACTCCTAATCAGTTTGAAGCAGAACTGTTGACTGGGTCCAGGTACTTGCTGGGGCTATGTGATAGACATGGTGAAGCATATTGTTTTTTAATTATTGCTCTTTTGTGAATTGGGGTCCCTATATATCACTGAGAAATATCTTCATTAGATGGCAGAGGGATTGACGTTTAGCTCCTAGTTGTCTTCCATTTTTTAAATCTTATCAACATGTCTAGTGCTTAAAAACAATTCAAGTAAAGGATTTGGCATGAGGCTTCTTCAAATTAGCTCCTTCTTGGTTTCCAAATTTTCCATTAGTGAATGTTGTTTTTAAATTCAAAACTCCAACCTCAATAATTGTGATTGGCTTTGCTGTAATGCGGTTGAAGCCCTAGTTTGTTTCTTGACTCTATAAATATTCCTTTTCTGATAAAAGCTGACCACTGCATTTTGGTTATTTCAACCAATGTATGAATGTCTTTATCCAAAACTGGATGAGCTCAATGAGGACTGAAAATATCATTATAAATCATTGTATCGAGTTGATTTTGTAATAAATGGATATGATGTGGGATTTTAGGTTTTGCTTAGTTATCAGTCTAGATGTAATTAATTTCATTGATTCGCTGAGGGATTAGTTGTGGCTTATGTTGTTTACACCATGCAACATTTTGTCATTTATAGCTGGTTATAAAGGGGACCAGCTGCTTTTCCTTTCTTCTCTCCTTAACATCCTGTTATTTATTTATTTATCATATCCTTTATTTTCTGATAGATAGATGCTCTTTTTGTATCTCTATGTTGCAAGGCACTCCAAGATGAAGGTTTTCAATTTGTTTATTTTGCTCAGTCGTCAATATTTGTAGTTATGAAGTTAAGATGTGAAAACTTAAATTCAATTTGTCCAATGCCTAAGAAAGAATGGGTGTTCTATTCTTCTGTCTCTCTTTGTACACAGCCATTCTCCTTATTAGAATCTTATTGCAGGATTGTCTCTGAAAGAGATGGCAGGGAAGCTTGTAACACTCTTCATGCTGCTGGTCCCTCAAAGGTTTGTTACATTTGTGCATTGTGAGCCTATTATTGTTATCATTTCATCTTTAACATCTCTGTTGTAGGCTTCTTACTTTGGCTACTCATTTATCATTTTTTTCAGTAGTTGAGCTACATAAGATATCCTATTTTGTCTCTATATTTTTATTTTCTATTTCTGGTATGATTTGTAGTGCTTTTAGTTGGTGGATGTACATTGTTGAAATCATATTGTTCTCCTGCCTTCTCAACATGTTTTGTTTGTTGAAGGTGACAACAAAACTTGTTTATAGATAGTCATTTTCTTGACAGAAGGATGTTGTCTGGCAAATCTCTCTCTCTCTCTCTCTCTCTCTCTTAACTCTTTTTTTTTTTGGATATTTTGTTGACAAGTAAAAATAGTACTCAAAATGACATGTCTTGAGTTTTATTTGTATGCTTGTTCTATTTTCATATTGCAATTTCTGATGAATCTGAATCTCAGGTTGTGATCACAAGCATTAACATAGATGGCAATCTTTTTCTAATTGGAAGTGATCAAAAGGAAAAGGTCAGCTCTAGGATATTTGGGGAAAAGAAATGAATGTCATTTGTTTGATTTTTAAGTTTTTTGCTTGTTCCAGAGGTAGGCATGATTTCTTATTTTTTATTTTTCTCTTGAATACGGTTTTTGTTCATGATTAGGCTCTTTCCTTCTTTTTACATTTTAGGGTCAGACTCCTGAGCAATTCAAGATTGTGATACCTAAAATTCCTGCATATTTTACGGTATGTGAAGCATTTGGACTTAAAATGGCTGTGCTATGGGATATGCAGAATGCTATGAATTAGTGTTATGTAATGGATTAGTTGTAGTCAAGACAGTCATTTATCTTCTCTCTTTTGTATGCTTCCATTGTACATGGATAACAACTGTCATGATACTGATAACTAATCCTGTCAGAACATCTGTTGAACTAAATCCATTATGTAATTTAATTGTTTTTCGTTTTTCGTTTTTTGTCTTGCACATTGGACCATGAGCCATTTGCCTTGCCTTTATGGGACTCAGTTTGTTCCTCTCCCCTTTTACAATGGCATCCTTGAGAGCAAAGTCTCGAGGCTCCACCATAACAAGTGGTATTGAAATCAAGTGTCACTAGCAAATTATTGCCGTCACCCTCATTTATCTCCTCACAAACTATGTGATATTATACTGTTAAGTATCTAATTTATCGTAATATAGGATTTCATGGGGTCAATGTTTGCTTAGCTTAATAATAAATAAACTATAATAAGTTAATCAACTTAAAATTTGGTTGGAGACATGATCCAAACAATTCTTCCATGAGATACTAATTCTTTGATGAATGCATTTAAATATACTTGCAGGGCACTGGAGATCTAATGACAGCACTTCTCCTTGGATGGAGTAATGTAATTAATTCTAGTCTATTGCAGTCTAATAATTTCCCATATCTTTATCATATGTGCTTTATTTCTTACAATGTCTTTTCTCCTGCAATTCAGAAATATCCTGATAACCTTGGCAAGGCAGCAGAACTTGCAGTGTCAAGCTTGCAGGTATTCCTTTAGTTTTTCTTACATGTGTTCTCTGTACTCTGTACTTACTGTAGAGAATGCATTGAAGCACTTGAAATTTTTCTAATTTTTATCCCAATCTAAGCTAAGGAAAAGTAGACCACAGTTTGTTTTTTGGCATGATCTGATCATAAATAAAATTATTGGGTCGGTCTGCTTTGGGATATCAACTACTACAGATTGATGTTGTTTTGATGCCTTTCATAAGTCTAAGCTGCAATGAGTAGAAGTACTGTAGCAGATCCAAATTAGATCCTAATGTTTCTGTATCTTGGAAGAAGCTCTAAAAATAAAAAGATAATAATAGTAGAATATATTTTTACATAATGATAATAAATAGCTCTTTTTAAAAGGAAAAGCAAAAAAAAAAAAAAACAGAGAGAGAGAAAGAAATGAATATTCCATCTCTAATGAGACACCAAACCAAGTAGTTCAGCCATGTTCAATGGGCATAAACAGTATGTATTTGCATACACTGGTACACATGTAAATCAATCTATGTGTATACGTTCACATTTATTTATATATAAAAATCCATGATGGGGATTAGAAGTAGCATTATTACGTGAGAACTTAGCAGGAACAGACCTGACCGAAGAAATTATTTTCAAATCTGGACTGGACCAGAAACTTTTATTAAAACAGCCAGGAGGCCTGTTAGATTTGTTGGTTTTGAATGGTTTGGAAGGTTTTCCTCTTGTAATCTGCTTTTGAAGCACTTGTTTTGTGTCCATTCTTTTATGCATCCATTTTGAAGAAAAGTTCTTGAAAAGAGAGGAAAATGTGTAGAAACTGAGAAAGGTTTTCATAAGAAAGAATCATGGATGAAGGAAAGATTGGATGAAGGAAAGATTTATTTAGTGATATTGATCTTCAAATTATGGTGGGGAAACTGTTGGGTGTTTACCCTATTTGTAGGCCCTTCTGCAGACGACGCTGAATGACTATAACAGAGCTGGATACGATCCCCAGTCAAGCAGCTTGGAGATCAGGTTGATCCAAAGCCAGGATGACATTCGCCACCCCCAAGTCAAATTCAAAGCTGAAAAATACAGTTAGGTGGGTGACATTTTTTCAAATGTATTTGCATTCAGATGCTCCATGTGTTGAGCGAACCAATTTTGTTTGCCTGGATTACATAAAGCCTTTTTAAATGGGATACTTGCCCATTGCAATTGAGAAGAGTAGCCACCAAATGTGGCTGAATTTTTTGCTATACGTACTCCTTTCAAAGACACGCCGTTCTTGCTCATGCATAAAGATCTGTAATGCCAATCTTTTCTGGTAGTTGAATAAAGGGAACTGCCCATCAACTTTTAGGCTTCCCACTCGCGTCAGCCACTGGCATTACTGGAAAATTCGTCAGTAAATGTTGTGAACAAAAGCTACATGTGATCTCATTCCTCTTTGGGCTGTTCCGGTCGATTTTGCATTGCTCCATTATTTTGAGAGTCGTAATTAATTATGCTTTGTGAGATTGAAAATGAATTTTTGTCTCTCGAAACATTAGATCGGTGCCCCAGCATAAATGAACATATCTGGTTGTACAGGACCTGTTTGAGACATTTTGGCTATGGTAGGTTAGGGTGCAAGAGAAATGGCTTCTGCTCCAACAGTGCATCATCAGGAATGACGAGGGTTCACTTTTATAACAATTGGATTTTGTTTAGGTACAATAATTGCATTTTAAATTAGAGATAAATCATTCATAAGAATCGAAGCGTGGTCGTTTGTGGTTTAGCAGTTCTGATGGACACGATTCTATCCAAAATAAATAAAAAATGAACAAACAGTGTCACATCTTCATTTGTTGTGTTATTCTTCTTCTTTTTCTTCGCTCTTTTTTTTTTTTTTTGGGTCTTCAATTTTTCACTTCAACTTTTAAATACTTTTACTACGTTGGATACTTACATGGTATAAATAAGTTTAACACACAAACATTAACTTATCTATACCAATAATGCAAGCTTAAAAGATTCATACAATAAGAGTTTACTCGTTTAGTAGAAGTTGGGACTGGCAACGAAACCGTTCTTTTGCATTTTAGAATAGATTTGTCGTCAAAACTGACAGGATTTTGAACATCGCTCTTAGAAAAAATAAGATGACAAGTTAAATTAATAGTATATTTTAGTAATAGAATTAAAATCAAACCATTTATACAAGAGAAATTTATTAAACTCGTAGTGTTCCTATAAAAAAAAAAAAGAAAACATGACAACTGGCCAACTTAAGTATTGTCTGACTTTTGATGTTAAAAAAACAAGTATTGTCCAAGTTTTTAACTTACGACAAAATTAGGGGGGATGCAATTTACTGAAACGAAAGTCTGATTTGTAATTTTTACTGATTTTTATCAAATTTTGTGAAGAAGATAATCAACCGTGATAAATGGTATCAAATCCTACTCTTATTGGCTGTGATCCTTAGCCAATTTTACCGTTCGGTACATGAGGGAGATTTTGAGCGGTAACAATTCGCCCCAAGTTCTCTCTATTTTTCACAGGTACGCTTAGCCCGCCCGCCCGCCTCCCGCTTCCCGAGGATGCTTCTGGAGAGCTCTTTTAAACTACAAGTACAGATAGCAGCAAGACGTTAAAACTTCTTTGCTGACCGCCGAAGTTAAAGCAATATGGATCCGGAAACAGCGTTGGAGCTGGTCAAGCACGGAGCCGCGCTTCTCCTCCTCGATGTTCCCCAGCATACGCTTCTCGGCGTCGACACTCAGGTACCTGTACCACTCCACTCATCATTTTCCGTTTGGTTCCTGAGAAAAACTGGCAACGCACTGGTGGAAAATACAGCAAAAATTTTCAAATGCTCTACACTGTGTTAATAGAGATTGTGAGCTAGTTCTCACCCGGCACTTGCCCGTGTGAGCGGTGAATTTTGAAATTGACTGAAGTGGTAGCTGTAATCATCGTCAAGCAAAGTAAATTATAATCGAGTGTATGCACGATTTGTTGTATGTCTATTTCTTATATTATTTTTTGTTTGCTGTCTGCGTCGACCTTTATGCCATTCTGGTTTTCAAGTTAGTATTTGATAAGTATGGATGCCGTATATCGACTCTTGTTTTTTAGGGATGCGATGTTGAAATTTATACGTTTTTATATGCCTCGACAAGGTTTCTGGATGACAATGCTTCTAATTATTAAGAGCATTTATCATTTCTCATGGTAGGTATGTTTTGTAGGTCTTCACGGTAGGTCCCCTCTTTAAGGGGATGAAGATGATTCCTCCTGGGCCCCATTTTGTGTATTACAGTTCCTCTAGCAGGTTAGCTTGTTTTTAATTTATGAGTTAAGAGTTTATATTTCTTCACATGTCGACCAAGATTATACAATTTGAATCAGGAAATATGTTAGGTTGCTTCTTAGTATTCTTCTTCTTCAATCTCTTTCTACTCCCCACTTCACTCGCTCTCTTTCTCTGAGAAGTTTGCCACTGGGAATGGTACAACTGAGGATCAATTTGCTCTTCAACAACTTTCATAGTATATCATTTGTTGAGTTTTGACTTTAGTGCAGGATTTTGCTTGTCTTCTGATTTCTTTAGTTGATGACTTGACTGTACAATAAACTATAAAGTGCTTCCTTGTCAAATGCCAGCTAAATATTTTTTCAATTCACAAACTCACGCTAGTAGTTACCAGTGTTGATTAAATGCTTAATGGCCTATTCATTACCATGTTCAAATATGCATTTTTCATGCACTCAATGATTCTTACCAAAAGTTACCCAAAAAATAATAATAAGAAAAAAAACAATGACACTTACCAACTGTTTCCATGGCTCACCATGCCTTGGGATGGGAGGTGGGGGAGATATGGTAACTGTTACAAGATATGAGCTATCATAAAGAATAAATGTTTTCTGATTTTCAGTAGCAATCATTGCATTTTTCCCAAGGGATTTTGACCAGAGTTAGTTATCTGTGGTGTGATCATTTATCATTTGATCATTATTTATTGTTTCTTACAACTGGAACCATGAATCTTCACAGGTATGGCAATGAGTTCTCACCAATTATTGGCTTTTTCATTGATGTTGGCCACTCAGAGGTCCATGGGCTTTATGTTTTATATTTTTCAATCAGCTACTATTATGTTATTGAACTGTTCATTTTACCATTTTTAGTGAATTTCTTGTCTATAATTATCATATTCAGTGGTGTTTCAAGTAGTCTTGGCTACTTTGACCATCCCTCTTTTGTCTGTTCATGGAACTTTGTTCAACAAATTGCATGTCAGTACAAACACGGGAAGATAAAAACTGAGTAGGTTGTCATAGACAATCACTGCTCATACGAAGATTTGAATTATGCATGGACATATTAAGACGAGAACAATATAGTTTAGTGGACTGGTGTTGGAGGTATCAATCAGCAAAAAGTTGATTGTATGAGCTACATTGAAAATATTACAAATACTCAAGGACCATAAGCAACAGCAGTATCTGGAAGTTAGAAATTGTAATTTTGTGGATAGAAGAATTGGATGGCACTGAGAATGTTATTAGTTTATTGTACCTACTATGTCTCATTTCATCTTACAATAGTGTAATAATTGCTTTGGTAACACTAGGATTGATCAGTTAACATGTACTAGTCTGCAGCTTGGTAATTGGCTCAAGTGACTGGTCTTTAGGCCAGTTATTTGGGCCATACATTGCACTTATATAAGGACAATTCTGACTTACTTTAGCCATTCACTGAGGTGGGACAATTACCTTTTATAATCATCTTTGACATCCTTCCCCCAACACTCATTCATGTGCCAGTCTATTAGGCTGAAGCATGTGGATAAAGTGTAGTCCACTGTATCTTTGCTGGAATTGAAACTTAATGAGAAGAATCAGGATTGTCTGGTTTATACTCTTGACCAGTTGATTAAATAGACTTTGATCGCGTATCAAAATGCCATTCAACCCAATATATTAACTATTTGGATGAGATTTCGGAATTAGTTTTTGTGCAAGTCTCATATTATTCAAATGTTGCAAGCACTGGGAATTCCACAAACGTAAATTAATCGTTGAATTTCCCCAAAGTTTGGGATTAAGCTTTCCTATATTTTCTATCATTGGGACAGGTGATTGTCCGCCGGTGGGATCAACAGGAGGAACAACTGATTAAAGTATCAGAAGAAGAGGTTTGTGCTTGCTTAACTGTACATATTCAGAATTAGGGTGATGTGTCATGTACATTGCACTTAACTTGCTACCGCTGGGTTAGAATTTGTGCAGAGCTTTAACTCTTTTTCTTTATGTTTGTAATTCCTTTCTTATTATCCAGGAAGAGAGATTTTGCCAAATGGTTAAAAGTTTAGAGTTTGACCAACATCTTGGTCCTTATAATTTAAGTCAATATGGCGAGTGGAAGTGCTTGTCCAGTTACCTTGGAAAGAGTATCATTGAACGAATTGGTAATTTATCTTCCTCATGCGATCAACATTTTCATGCTTTGGTTATTATTAGGTGGTTTTTTCATTATTGCTTACTCAGCTCTAGAGATTTGAAGCTTTTAGTGTTGAATTTTTTTGTTTTCTGGCTCTTTACTTCTCTTAGTTTACTTTGGTTCGTTGGTTCATTGGTTCGTTGTTTCTGGCAAGAATTTACTTTGTTTCCTTTTAATTCCAGATGCATGATCTACATGTTTTTGTTATTTTAAATTTTCCTTCTGTTATCTCACGAGTTATGCAGTTTGCAGATAAAGTACCTTTATCAACTGGACAAAATAATTCACAAAACTAAATAATGAGAAGATGTAATGTTAGATATGGAGTCAGTGGTTGACTAAATATCTGCCTTATCACATGCTATGCCACTGTTTTTGGGTCAGAATGCTGAAGAGGTTTGACATTTTCAATTGTTTTTTGAAGCTCTCTGCTTGTGTAGATCCTTATCTTCAAACATATGAGCTTCAAATTTATGTATTGTTGTGCACCCTGTTAGAGAAAATTTTATGTGGTATGCATCTTTTGCATGATGAAGGGGAACAAAGAACCTGCATGTCTTCTGTGGTTATCTTTTCATGGTATGGGGCCTTTAAAGTTGGTCCTAATTTTTAGTGATGCCATAAGAATTAGATGTTTGCTATTCTGCTCTGGCAATCTGATTTTTGTAGTTTTTTACCATTCCAATGCTTGTGCTTTTTCTTGGTTCCTGATTCTTGTGCTTATTTTGTGGCTTTAAAAGTACAATCTCCAAATCTTCCATGATAAGTTCTCTTTGAATTGTTTATTAACAGGATCCTTTGGAGGATTTTTTTTTCTGAATTATTGTTTGAATTTACAGAGCCAATTGGAGGAGAAATTACCATTACATGCGAGCCTGAGATGGCTAAAAACAGTCATAAAACTGTGATGGAGAAGGCTTTAAATGAACAATTGAAAAGCAGTAAGTTTTCAACCTCTTCAACTGTTGATAACTCTAAGAGGAGCAGATGCTACTATACTCCAATCCCTCATGTTATTAAACGCAGAGGAATTGAAGGTCAAATGCTCACTGCTCTGAATCTTGACAAGGTAATTATCTGTGTGCGTTGCTTTCTTGTTAATCCCTGATAAACATTGTTTCTGTTTAACTCATTTTATTTTTGTTTATTGAGTTTGTATATAAACTTTTATGTCCAGACAGAACTACTAGAAAGTGTTTTGATGAAAAGTTATGGCAGTTCTGAGGACCTGCTTCTTGGGGAGCTGCAATTTGCCTATATTGCATTTCTGGTGGGCACAGAACAATCTGACATTCTCCAAGTACATTAATGTTGTCAAATGTTCTCTAATAGTCTAAGGTTTCCGCAGATGGGGCAATCACTTGAAGGTTTCTTACAATGGAAATCTTTGGTTAGCCTTCTCTTTGGATGCATTGAAGCTGTAAGTAATGAATATTATGATTAATTCTTCCTTGTTTTTAGCAATTTTATTTTGGGGTCCTATTTATTACCTTCAGATTTTTTTTCCCATGATAAGTAAATCATATATCAGTTAATGACCCATGTGGTTAATTATCTTTTCCCTAGGGTGTTAATTGCCACCATTTTGACATTGGGTTGTTTTCTGCAAATATTTTATTATTCCCTTTGTCTCTTGTGATGTATCATTCACTGTTGATTAAAATGACTTGGAAAATCCAGTGGTTTGCTTGCTTAGTATCAATATATCACCTTATATGTAACACCTCACTGTGAACTTGAAACCAATGGTGCATGTACTTAGTGTTGAGTGGGAGCAAGTGCCCTACTGAAAACAAAAAACTATGTATTTTGCCCTAAAAAAAGAAGAAGAAGAAGAAGAAGAAGAAGAAATTATGAAGAGTTAAGCTAAAATTTATGTTATTGCCCCCACTCAAATTTTTGTTTTGCCCCCACAGAAATTTTATTTGGCACTTGTATCCTTATTTTAATCAAAATTATCGATATGAAAAGATATTGGTGTTATCACAAAATAAAAAGTTGTTCTTAATCTTCAGCTTAACAAAAAAAAAAAAAAAATTGCACTTTAGAGAATGTTTTTTATTTTCAAAATGCAGGTTATTTTTTCCTTGAAATGAAATTCCAGGTTAGGCCCTCAATGAGGTTGAAATGCATTTGATAGCATTGTTAATGAAAAAATTATAGAATGATTCCAAAATGTAGAAACACATTGGGAACAATTATAATGTCTATATTAAATGTTTGAAACTGATTATTTTTGCTATCTTTTAAATTCATTGAAATTCATTATCTTTTGTATGTCTCTGTGAATTTTGCTCCCACTAACAAAAAACTTTGGATCTGTCACTTCTTGAAACATAATTAAGGGTAATGCACTTTTTCTTTAATAATATTTCCCAAGCATAGTGTCACTACTTCTTTCCCGTAAAGCACATCGGAGTCGGGGTTTGGATTGACTCTAATACCACTTATCACGGGGCCATTACCTTCTCCCCAAAAGGCAACTTGTTGGGGTGTGCAGTGCCCACGTTTATATGCCCAAGATCCCCTTCTTCCTATCCGATGTGGGAGTCAGGTCATATTTAAAGGCCCACCCATTGCTCTAATATACCCGTCACAATAGTGAGGAGAGCTTGACAATATTATGTACTGTAGTAAATTTTGCATTAACTTTATTGGAAACTGTTTTTCTTTTCTTCTTCCCTAGTTATTTTTGTGACTGTCGCTTGGTACATAATTAACGGCTTCTACTTCTTTGCAGCTCTATTTAAGCTTTACTTCCTTAAAGGTTTCAGTATAGTTTATTTAATGTTCATGCTTTATGCTCCTTCCTTGCAGCCATTCCATACAAGGAGTCAGCTATTTACAAAGGTAAGCTTCTACTTGTGTTTGAATGTTTTTCTGTCCTGTTCAGAATTTCACATGTGCTGGTTGTGAAATGAATTGGCCAGGAGCAAACTTGTTTGCTGTTGAACTATGCTTCTTGGGGCTTTATCTTACATCCAGTCTTCAACTGTCATTTTTGCTACTTTGATTAAATTTGGTCCCTTTTTATCCCCACATGTAGCCTTGATTTTATTACCTTCTCTCCCAGCTTTGATTATGGACTCAATTCCTAGCATTTTTTTTATACCAAACTAATTATTTTATTTTCTTTCTTTTATTTTTTAATTTTTCAGTTCCATAATTTTATCTTGGGTTCTTCATTTTTTCCTACTATTCCCCATTTTCTTTATGTTATTTTTCTACTTGGAGGTCCTCTGTCTCTGGCATTCTGCATTAGTTATTTAACCTTTTCAACATGGGAGTGCTAACATTTATTTGTGATTTTAGCTTTGAGAGAAAATTGGATGGTACTCAGGTGCTGTATACTGCCATTGATACTGATGTGTGACAAACTTGTGAACCTACAGTTTATCAAGGTTGTTTACCATCAACTGAAATTTGGGCTTCAGAAAGATAAAGTGGAAACCAGTGGTACAGGGATAGGAGTATCTACATTGTTGGATGAGTCGTGGTTCTTTGCTGATAGCTTTTTGCAACGACTTTTCAAGGTATCATTTGTATTAAAATTAGTTCCACTGGTTGGTTGACATGCAGAAGATGCGTGATATGGAATTGCATCACATTATGTATGTCCCTGTCTGTTGAATTCCTGGCATATTTGTATAAGAAATATGTGTCATTTGTCACATGGGTTAAATCTTGTTTGGTTTTTGTGTTAGATGATGGACATCTTGTCGACTAATGTTTATTGGAACCTGCAGGATTTCTTTTTGTTGGTTCAAGGTGCCTCAGTGGTGGATGGAGATCTCTTGTCTTGGGTCTGTACATTAAGCCTGGCTCATCGTATAATCATTGGTTTATTCAATTCTTGTCAAATTTATTGATAGCCCAAAGTTCTGTCATGGACTGATTTTCACCATTCCTTCTTGCCGGTGGTAGAAAATTCTTATCTTGGCTTTCGATTCAAAGACTGAACAAATTCATTGACTATCATCCCCCAACTTTCAACCTTCCTCCTGTGTGATCCATTCCTTTATATGATTTGTTCAGCACATTTATGTACTGTAAGGTTTGAGATCTTGGATGAATGCAAAATCTGTAGTCAGTGATGGTTCAGAAATTATCATATGTCAACCTACACTTTTTTGTTTGGCTGATTTTCAGCATGCATCTGTCTTTCCTTACTGTTGCAGACTAGGAAACTCAAAGAACTGCTTGAGACTAGCCTCGGATGGGACTTCCAGCAGAGTAGTGCTGTTGATGGAATGCATTCCGAAGAAGATGACGAGGTCAGTTTGCAAGCATACATTTAAATCCATCACTCTCTCTCTCTCTCTCTCTCACAATGGTTATTCACTTGATTTTTTTTTTTTTTTGCAGTTTGCTCCTGTTGTTGAGGTGTTGGATGGCCCAACCTATGAAGGCCCGTCAGCTTAGCAGTTGGATTGTTCCGGCTTCCCATGGAACTGTAATGGCTGATGTGTTTGATGTACAGAGAATTGTCAAATTTTCCATGCGAATCGGTGGAGTAAATAAGGATGAATTCTGAATGACTAGGAGTGGGAATATTTTGCTTTGCGATACAACTAAACATTAGGCCTAGTCTGGGCAAAGCGCGGTTGTACTAAATTAGCAGTTAGTACAAAACTAGTCAAATCTTTTAGGACCCGAATTTTTGTAGCAATTTGTTATGACATTCCCTACTCGCGTTACGCAACATCTTATTCTGATCTGCTGAAAAATACGCAAGAAAGCAAGACTAAACTGCGTATTATGTGGGCGCTTGGGCGTGGTAAAAATTATTCGATGAATCGGTGAGAGTGGGTAGAGAAACTTACACATTAAAAAATGTTTCTTCGCGTTGGAACTTGAAATGTTAGTAGCTTTACAGTTAAATCGATTGAAGTTTAAGTTATTGATGTTATCGTGGGGAAGATGATACTGGAAAGTTAAAAAAGGAAAAAAAAAAATTCAGTCATAGGATCTCATCTCCTGTAAAAGGTTGTCTATGCAGTCTGAAAAATATATTACGAGGTTTTATGTTTGTTTTTACATGGAAAGACTGTTTGAGGTGTTTTTACTCTAGGCTTTTAAAAGAGTGGGAGGGTGTTGGAGACGCCGGGGAAGGGATTTAAAAAAAAAAAAAACAAAAAGGTTTTGGGGAGGGGGGTGGGTTAATCTGGAAGAAATGGCTCGCAGAGTGTGTTCCCGCTTCTCCTCCCTTCCATCGGTATTCAAAGCCCCAAATGCCCAATTTCCACCTCCACGACCTCCTCCAAGGTGACTGCTCCTTTCTCGTTTCTCTTTAACAACTGCAGGTCCTTCCTGTGTTACTTTTATTTTATATATATATATATATATATTTGTTTTAATTTTTGGGTGTTGCGGAAAAATCTTGAAAACTCGTTCATGTTTCTTGCAGGTTAGACACTCTGTCTAATGCGAGAACCAATATCTATAGTGGGGCTTTTCCCTATTTCCAAGGTTAGTTTCGCATGCATCTTTCGCTAAAGTACCTACATGTCGGCATACATGCGTACAGTAAGCACTCATCATGCAATCCACATGTATGCGGAAAGTCCCGGAAGAATCGCATTTATTGATTGCTTGTGGCCTTTTGGATGTCTTGGCAGCATCGCGTTCGTATGCTCGCAACAGGGGGAAGCACTATGATCTTTTTGGTAGTGGAAAGCCAGGGGATGCGGAATTCAGGAATGCCTGGAAGAAGGAGATCGATGAAGATGATTGTCTGTGGACAGGAAGTGAGGACGAAAGTGAAAATGAGAGTAGTTCTGATAAGGGTCCAAATCGTCTTGAGAAAGAGATCCGGAAAGTAAGACGGCAGGCAAAGGAGCACTCTGAACTTATAGATGCTGATGATAGTGATGAATTAAGAAGTGTGTGGTCTGGGAGTGACGAAGAGAAAACTTTGTGGACTGGTAGCGAAGGCGATGATGATGATGATATTCCGACAGAAGCATACCCGAATGAGGCCAGCGATAAATACATAGATAAATTGTTTGAGTTTGAGGAAAAACCCAAGTATCGGACAATCTCAGAGCTATCAAAGTCTGAAAAGGAGCCAGAAGAATTGTCACCTGGGAAGCAGGCTAGGAAACTTGCAGTTGAGAATGCCTTGAAAAAATTGAAGAAAGGGCCAGATGGGCGTTACACCAATGTGTGGGAGGTCATGAGTGATATAGACATTCTCATTGGAGCATTTGAAAACATTGTTTCTGGACCAGAATATGAGGAGCTTAGACAGGGAGGTCCTAAGAAATTGAACATGGAGTTCTTCAAGGATATACAAGCACGCATGAGGGATCCAAATTATCAGTTCTCACCTGAGTTGAAGTTGAAACCAAAGAGCAAACTGGTTCCCAGAAAGAAATGGCAAAAGGCCCAGTCTAGACGAAGGAAAGCACAGAAGCGTTAAGTTGCCTTCACCTTTAAGCAATTGCACAACTTACTTGTATGTTGATTTTACTTGTGAACACCAACTTTGTTATTATAGGTCTCCATTGATTTGCATCCTTGTTTAGAAGAAAAGCAAAGCCTTCTATCCGTGTTAGACCATGTATGATATGACTCTGAGATCTAGTTGTCTTTAACATTTTCTAATTAATTTAATTGGTTGAATCAATCTCTCTATGTGATTGTTATTTGATTGTTGCTTACATGTATTTTTAATGGCATATTGTGTCAACTCCATGAAAGAATTAGAGATTCTGATCATTGCCTGCAATAAGAATGATTTTCTCACCTAAAGCAGGATAAGATTTGTAGTTAGCACGCAAAATTATTCATCAGGTGATGGGCCATGAGGGTTCAAATGAATCTATTCGACTGGCTAAGTTAATTTAGCCCTTCTATGTTTAAGGTAATGCAAATTTATTTGAAGCAGCAATAGTGCAGTGATAAAATTGTAATATGAGCAGTTAATTGTTTCTCATCTGTGTCTTGAGATTGCTGATATGCTAGCTAAAGCCACTAGCCTAGGAACATGCCCTGTGGTTGGATGGTGTCCCTCCTCAGTTGTTTAATGTAGATTCCCTCATTGGTTTTAGAATGAATGAAAATATTATCTTTGATGGTCAAAAAAAGTCTGTCTAGAGCTTGTAATGCTATAGAGCATAAGCATAGAGATGCAAAAGAACTTCATTTAATTCATGTACCAGGTTGTCCATATATCATGTCAGCTACATGAATATGTGCGACTTTATTTTACCACCATGATTGAATAGCATGACTAGCTGTTATTGAGTTTAGTGGAGACTCTAGATTAAGCCACTAAGGACTCTAAGACAGCCTAATATATGCCTATATATTGTTACTCAAATTGGTTTCTTCTAGTCCTTAAATATAGGGTAAGCGATGTAGATCTAAAAGCAGATGAGACAGAAAAGCAAACCAACATTCAGTGAAAGTAGATGAGGTACAGTACAAAGAAATCCATCCCCTGCGTCATATCAGTCAAAAGTACCATTTACTTGATTTCTTTTGTAGAGCATCTAAATCACCTCAAATTGTCTGCACAAGTACTTGTTTTACAGAGTCTGTAGTAGAAGATTGGTGTAGGGAGAGAGTTAATTCCAGTGTGGAAATATGTCATATAAGGCTGAGGTAAGTAAATATCATTTATCTTCATTTTCCTTCTTGAATGCCTGTCTTCCGCGTAAATATTGTTCATCTCCACCGATGGATAGTTGTGGTGGTGCACTAGCTACTCACTGGTCATCATCATGAATGGTGGGTGCTCGTGTTCATAAACTTGCGCCTCACTAGTTTCATGGCCTTCTGCTATGATGTAGCCAGGATCATTTTCACGTTGATCCCCATGATTCATCGTGAATGCCACATTATCTGCCAATCTGCTATTATTTGGAAACTCATTGCCACCAATACAGTTATCCTCCATCCTTGCTGCTGCCATCAAATCCTGATTGTCATTCACAGCTTCCATTCCAATGCTCCAGCTTTGGTTAAGGTAATTTTTGGTGCTCCCTATTTGCTCAATGTCATTAGAAAATGATGCAGGAAACATGTGTTGGCTTTTGTCACTATTGAAATCACCATCTAGCAATTGCATTTGGTTTGTGTTGGCTTGTTCTTGGTACATTTTGTTTTTGGAGTTTGGAAACCAAAGCTCTGCCCATTTGCCAAATTTGGCCAGCTTCTTGATTAAGGTAGCAGATTCTATGTGTCCTGAAACTAGGACCACCTGCTGTTCTATGTTGATGTTTACTGAGTATACACCTGAATTCAAAGATGAAATACTTTGGTCTACCAGGAAGGTAATGAAACACTAGAGGCGGAGTGGGGCAGGGGGTGGTGGGGGAAGAAAAGTAAAAGTTAAAAAAAAACGAAATGATAGAAGCAAATCACACAGCAAGAATCAAACCATGATTGGTGGTGTTTCCTGTTTACTGTTTCATAACATCAACAAGTGCCTAACACAATACTCATAAACTAAATGAACCAACTGCAGCTCTTGACTCTGAGCCTTATCAAGGGGGAGACTAGGATCCAACTATAAAGGAATAAAGTCAAGTGATAAATAATGTTGAATTATTGATGAGAAATGAAAGGCAAAAATCATTAGTTGTCACGGAGATCATATTTGCCCGGGTGAATGTCTTCTGCGACATGTGCCAGTACAGAGTTTAACATGTGATATAATATGTTGGCACTTATTACCTTCAATTTTCTTGAAAAGTTTCTTCACTTTTTGCTTGCATCCATCACAGTTAATGTGCACTCTTGAGTGCATGGGTCTGCAAAAAGAAAGATGTCAAGGAAACATGACATACTGAAGTTGCAATTGCAAACTTAATGCAAAATGCAAATGCAAAGGTAAATGACAAATCAATTGGAGAAAGAAAAGGGCAAAAAGCAAATGGGGAAAATCTAACAAAAAGGGTCAAGAGAAAAATATTGAGAGAAGCAAATAGGCAGGCCTCAATCCTTACAAGCTCATGGTCATAATCATTTCTCACCATTTTTGAAAGTTATTTAGAGAAAAAGGAAAATTTAGGAACCTTTCAATAGACTCTGCCTATATTTCTGATTCTTTTACAATGTCTACTTTCCCCTGTGTGAGGCCAGTTGGGGGCTTATAACGAGAAAACCAAAGCCCCCGGTCAATACCATAGGGAAGAGAAGAGTGGTGGGGAGGAGTTTTCCTGAAACAGAAAAGCTGGGTTGAAAAGTGTGATTTGTGTACTTTAACTGGGCCCATTTAATTGATATTTCTGACAAGACTATCTTTGGCCACTTCTTCTTAGCCAGCGTGCACCAGGTTCTTGTGATTCTTGTGACCAGTATGGCTTCTGAGACAGAGCGTCTAGTGGTTATAATGAAGGACTTGGGCTAGTCCCCCGCTTGACTGATTCCAGGCTAAAATCACTGAGTCTCCAGATTCCCACCCCAAATGATATATTTCCTACAAAATTGTGATTTTAAGGAGAGCGCAAAGCTGATTTTCCAGGTCTCGGGGGCCCAAAATATGCACACAGAGATCAAGATTGTGTCAGTTCTGCAGTTGGACTATATCCAAAAGGAAAAGTTTTACGGATTTGGAATTGGAATCAGATTCCTTGCAGCCTGCGTCACCTGGCTTAGCTTATAGAGTAGAATTTGTTTTAATTCGAAACTTATTCTATGGATCTTTATATCTGTGAGTAAGTTTGACAGGATATCTACCCCTAAATTTAACAATTTATCAGTTCAAATAAAATTTCAAAACCTCAGTGAAGTTTTTGCAGGGAAATGATCCAATTCTTTTTTGGGAGGCACCAATGTCTTAAATTGATACAAGTATACCCAAAAACTTTGTGATCTGATTTCTATGGGATACAATGATCGCACCTGAAAATTTTTTATTATTAAGCTTTGGCCCTGGTTTTCTTACTTTTCATTGTGTTTTTGTGTTTTTAGATGTTTGCTTTTTGTATCCTTCTCCACCTTGATGAAGTTGGCTTACTGTTTTATACATTGATTCTGCCAATCAATAAGCTATAAATCACATTCCCTATCTCTTTCTGAAGCTTTTGTCTACTTTTAGTGTGTTTTCTGACACTTGTATTTCTGTGTGGAGCGTTGTAATGGGATGCAAGCAATTAGGAATGTTGCATCTTGTAGCGGAGCTCTACTACAAAATCAAGGATGCTGTATTTGAGCAGCGCCTTCCAAGTTTGATGTTCTTGTTCCGCATTCGGTAATGCCTGGAAGCTCTTGTCAGCAATGGGCATTGGAAATGGTTGATTTTTTTTTCTAATAATAAGGTCTACAAATCAACGCTTTTAGAAGTTTTTTTTTTCTTCTTTTTCACAAAGAATATTTATGGTCTTCACAAAATTTTATTAAACATCAAAGGAATTTATAATATATGCATAAATATTATGAATCTTCTTTTTTGTTGGACCAGTCATCCATCTCTTGTCCCGTTGATAGCCTAGTCAGATTTCCTTACTATTGTATTCAATCTACTTCATTTTTTTTCTTTTTTGAAAAAAAAACATAACATTTCATAATTTTCAATCCAATTCGACTAGCTGAATGCTGTTTCAAAATTGATGCTGATCAAGAGTTTCTCTGTGTTTTTTAGGTGAACAAAGATAATCTTCAATGGGTACCTGAAAGATTTGCAAGGCCACCAACAAACAAAGCCTCAAACATTTCCATTTCATGCTTCTTCAAAACCAAGCCAATCTCCACTCCACCACTTCCGTCGTTGCTCTCTGCCAAGGACATCGCTTGAGTCCTTGCTATGGAAATGATCTCAACTTTCTTAGGCCTTCCCCACCCGAAATCCGTCTTGTAAACCTGAAACCGAGGTGATCCAGCAGTAGATACCACTACTGGAGCTTCTACAAAAGTCTTAAACTTTGCAAGAGTTTCCGTTAACTTCTCAACATCAACTTTCTCCAGCCCTTTAACCACCAGGCCAATCATCTCTGCTGCAATGGCAACCCCATTCTCTGCCATCAGAGTTTCTGATTCTATACAAACAAGGTGGGCAAAAACACAGTTTCCCAAATAATTAGCAGGCACAGGAGGGTCCAAACGGGCTCTGCAATCTGCCGTAAATGCAAAATAAACCTTCATATCACCCTTTGCCCCTTTGGCTTTAGCAATGCAAGACCCTGCATATGCAAATACAAGCACAAAAGTTGACAACTTCATTGCTTTTGCTTTATCTGGATCCTGATGCGCTTCAGGGTCTTTTACCAATTGATCGAGAACCCTTTCTCGGAGATTTTGTATATCTTGGCAAGAAATAATGAACGTTGCTTGCACCAAGCCGGATATGTCTACTTCAGGCAACAGTTCCAAGCTTCTTGGAGGAGGTTCCCAACCTGGCCATTTTAACCCTGACCAGATCTTCAAGTTCTCCATGTCAAGCCCTTTTGGGTCCTGAATCACTGATCGATCAAGAAATGGTGTTAGCTCTGGCAACAAGCCGGCCACGTTCTTGTCTTGCTCGTTTTGCTGTTTACAGATGTGAGCCCACGCTTTGAGGAAGAGGGTTGAGCTCTTGCCGTCTAGGATTGCATGGTGGGCAGAGATGCCAACGGAAAATCCTTGGTTAGGAAACAGGGTTATTTGCAGGGCTATGATTGATGCTTTTGAACTGGATATAGGCAATTTTGGTACATAAGGGCGTGACCCAATGGCTTCACGAATGTTATCACCTGAGAGATGGTTGAAGTCTGCATTAGACTCTGCAACTGTGAATAAAACACCATCGTTTAGTTCATACCGGATCACGGGTTTGGCGGCATTGGCAGGCCACGTGAGGTTGCCGGCGAGAGGGAGGAAGTGGAGGAGAGTCAGAGACAGAGAATGCTTGAGCTTTGGGACGATGACTGAGTTGAAGAAAGGAGGAGTGCTGGACAAGGCCGGGAGTTCATAGAAGAAGATACGTTCAACTGGAAGGAATCTGAACCAGAAATTGTCAAATAATGTGACAGGGACAGATAACTCGGTGGGGGCTGGCTCCGGCGAGTCAGTGGACGGGGCGACACGGCAGACCTCGAGAACTTTGACGTGGTTGTTTGCAGTTGCCATGGGGATCACAGAGAGAGGGATAGGCCAACAAGGAGAAAAGAAGCTCAATGCAATGCACTCGTGATGTTCATACTGCCAGAGAGCGCTTGTTTTTATTGGAGGAAGGTCGGGGAAAGGTCTTTTTGCTTGACACGGAAAGTCAACACCGATGGCTTAGTTGTTTGGCTATGAGGTTTAAATTTTCGTTTAAGGGTAAGACTAATCGTATCATTAATAATCTTTGTAAGAGCGATTAATAATTTTTATTGCGTATTATAAAATTTGTTTTTCTAGGTTCAATGTAACAACTCAAGTCGTTGTATAATATAATTCTAACACGATCTTCTAAGACAGTGGGCTTGTAAACCAAAAATAAAAAATAAAAAATAATATATATACTATTTTCATTTGTGATAATACCTGCATGTGGAAAGGCAATTAATTCAATTTGGCATTTTCCCATTGCCGACAAAGCCAAAGCTGGCTAACATCATTGGTTCTCACAATTCTGAGTACCTTTTGTGGTGGTTACTAAAATCCTATGGATTCAGAATTGTCGAGGAGGAAATCCGCCACATGTGGTTTTACTTGGCCGTATTACTTTAGATGTGGACCTGAGGCAACGTTCACATTAGGTCTCATTAAAATAATATATGCTTTTTTTATTATTTTTTTAAATAAAAAATTAATTAATGAGCCTAATGTAACATATATTATCCCATATATCAGATATGTACTAAAAAGATTTTCGATTCATTAAACGGTTGAGTAACTTTTAAAAGTCCAGTTTATGACAATAAAATTTAATTAAGTGTATGAATAATTTAAATATAATAACATAAACGATTGGATAAAAAGTACAATAAGATCAATATATTATAATTTTGTAATTTTTACTCTTTTACCGTTGTCTTGTACATTTTATTTTTGAAAAAATATATTATTTTATTCTCGTTTACATTATAACGACGTCAGTAAAATAAATCTGCATTTTTGGGCATGTCGATTTTTCCGCATCCAAGTAAGTATCCTTTCCATTTAATTTATCTGTGGATGGAAAAAGATTCTGAATTTTGCATTTGCCAAACATGGGTGCTACATAATATGGACCACGGACTCCCGTGCGGTGCAAATAAAAAAAAAAAAAAGAAAAAAAAATTGTAATAATTGGTATTCAAATTGAAAGGGAAAGGCTGGGTAGAACACAGCAAGAAAACATGTTGAAAGAGAGAGAGCACTTTCTTCTACATTTAACGTTTGTGGTCCAAAACTTGAAAATCCATGGCCACGAGAGTCCCCCGTCCTTCTAACATATACGGTAAGAAAATAATTTTAGAAAATAATGTAATTATTTATTATCTGAAATAAATTGACTATAATATATACCTAATATTAACTAATAATTACAAAAATACAAAATTTATTATACTGATTAATCCTTCTAATTTATAACTTAATATTTTCATAAACATATAATAATTATTCATAAGTTTCTCTTTTTATAAACTCATCAATTATTAATTTTTATTCAACTTAAGTTAAGTGGTTATAATCGTTTTAAATTTAAATTGACAGATAATTAAATAATTATTCTTTTTAATTATTACTGAAATAAATATTTACCAATCATATGGATCATTTTAAAAATAATTTCAACATTCTCCCGCTTGACCTACATGATTTCAATTTGACATATTCTTAACAATGACCATCACACAAATTACCCAATTCTACAAACTCTATTTTACATAATTAGAAATTTCTATATATAAATCATGGTGGTTATGTAAATACTTCTAAAAACATTTCCTTCCATATATTACAATGATAGTAAATTTTTAATTATATATTTATTGAGATAAAACTTTATTGAATAAAAAAAATTTATATTTCAATTTGTACAAGTTCAAAATAAATTTTATGTAAATAACCTTTACGTATACAAAATAAAATTTTATTTAAAAATAATTAAAAAATGTCAAAATATCAAAGAACATAATTTAAAATAAAATTCAAATGGATCCTTATATAACTTAGTTGATAATCCTAATAGAATTAACAATCATAAGTTGAGTATTGATATACTCTCTTACAACTGCTTGCCTTTTAATATAATCTTTAACAATTAGATATTTTATATTGATATACTTATTTCGACTTCCATTTTTATTGTTCTTTAATAAAAATATGTAATTTAAAAATAAAATTCACAATTTACAGTACTATGATAAAACTGTTCAAACTAATCAGATCATTTCCAAGAATTTGAGTGTTTTAAGATCTGTTGTACTCCTTAGTATTAGGAATCATGCTTATTCTCCCTCTCAGGATTAGAACATCGATGACTTTACCATTGCTAAACTAGTTCATGTTGTATTAATTGGTCGCCCGGATATATTCATATATATGTTCTCCTAACCTGTGGATACTATGGATTCAAATTAAGCACACTTGCTAGTAATGTTTATCTCTTGGTTAAAGAGGGAGGGATAATTTTATTCCATAAAAAGCAAGAGAATGATCTTTTACAGATAAAATTCATACATAGTTTAAATCTCCCTTGGACCTTTGTGCATATTAAACATCATACGTAGTTCAAATCCCCATTGGATCTTTGTGTATATTAAACATGGAGCAAATGCAACTATAATACATAAGCAAAGTAAGTCAGGGAACATATAATTTTATTGCCTGGGTGTGAGTTTTTTTTAATTTTTATGAACATCAACGATATCATATAATTACTCCAAAAAAATCTTTACAAAGAAAACTTAAGAGATGGGGAAAGGGCTGGTCATCCAATCCAAAGAGTATTAGCCATTTGTCATGATCTTTTGCATCTAAGGATAGACAATACGTTAAATGTGGACGCCTCTTAGGAAAGGGCAATACATTGGAATCATCCATATAATAAATGCTAGTAAATGTACGTAGATAGAAAGTTGAAGGGATGTGATATTTACCATTAGATCAAAGAGGGATTTAACGGTTATGACTTGTCTAATACTTGTATAAAAGGGGACCTCCTCCCCTCATTTAGAGGACACCAAAAAAATTACAAGTGAAATATATTTATAAAGTTTCTCTCCAATAATGTTCTTGTGAGTCAAATGTGAGAAGGCTACTTAAGAGGTATTCTTAAGGCTGCACAGGTAAAGAGCCATAAATACTTTCAACCTATGACAAGTGGTTATCAGAGCATATTCATTTCAAGTGTTATGGTAGAGCCACGTCCTAATAAGGTGCTCATAATCGATGATAACCGCAATGATCGTCGGAGGAAGGTCGATAAAGGTGCTGCCAAGGGAAAGAAGAGTCATGTTGTATCGAGTTCGGGGGATCCAGTAAGAGACCTAGCGCATCATATGACGAAAATTGAATCATTTGTCACTGATGTCTAAGGTTTAGTTGATGACCTGACCCAATCCATTGAAGGTGTAGATACCGAAAGGCAGAAGCTCGTGGTCAAGATGTAAGAGCTTAAAGTCGACATAGGAGAACTTTGAGGTGAGTTGCTGGGGACCTTGAAGGCAGAACTCCATCAGCAGGAAGAATCCTTGGATAGTGAAGCTTAAGGGAAAGCTTGCAAAATCAAAGATAGCGTGAGTGAACGAGGTGATCATCATGCAAGGAACACGTATTGGCGCACCTAAGCCGAATGAGTACAGGTGGCCAAGGACATGGATAACTTCCTATGGTACATGGAACAGTACTTCCAAGCCATGGGGATTAACAATAGCCAATTATAGGTAAATACTGCATTTATGAACTTAGCTAATAATGCATTGTTATGGTGGCGTCATCGGTTAGATGATAGGTATGGGGATCTTATCATCACCTGGGATAGATTCGCTAAGGAGTTCTGACGGAATTACTATCCCGCATATGCTGAAAAAAAAGCTCGTGATGAGCTAAAGTGTCTTAGATAGAGGGACACAGTACACAACTATGTGAAGCAATTTTTGGAACTGCTGCTCCAAATCTCTTCATTGAATGAGACAGAGGCGTACCATCAATTCATAAATGGTCTCAAGTCGTGGACCAAATAAGAGCTGAAGTGGTTCCATGTGGGAGACTTTACAACAACCATTACGGTGGTTGAATCTCTCGTGGAGTACAGGGCGCCTTCCACCTCCTAGTTAGATTCCCGTCCAAGTGATAGGGTCAATGGTGGGGGAGATTAGGGCAGATTCAATTGCCCGAATAGGGGTAGACCACTGGCTAGCCCTCTCAAAGCTCATATAGAATCAAGCAGTGGAGGACCTAAGAAGGTATGTACTTATAAATGCTTCTTTTGTAATGGTTCGTACATAACATGAGATTATTCAAACAAGGCCAAGTTGGTTACCCTCTACAAAGAATATGAGCCAAAAAAGAAGGCATGACTGGGTTCGCTGTAGATCCTTAGCTCAATCAAGTCCAAGATGGCGAGAAGTCAAAGGGACTTATGTTTACAGATTTAAAGATCAGAGACACCACGATGAGTGCGCTTGTGGATATTGAGGTATCCAATCTTTTCATATTAGAAGAAGTTGCAAAGAAACTTAACTTTCAAGTTAAGAAAAGAGTTGAGTGGCTCAAAACTATCAACTCCCAAGAGGTCCTTACTATTGGAATTGCTAGTGACATGGAACTTCTGATTGGGCAATAGAGAAGCCAGGAAAATCTTGAGGTAATTCCTCTTAATGACTATGACTTTGTCATTGGGTTAAAATTTTTGGACAGAATTCATGTTATTATATTGTCTTTTGTCAAGTGTATTTACATGCTAGACGAATGGCGCCAATGTGTGATTTCAATTTATCGTATGTCAGACTGTGATCGGAAGATGATCTCGATAATGCAACTCATTATGGAAGTGAAGAAGGGAGAGGTGACCATCCTAGCAACCTTCAAAACTAAGGATAACAAAAGCAAAGGGAGCGAAGTCCCGACAGAAGTAAGTAAAGTCCTCAATTCATTCAAGGACGTGATGTCTCTTGAGTTACCCAAGAAGCTTCCTCCTTGTAGAGAAGTGAATCATTAGGTCGAGCTGTGCCTAACACTCAACCGCCAGTTATGGTGCCATATTGCATGGCACCCCCTAAATTGGAAGAACTAAGGAAACAGCTGAAAGAGTTGCTCAATGCCAGGTACATTTGGTCATTTAAGGCTTCATTTGATTCTCCTGTCCTATTCCAAAAGAAACACGATGGGTCACTCTGGATGTGTATAGATTACTGGGTGTTGAACAAATTAATGGTCAAGAACAAGTACCAAATCTCACTCATTGCGGATCTTTTTGATCAACTTAGTAGAGCTCGCTAGTTCACCAAGTTTGATTTCTAGTCAGGTTACTATCAAGTTCGGATTACCGAAGGAGACAAGCCAAAGACTACGTGCATGACGTGTTATGGCTCGTATGAGTTCCTCGTCATACTGTTCGGCCTAACCAATGTTTTGGCCATATTCTGCACTCTTATGAATAAGGTACTACATCTATTCTTAAATTGGTTTGTAGTGGTTTACCTTAACGATATTATTGTATATAACCGAACACTCAAAGAGCACATTGAGTACCTTAGATAGGTTTTCCAAGTCTTACGCGAAAATGATTTATATGTCAAGCGTGAGAAATGTACATTTGCCCAAAAAAAAAGTCTCATTCTTAGGGCATATTGTCGGGGCGAACAAATACAAATGGATGAAGCAAAGATCCAAACCATTGTCGAATAGGAGTTACCAACGAAAGTGATGAAGTTGAGGCCATTCCTTGGTCTCACCAACTACTACTGGCGCTTTATTCAAAACTACTCAAACATCACTGTGCCACTCACGGATAGACTAAAAAAGGAGAAACCGTGGGAATGACCAAATTGATGTCAGAAGGTGTTTAATCAGTTAAAGCAAGCTATAACTGAGGAACCAATGTTAGTGTTGCCCAACCATACTAAACCTTTTGAGCTAAAAACTAACACATTAGATTATGCTATTGGTGATGTTTTTATGTAAGAAAGACATCCAATGGGATATGAGTCGTAGAAGTTGAACGATACTGAGTAACGGTATACCATTCAAGAGAATAAGATAATTACAATGGTTCATTGCCTACGGACGTAAAGGCATTATCTCCTGGGATCTAAGTTCGCTATAAGGACGGACAATGTGGTCACGAGCTATTTTTAAACCCAGAAGAAGCTAAGTGCGAAGCAAGCTCGGTGACAAGATTTTCTAGCAGAGTTCGACTATGTGATAGAGTACAAGTCGAGGAAGGCTAACTCTATAGCCGATGCTTATAACCAGAAGATGGAGCTAACAAACACGATAAGTCAACCAAGTTGTCCATAGATTGATCACATTAAAGAGGGGCTTAAGTACGATCAAAAGGCTTAAGCCCTCATTAGGTATGCACGAGAAGGCAAGACCCGACGATTTTGGTGCAAGGATGATCTTCTTTACACCAAAGGGCAACAATTATACGTGTCATTCCATGGGAAGTTAAGGAAAGAAGTGTTGCACAAGTACCATGATTCAAAGTGGGTAGGTCATCTAGGGATCCACCACACCTTAGCCCTCGTCGAAGACCAATACTAATGGTCATAGATACAGGACGATGTTGAAGCCTATGTAAAGACCTGTCTTGTTTGCCAATAAGATAAACTTGAACAACGTTCATCACTGGGCCTCCTAAAGCCATTTCCTATCCCAACACGTCCATAAGAGAGTGTTTCCATGGACTTTATGGTAAACTTGCCGAAGTCTGAAGGGTGTCGAACTCTTATGGTTGTGGTGAATAGGTTCTCCAAGTACGCAATATTTGTGTTTACAACGAAGGATTATCCTGCTGAAGAGGTGACCAAACTATTCATGAAACATATGATCAAGTATTAGGGAGTTCCATAAACAATTGTGAATGATCGTAACCCTCGATTCACGAAGCATTTTTGGTTTGAATTGTTCAAGCTACTAAGGTTGAAGCTAAATCCCTTTACGAGCCTATACCCCCAAACTGACAGTCAAATCAAGTAAGTCAATGCACTTTTGGAGATTTATCTTCAACACTACATGAGCACAACAATACATTATAACTAGTCATATAATAAATGTTGGTAAATATACATGAATAGGAAGTTGAAGGGATGTAATATCTACTGTTAGATCAATGAGAAATCTAACAATTATAGCTTATCTAATACTTCTATAAAAGGAGATCTCCTCCCTCTCATTTGGAGGACACTAAAAAAATTATAAGTAAAATATACTTATAAAGTTTCTCTCAAAAAAAATTCTTATAAGTCGGATGTGAGAAGGTTGCTTAAGCGGTATTCTCAAGACCGCACGGATAGGAAGCCCTAAATGACACATTCCTTGAACTTTTAGCAACTGCAATCGATAAATACATACACTCCTAACTGTCAATGATTGCTAGAATATTTTTAGTGTCTCGTCCTATCTCCCATGAACACTCGTAACTTTGCTTACGTTCTTTCTGAGTTCGTATAAGTTAAAGAATCGAATTTTAAATTTAAAATTAAAAATTTAAGTGATTCTATTACTAAATATTGTGGTTAACTAATTTTGATTATACTCTTCTCGTTTATGTATACACAAATTGATCTTGGACTTTCATTTGTGTCCTACCCTTATAGTGCTGGTGCATACTAAGTATGATGTGGTTTATAATCCCTTATTGCTATGAATAAAAATTTGCATTGATTAATAACAATAATAATAATTCTCTCTACAACACATGAAGAACTGATTTTTAAAAGTAAATGGCTTATTATTATCAGTAGGTATGGGCAAGACAACAAGTGTTGCAGTGTCTTCAAGAACATAGATTTAACTGATTTACTCTTATTTTACATTTTTAAAAAAAATTTCAAATTATCGCTAATAATTTAATCTAAATATAATTGTCCGTCAAACTAGCTTTTTGCTTACACTCTAATTAGAATAATTTTTTGTTATTTTATATGAAAATAATGTAATTGGGTTGTCAACAATTATTATTTTTTGTCTTTTTTTTATTTTTTTACAATATTTTAATCATCATGAGGAGAAAAGTTATTTTTATTTTTTTATATATTAATAATTTCTGATCATTATATTACACTACAAATTGTTTTATTACTTAATTTTTTGCGTAAACATAGAATTGACAAAGTTTGAAATATTCTTGAAATATTACCCAACCGAAGCTGGGATTTGCATAGGGCCGAGTCTACAATATCCAAATAAAATAAAATAATATACTTGAAATTTTAATGTATGAGAAATGTGCGTGCTTGTGTGTACTTCTGGTTTCCCATTCACGGACTTATTCTACAGGTCGATAACGATAGAGATACATCAGAATTGTACAATTATTTGAGGATGTGATTAAAAACCATTATTTTACGGACCTAGAAGAGAAAAAGTTCTTAACTAAAAAATCGGCCTAGTCCGGTCTTGAACGAGTCTAGTAGTATGGGTAAAAGGTAAAAAGAGAGCATAAAGTGAAAAAAAAAAAGGGAGAAAAGCTTCGCAAGAAAGTCTGCCTGGACTTGGCTTTCTTGATACGCATAATCACAATCGGTTCGGATATAATGTATCTGCTGCTTTCCAAAGCTGTATTTCTGCCCATTTTCGCGCCTTGCAGGTGGCGAGTGTATTAGAGCAATGGTTAAAGTAGGTTTTTAGGTACCATTCGAACTCTTATGTTGGATAGGAAGAGAACTCTTATGTTGGATAAAAAGAGAGAGGTTTTAAGTCATATATGAACGTAAAATTATTATTTTTTTGAAAAGAAATCAATGATCCGTGACAAGCGACCAACCAGACTCCGACTCCCGACTCGACACCCTCGTCGGAATCCATCGACACAGCATGATGGGAAGCGGTCGGAATGATTTTTAAGTGGCAAAATTTATAAAACTCAAAGCTAGGTAATAAGTTAGTTAGTAGTACTAATAACGTGTTCCTATCTCCCTGATGTGCCTTGGGATTGTGTTTTTCTTCACCTTATTTGGAACACAAATACTGGGAATTTGCCCTTTATCCATATGGGGTTTTGGTATTAATGTGTATTCTTTTCCATGTCATGTTGAGCGAGTATTGAGCATGTGTATGTTTTTTTTTTTCTTTTCTTTTCTTTTTATGTTTTCTCGTACATGCATATTATTTTACTAATAATTATTTATAAGAAAATTTTTGTTAGAGTCAAGAGTAGTGTCATGAATTCAAGTTAATATAAGTAATTTTTATATTACTTATATTTATATATTTTTTTTTTATTTTTTTTTCTCGCTAGTTACTGCTTTGTGACGGGAATTTGTGGCGGACATGAGGAACCTTATTCTGATCACCAGGATACGTCTTTACTTTTAAATGTTTCCTCTAAACATGGATTGGCCAATTCAATATAATCAGCTTTTTAGTAACTTTTTTTTTTTTTTAATTTTGATTAGCAAAAGTTAATGAATGCAGTTCTCTTGACCAGTACCTTACCATACTACTCCCTCTCTCTCTCTCTCTCTCTCTCGCTCTCTCTCTCTCTGTTTTTTTTTTTTTTTGTGTGTGTAGATGAATTTTAATTAAAAGCGACAGAATTTTGAATTCCCACTAACCCCTTTGAAGTTTAAACCATTAAGATGGTTATCCAAGTAATAAATTCTAAATAGTTGCGAGGAAGAGGAGACCTAATTGGAACGTCAAATCACGATCGATCGGAAAGAGACCAAATAAAAGGGAGGGAATATGCCTTCTTAGTGGTCATGAATCCAATTGCTTCATTGACACAATAGGCTGCCTCAAAAATCGCTGTATCCCTATTCTCTACTGGCTTCTTGAGTATTCTTCTCTCCACTTTCCCTCACTTTCTGGTGGGGAAGCTGAATGATGCCTCTCAAAATCACAACAGCGTAACATTTCGATGTACTAGACAAAAACACCCCAAAAAAAAAAATTACAACAGGATGGGTTTTGCCCTTTTCTTTTTTTTTTTAAGTAGAGTAAGGGAATCAAGTTAGAAACTCTATGACAATATTACTTACTATATAGGCAGCAATCACAGGTCTGTAATCTTCTAATTTATATTGGAAAACATAAGATACACGGTAGTCTAACTACATTCAATCTTCCCAAAATACTGGTTAATTAAAAATCCCAAACACACTTTTATGGATAGTCTAAACATGCCATGTGCCTAGTCATCGTAGAAAGTGAAAAATAATTCGCTTATTTTGCATCCTTATTTATAAATAATACATCCTCGAGTCCGTTGAACTAGGCTTCCTCACATTATAGAACATGCATTGACGTTGTCTTCGCTAAAGAGAGAGACAATGTTATCTTCTTGTGCATTGAAGGCTGGAAATGCTTGCACAACATTGCGGACATGGCCAGGGGGAGCCCTCTTGTCATACACGCCGGGGGCATAAGGATAGGAAGCAAGGTGTTGAGGGATGTAAGGCCAGAATTCAGCCCTCTTGCCAGTCTTCTTCTTCACTCTCCTTAAGACCTTGTTTGCATCAACATATCCGCTTACTATCACCCGGCTTTGTTTTCGATTCACCTCCACCGTCTTTACGCCTTGCACATATGTCATGAAACAAACAAGGCTGGTCAAGCTAGTGAATTGCTCAACTTGCATGTTTTTTTTATTTAAGTAATTACAAGGATTAACAATGTCATATAATGGATCAAAAATAATATAAAATTCCGATGTTCTCTTATGTTTTGGTTTGAGGGGAAAGGGGAAAAGGGAAAGTGGAGGGAGGAAAGAAAATGGAAAGGAAAAATGGTGTATTCTTTGTTTGCTTTATTTTTGGAAGACTGGATGGGGAAAGGGAAATTTAAAATCTTTTTTCTTTGCCCCGCCATAATTATTCCTCCCAATTTTGGGGGAAAAAGTTAAACACATGAGTAGAAAAAGCTTCAAATTACTAATAGACTCCTGTTGAAAAATAAAATGTAGTACATATAAGAGTAATGTGATAAACTTATTCTTCATAGTTTTCCCTCCTTGTATTTCCAAACATAAAAAGGGAAATCTTCCTCTGCTCTATACTCATTCTCTTTCCACTAATTTTCCTTATTCCTTTATTTCCTTTTCCCAAACATCGTATTAACTATTAAGGTTTTGGAAGCTTTTGTGATAAAAAGGTTTTGGACTTATAAACATATGAAATCGTAATATATATATATATATTAGAAAAAATTGTTGATGTCAACCTTTGAATTATGCTCTAAGAAACTTGCGACTATAACATAATTTTTTGAGCTTGTGATGAATACTATGTAGCTGCCAAAACAATTCTAGCAAAAAATTTTTCCCTCCACCTATATTCTTTTAATTATGAATCACATGTCATGGAACATAATATGTCATACGTCTTCTTCTTTCCTTTTCTTTTTTTTCCTTTCCGGTTTATTTTCCTTCACTAGTTTAACCTGGTGACCCTGTTTCACTCATCCAAGAAAATCTTACTGCCTCTTTTTCCCTGTAAGTGCAACGAGCATCAAGGTATGAAGTTTGTACCCGTAAGAAGCTTCAAATTTAGATATCCCTCATCACTTTAATTTTGTCACAAAATAAATAGCAGAAGAAAAAAGTAACATTGAACTCAAAGCTCATTAATGTTTCCATTTTTGGTAATTGCGCAAAAGATGTTTTTGTGTTTTTTTACTTGGAACTATTGACATGTCATTATGCTTTATGACTAATTCTGTAATATACAGGGTCGGAATTGATAGGCCAATGATTCCATGAAAACAAAGTGTCTTAGCCTTAATGAAGGAAACTCCACACAGATACATACGCGCACAAAGGCACTCACACACTCGGAGGCATATAGAGAACTTTTCAAGTAGAACCTTTCATGGAGGTAACAGCATGTTTGACTCTTCTTTCGCAGCCGTCACAGTCCATTTTGACCTTGATGTCAATTGTCTGATGAGAAACAAAAGGCAATTCATCATCTCCATTTTTACCAAAAGGCCCAAATGAAATTACCCTAAAAGATACCACAGAAAGAGAGAACACTTGAGAAAAGTAAAGAAAAGGGGTTGGTGTGAGCTAATGAGTACCTGCATTGGCCTGCGTTTGCTTCTTGTGCTGACCGTGCAAAAGTTGGAGAGGTAATCAAGAGCACCCATTCTGCCTGTCTTTTGAAGAAAGCAAGCCAGAGAGAGAGAGAGAGAGGGGGGGGGGGGAGGGAAAATATGGATATTTAGAAGATTGTGAGTGTTGGGATTTATACAGGGGGAGCTACTTGTTGGGTTGAATTTATAAGCAGAAGAAGATATGGGAGCACCGAGCAGGCATTGTCTAGAAAATGGAGTAGGGTATATTTTAATGGAGGAAAAGTATACCTAAGAAAATAAAAGAAGGGACCCAAAAAAAAAAAAAAAAACAAAACCCAAAAGCCCACAAACCATTGCAAAGTGCCTTGAAATCATGAGACTGCAACCACGCTTTTGGGGTTCCCTTGATTGTTTAATCAAATGGCTTAATGGAAAATGTTAATTGTAAAGTGCTTTGTGTTAGCTTTCAATTATGTGCAACGAGTGGGGCTTCGCTTTTTCAATTATCTCTCGAAAAATAGTGTAATTTATATTTTAATTTTAAAAACAAAATAAAAGATTTATAAAAATAATAAAATAATTTATTATATAATTTAGGACATAATAAATATCTTAATGATAAAAAGAAAAAAACACAATAATTGCTATATTAATAGTTTTATCGTGAATAATGTTGTTAAAATTAAATTGATTATTGAATTGAAAAAGTTCAAAAAGTTAAGAATTAATGTATCAAATTATTTAAATTAAAATTCAAATTAATATTTTATAATATATATATTTTATTTATGAACAAATATAAAAATAAAAGTAAGATTTATATATAATATATTTTATTTAAAATTATTTTTAACAGTTAAATTTAAAAGTTATTAATTAAAAAAAAAACTTATTATGAGACTCAGTTTTTAATGACTAAATTACAATTTTAAAAAAATATATATTATGAATTAATGGCAAGCTTGAGTAAAATCTAGGATTTCAATCATAGATTAGACAAAGTTTTGTGTCAAATATTAAGTTTTTGTATTTTTCGGTTGAACTCGGTTGGACTGGTCCTTCTAATTCAAGCTGGGTTTGACTTTTTTTTTTTATTTTCATGCCGAACGAAACCAAACTTGAGATCAGACCAGTTCCCAGATTTTCGACTCTATCAGCCAGTCCCGTTCAATTCTTACAATATGCAATATCCAAGGGAATTTTCCATTTTTGCAACGGTTTCGTTGCAACTCCAACCGGTCCCAGCCCTTAAAAAAGTCTTAGCATTGATCTAGTCCTCCATCACAAGCAACGTACAGCCAAGCTTCAAAGCTGAAAGAGAACGCTCGTCCGGTTTCCCATTTGACCAGAGAAGAATCAAGAGTGTAGACTTTGGATATTCCCTGACAGAGTATAAATATGTGTTCAACCACTAAACTAAATATCAGCACAGGACAGCACGGCACCAATGAAAATTTTCATTTGGGCTTGAAAAGAAAAATAGTGGGTTCCTCAATCTGCTTGGTCGTATTGTATATGTACATACCTAAATTTATGTCCTATATTTTTATTCATATTTTATTTTTCTTTTACAAATTATTAGAAGTATAATATATAATTTATATATTTATTTCACTTAATTGGCAAAGAGAATTTAAGCAGTGGCCCCTAGAGGGTGAGTTTACCATCTGGCTACCAAAAACATTTATGCTTGTCACAGTATTGAATTCCATGTAAATATTCTGCATGTATATACTTTTCGCATCCTCTCGTTCGATAATTCTGGGTTAGCCTGGTTTTGGTCCGGTTTCTGCAACTGCAGCATAGACGATTGTTACTTGAGCTGCCATGCAATACAGGCAGAGGACACCCCGAAGAAAGTCCCTACAAAGGGAGGACCTAAACTATCTGTATATCAAACCCAAAACCCGAAAAAACTCTTGATTGGTCTCTCCTTTCCTGTCCCCTTATATATGAACGGATTTTTCCGAAAACACAAAGTTGCTGCCATCAAAATGTGACAGCCTCAAAGCCATTTGCCAAACTATGTGACTTTTATCCACGAAGTCACCTTCCTGTTTATTTTACAGAAAATTCCAGCAACACTGCCAGAACTCTGTCCTCTGTTGATTGCACGAATAAGTTAGTGATATTACATCTTTTATTTAAGAAAGCGAAATGCTAGTACAAAACTACCAGTTAGGAGGTTAGTACTTGGATGCCTTGATTTACTTTATCGAACTCGTTTAGTTGCATAAACGACTGATATTCAAACTAAATAAAAAATCTTGATTACTGAAAGAGCCAATGCGAACAATCGTCGACTTTGGCTTAAGATCAATGTCAAATTTACTTCCATTGATGACATAACGCTGAGGATCCTACTTCTTATTGACATTTATTTGAGAGTTTTGTATATCTCACCCGCACTCAACCAGACATTACATCTACGGTACATGTAGTTGGTTAGATCGGTCAAGTTCATTAAATCTGTTGCCAGTTGACATCCATTCAACTTATGAAAAGTTGGGCAATCAATACTCCAGCGTCTTAAACATCCAATTCCAAATTGCAACTATACGACATGGATAATAGAGTCATGGTTCAATCCACTTGAAAATTTTATTTCTCTAAGCTTAGCTAACAGATTGCGTACACCTATCACAATTAGCCACACGTACATGATAAGGCATACTCTGTCGAACAACTTACATGTTTATGATCAGAATTGCGGACAAAAGTACAGCATATTTGTCATGCGGCGTGCCGGGGATGAGATCACGGCTCTAAGTATTCAAAGTGGCTGCCTCTGCTTACATGCAGACAGTTTACCGAAATTAAAATTGGTCTTCTGAATCTAATATTTAGCATGTAAACAAATTTATGATAATTTGCAGAACAAAGCATTTGCGTCAGCCATGACCAATGTGATACATTCAAGACATCTTTGCATGACATGCATGCATGTGCCAAAAAAATTGCCAGAATGCATCAACTGTGTCCTGTCATTACTGATGCTACTAGTACTTCACTGATATATGAAGATGTTAACGCACTGATAAAATCTGTTGCATGGAACAGATATTATAATATATTCTTTGGATCAAGAACTTTTCCATAATAGATACATGTGTGTGTGTTTGAAAGTGCGGATATATTTACTTGCATATTCTGCCTGCATGCACTTTCATTTCAAGGCAGTAAGGGGTCTTGAACTACACAGATAGAGAAGATCTTGTGTCGCCAAATCAAAATGAAACTGAAAAGCTTAAGGAAAGATCTGGTGGCCACAGATACTGAAGCAGCCAGGAGAGCAGTACCATTACATGTGAAAGGAGAAAAAGGAAATAGCGGTAAGAAAATTAGCTGAAAGAAAAGCATTGCTACAAAAAATGCTACCTAGGAAACTTTGGCTCAACGAAATCAAAATTGTCAGTTCACAATTTCTTTTGACTTCATTTGAATCCCAACAAAAATACAGCAGCGAAAATTGTGTTACTCCACTCAAATTTTTTGGGTCACAGTGTATTAAATTAGGAAATTTGCACAAGTAAAACCAACTAAGAAACTTTGCAGAACCAAGCTTAACCGGACCTAGCATTTGAGCAGCAACAACTGCAAGCTTAACCGGACCTAGCATTGGGACCTTCCATGGGGTTTAAGAACAATGTCAGCAACGTAGATCATTTCAATCAATATCATATCAACAAGCAAACTTTAGCTCAAATAGCGGACCTAGCATTTGAGCAGCAACAACAGCAAAACGGTATAGAGGATACACAGCCCATAACGTTCGAGTATTGAAAACAAATAAAGTATAAATAGCTTAAACATGCAAACATCAAATGCATACTATACAAGTCAGACACAGTTAATAATGTGAAGTAAAGAATGATGCATTCAAAAGATTGAATCATAAGCTTCATTAAAGAAAGGAATGGGACAGAGAGAGGGAAAAAAGGATAGTTCTGAAAAAAAAAAAAGTGCAATTAAAATGGTCCAAGAGTTTGCTTCACCAAACTCTCAGCTTACATGTTATAAAGCCATCAAATGAAGTGTTCATCTTCAGCTTTTGAACTTGCAAACCATTCCAAAACGCAGCTGCATTAACCACTTTCTTCCCAGGAAGCTGAACTTCCAATACCTGATGAATTTTCCACAGCATCAGCAACTGAAAGAAATTGGTGGATATGTTCCTTAGTTTGATGAACTACCCTAAGGACAACACAGAATAGAGCTTTCTGCCTCAATGCATTTTGGTAAGTCTACTGTTCAATCATATATTATTATCATATTGTTGTAAAAGGAAATCAGAAGTCTTCAACAAGCTCTTTACAGGTACATTTAATTTTAAGTTTTTATTTCTATTTTGGTTTGATGTTTTCATTTCCATTTCTCCATTTAAAAAAGTAACAAACGTGTTTACTTAATAAAAGAAAAAGCCTTTTGTTTTTCTATTTCAAAGAAGAACAGTCAGAAAAAAAAGATTAATTTTCTGAATCCTTTACAAAATCATAAATTAGAAAACCACTACAAAAATGTTAACACAACCACTCTTTTCTATTTTCTAGTAAAATTTTTGTGGAAAACTGAAAATTTCCAGCAAGTAAACATGCCCACTTTTCCATTTTGTGGAAACTTGCAGAAGCATATTCTGGGCATCATTCAATATGAAACTCTACAATTATTAACATAACTAATAAATACAGATGACATGATGGCTGAACATGCCTCAAGTGCTGTTGAGTTTCCACATGGAAGTATGAAGGAACCATTGCAATACGTGATCTCGTCCATTTCATTGCCCTCAATGATGCTACGATGGAAAACTCTTGTAGTAATGATCTTAAGTTCTAAGACACTGTGCTGACCGTCTTTATCATCATTAAGTACTACTTTGGCTTGTGTTCCCGGGCAACCTGCAAATGCACGAACCTCAAAAAGGTTGCCTCTGATTGCTGAAAAGTAAGGAGGAAAAGGTAAGGTCTTTGCTTATTATGCAGAACTACAGCTTCTTGATTGAAGGATAACCATGATACATTGGAAGTTACCTGCACAAACCAGAAAACTTGAACCTTGCTTAATTATTATCACATGGTTTAATGCAATTCTCAAAGTTCAAAGCTGAAGGCAAAAGCAATGAGAAAAATAAGAGAGGAAACAAGTAAAACATAAACTCAAGAATTTTATTTTTCATCTCACCAATCTCCTAAAAAGTAAGAGAAAGTTTTCTCTTGATTGGTCATGTTTTGAAAGAAAAATAAAGGTAGTCATTTTTAACATTCCACATTATTTCTTGTTAAGCCCATGTAGTCAAGCAAAATATTTTACACCAGACGGCAATGTCAAGTTTCACAGCCCCAGGCATAAACAGTGGACAAACCACACACACACACACACGCACACATATTAACAACAACAAAATCAGTGATAATATGACAAATTCACACGTAGCATAGTCTTTAATTAATGTGAAGCCAGTGAATCATCTAACGGTAATGGTGTGGGGCAGAATCAAAAGAAGCAATACCATGCCTGAATTTAGGCCCTCCCATAATAAGAACAACAATATGCTAATAAGAAATTAGCATGCATCTTCAGGCCAAAAATGAACATTGTGTACATATAATTTATGTGAAAGTGAACAGAAAGATGAAAGAGACTTATACATCGTTTTTCTTTAGATGCTGTTGCAACTTACAACAAATTTGACATACGTAAATTTTAAACATTTCGTCTGCATGTACAGTAGTAAATAACTTTTACTTAATAGCAAGCTGGCGTACAGAACTCTTCAAAAACTTTTGGCTGTTAATGATTAAAAGACAAACTTTTACCTCCAAAATTCATTAGAAAGACAGAATACCTTCGGAGCCAATATAGTTTTAGCATCATCTTGGGGTTGAGCTTTCTCTCTGGCTGATGCATCAAATATAAAGGGAAATTCACGAATCAGAAGTTTAGATCCTGCGCAAGTAGCAAGTACAGCAGATCAGTCCGCAAAAAGAATCCCATCTGAAGACTAGTAATGAATAATACATGCTGGAAGAAGATGCCACAAAAAAAAAAAAAACAAGGGCATTAATTAATCATCAAGACGCAAATGCCAACGCATAATTAAACATGAAAACATCAGAGGTGACATCAAAATGCAAAATTTCATCAGTCAACTAAACTCAGCACAAGTCTTAAGCCCAATAGCCCCCCTTAGAACAGGAAATCTGAAAATGTAAAGCAGCTGCTTTTCAAATTTGCTCCCACCCAAACCCAAATTCTATTCAAACTTCTAAGCAATCAGATCATTTCTACCCATCCTTCTCATGCCTTCAACATGAATTAAATGAATCTTCCCTATGAGATACTTCTAGTCCTTTTTCAAATAGCGGTAGAACGCCTTAGATTGATAATTTTCACCTGCACCACTTTGTTTATCGCAATGATCCTCATCAGATTGGGAAAACATACACTATCTTTAAAATGGATATAATAGTGACCCACAACAAAGAGATAGCCTTTTATGGAAGCTATACATATGGAAGGGAAAATAAATCCAAAGGATCTCAGTTGGCCGAAGTCAGAATAAAATTGCTTCCAGCTTTTGAGATGAAGCAGACTTTAATATTTCTAGTTAATCGATCAACAACACTTGCAAGGTGAAATTTTGACAATGAACCAAGCTATAAAAGAAGAAGACCTCAGTCCATTGTGTGACATGAAGCTATCGTCATCCTGACACCACATACATCATATGCAATACGTAAATGTATGGATAAGAGAAGTTACCTTCAAACAGTTAATGGCTGGTTTGGAATTAAAGAATTATCTGATAAATAAATTAGATAATAGCTGTTTCAATATATATATATTGTTGAAATAGTGGTAAAATAGCAAACAATAGATAAGAGACATGCCCACCCAAAATAGCAGTGCCAGCAAATCAGCAGCCTGCAAGCATATTAGCAAACAGCGTAAATTATTATCATAAAAATGCTCCAAAAGGAGGAACTGTATCGGGTTAAGAATGGCAAATGTATTCCATTTTGCAAATTCATCAAAAGAACTTTCTCAATGATTAGCTGCTTATGCTAATTGTGAACCCAAAACTGCCACTGCTGCCCTTTGGTGACGCAATTTGTGTCCAACAGAGGAAAATGAACAGAACAAGAGCATAAGTATACATTGTTGAGCTACCAAGTTCAAGTTTACAAGTTAGATGATTCACAGTGGCCACTTCATGCAAAAATACTGAGGACTCTATCCAGCTTATTGCAGACATTTCTCCAGAATCTAACCAGCAATTTCCCTTCTTTTTTTTCTTTTTTTTATTTGACCAGATCTAAATGGCACTTGACATCGATTGCACTGGGATAGCATCAAAATACTAATTCCTAAACTTTTTCACTATTAAGCCCAACAAGCAATTCCTGTACCTTTATTTGATCATCAATGTCCACTCTTTCACAGGCGATGATCGGTCCAGCATCTAGAACATGAACAGTGAATGCTAATGATATTCCAGTTTCTTTAGCACCATCCTAATGCTGAGTCCTATAAATGTGATTTGGCAATGCTGAGGAGTATAAATAACCATTATCTAGCATAAATAACATCAACACTCCTAAAATATAAGGGACCTGCAACGTCCTTTGGACAGGAGCAGCTCCACAGTAAAGCAAAAGCAGACTTGGGTTTATATTAACCGTCCCTGATAAAATTATTACTGGACTTAAGAAACTTCAAAGACAAAATTTTAGGAGTTCCACTGCCAAAACTTTCTCGACCTCTTAACTAATTCTTATCAATGCTGCTGACTTTAACATATGCAACAAGTGAAACCAACGTGTGTGAGCAACAGCAGGTATCAAACTCATATATCTGCTCTCTAGTTGGTATTAAAGAGTGTAATTACAGCACAGAGGGCCGGTAATCAGCAGCAAAAGCTAAAGTTAATTAAATTAAGATCCAGATGAATGAGTACAAGGACTAAGGACCTGGAGATAGTCTTAAATTGGAACTTCTTTTGTAGTAATGAAGACAAAAACCAATGGCCTTGTAATTGCAAATCCAAGGCTTATACCATACTGCTGCTAAGAAGGATAATATAAAGGAACCTGTATAGCAAAGCAGTATCCATGTTGTATTTCTCCATAGTAACAAGTGGACTATTCACTATACATACATACATTCATATACAGAGCACTGTAGATTTGAAAAATTGCAGAAGCAAATTAATAAATAAATAAGCCAAGAAGAAGAAGAAGAGGAAGATAATTCAACAGAAAGTCCAAAACTATTTCAACTAAAGGTAAAAACTACCATTTAACAATCATATATTGTATACTATTTCAACTAAAGGTAAAAACTACCGTTTCACAATCATATATTGCATGCTAATCCCAGTGCTTTAACTCTGTCAACAAAGTACATTTGACTAACCCATTGGTGAAATATTCAGGAACTTGGTAGGTAAAATAGTTCCATATGCTGCTGTAATGCAAAGTGCTGGACGCAATGCTCCTAGACTGGACAAAAACATGTCCTACATTTGAAAGGAAGATAAATTTATTATCATCTGGCACCAGGTTTTGTATATAGTATACAAGGTCAAATTCATTCAACCAATATCACGTTTACACTAGGAAATCATTAACTACCTCCCCAGCTCGTTTTGGTGTAAAAATGATGTCAGACGGAAAACCTCTGTCTATAGCATGCTGGGCAACAGGTGAAGGCATCAGCTTTTCACCCCTACCTCTTCTTGCAGGTGGCTGGGTAACAACTGCTGCCACCTAAATAAACACCTAATCAGTAATTCATACACCAACTACTTGCACTCCATCTCTAAGTTAAATAATGCCCACATGGAAGCCTGCATACAGCCTCTTTCTTTGTCACATATTATATTTCAAACCGCCCACATTGGAAACAAATGCCACATTGTCATATTCAAAGGCCAGAAAAACCAGCTCTAGAACAAGAAATCAATCCTTTGCTCAAGTTAACTCAGAATTTAACCACACGCCTAGAAAAGGATAGAAAGGGTATTCCAGACATGATCAACCGAAACAATCAACCGTTGTTTAACTGAATAAAACACAAAATCCAGCCTCGAGTTTCCATAAAAAATTAATAATAGTCTAGTTATAGGTAGGTCTGGGTCTATAATTAGGTTCCCTCATATATTAGGTTTGGACTTTATTATGCTCTGGTAGTTTTTACTCGTGTAGTTTTTGGACTTTAAATTTGGGGTTCAAAGTGGGACCCCAAATGTTATTAGTTTATACTCAGGTTTGGTCCTTGTAAGTCCGTAGTGGTTTCGTCATCCCTGTAATTTATGCTTGGTAGATTTTGCCATCTCAAATTAGGTCTGAAAAAAAATAAAGAAAAAAAAGTTATATGAGTGTACCTTTGCAAATTGAGCCAAAAACTTTTCATTGATTAATCCCAGATCATGAGCCAAAACATCAATCATATTAGAAGGATTATCTGGCAAATTGATTACAACCATATTACCTTGTAAACAGTGTTTTGTTTTTTTTTTTAAACTATGCGTTAAAAATGGCCACAACTCCACTCCACATGCAAATAAAAGGTCAAATGGCACATACCAGAGGATATATATCCTCTCTCTGTTTATAAAGACCTACTGTGGGGAGAAAAGGAAATCCAAGAAAATGTTGCGAACTTGCAGTAAATGGCATATGCGCGCATGGAAAGATTATCATGTAGAAATAGACTCGCAGCTCTATTACTCCAAGTAAGTCAAAGGCCACAATTAAAAGGACTAGCTACTCAATATACACGAAAGCTGCGACGTGGGTCAATTTCGAGAGCACATGCTAAATTGCTACATATCACAACACTAACAATTGCGTGGAACAGCACTGATAGTTCTTCAGACCAGAGAAGGATGTTCGCCATGACGCCAAATGCAGAGATCCAAGCTTATCTGCCCATAAGAACCAAAGAAATCACCTGGAACTAGAAGGAACGGTGCAGAAGGAGGATCATTGACTCTACTGTGTATGGTTTTCATGAGAGACTTAAGCTTGAGACTGCTTTCATCTTTTTTCACTGTGAGCTCATAGAAGAACTCTCCCTTCAATGAAGGAGGCCCTATACAACAGACTGTCATCATATTCCCCAGGATTTCTTCCTTATTGTACAAAACGAATAAAACACCTTCCTTATCTTCTTGAAAAACAAGGAATTTCTGACTAGTTGTTAAGAAGACAGGGAAGGGGTAATTGCAAAGAAAGCATATCCGGGTGAGTATATGCTTAGCACTGTGATGTTCATACACCTGATTAGATGAGCCAATAAAGCTGCAACCTGACTGTGGGCATGAACATGGTACATAATGGCAAGTCTCCTCATGGCCATATTTGTTACCATAACCAACAATTTCCTTGCACCCATACTTCATATTTTGGCATGGCATTTTGACCGATTCAAGGACCTTCTCCATAGCACGACAACGATTGTAGCCAATAGGCAAAGAACAGGAGGGACATTTTTGCAGAAGTTTGCTGCAGCAGGGAGAGCAAGCTGTGTGTCCATTATCACACTAATCGCCAGAAAGCACACAGAGAAATGAGATGAGATACAATGTGTAATCTATTCATATATGCATCAAAGCAACTAAAAGATTCAAACTGAAGCACCAAATACTGCATATTTATCTTCCCTTTTAAATTTTCCCTTTCTACACCTTTTCATTTTTGGAAATTTTTTAAATAACCTGTCTGCGAAAGCTTTATTATGGATATAATGGTGCTTAAATGTGAATTTTCTAGCAATCTTCTCATCATTGAAATTACTCAGATAAGCTTACCAAGAACATTCCACTTTGTTCCTTGATGTAAATTAATCAATGCAACATATTTCCATTTTCTTTGCTATTCTTAGATTTTCGATATTTACAAACAAATGCAAACAGTTTGCAGTTGCACAAGGGTTTTTTTTTTTTTTTGACCCAACAAATGTAGCCCTTTTTGGCTTACTAGGCCCAAAACCTATTAAAAAAACAAATTGGACCATAATATTTAAGCTTGGTGTCACTAGGTCAAGATGGGGTAAGACTACAAACATCTGATTCTTTCCAAACCCTACAATTTAAGAGTCTCATGCACTGGACCTTTCTCTTGGTCAAGATGGTTATATCGTGCTTCGTAGTTACCAGATATAAGTGTACTGTTTTGTTTTGAAAACCTCTCTGGACCAGAAAAAAAGCAGGCTATACACACCCTACCAACATGAATCAGCAAAAGATAAATCATGGGTTTTGAAACCAACTCCCAGCATATCAGTTAAGTTACAATACAAAGTTCCCCAGTGGTGATAAGAGATTTACACCATTTTCCCTCATTTTCCTCAAAAGGAAGGCCCCCTCTTTATGCCTCTTTGTTCCATGATTAATATATAGCTCTCACTTGAAAAGTAAGAAGAGTTCTTAGATAGAATTTTATGAAGTCAAAAAAAAAAAAAGATACAAATACAGATAAACTCCAATCAAAGTGAACTTATTAATTACAGAGAAGCAGCCTTCCTTCCATCACAGGAAAGACAATATGCCCCATCAACAGGAGGCACGGTCCACAACAAACCGCAATACACCATTGTGGAGCAAATAATATCCCATCTGCTTAAATAAAAATGGTATAGGATAGCATTTTCATAACTAAACCAGTAGAATAGCATTATGTCACGGGTGCACACTACCCAACTCCCACATCGTCGAGAAAGAAGGGGATCTTGGGCCATATAAACATGAGCACTGTACACTCCAATAGGTTGCCTTTTGGGGAGAAGGTAATGGCCCCGTGACAAGTGGTATCAGAGCCTACCCCTGTCCCGCCGTGGGACCCTCGACTTGGTCCCAACTAATTCATGATTTCACACCTTAATAGGTTACCTTTTGGGAAGAAGGTAATGACCCTGTGACAATTAACAGCTAATTCATGATTTCACCATCACCTTTGTGTGTACATAAGCCATACTTACCTCTCTACAAGTATCTTTTATCTTCAGCTTCCTACTTCTAGAATAGCACTTATCCATATAACTTTTCCCTCATTCCTTAACTCATGCTCTATGTCATAAATCTAGGAAGTTTACAATGGAAGGTGCAACCTATAGATGTCATCAACCTTATGAACTTGGACCAATGTATCCCATTTAGTAAGCAAACCTAGCACCATATTTGCCAATATGATAATAAAATAACAGGAAATTTTATCCTCAGACCTATATTTCAGCACCATACTTGCTTTCTTATAGTTGTCATCCAACACAACCCACCATTATGGTAAATGTGGATAACCAAGTGTCAACCGATCAAGCAAAACTAAAATTCTGCCCAAGTATTATTCCAAGATCACGCTTGGAGTGTTCAATCTGATCAATTCTACTCCAAGGAATTTCTCCTTTCAATGCAGCACAAAACCAGCGGCTAGTTGTTGCTGCTTCCAAAAAAGTACCAAACTTGTTCAGGGAAGCCATATGAAATATGATAACTTTAACTCACTTGCAGAAAAACCCCAATGAAATTGTCCACAATTCAGGTATCAATACCTAAAATGGAACAGTCTACAATATACCAAACCCCACTTTTAGAGCTATCTACTAACAAGTCTCACAAACATAATGCGGTTTCCAACAAGGTTTGCTGCATGACTGTGCAACTAATTGATTCATTTAATGTTCCATAATTTGATTAGCTAGCCAGATATGGTGTTTAAATGATTTGTTTGTAAATTTGCTATTAGGAACGGAATTGTCCATCCAAATAGGAACAGCGGATGAAATCTCTCTTTTACTAACAAAGAGGCACTATCCTTGACACTATTAATAATGGAAGGAAAAAAACTAAGCTTCAATCAGCACAAAAAAATTTAGGGAACAAAAAAAGAAACAAAAAGATTTCGATTCAGCAAACCACTCTCTGAATTTGGAAACCCATCCAATTAGACAACAAAATTCGAAGAAGAAGAACAAGTGATCGAAAAGCAACCTGGAAGATGGGAATAGTCAAGGGCTCATAGCAGATGGGGCAGTCAAGAATCTCTGGGTCGGTTAGTATCACAGAAATGGCCCCAGTTCTGGCGGTGGGTCCCAGAAGGCATGAACCGATGGATGATCGGGGTCCGG
>CM038595.1:6216623-6495493 GCA_021533255.1 Ceriops tagal | reverse complement strand
TCTGTCTCTTCGGCCATGGAAATGTCCTTCGCTCTTCCCCATCTTCTTCTCCGCCCACTGAGAATTTTGCCATCACTCTCTCTCTTCCCCTCTATCCGCCCCTCCCAGTTAATAATTCTGAATTCAAATTAGAATTTCTTTTGTTTTTTCTTTTTCGTTTATAGTTCCAAGAAAAGTTTCTATTCCAACATAAGGAAAAAAAAAAAAAAAGGTCAAATAAAAGTGGGACGCATAAAATTACAGAAAATTTTCTAAAGTTCATCTCGAAAAATATTTTACTCATTTAAGTTTGGCATTTGAATAACCTTTTAGGTCATACGTTTACTTTGAATCAAATGTTAGATTTTCATGTGCTTCAATTTTTTCAGAATTTTGCTAATATCTGAACGTGAGAGCTGAAGTCTGGCAAGTTGTGCTTGTAAATTAGGTCAGAATTATATTCATCAGCTAATTTCCTTTGGAATTTTTTTCTTCTTGTTTTTTTTTTTGGGTGTTCAAAGCATAGGTCTAATACCTCAATGTATGTTATGGATTTAAGTTTGCTCAAAGTCATGAGTTTAATTATAAATGAATAATTTAAAGTACATAACAGGATTATTTTTTATTATACTTTAGTATTTAATGTTATTTGATGTAATTTTTGTTAAAAAATATAAAATATAAATACTAATAAAATTGAACATCCTATAAATAATGTATTAGTATAACAAATTAATTTTTTTAACTTATTAGTTAAATATTATATTGTCAAATTAGTATTCATTAATTATATCAAATATTGTATTGTTAAAAATAAAATAAAATATTTTATTAAATATTTACACATAATTACTTTTCTTTTATTCTTATATATAAATAAAACTTTTCCTTATATATCAAGATATACATAAAAATACAAATTATCAGAACTAGTTTCCATCGGACTCTTTTACATTGGGCTTAGATTTTTAATTACACCTTTTGCATATTAGTTGTGAATTTTAAGTCACTTTCTTATAATGCGAGATGATTTTTTATTTTAAAAAAATAAATATTTTGTCTAATGTTTTATAAAGAAATAAAAACAAGTCTGTATCCTCTCATTTTCGTCGAAAGATACAAAATTTTTAAAATATATTTATTTCCCAATAATTTTCTCGTCAACAAGCTTAAAATTTGATTAAGATAGCATAATGAATAACTCAATCGGGCTTGGCATTTTGATTAGTGTTAAGCCTCTTGTCAAATTATGAACGGCGGCATGTTTCTCTTCGTCAATTCAGTATATATTCTGACGAAGGTCGCTCTTAAACCAAGACGAAGAATTTGATTTTTTTTTTATTTTTTTAATTATCCGAGAGATACGGCGTCGTTTCTTTTACTGGTATTCTGGGACATTAGCAACGACGACTATACCCGCCCCGTGGAGGAGCCTGCCTCGCCTGCCCCGACGGGAACCGGGGTCTTCTTGCAATGAACGGGTTTCGGGTTTACGCCATAAGAGGTTGCCACGTGGTTTCATGCACTGCTACCACGTGTTGTCGATTCAAGCTTTGACATCGTTGGAGTGGCGGTGGAATCTTTGACTAAATTTTTTTTTTTTTGTTAAATAGATTAAGAGAAATTATTGACAAACGCTTATACAATATATTAAAAATATAGAGTAAAAAATATAAAATTATTTCGTATTTTTAAATTGATTTTTTTTTTAATGGTTCAATCATTCAACTGAAGCACCGACCTTAACTGCTGTCTGCTTCCCGAGGCACGGAGAACCAATAAGATACCAACATGTGGCAATATGATCCGATATTTCCTTTTTGATGGCTCGCCGTTATGAACGTGAGATGCACGGAGATGACACGCGTCGACTTCCCAACAAGGCCTAGGCCTGCGCTTGGATCTCGAGAGGCTATAAATGCACGAGCAAAGGCACAGTTCTCACATCAAGAGTTGTTTATTTGCAGCCTGACAATTCGCAAATCGGCAATGGAATCGACCGTCCTTTGCTCCTCCATGCTTCCTTCTTTGCCATTTCTGCCAAGACAAATACATACAAGGAAAATGGGATCTGGGCATCGCGGTCAGAGGTCTAGCGGCATGACTGTATGTGGCACCAGAAGAGACTCTTTCCCATGGGATCAAGGAAAGTCAAACGTGGATGAAGGGATGATTGTGCTACGGAGGCGCATACACGAAATGAGAATGGCAGAGAGAAACCATGAGCCTCCTACAGAATGGATGGAGTGGGAGAAGCAATGTTATGCATACTACGATGCATTGGTGTGCAACTTTGTGGGGTATTTGCAATTGGGTTTGATGAATGCTAGACCTTCTTTGGCTCTTGGGATGCTATTGCTCATTGCAATGAGTGTACCCATATCAACTGTCGCGATCACCCTACGGTTGATGGAGGCAGCTGATGGGATATGCTCAGCCATGCATCTAGGTTGATTTTGTTTCTCCAGATTTCTTTTGATTAAAACGTACATTCATACGCCAAAAATAGGACAAGTCTTTTTTTTTTTTTTTTTTGGGGGGGGGTTGGATTGATTTCCTTTGGTGTATTACTCAACCCCAACATGTAATTTGTGGCTTTCCCCTAATCAAAGCGGTTGCAATTATTTTGTTTTACTTTATTTCATTTATCATTTTCTTGCAATTTGTGCCAAATGCATCGTTGAGGCAACTTTCTCGGAGGCCATGGAGGTATGCGATTTAATGAAAGGCCTTTACCCCACCTGTATCTCGTTTTTTAATCTTTTCAAAGGAAAAGACATGAATTTGAGGATTTATTATTTCAGCATTGTTATATTTTTTTATTAATATAGTGTAATTGTATACTTATTTTTATACAATAATACAACTTAAAGTTATGAAAAAACAAAACATCATTTCAAGTGTTTCACAATAATCATATTATAAAATTGGTAAAGTCAGTTAAATAAATGTTCTTTTTCACGCCACCTGTGTACGATTAATTACCTATCTTGTACCATCAAGCACATATTTCCTCCTCCCACGATGCCTGTTTATAAGTAACAATAAGTGAATCATATGTGCATGAATTACAACGATCTCATTATAGAAGAAGTGGACGCTAGATTTTTTTTTTTTTTTTTTGGGTGTTGAATTCCTTTTCATTAATATTTTTTTTAAGTTTAATTGTCGTCAATTGAGACTCAAACTTGGAATTTTAGTAATAGAGATAATTCCAACACTAATAAGTTTCCCAATTGATCCTTTTCATTAATAATATTGGTCAAACACAAAAATCAGATCAAAACACTAAAAATTAACATTAGTGAAAATTTGACAATCAAGATTAAATACTATAAAGTTAAATTTTATTATTATATAAAATATGATATTGATATTATTATGTATATTTTTTAATTATTATGTGATATATATTTTTAAATTAATAAAATTATGAGTATTTGTATAATTATTTTACCAGTGAGTGAGAGATCCCACCAAAATTGAATGTTGGTTGTGGGCTGACAAAATCCATTACAGATGAGCTCCAATACCTGTGGGGCTAATCAGAGACCACCAAAGGTAAACACGAGGTGTCTGGGCTTGAGGACATAAAGCTCAAACTCTCTCAGCCCAAAATTTGAACTCCTGTTTAAATTCTACATCGACCCAAGGAATTTTTAGGCCTTTAGGTTGTCTAGAATGATTATTCTCAGACGCAAAGAAAAAAGAAAGAAAAAAAAAAGGATGAAAGTGATACAGGTGATGCCTTTTTTGCTTTTTTTTTTTTTTGGGATATAGTCTAAACAGTTTAGCAAAAAAATTGGAGCGCTAGTAAGTTGAGTTGTCTGTAAATTGGATTTTTACCCATTGCTTGGATTCCCAGTCTTACCCAAGCATTTGACACTCCCCATTTTATAAAACCCTCATTTCAATTTTATTTTCATAGAAAATAAAATGAAATAAAATAAGATTGCACCATCTGAAACTATCTCACAAAAGAAGCTCTTAACAATATTTAAGAGAAGACGGGAACACATCCATCAGACATAGACTCTTATATCAAAATAACATCCCAGCTTAGCTAGATAATGATTTATACAGGATTGATTCTCGTTTCAAGACTATATGCCCTGAAGTCTCTACTTCTTTAACATAATTAATTAGTCTGTTTGACTATATAATTCCTAAATATATGTGCAATAGGACATTCTCGAACTTTTGGGTGGCAATTTTTAAGCCCCTTAGCTTAAAATTTTGAGCTCTGTTTAGCTATGTTCGAATTCTAGGTTCACTTAAGTTCCCCAGTCTAAAATCTAGAAAAATAATATAGTGTTGGGTTCTATATTGGATATTGTAGAGAATATATTAATTTTTAAGCCTCTTACCCCGAAAATTTGAGCTCTTTGTTTGTGCCATGTCTGGCTTTTTCCGCGTACTTAAATATCACCTGCTGGGTGTTTGCGTCCACCTTCCGGAAGCTTTAAAGGTTTCTTCAAAGCAACTTCTTGTTAAGCCCTTGCAACATAACACATCAATCAAGAAGTCTTGATTGGGCCAGCAATCCTCGCGGCTCTAATTTGAAATTCTTTTCTTCCGGCCGAATTAAGGAATCCAAATTGTGCGGCGCAGCCAACACTCAGTGCACGCGTGGTGATGCCTAATTGCAGCGTGGCAACCTCAACGCGGTTTAGAAACAGGTTTCTTTGCCGACATAGGGCCCCTCGATACAGGAACTGAGCAGGCGTGGTTAGAGACCTTTTTTTTTAATTTTTTTTTTATTTTCCAAGTAAACAGGGAGTTTGGGATAAGAGTGAATACCAATAATAATTCTTTTAATAAATCTGGCACGCGCACCGCGGCGCATGTACTTAATTTTCCATGAAAAGTCGCCTTAATAAAACCTTATGTGTCACGTAACCCTCAACTTTTGTACTCCTATAAATTGCCTTCAAACCTTCGCAAAGAAAAACAACTGGCACTGCGTAATTTCTACCCTCCTTGAGTTTGTTCTTCAACTTATGCAGCTTCGTTCGTCAATGGAAGCAACGAAACTATGCTCCTCCTTTGAGCCTTCTTTGCACCGATTTTCGCTTCGGATGCCAAGGCGAAGACACCATGTTCGGCCCGTTTTCAAGGCGATGAGAGATATGAATGGAGGAGATTTTAGGGGGCATATTGTGGATGAGAACATGATCGTCCTTAGAATGCGAATTAGGGAAATGAACGTGTTGGAGTCGAATCACGAGCCGCCTGCATGTTGGATGGAGTGGGAGAAGAAATATTACTTGCAGTACAACGATCGTGTTTGTGAAGCAATGGGACTATTGCAAAACTATCTCATGAATGCTAGGCCAAGTTTGGCTTTGGGAACCCTAGCACTCATTGCCCTCAGTCTTATTATATCCACCGGACTTGTGTTTGCTGAGGCAGTAGAGACAGCTAAAGGAATCCTTAGCATAGGCACTGTATATCTAGAAAGCTGCAATTAACTAAGGGGTGTTTCTCCCTTTAATTTTCCTTTTGAATTTATGGCTTTTGTCTTCATTGCTTATGGGCATCCGAGGTTGATGCGTAGAGTAATAAATAAGTGTTAATTAATTTTGATATGTCAATATAATGTAATTATATGATTAATTAGTTTTGTTCATATAAAATTATTATATTAAATTATAAAGTTTTTGTTCATTTTTTGAATTTTAAAAAAATTAAATTTGTGTTGTTAAGACTTAATTAAGTTTTTTTTTTTTGACTTACAACTTGATACACCACTCCAAAAAATAAAAATAAAATTTTTTTTTGATAAGAATTTCAATATATTATTGTTGAAATTATTTTTGGATACATAATATTCATTTTTTTTACCACTTTGTGTCTTATAGAGGAAAATCTTTATCAATTTATTACTATTTATTTCTTGATTTGGAAGATCTTCTTCAAGATTTTGGCATGGAAAAAGTATTTTTTGGTATAGAAATATGACCAGACAAAAATTAGTTCTTCACATGAAAATATAGACAACTAGAAATTGGTTCTTTGGCTTAAAAAATAGGATCAACAAAGTATTCTTTCTTGGTATGAAAATAGGAACAACAAAGCTTTTTTGCTTGACCAATAGATAAAGTTTGAATATAAAAATATTTTGACATCAATTAAAAGACCAATAGAAAAATTTTGTATATAAAAATATTTCAACAACAATTTTTTTTTATGAATCAATAGATTTTTTTATATCGAAATATTTTAAAGGTATCATCTTTTTTATGAATCAACGAGATATAATTTTGAAATTCCAATAACTCCCTATTTAACTTATATAATCCCATTTATAATAGATAAAAAATTGAAATACACAAAAAAATTTATATTAAGTTGTTTTATAAAAGTGCACTTGAGAAAAAATTTGTTAAGAGTGAGTAAAAAATTTAAGAAAATTTTGTAAACACTTTTAGAAGTGTAAAATTAAAAGATAAAGAATTTGAAACACACATTTGTACAAATATGTTATGATAAAATTGTAAATTTTTATATAATTATGGCTGAAAATTACATTATCGTTGCATTTAATCTTCTTTTTGTTAGAGAATTTGATAGTAGATTCAAAATTTGTATAAATTTTGAGAGAGGGCCTAGAAATAGGAATTTTAAATTTATATAAATTATCATGTTTTAATTTTTTTAAATTCAATTTTATTGTACAAATTTATATACTCAATAAATTTTTTACTATAATGTATTTTAATATTTTTTATACAAGTTGACTATTAATTCTATGAATTATTTTTTTAATTGATTGTATTATTTTAATCCACATTAATATTATTATAATGACATCAATTCATTTATATATTATAATTATTTTTATTTACTACAATTTTTATATATATATATTTTATTCTACACATATCATAAATTTGAGTCTTCCGTCATTCTAATTTACTATTTTCTGAGGTAAATTTGAGAATAAAATTAAAATATAATTTAAACGAATTTGCGAGTGACATGACAAAGACATGTCACATAGTAAAAGCATATTCACATGTCAACATGATAATTGATAATATGGACAACGGATAAATTAATGTATCCTTTTTATTCCTATGAGAAACCACTGTGTTATAAATGTTCGAAGAAAAAACAAAGGAAAATGCTTTATACGTGTAGTCACCTTTTGAAGTGACTAAAAGCCGATCGACATGACGTAGTATTAAATGTTATCGTTTTATCAGAATCATTAATATCTGGAAGGAAAATACACGTGGTCCCCACAGCAGCATGAAACATGCATTGAATTGATGCTACAAAAAACAAAGGGAGATTGCGAATCATGAATGGAAATATATGCAGTCATCTCCTTCGAGGATCGCAATAATACGTGAGTTTCTTTTGTCACTCCCGTCGCTGCACCTTACACCGTCGTTCTATTTGAATTTGCAGTAACCCCGAGCCATTTCATCACATTCTTCTTTGGGCAACGTCCTCGTCACAAACTGCTCTTCCGCTTAGAGAGTTCAGAGTTGGACATCGAATTTCGGTCCAATTAATTTTTAAAATTATAATTTTTTTAAAAGTAATATATTGAGATATGTATGTTATACTTTTTTAAAATTTTTATTTATATGATGCAAAATTTTTTCTTTATATAAATATTAACATACAAAACGTAATGTAATCAACACATCGTTGTCCATTATGCTGATATCCTGTCGTAAAGACGAGAATTTTACTTTTTATTTTCTGCTGACGAATCTTCTCCTTTTTTAACTCCTTTCTTTTCTTTTCTTTTCTTTTTTATTTCTTTCTAATAATTGAGAGTAGCGTTATAGTATATATATATATATTTTTTAATCATTATTTTTAAATAAGAAGATACTATTATTTTTAAATAGAGAAAGTGAAAAAATTTTAAATGTAATAATGTAGTATCTATATTTATAAGTATTAAGATCTTTTTCTCTTATTTAACCTGAGATTTTTGTCATAATATGTACACTTGACTCTTGAAGTAATCAACCCTTTTTTACTTTTAATGGTTATGAAATCTTTTCTATTATTAAAATTTTGAGTTTGAATCTTATTAAATTTAACTAATATCAATAATAATAATAATAATAATAATAATAATAATAATAATAATAATAATGCACTTGAAGTAAAATAATTGTACGAGGCAACAACTAGTTGGCAATGTAATTGTCACCTTAATGAACTTTCAATTTTGTGATTTTATTAATAATCTTTGATATAGCCGTCTTGCACGTTGATCGGATGTGACTTTCAAGTTTTCGTTTTTTTTTTTTTTTTTGGTTATAACTTCCTCGTGAAGTTGATGCCTTTCTACAGTAAGCATCCAGTTTCTACGATGCCTTGTTTTGTAATGGATATTACTAGATGGTGGACATCGCGTTATTCATTTTTTCAAATTACAATTGGGTTTGGCAAAGTATTGTTGTGGGCTATTTGATATGTTTACATCTAGTTACCAGAGTAAGGGCTTAATTTTATAGAGAAAATGTGGGCTTTGATAACAGAAATGGGTTGTCTTGGTGTCCACTCTCTGTATACCCACAAAAAAAAAAAAAAAAAAAGGAAAAACAAGTCCATTCTGTGAACGATGTCGTTTTCATAACATCATGAGAAGTTTAATGGTTGCTTGTCCCGTGCGACTTATTACAAAAATCAAACTGATATGCCCGAACTACAATGCAATTCAAAATATAAGATGAAGGTAAATATGTCAATTCTCGACTCAACGCTGAGAATAATTGATGTCAAATCAGCACTCATTGTTCCGTGTTGGGTCGGTACTAAAAATTTAGTTTCAAATCTTCAATGATGCTTAATCATAGAGGTAAACTGATATGCCCATGTTGTCACACACTGCACAATTTTCGGCCTGCAAGTCTGTGACAATGTCCAGAGATCATTTTATTAGTTACGAATTTATTTAGATAAAGATAATTACCATTTCGTGAGAAAAATGCCACTATGTAATAATACATATTGAGAGTAATACAAGAATAACAAGAAAATTGCATAGTAACATTTTTTTATTTTTATATATATATTTAATATTATTTATTTATGAAATTAAATAAAATATAATTGATTTGCCTTTTGTTTTCAAAAAAAAAAAAATAATCCTCTTTTAACATTGTTACCTAATTTTTCTATTTGTGAAAACAAAGTAAAAGCAAAGAGGAACATTTCCCTCAGTGATTTTGTCCCAACTTGGATCCCAGCAAACAAGAAATAAAATAAAAAATTGGTGAACAGGGGACTCATTGCACTAAGCGGTGGTCAACTAGAACCGTTCTTCCTTCTTGTTTGTTCATTTACTCTTCTTGGATTGCCGAGGGAAGTCAGGGAAAAGCTAAATTAAAGCTTCATACTTTGTTATAACTCAATCTTAACGTTTTTATCCTAATCGAGAGAGAGAAGTTGAGGAAAGGCTGTGTATGTTGGTTGGTACAAGCTGCAGTACGTGGTAGTTCAAGAACTCCTCTTCTCCTCCTGCACCCGCATGATGGAATAATTAGAAAGTGAAAGAGTTTTCACTAGCTAGTATTTACAAGCTAATTATTTTTTTTTTTTTTTTTTAAAAAAGGACCTGCAAATGTTTAAAAATTCCACTGCACGACGAGCATTTAATATTTTTATAAGTAGACTAGTCCAAAATGGGTAAGGACAACGCGTCACTGTCAGCCAACTTCTATCACATGGATGTGTTATCGCCGACCGAGATTAAATTCTTTCATATTTGTATCGGGCGTGCCTCAGCCTTCTCAATTTTTTTTTTTGTTTATAAGTGTTCTTCGGTTGCATGCACTGTTTTTAGATTGGAGGGTCATTGGGTCTTCTGATGGTACGTATCGGCATTATATGACATTATTTGTTTGTGTTCTGAGTACTTGCTTTTGTTTATCATGTCTTAATTAGATTAGATTATCTTTTTCCTCAGGGAAAAAGTAATTTTCTTTCAATTTGTAAGATTTTCTGTAAACTGAGATATATAGTAGCTCTTAATTTTCGGTCTTAATTCTTTCATGCCTTTTTATTATTGTTTTCTTTTAAAACCACAGCAGAGAATGGCTGTCACATTGCTAGAGTTCTTTCTCCGTGTGGCACTTCTGGTTCTTTCTCGTATGGGTCTGTGGGTTTACAAATATTACCATTTTAAGCAAAAACTTCCTTGAGTTTGCTTCTGCTTGAAGGGCAGTTTGGCAAGTGGAACTCCAATCCAATCCAAAAGTGGTTTGGATTTTGGTGTTTGTGTGAAATTCTTTAGAGCCACCCTTTTGGGAGTCCAACACAAAAGTAGACAAATGGAATCCAATCCTACAGGTCTATTGGATGGAGAGATATCGTCTGCCGGAAAAAATGCATTAGCCGCAGTGCTGCCCCTGTTGAAGCTTATCACCCTCACTCTATTTGGTGTGATTCTTGCCCACTCAAGAGTCCAACTTGTTCCTAAAGCTACTTACAAGATCCTGAGCAAGCTTGTCTTTGTCCTGTTCTTGCCTTGCTTGATATTCACATACCTTGGTCCATCCATGACTCTCCAGAAAATTCTTCACTGGTGGTTCATTCCAGTAAATGTTCTCATTAGTACCTCAGTCGGCTGCATACTGGGTTGGCTAGTGGCATTAATATGCCGGCCGCCGAAGGAATATTTTCGGTTCACGGTCATCTTCACTGGATTCGGAAACACCGGTAACATAAAATTGGCAGTGATTGGCTCAGTCTGTCACTATAGCAATCCTTTTGGTCCTGAATGCAAAGCCAATGGTGTTGCTTATGTATCCTTTTCACAATGGGTTGCCGTTATTCTTGTTTACACGTTAGTTTATCACATGATGGAGCCCCCACTTCAGTCTTGTGAGATTGTTGATGAGGAGGAGGGAGAGATCGAGGAAGTTCCTCTTGATATCAGTAGGCCACTCCTTGTGGAAGCTGAGTGGCCAGGAGTAGAAGACCAAGAGACCGAACACAGCAAGACTCCTTTCATTGGAAGGCTTTTCAGTAGCGTGTCTGGGGTATCACACTCCAACGTTCCTGGTCTCGAAATCATAGAGGACACTGGGGGGGAAGGAGGTCAAAACAGTCCCAAGTCAATCAGATGCTTGGCAGAGCCCAAAGTGGTTAGGAAGATTAGAGTGGTGGCTGGAGAAACACCGATTCAACACATTCTTCAGCCTCCAACAGTTGCTTCTTTGTTAACTATCATCATTGGAGTGATTCCTGCACTCAAAACTTTGGTTTATGGCAGTAATTCACCGCTTGAATTCCTCACGGACAGTTTAAGCATTTTGTCTGGGGCAATGGTGCCTTCGGTTATGCTTATTCTCGGAGGAATGCTTGCTGAGGGTCCAAATGAGTCAAGACTCGGACTTCGAACCACAATTGGGATCATTGTTGCAAGGCTCTTGTTGCTTCCTGCAATTGGAATTGGGATTATCTATTTGGCTGATAAATGGCATCTTTTAATCCCTGGAGACCTACTGTACCGGTTTGTGCTGTTGCTGCAATACACAACGCCAAGTGCCATTTTGCTGGTAGCAGTTGCCAGCTTAAGAGGTTACGCGGTTAGAGAGGCTTCGGCACTCATCTTCTGGCAGCATGTCTTTGCTGTGATCTCTTTTTCATTGTACACAGTCGTCTACATGGAGCTGCTGCTTTCATACATCTAAGGTTTATCCTAAACCTTTTCTTATATAAAACAGTGTACTAGGAACACCAACAAACCATGGAATGCAAAGCTAATAACCTGACGGTCTTGGGAAGATTGATTTTTGCAATTAGAAGAAGGGTTCAGATGATATTAGACCTCGTATGAGAGAACCTTCCAGTTTAACATTGGATCAATAAAAGTAACCACAGAGTCTTGTTGGTGTGCATTACTGCAGATTTGAGGTGCAGAAGCCACCCAATCCACCAAGAGAAAGCTCTATGAGGAATTCGGCTTCGAGAAAACATCAAAATCTGTTAATTATTTGCTTTGGAGCGTCTAAGAAAAACCTTCTCCGGCCAACTGCAGAATCAGAGCGAAACGAGTCACTTACTTGAAACACAGAAGAAAAATGCCGAATAGATTTGTGTTCCTTGAGTTGGACTCGAGTATCTGCGTATTTCGATGATAGATTTTATCCATTATATTATATTATGGCTTTCCTTTTTCCAGATATGTGCATGACTAAATTCCATAAACATATATGAATGTTTTTCCGGCGGAATAACTTGTAGAACTTTTGTTTGATGTTAAGAGTTTGAAAGCATGATGTTTACATTGTCCATCACAAAGGCCGCGATAAGGATTGATAGCTGCTACTCAGGTATTTGCTTGGATGGCTTGCCTTATCTTTTAGACAGCTAGTCAAATCATTAAGAGTTAATTCAAATCGCGAGGTTTGTGCGTTTTCGAAGCCAAGCCCCACTCTCCCCCCCCCACCCCATAGTTTCGTTTCATTTCATCGTCTCTTCACGTTCCCTCAAAAGATTATAATCTAACCATCTCGACTAACCAAGATGACCAAAGTGTCAGTTCCCTGTGGAAATGAGGTTTGAAGTGTAGAGCACTCTTTGGGATGTCTTTAGACTCACATTCCTCTTCTCTTTTGACATCTTACTAAATTAATCCCTAATTATTGTCACTACTGTGTACAAGGAAAAAAAAAAGAAAAAAAAGGAAAGATTCTAATAGAACATGTGCCATGTGCGTTAGATTCAAATGTTCTAAAATGATTGATGTCTAGTAAGAACAGAGACAAAAGAGTATGGGACATCTTTATAATGCCTGGTGCAACTTGTTCCCCACACGTCTCTAACGCCTCCAAAATTGTAAATATTAGTGGGACCATGATTTCTGATAGCACAATCCATTGATCTGTGAACATTCCCCCGTGAGGTTATTATCCGGCCAAGCACTCCCATCATGCAGGTCGGTGGTCTTCAACAATATTTCTGTAATAACTTTGATTTGATTTTGATCTATATATTTTTCTTACATTACCTTTTTTTCAAAAGGTTAACTTGTTGTGTGTGCAATACTCACATTTATATAACTTAAAATTTTTTTTTTTCTCGATAATATGGGAGTTGGACAGTGTGCACCTGTTGCAATAAGTATTAAACACTATCCCAATTTTATATACTATTGTTTTCTTTTTCTTTCTATATTATTTTTTTTTTCTTCAATAATCATAACTTTCTAAAGTATAATCTTCTTATTACAGCGAACGGCTGTCATGGAACCTTGCTTGACATTCAAAATTTGGCAACCTCTTTCAATTATGACACCTGTAGGTGTCGGTTAACCGTGTTTAACCTCACACATTCTCATTTTCTCATTTATTCCTCGTTAAAGTGACCACGTTGTCTTTCCGCTACACTAACTTTCTTGGACATTTCTCTTGACAACTCAACACTCATTATCTCACGACATAAGCGGCCTAATTGTTCTTCGATGGAGCTTATCTTGCATCAATGGAGGAACGAGGTTTAAGTAATCGAAATGTGCTAAGGGGTTGCTTGGCAGAGCTGCAGATGATGATTAGAAAGGTTCATGGATACCCTAGTAAATCTTATTAATTAATAAACAAATTGATTAATTTAACAAAATCAAAATATGCATTCAAAATATTTTATTTTTATTTTTATTAGAACGCCTATTTAGATGTAAAACATATTATATAAATAAATTTTATTATTTTATAATTAAAATTTAAAATTTTAAGATAAGAATAAAAATATTTAATTATTAAGGCATTCTATAAAAAAATATTAAATTTTAAAGCACGTAATTCATTGGAGGTTAATCAACGAATCATTGTCCCCTCCCTCCGATGACACTTGAATCGGAATCTCTCTTTACTTTTCCTCTCTCCCCCGTCTTACCATGATTTATGCCACTTTTCCCCTTCCCCAAGCGCGCACGCAAAAACCAACCAAAAAAAAAAAAAAGTCACATTAAGTAGGCTCAATTTTGTGGCTTAATTGTTCTTCTTTTTTATTATTTTTTTTCGATTAATTGATGTTGATTAAAACTCAAATTTGAAATCTTTCATTTTAAAAATAATTCTAATACTATTAAAATTTATTAATTTTGTATTCTAATTATAAACAAATATTTAAGAAAATATGTACGACTATAAATGATATAAATTACTTTTTAAAAATTCTTTTACGTTAGTCAAGATAATTGGAACCATGTTTTAAATAAATTTATTCAATAGTTCTCTAAAACATGAGATTTCAAAAGATTTCTACAAAAAGGGAAAAAAAAAAAGAGTTTAGGTGCCAAAATTCTTTATAGAATTTCCAAAGCGTATGCAATTTAACATGCACACAAACAGAGGTATCTAAATGCGTAGCTTTTATTAGTAGGCATTGCGCTCTTAAGCGGAGACACTCAAATGTGTTTGCTTTGTCTCAACTCTCAAGGAACAGACACCGAGGAAGAAAGGGAAACAGAAGGAAAAGATTGTCGCTTTCTTCTGTTGCAGAAAAGTCCCATTCCTACTCCTGCTCTGGCGAGCCTCCTTTCCATCTGTTCTCCTTTTCTTTCTCTCTCCCTTACAACACACATTAAATGTAAGAAAAGGCCTTCTTTTCCTGGGGGGGGGGGGCTGGGGGGATTGCATTCATCGTCAAGGTCATGGCTTTCCATAGTTTCTCCCCCTTGCATTTTTAAAGCTATTTGTTTTGGGCACCTTCTTGGTTCTGGGTCTTCTTCATTTTAACATGGGGTTCATCTGTTTTCCTTTATCTCTCCCTCTCTCTCGTGTATGCATGTATATGATCAATGTTTGCAATTTGGGTTCAGTTTTCACAGTCATCGTGACTGACATCTTATGTTCATACTTATTTGTTTGGGCTTTTCCTGTCTTTGGTTTTCCAATTTGACAGAAAATTCGTTATATATTTTCGGTTGCAAAAACGGTGCCTTTATTTTCACCCTTTTTTCAACATTTGCCATTCCACTGTACCTGTTTGCTTGTGTATGGATTGTAGTAATCTAATCCTTTTCGCCCTGCTTGGTTGCTGAGAAAACATGTAAACGGGAAATAAATAAAACCTTTTTTGTTTTTCTTTTTCAAGTAAATGTTAAAAAGCGCGAGGCAATTACTGACGGGGGAATTCAAAATAATGCAAATTCATTTTGTCACGTCTAATATCTATTTTTTTTCTTTTGTTATATTTTATGCTGAATGTTTCCAATATTCAAAGTTTGTTTTTGTATTGCAGGAATTCTATTGGGGCCTAAAGTTTTGGACTTGGTGAAGGAAACATTGCCAGCTGACTTTGCTTTTCGATACATGTTCTGCTTTGTGAATTTTCCTAAATTCTCACCATCCTGAAACTTGAAGGATGGGTGATCATTTTGTGTTGCTGGTGAAACAGTTGATAACGGAGTCCACTCTTCAAGCAGCTATTCAAAACCAAAGACACTTGTATCCTGCTGCACCCTCAGCAAACAGAAGTATTACCTCTGAAATTCGTACAAGAGCATGGATGTAGATTTTAGTTCATGTCCAAGGAAAATGGTAGAGTGTAGGATTTGCCACGAAGAGGATGAAGACACAAATATGGAGGTACCATGTTCTTGTTGTGGGAGCTTGAAGGTCAGTCCTGATTTAGTTTATGGAGCTTGCTATTGTTTGGAAAGCAGAGTGTGCTTAGTTGACTTGTTCTCTTTACTTTCAGAGGCTAGTATAATTGTCTCATGATCAGCTGGAATTCCAATTGCTTCAAGTCTTATTAACAGCTATACAATCCTGGTGAAAGAAAATAACTTTGTTTGGTTTCGGAATGGTCAGATAATGCAACCATTATCTCCCCTGAACTTCTTGATTGTGTGTTATTTGCTAAGTTTTCTAAATTATTCCTCAAAATTTCTGGTTTTCAAGACAATGTAACATCTCAAAATTTCTCTATCTGAATTAAGTGGACTATTTTGCCCATTTTGCAGCCTCTTAGTTGTAAAAGTTGCTGTTTTCCCTTTCTGATTACACTGGCTAGGCAATGCTTTAGAATTAAGATGTCCTATGCTGGACTAAACAAGTCTATTAGCACTTTAAGTGTATCGGTCCATGAGGAATTTAATGGATATTGTCATTAATTCTACATATGCAATCAATATCAGGACTATTTTGTCAGTAAGGTGGGGAGCTTATTTGGTGTGTCCTTGTTCTACTACTGTTTTGACCACTATTTTGTCCCCAATAGGTCTTCATGGATAGTGATTTCAAGATTTCCTATTACTAACCCACCTTGTCACCTCAGAACAAAAGAGGAGTTAGCTTTTCCTTTTTTTTTTTTTTTTTTTAATGTTTTCCGGTTATTCTCTAGTTTCATTGGAAAAATTAAAGAGCATCTCATGTCAGGTTGATTATGAAGCAGCCAATTTGCTAAAGAGTTCTGCTGATTGTAAGAACTGTCTTGTTCAGCTATCCCTTAGTCGAGATACTATGCATGTGCATATAAATGTGCCCAAATTCTGATTCTTAGTTTAGCTGAAGCAGCCACCCAAAAGGGTCAATGATAGCAGTGATAGTCCTTAATCTTCCTTTTATTTTGCAAATTAAATTCTGTTGCTAATTTTAAACTATTTGAAGAGCTCACTAATTGCCAATTGTTCTTTCGAATTGCAGTATGCTCACCGGAACTGTGTACAGAGGTGGTGCGATGAGAAGGGTGACACTATCTGTGAGATATGCCACCAGGTGCGCCATAATATTGTGTATGATCTCTGCATTTTTTGTGTTCCTGTGGCACGTGTAAAGAAACACAGAGAGATGGGAAAGCATTTTTCAGAAATAATAAATTTGTTTGTTAACAAACAATTTTCAATTGCAGCATTTTAAGCCTGGTTACACAGCACCCCCTCCTGTGTTCCATTACGGTGGCATTTCAGTGAACTTCAGGTTGCATGCTTCACTATGCAGTCTTCCTACCTGGATAATCCAATATTTTTACCAATGCATTTGTTACCTATTGAATGCTTTTGTCTGGCCTCTGAATTTTAGGAGAAACTGGGAGATTCCCAGAAGGGACCTACATAATCATCAATTTTTGGATTTGGTTAGCACTGACCTGGAGTATCTGGATCCTGAGTTTGATGAGTATTCGGCTTCCTCACCTAGAAGCCTTATATGCTGCCGTATTGTTGCCATTATTGTACATCTCTCTCTCTCTCTCTCTCTCTCTCTATATGTGTGTGTGTGTGTGTGTGTGTGTGTGTGTGTGTGTGCAGGCATTTGTCTGGGCATGTGTATTGTGTGATACATATGCAGATCTCATTAGAACTTCATTACAGCATATGTATTCTTTAATTAGTGACCACCATAATTGCAAGTTAGATCCTTGGTTTCTGTATTTTGATTTATTGCTGGGACAACCATGTGACGGGGTAAAAGGTGGGTACTTTTGAGCTCTTTACTTAGCTTCAAAGTATATCCTACAGAAGGCCTTATTAGTGGAGCTGATGGGAATGAATTAAGATGAGCATTTTGTGTGCTACCTCTTTTCCTCAGCTAGAATATCTTGACTTCTAGATGGTATGGGTGATAAATTGTGCAGTGCTTTGGTATCTCCTAGTTATTAGCAGAAATAAATATCTTACTCAACCAAGGACTAGTTTGTTCAGTAACTATTAGTAAAACATAGGGGCTCTGCAAGTTTATATTCTGTATGTGTACGTGTGCACAACATATTTTCACATCTGGAAATTTTGTTCTTACCAATTATATCCTAATTTTCTTACCATAAAGTTGTTCACTGTCATGTTAATTTGTAGTTTATGGTTCTTATGGTCCTACGCCATACCCTTCCAATCATAATCAGTGGAGCTGGAGATTACTCATTGACATTGCTTATGGTTGGTGCTACCTTGCTCTCTTTTCTTGTATACATATTGTGATCTCTGTATGAATTGGCGCAAAGTTTGAAAACTATGCATTTTGTTTCAGCTATTGGTATTAAGAACAGTTGGGATACTTTTGCCTATTTATGTCATGGTTAAAGCATTCACTGCAATCCAGCATCGACGTCACCAGCAGGTCTGTTAAAGCTTGTGCATTTACTTGTGCTAACTTCTAGAAATTAGCTCCCAAACATGTCATAAGTCCCCGACCCCTCCTTAACGGTTTCTGGGCTGCTTGTAATGTTTGCTCCCCTTTCTAGTATTGACGTCAATTTAATAATAAGGTTCCTTGTGTCATCAACCATATAAATCTTAAGAAGAATTCATTCTTCTATTTTGCTAGATCCTCCTTACAATGCTAAGCCATGAAATGATTGTTCTTTGTTCCTATCTACCAGAACGCTCGTTCCTCCTTTGTTGCATCATCCAATGAAGAAACCGAGTTGCCACAACTGCTGCTTCAGCCACGTTATGTTCTCATTCGTTGATTGCCTGTGTCACCTCACAGAGTTGGAAAGGTGTACAGAAAAGAGAATCAAAGATCAGTATCTACAAGTATGATGTCATTCTGAAGAAAGCTGTGTATCTTCTTCCCGTAGTCACGTTCACTTGCTTGTAGCACAAACAGATCATTGCATCAGATGATCAGGCTGGTGTTTCATGTGGCAGTGAGTTCCACATCATCTGGGCTATTGAAGAAAAAAATGGAAAGAAACAAGGGCTACATGCAAGACACAGATGTCTGAATGGTATGTCTATAGTCTGGAATTAATCAACGGATCCATAGCAAGCACAATATTATCAGCATACATTAGCAAAGAATTGGGGTTATAATTATTCTGTAAATACATTGGTCTGACTGTACTTTTCTGCCCAAATATTTTTATCTCACATGACAAATATAAATCGCAGATGCTATTTAGACTTCCTTTTGCTAGTCCTGCCTTTTATGATTATTAGGAGATAGTTGAGAAATTCTAACATTGGATATCAGATATAGAGTACTTACCCTTCTCAATCTCTTGTTTTTTTTTTTTTTCTTTTACCTGTTGAAGGTACTTTGTTATGTTCCTTCAAACAGTTTGGAAGGAGAAAACACACAACCATGTGAAGATATTATGATAAAACAATGGCTGCCATGTATTTGCCGGCAAACAAGTGACGGTTTTGCGTTTAAATGGTAGTAGAAAACTAAGAAACAAAAATAGGAAAATGACATTAGCTTTGGAAAAAAGAAACAGAAATTCTTAGACAAACTCGGTCCACCGAGTGACTGTTGACCCAACAAATGATAATTATGTTTGAAACCCATTTTATTAGCTTTACGTATGTTGGTAGCTTGAGCTTAAATGAATAAAGTTGGGCTATCTTCACCGTGACTCTATAACTATTAGGACTTCTTCCAAGTGAATCTTGAATCACTGATACAGCTAGTTGCACCCCCGTAAAGTGGACGGTACAAATAAAAGAAAGTGGGCACGAAATGGAGGTTTGAGGACCGCATTGGCTAAAGCTCGCTTTGTTACTTACCCAGAAAAGGTCACGCATGCAAGTACATATGGCAGTTGCGAATATTGTACGAAAACTCAAGAAATTTATAATTTCCCAACAAAAGACCATTTGGGGCTTTCATAAATTGGCACAGATACAGTCCTTTCAATTTTCATTAAAATAAGATTGCTTTACATGTCAAAACAGCAAATTTCCCCTACAATTTCTCAAAAATGAAAAAGAAAATCACATATTGAAACAAAATTACAGCAAAAGTGCCACCCAAGGGAAGTAATCGCTACAACAGGTCACACCAAAACGTCGTAAAACATAGAAAACGCAGCAAGTTTTGCAGTTTCGTGGGAACCATTGACAACTGAAGTGCCAGTTTTCTCATCAAACTTAGATTAAGCACCAAGCTCACAACCAAAATACTTCGTGGTGTGGCCATGCTAAAGCTTCGTTGAGGATATTTGTCCTGATGCCATTTCCTCGGCCTTCAATTTCTTAACCATTCTTGGCATTTTATACCTATAGAAGGCATAATCCCCGTTGGAAGCACCAATATTCTGCAAAGCCATCTTGATGATCAACGTAAAACAAACTCAGAATCAAATTTAGTACACAACACTGAGAGAACTTCGGCGTTTGGAAAATGTCCCAATAAGCTGCAGATGGCCTGAGATACATGTAGCTACTAGCTACTAGTCCTGTCTGACGCTGCCCTGTCTTACTCCAGGTCGAAGGGCAATGCTCTCCAACTCCGAGCAACCCACTTGTTCCTAAAGAGTGAAAGGCCGGAAAGGACATAAAACTTACGATTTGACTCCGGTCACCCTTAAAATCGGCTGATAGCAGATGACCACCTGCCAGCCTGAACAATAAAAACTTGTTAGCAACGCAACCACAATCCAATTTAAAGCCATTTTAATAAAATTTGGCAGGGTTGGTGTCATAAGCACACTCTAAATCCGCATGAAAGGGACAATCAGATATCAATAATACCGTAACAACAGATCATCAAGGGAACTATTGCGTCAAATTTCATAAATACTAAAATGAGGACAGGCATCAACTAACTTACAGCAAACTCAGCCAATGCAATTGATCAATGAAAAAGAATTACTTCCCAACAATCTAACCAAACCAACCCAAAAAAAATAAAAAAACCCTCCAAATATGTATAAGCCAAATACGAGTGCTATCTCAAAAAATAGAAAGAGATCTATGAATCAAAAAAATATTTAAGAGTAGAAATTAATCCAAAGAATTTAAATTTTTCATCAAGTACACATAAATCAAACAAATTTAAAATTTTCTTTCTATTTTTATTAATCTTATGATAGTATAGCGAAAGATTTCACCAAAAAAAAAAAAAAGAAAAGAAAATCCTAAGCTTAGCCTAGTTGCCAAGCGTATTTAGGAGAAAGCCGAGTTAAATAATAATAATAATAATTTGGGGAAAATGAAATCTACAGCGTGGACCATAGGGAATAATAATAAAGTGGGCCAATAACATCTACGATATACATACACCCCCGTAGCACCTGATAATATCTCTCTCCGACACGCGTCGTCTAAATTCTAAATTGCAACTGCTCCCCTACTCCATCTCTCCTGTCTCTCTCTAAACTTCGATCTTCATCTAAATTGCAACTGCTCCCCTTCTCCATCTCTCCTGTCTCTCTCTAAACTTCGATCTTCATTAGCTCTGACCTCGATCCAAGGTACGCACTTAGGTTTTTGAGGATCGTTTACAAATTTGTTCGATTATTATTTAAATATTATTTTCCGATTTGAATTTTATTTTTTTTTTTTTTAGCAGGGCCTTCAGTTTTGTACATTTCTGAAATTGGAGTCCAATGTATTTCTTTTCATTATTATTCTTAATTTTTAACTTTTTGGGGGTGTTGGATGGATCTTTAGCTGGGCAGTTCCATGGGATTGTGGCGGAACTAATAAAAAAAAATGAATGAAAAAATAATCAATAATTTAATTCAAACTTGCCAAAAACTACTCGGTGCATGGATGAAGTTGATTCCTTGACGTCTCCTTTTATCTTGAAGCTTAAGTCGAGTGTTTCTTCAAAATCTTCCTTCAAAGAGGATAGGAGAACTTTTAAGTTTGGGAAATTTTGATTAGACCATAGCTAAACCTAGGTTTTTTTGGGATAAATTTCTTCTTTGCATATAAGAGGGAAGAATGTGGAAAGATTGCGAGAAAAATATGATGAAAAGAAAGAGTAATTTTCTTGAGATTTCATTCAATTGTGTCAATGCACCCTCTAATCTCTGAAATGATTGTGGCATGTATTGCATCTGCTTTGATGGCATGGTCTGATATTTGTTCTTTCATAGCAATTCTATGTTATATGATTTTACTTTTCCTGTGACACATACTGGTATTTATATAAGTTTCCTAATGAATATATAAATGATAATTATTGGTAAAGTTCTATTTCCGTTGCCCATGGCCCATATCATGGTCTTTCAATGCCACTGAGATGCTTACGGGAACATCTGTTGTATGGTTGCAGCTGTGCTTCGGTTGGGTGGTGTAAGAAGGTTATGTCAGGCATGGAGGATGTCAAAGAGCAAGGGCAGTTAGATGGAAATACCCCTGATGACAAAAACTCCATGCCGTTGTCTCAAGATGAGGTTCTGTTTGCATCTTGACTTGAATGCATACAATTTGTTGAAGACCTGGAACTACGTGTCTGGAGAACTTTCATTGCAAGATTTCTCATTATTGTTACCACTTCCTTTAACAATTTTTTAGGAGGAAGCTATAAAGAAAAAATACGGAGGAATCATGCCTAAGAAGCCACCACTCATTTCTAAGGTGATTTCTGGTTACGCTTGTTTGTCAAATCTGGGCAGAAATTCTGTTATATGATGATTTCCATGCTAAGTTTTTTAATTGGATGCCAGGATCATGAACGTGCATACTTTGATTCGGCTGATTGGGCACTTGGAAAGGTATTGCCTTAGATGAGTGTCTGCTTCTTTATACCTGAGATTGAATTGAGGAATTTCTGTTCTCATTTTGTGCCTGTAATTAATAACAGCAAGGAGTTGAGAAGCCCAAAGGACCACTTGAAGCCCTTCGGCCCAAGTTACAGGTAAATATCTTGATCATCTCTCTCTCTTTCTCTCTCTCAGACACACACACACACACACACACACACAAACAGACCCTCTCTGATCTATTGTTCTGCTTACTCTATCTATTTTCTCAATCAATTGTTGACATTTTTATTATAGCTACCGCTTGCTAGATAATTAAATGTTTTCTTTTTCTGGATGGAACAATTAAATGATATTTGATTTCTGACATGGTATAGAATTGGGCATTACTTTGTCTTGGAAGTTTTGGGTCTGACACAATCATTTTAATTTGCTGTCCATATAATAAGAAGGAAGAAGCGTATACAACATGGATATTCAAATACAAAGTAGGGAAACAGAAGGGTAAGCATCAAAAGGAATGGCCTCCTGAGCTTAAAACCTCCAAAGCGGATTTTTTTTTTTTTTTAATCCAGCTTGTAATATGTGCTTGGTTGTTGGGGCTGGAAATTGGAGTCCTTTTTGAGTGTTTCTATGTGGTGCAGTATAAAAGACTAAGTCAATTAGCATGAGTGTTGATAAAGGAGAATGCTTTGACATCATATAATTTTGAGAACATTGCTGGTGAGAAAGACTATATTTCATGGATGGCTGTTTGGAAGAAAAGAGCTTCCTAAAGTCTGATTCTAAGATTGCTTTTTATGCTTCAGAAGTAGCATTTTGAGATGAAATATCTCTTTTAGTGGATCTTTCTTTTTGAGTCAAGCTTGTTCGAATGCTTTCTTTTGCATCATGATTTTAGGTCTCGAATTTTCAGTTACCGGTTTTGTTGGAGTTGAGTGACACTTATGCCAGTAAGGAGAAGAAAAGTTCACAATCTAGGCTCTCTGGTTATTCATAGATTATATGTATGGAAGAGAATAGGAGAGTTTTTCAGGGAGGAATAATTGGCATCTTGTCATAAGACATGTGGTTCATACATTAAACTTATTGGCAAGATTTTTTAACATGGAAACAGTCACATTTATAGATCAATCATCTTGTTCTTACTAGGATTGAAGGAAAAAAATGCGATATAAATTTTTTGAGACAAGACCTGTATAAGCTGATAGAGTTTACATTAATCATTTTGATGTCAGCTAATTAATGATATTTAAATAATTAAACTTACAGGCAAGTTTTTTTTTTTTTTTTTTTGTCAAGGAAACTGTGACATTATATATTGATCATCTTGCTCTCACTGGAATGGCAGAAAAAAAAAAAAAAAAGAGATCCAAGTGTTTGAAGAAAACCTGGAAAACCTGCTATTATAGTGTATGTGTATGTTGACTGAAAAACTAATCTGTCCTTAGTATTGGCAAATTAATGATTTCCAAATCATTAATTACTCAATTTTTAACAATGTTTTTTCCCTGCGTGAATGATCAAAGAAGTTATCCTGCTATGGAATTAGGCATCCAATATAAAGATCTAGTTTTTTCTATTTTCAGCATAGCTCCAAAATCCAGGAACTCTTTTTGCATTATATTCCCTAATTTATGATTTCCTGCAAGGTCAACATGCAGTGATTAGTTTTGTTTTCTGCTTTTGTGGTTTTCTAATTAGTTACTTTATTCCAGTCCAGTTTACATCAATGCTGGCTAGTTCCTAGCAAGGAAACATGATTACAAAAAAGTAAAAAAAATAATAATAATAGTAAATTGCCACAGTTTGATGCCTGATTAATGAACCATCTGCTTCCAATCGCATGCCTTGTCTCTATGGAACGTTGTTATGCCCATTGGGAAAATGGACCCTCTTCAAGATCATAATTTCTTTGGTTCTTGATGATGTTAATAGGTCCAATTTAGGAAAATAATGCTCTTTTAGAAGATCAACTTCCTTTAGTGTTTGTGCTTTTTCTTTTTTCTTTTCTAAAAGCACCAGCAAAAATCATGAATGGGGGAGAAAAAAGATTCAAATTGATGCATTTAACAGCAGCATTATTTGGTCAAGGCTTTGTAAGTCTAGTTACTCCACTTAACTTGCAATGTGATTCATACCTTACTTCTCTGAGGAAAAGTATTTCTCGTTTTGCCCTGAAATGGCAAACAAATCCTGCGATGATTGTAAAGATTATTTCCTGGCATACATTTGACTCTTTTCCAAACCCTTTAATGTGGGAGCCTTGTGCATTATTACACCTTTTTGTTTTTTAACAATGATTTTTTGAAAATAAGAATAAGATTATGTGCATTTAATACTTCATTGCGGGAATCTCATATATTGGGACGCATTTTTTTAATATAGTGACTATGTCTGCTTTTGTTGGTTCTACGCCATCCTAAATGGTAGTCCAGTCAGGAGAAAATCTTTGTTCCATAGCAACTGAACTTTTTGGGGCCATGTAAAGGCTGAGAATGCAGCCATGCCATTTTTTTTTTTGAAAGAAAAGAACTGCCATTCATGCATGAAAACTTCATATACATCTGTTTCTATGGTACAAGCTGTGACCTTTTCAACTGTGTCTTATAGTTTTTCTAGATGCCTAATTTTAATTTTTTGACATTCTGTGTCCTATAGCCCACGCAGCAGCAAACACGATACCGAAAGTCTCCTTATGCCCCATCAGATGGTGAAGGTATGATTATCATATCCCCGAGTGTTTGGTCCTAAGGCTAAATATTGTCTGCAGACATGCATCTTTGTGTGGACAAATTGGAAACTCACCTATCTCTCGTTCTTTCTGTTTATGCAGATGGAGGAAGTGCTCCATCCGAGGATACTGCTATGAATGAATGAGAATCTAGTACTACTGTTTTGATCTCAGTAGGGCCGCCTTTATTCACATGACACGGCTGCTTTTATGAATGGCAAATTGCTGTTGGCCCTTTGATGTATTGAAGAATTTTTTTAGTACCTTAGTAGCGGGTGAACCAGTTTTCTGTTTGTTTGTCTCGGAGAATAAAGCCCAGTGCAGTTGCTTGAATATTCCGACGAAGAAACATGAAACTTTCAAGAGTTGGGAGGATCCGTTTTCTGTTATGTTTGAATACACCATGATTCAAACGGCGTCTTCTGTTTTTGTTGTGCACTATTGATTAATAATACCTATCCAAGTTAAAATGACTCTGAGCCCTCTGGTTCATAAATAATGAAACGATGCAGGAAAAAATAATAATAATGAAAATAAAAAAAAAAAAGAGGAGAATTGGCCGGCGACCAATCTGGAAGTGGACTGCTAACGGTCAACTTGACGTGGCTCTCTGGGGAATTTACTTATCTCTTTATGTTTTTGTTGTTTCAACTGAACGACCAATAGAGAAGTTGTTTCTTCTTCTTCTTCATGAATTTTCTACCTTTTTCTTAGGACTTGAACTTGAGGATATATGTAATGAGTACATGGCCTTTCTAGAAATTAATTGACATGGTAAATGTAATAGAAATTATTATATTGACAATTTTCATTAATAATAATACTAAAATGCTGACCAAAGAATATGAAAAGTTATCGTGATTCAAACAAATAAGACGAGCCAATGGTTTAATTTTGAACGAATTATGGTTGTAACTATTATATAAATTAATCGACAATATTATTCGACTGCAAGAAGCAATCGGCAATCATATCTTACATGCGAACGCGACCAAACTAAAGCTGGCTTCTTCGTGCAAATGATGTTTTTCAAAAAATTAAAATTTTTTCCCAGTCAATGGCACGGTCTGTAGTGCTGGGGCTGATGTGCTGGCCTAATGGTAACGGATACAACGAATTTAATGAAATCACAAGTTGGAGATTGGCAGTAAAAAAGAAAAGGAATTTGTCACCCATCAATCTCTCCTCATTAATTTAATAAGGCATGTTGAAATCAAATCTGGGACTCGTCACACACATACGACTTAAAAATCAAATCTATTTTAATAAAAATGAAAACAAAGACCACAAGAGTTACCTTTTACATTCATGGGAAAATTTTCTATTCAAACTGTGCTTCCAAGTATACGTTAATTTGAACCAGTTAGGTGGCCATTAAGTGCAAAAATTTTGGCTTAGATTCTTAACAAGATATGGGCTAATTCCGATGTATTTAAAAAAAAAAAAATTATACCATGTGCGTTGGGAAAGATTGAAAATTCAAATCCTAACTCTATCGGGTTGATGAAAACGTATTGTTCAGGTTTTATTTATTGGGTATCCATAGTCACGTAGTTGAACCTACGACAAATTGACACCATCACCTATATACTGATTGTCACCCAGCTTTCCTTCCTACTCGTCCCCATCCCCAATGGAGCGGGAGTTTAAAAGTCTCATGCCCGTCCTCACCCCACTCCCATTTTCTTAGAGAAAAATAATAAGCAAAAGGTAGACACAAAGGCTAAAAGTAACTGAGACTTTTTTTTTTTTTTAAAAAAAAAAACGAATCATTATCAATAGAGAATATGGATGAAGGTTATAATTATTACGTTAATTTACTTAATTGTTCTTTTATAAAAAAATATTGTATAACTATTAAATAAATGAAGAAATTGTATTCTACTATTTTGGGACGGGTGTTGAGGCGAGGAATATAAATATCAACTTCATTTTCATCTTCAATTAAAAATTTGAAAATTGGGACGAGAATCACCGATCTCCTGTTAATTTCCTTTGACCTTACCCTCGCCAAGGTAGGACGGGACAAAGTGGATCCTCACAGGGATGAGAACCATTGTCATCTCTAAATTTAAACTTGTTTAGATATCGACTTCCTCAAAGGGATCGATATCTTTAGTTTTTGCAATTTTCTTTTTTCAATCCATTAGTTCTCATCACATGAACTCTCGTGCGACTTCCAATATTTTAAGAGGTCAAGTGATTGCTCCCACTTATTTTCTTGATCATTGTTTTGTGACGAGGGTAGTTCACCAAATGTAGGATTTGGTCGAGTCGAGTCTATATTAACACTTTAATATTTGCACAAAATTATACGGCTAAAAGTCAAATGTGGATTTCAATATTAACATTTTAATAATCAAGTCCATAAAAATATCAGATTCCTTAAACATGTATATAAGACAAAAAAAAAATGTTGTTCATTACTTTAAATGAGATTCGTGAGAATTATTTGTACGTAATTGAGTTGACTTTGCGTAATTGGTAATGCAATGGGTATGGACCTTGCGTACTTCGGGTGCTAGATCCCCTATATTGTAGGGTAATCGAAGGAGTTGACCTTTAACCGTTTATGGGCTCAAGAAAAACTGTACAAACATGTTCGTGTAATCCTTTCATTGTAGAACGACCTGTAGTCAATCGTGAGCCTCCTGTCACCGTGTAATGAGTTTTGTTGTTTTCGTTTTGATTTCTTGACATTCTAAACGCCTTTCTCCATCAAAGGTTCGTGTCTTGTCTTGTCTTAGATGGATGATACGCATATTTTAATTAAACGTTTATCACAAATATATTTTTTTTAATGTCATTGTATCTGCATATTTACCAATCATATATTGATGAACATCTGATTAACATCTCAAATGGACAGAAGAGTCCCCACATCGAGAAATGAGTTGCGCGCTGTGAATTTGGTGGAGAGGTTTGTTAGTTTTTCAGTTTATCACAAGACTATCCCTCAAATATTTAGCGCACAAGGTAATACAGAAAGGCAAGCCACATGGCCGCAGCGTCTTCTTCTGTAGCTTCCTTCCCGGCTTTGTTCAAACCGTCTCTCAAGCGCAGACCCCATCAAGCCTTGCAAGTCAGAGCTCATGGTTCAAGAGATGAAGGTAACCCAATATGCCATTTGGTGCACATATTGTTTTTATGCTGCGTATGTAGTTCACAAGAGTTTCGTTTTTACAGAAACATAGTCCTGTGCTTTAGATCGTGGTTAATTGCTTGTGAGGGAATTAGGATGTACATCTGATTATCTCAATTTGCTTTGACAGCAGGAAGGTCCCATGACATAGTTGATGCAAATATGAAAGTCCTGAGAGAGAGGATAGAAGAGGTTAAGATTAAGGAGAGGCTTGGGAGGTGCTGTAAAAGTGAATATGGGTGGAATTACGCACCCGAATATCATTACAAGCTCAAAAATGAAGTGGGGTTCTCACAGTTCTTTGATCTTGTGGGCTTGGTTTTTGGTACAATTGGTTTCACTTGCCTTAGTGGCACGTTTCTCCTTTGTCTCGTTTCTCTGTTCTTTCATTTCTATCAGTTATCACCGTCTGCGCATTTTTGAAAGGGATCATTATCCATGTCCACGGAGGATTTTTATCATGACATAATTTATATTCTGTAAAAGCTTATATTTGTGTGAGATTCCAAAATGGCCGACCACCACATAGAAAAACGGAAGAAATGACAAGCAGCCCTTTTCTGGTTTAACCAAGAGGCCCTGCCAGATTATAATCCTGTTGAAATTATGTGGAAGCTTTCGCATTTGTACATGAACCAACTGCGTTAAACTGTAAACATTAATGTCAGAAGCCATTAATGCCCTGTGTTTTCTTTTTTTTTTTTTTTGAAGCTTTCCCTGGACAATAATTGTGATCTTTCAAGCTTTTGGAAGTCTATTTCAGTTTTTGTTGTATTTTGCTTACGATGAATCCAGCAGGTACTTATTGTTAGAAACACTAAGACATGCCCCGTATGAACCGGCCCAAAACAAGAAGAGGCTAATTCACAATGATAGCTGGCTTCTATACTAACAATAACACAACTAAACAGAGATCTACCACTTCCTCTTTGCAGAAAACCACACAATGATATTTCATCTATATTTTCTTTTTTTTCTTTTTTTTTTATTCTGGTTTCTGGCACGTTCATCGTTCATTTATCAGTTGAACTAGTTACGGTCACCCCCCATTTATTGACTGTAGAATTAACTATTAGCTATTTGATCATTATTTTTGACTCAAGACCTTGAAATGGGATGGTCAATTTTTCCAACTCCAATGTTTGCAGGCCTTTTATGATAATGTTCCACTAAGGACACATATGTAATAATTAATATGACACAGTGATTTGAAGAAATTGAAAATGGAGAACGCCAGCAGAACATAGAGAAGACAAGAACCGACACTAGCAAATTTTAGGATGAGGTTCAAACCCCAGTTCCTTTTAGACCAACCCACTTCTTTATTCTGCTCTCTTGTTTTTTTTTTTTTTTTTGGGTAGCTATAGATTGAGATATCCCCCATTGAACGTTTGAACAAGTGCCTTGTAACGGGCAGAATTTTGTCTCAAGCGGTGGGATTATCTTACCCAAATACTTGCTTGTTAATCACAAAGATAAAGCCTTCAACTTGATCTCTTATTATTGAATAGTACTCAAGTAGACATAACATTGTTATTTAAAAAGTACATCCTCCCATATATATATATTGGATTAATTGCTTGCCATCAAATGGGACTCGAACTCAAAATCTTAAGTTTTAGAGATGATTTTAGTAGTAGTGAGCTAAAACTCATTGTCTCCCTTGTATCATTGTATAAGCAGGTTTGCAAATCAGCAAAAATAATAATAATTTGAAAAAAAAAGAAAAAAAGAAACTAGATGTTCAACGGGTGAACAAAAATACCTATTAGTAAGCCCATACGCCAATAACACTTCGACGCATTTGTAAAATATGCTGACATGTCAGGATGCGGGTACATAGACAAAGGAAAATGGCCAGGGGGTTTTAAGTTTTCAGCCCGGAATTCTTGTCATGCTCGTTGAATGTTCAATCATACTTGGTACACATTCTGTGTGTCAAGAACTTAAATTATTTTTTTTAATGAATAAATTTAATGCAAATGACGTCATCCGTATCAAGGCTCTATCCAAAAGCTCTGTGCAGCTACGTTTTTGGATATATATATATATGCCAAGTTGTTTGATATATAATCCTGCGTAGTAGATTGTATGCATTAAATAATAACAGTTGTCCTGTAACGGATAGGCATGAAATTGGGACTTCAAAACAGGGGAATTTTTTTATCCTCAATTTGTTTTCTTTTTTTTTTTTTATAATTAAAAAAAAAAAAGAGTCGAGAAAGGGCAAATGGAAAAGCGAAGGCAAACGAAACATACTCTTATCACATGCTGGAAAAATTGGACCTGCCATTCCATTTTGAATCCTGACGTCCCCTGAGCATGCCGACTGACTAAGGAGATCAAAGGAATGAATCAAAACCGCTTGCGGATTTTGACTTTTTAATTCTGAATTGTTAAGATTAAGATTTCAGACAATCTCACCGCCAGATCATGCAATTGATGGCCCTACTTACTATGAAATTAAGTGGAAAATGATGTTGACTGAATTATTCTGTGCATCACCGTCAGATTCATTCTGCTTCATGCACACATACTGATCTTTTCCCTGGCAAGTGCATCACCGGTCACAAATTCATGCACAGGAATGCAAGAAAAGAATGGGAAAAGTCACACTTCTTCAACATCTGACAGCACATCTCTAACAAAAACTCTAATGAATCAGTTTTTTTTTTTTTTTTTCGGTAAGTTTAAAACACGTAAAAAATGTCCACAAAGAGTGTGAATTCCACTACTTCCATGTGCACACCATATCATTGCAAAACCACGGCAGCCAGTAAAAACTTGCAGTCTCCCAACGAAGGTTAATTTTTAGCTTCGGAGGAATGCAACAGTAGCAACACGCGATCCCACTGATCCACCAAGCACAAATGTGGGATGAGTTCGGACATGATTGAGATACTTGAACACAGGACCACCTCTGGGAACTTCATGGTTCCTTAAGGTTTCTAATTCCTGGGACACGTCAATTGCTCTTTTATGGTTGAAATTTTCCACTTCTTGCACCAATTCATCTTTTGTACTGCTGCAAGACGTAATCACCTAGCATTGCGATAAAAAACAGGATCATTAATTTACAGTGATTAACCTTGAAAATTACTGACAACAAACCTGGCAAACATTGAATGATCTACACAATGGAGAAACCTGTTGTGAGACAGAACAATGCATGATGAATTAGATGGTGCATAGGATTAATCTCTTTCAAGGTTAAAAATTTCATTTAAAATGATTAATGCAGGTCCTTTAATTGATTTGTTCTCAATGAAATGATAAGGGACTGTTCACATAAAAGTAGCCTCACAAAATATGCTTACAAAGATTCCACCAGGCTCAACCAATTTTGCAACAGCATTCCAGTACATGGCCCTAAAACCAACAGATCAGCTTAGTTTCATCTTGTTGACTACAGCAAAAGGAAAGTGTATAAAAAAGAAGTCCCATTGTTTAACAAGAAAATCACCGAAATGGTACTAAATACAAAGGCCAGGGTAACCTGACAATTAGCAGAACTTATTGGTTACCTTTTGCTTGGACCATCTGGATGCAACCCAATGGCATCTAAAGTCCCTTTGTCCATGACAAGCCGAAATTGTCTTTGTAGTTTTGTCTCAAGAACATCATCAACCTAAAGACAAAACGAAAATGGCAGGAGACTCTCATTTCAAACTGATCAAACTAGAGGTAACATCATCATGTTAGACTGAAGATATTGAAATAGTCAAGAAAAAGAAACAAGAGATAAATTACAAGATACTTGAAATATTTGTGTGAATTGTTTGGATGCATCAGGAACTGATAGCAATTGAATCACAATTTATTAATCAGACTACTTAAAGTTCCAATAAGAGAAGGTATGGAGAGCCCATACAAGGAACATAACACAACAAAAGGAATATCAGAGAGAGAACCACATCCTATTCCTTGCTAGCTTCAGTTCACATTCATATCAACTCCCTTAAGAACAAAGATATTGAAGCAATTGTATCATCACCAATCAGGGCACACTTGAAAGTTCATTTGATTAAACGAGAGAGAAAAATAAAAGGCACTAATGGATAATTCTGGTCAATCCAGAAGAAAGACAAAAACGACATGAGTATCTGTCACTTGTGCCATATTTAGCACTATGACATGCGAAAATAAAAGGATATACACATCCATTTCAACCAGAGAAATTATAGAAATTTAGAACTCTTGCAGAGTAAGACAAAAGTTTAGGAGATATTCTGAATATGGTTATATGCAAAATAAGCAATGGTTTGGGAAACTTTGGCATACCAAAAACTTTATTCCGGGAAACCCATTACGATCAGCAAGGCTGTGTGCTAGATGACTTGCCCCTTCACTGTAGTCAATTCCAGTCAATTCAGAGAACCTGAAGCCAAGGATACATCATCTCTCGGTGACCAGAGTCACCAATAAAAGTACATCTCTTCAGTCTTCAACATTCCCTTCCGACCAAATACAACCATTACAATTATACACTAGCATTTTTCCTATGACAGCTATCAGTTAAGCTCTGCCATATGGACTAGTTTGCAAAATCTTCTACAATTTGACATTCCCCAAGGAGAGCATACAACAACATGAATTACATGGAAATTTGGCCTTTTCCATTAACTTGCTTCACCTTTCATACCTTCACATTTCAAATTATTTTTTTATAGTTGGCCTCCATATTCCATGATTGAGAACATACCAATTCTGATAATTGCAGTTGCTTCACATCAATATACAAAAAACACTTACTACTTTTCAAAGCATAAGAGCTAGATGGTATCAATATGATAATTTCCATCACTTTAAACCCTTTCTTGCTCTTAAAAAATTACAGATGGATGACTAATTTCAGAATCTCCCAAAATGTGACTATCATAACTATTAATAATAATAGTTCAAAACTTGCCAAGCAATTTGTGGTGATTGTTTCACTTGTGCCATTTACATGGAAAGTTAGAGACCACGATCATAATCTTGCAGATATAGATAATGGCTTTTTTTTCATGAAAACAATTCCCTCCTTCTTCAGTGTTGCGACTACATAAACATGCCAAAATACCATCAAATGCCAGTCTTAAATTCTAAACCATAATTGGCAGGGGATCATAACTTTTCAAATTCTAATTATGATCCTGAAAATTATAAATCCATGGTAAATATGCATAAAGATCATGGGAAGAAAAGGCAAATAGTAGACGAGGAATGAAACATGAAGTTGAAAAATTGTGGCCTAAAATATTGAGATTTGTCATATAATACCAGAACTACAGGAAAAAGCTCAAAGTGTACCCCTGCTTAGCCAGTGCTTGAAGAAGCAAACCATTGCCTGTCCCAATGTCTAGTACACTCCAGCCAGACAAATACTTATCTCCTTGATTGACAGGTTCAGACATTGTGTCATCACAATGATTTGGGATGTGACCTTGTGAAATTTCAATGCACAACTGATGGGTCCAAGAAGCAACTATCTCCATTACATCAGTACCAAACCTAAAGGCAAAGAAAAAGAACAGAAAAAATTGGTGGGGGAAGGAGGAGTAGACCAAACAAATAAGTTATAAATATATTAGTGATTACTGGAGAAACAAAAGTGCAAAATGTGTGACAATAAGTAAATTGCATGCTAATGTCAAAATCCAAACTTGTTTCCTTTAAATCAATCCCCACTTACATCCTAAAATTGATTTATCAAAAATTTTGTACCATTAAAAAAATTCTACAACCTAATATATGAGATCTGTGAAAAGAAACCAAATGAATAGCTAAAGTGTCCGAAATGGCTAGAACAAAATCTTCATGCATTTTTGAAGCAACAGAACATGACTCAATAGTCCTGATTGTGCTTTTGCGATCATTGTTGAGACAATGGCTAAAAGGCACTTCTAGATACCACATTCTAATACTATAAAAGAACTGGCCATTGAGCACAACAAGAATAATGACAGGAGTTCCAAGTTCTATCACAACAGTGTATGAAAAGAGAGGCTTTCAAAACCCCAGTGGCCTAACTCCTTTTAACTAATCAAATAATTAGCAAGAGGGAGAAGACAAGGAACTCTCATTTCCCATGTACAAGACATGTGTCCTTCTAAGCCACCTAACCTGAACAAGAACTGAACTGCCATCACCTAAGAAATGCCAATACCACAACTTTAGGATCCATCAGCCTCTACTTCCCCCTCTATCCTTCCTTACAAATGCACATCCCATGGTACTCAACCCAAAACATAGCTGCACCAAAAGCCCACCTAAGCATACTGTAGAACCAACAAAAATGGAGAATTTCTCCATTAAAGGAGAAGAACCACACTGATGATCATGCCAAAATAGAAAGAAATAACCATTACACACACCAAACCTCGTAGAAAAATACAGGCTTCACCTACATTTTATATGAATTTCCAAAATTTTCTCCTCTAATCTTTCCTCACTACACTTGCAGTGTAATCACTATGATCTGCTCTGAGTTTTCCAAAACTGTTTTGCTTAGATCATCCCTCTTGATCACAAATCTCAAAGATGTTCCTGTGGAGCCATATTGAAAGAAATATGGAATCTACCATCCAGTCATCCTTGCCTACAAAGAGGCTAATTAATTGTCACCCTCCCATGTCATCAAGGAATTCTTGAAAATGCATCTCATAGTCTCCCAAAGAGACCTCATTTGATTGTCCTCCAATCTTGGGATGAAGCAATGAGTTAAAGGAACAAGACAGAAGAGTGATGTACAGATTGTAATGTTAATGAGAATAACACCTCAATTAGAAAAGTAATCTCCTTTCCCCAAGCTAATTTCAGTTCAAGCTTCTTCATGCCAAGGCAAGGTACTGGCATATGCACATTAAGTAAGCTACATGTCTTCAAACATTTCTTTCAAGTGACTACATTTACAGATACTTTTCAACCCTTTAATCTCAAATGGTGAAGAAAATAGGTCTACGATGTGAAGTAGAACCAAAAAGCAAACATATTATATTTTGGATTGAGTCAAATAAGTCTTTTCTACAAGATTTGGTCATACAATTTAGTATGATTTATTGTAAATCTGGATTGTAGCCAGTCTTAACTCTTTAGTTGCTTCTCTGTGTGCAACAGTTTATGTTTAAGCAAAGTTTCATTTATTGCATTAGAATTTCCTGTAAAAGAATGAGCTTGGTAATAGTTTGATAATCCACAAGTTGAATCAAGAATTTGCTTGTACTTCTCAGCCCCTTTCTGCCCTTTTCTCCTCTTCCTTTCTTGCCTCACACCGCCCATTCTGTGTTTCTTCTCTTCCTATTTCCTCTCAACCTAAGGTCCCTAAACCACCCTTTTAATCTTCCTTCATTATGTACACTTTGGAAGGAAATATTAAACTTGAAACACCCTCCACTTTCACCTGTCCTACCAACCCTTGAAAAAATTTTTAAAGCCTACAGCCTTCAAGGACACAATTTGAGAAAAAGGACAGCATGAATGCCTGCACCCCCAGAGAAGGGCATGGCAGTGATTCAATGTCGGTCTATGAAGCCAATATTACCCAAATAACAAACTGCCAATTTTACCCAAAGAAGGAATCTTTCTCCTACTTAGACTGGCAGAAATCATGGATCTCACTCTTACATTTGTTTTTCTTTCTCTTTTGTAGAAAAGGGGATACAGTCCAAAAGGATCCAACTGCCTGAACCCTTTATGAGTACCCAAAAGCAAGAGCTCAAAAGAAATAAATAAATTTAAAAAAAAGAGGGGGGGGGGCAGAAACTAAAAACATCATGGATAAATAAAGGTTATACTAGGAGCAAAACCAAATGGATCAGACAGTATTTACCAAACTTCACCAGGTTGGCCATGTTCACGAAAGTTTGCCAACTCATCTGAATAGGCAGCATCCCAGTAACTCTGGAGACCTAGCATTGACGTCAAACCATCAGCATCTGGTTCCTCCTTGTCAGAGCTGTTCACAAAAACAATGAGCTTAATTTTTGCTGATATACTACACGCCCTCTTCACCGGAATTTACTGTTTCATCTAGTTATTGCTAAGAAGATTGGTAATGTTATTGAAATACATAGTTCTGATGAAACAAAATCGTAATGTTTCAAGTTCTTACAACAGAAATGCAGATGTCAATTACCCGTTAGAGTCCCCTAAGAATTAATGCCTTCAATTTCTAATTTCATAATAACACATTTAAAACTATTGTGTGTACTTCTAACAAGTCCCACTGATTCAATTCTTCTGCTTTCAAATGTTTTTGAGGCAACCGAACAGAAAAATACAAAAATAAGAAAAAATAAAGTAAAAAATCGAAATATAGCAGAAGTAATGAAAGCTACCTGTAGTCAGAGGCCGCGCGGAAGTTGCCAGCAGAAAGGACCTCGGCAGCATCTGCGTGCCGCTGATCGTCGTCGAGAGTGCTTCCGTAGTCACTCTTTATGGACCAGGAGTCCGCCGCCACGGACCTGTCGTCATCCGAGACAAGATCGCCGACTCCGGATCGAGCGGCCTGCTGCTGAGAATTTTCAGACTCTTCCGGCGGCAGCCGAATTCCGGCCATCGAAGTCTGGGAGAGAGAGAGAGAGAGACAAGGAAAGCGAGTGTTTTGACCGTGGAGTGATTACGTACAAGAAATGGTACTTTGTGGTGAATTAATTCATTTTTTTTTTCTTTCTTTCTTTCTAATACTGATCGCCATATAAACACTATTAAAAAGTAAATCAAAAACCATCCGTATAATTTAAATGTATTAATTACCTTAATAAAATGCTTATTTATTAATTATAAAAACTCAGTATACATAAAATCAATTTGGCAATATAGATAAACTCAATCCCAATTAAGTTTTTTGATTTTTTATTTATTTTTTCAGATAGAAGATGTATCTTTAGTAAAAATCTAAAAATAAAAATAGAAATAAAAAATTTATTCCAATAACTTGCTTGCACCAATAAAAATAATGCAGACCATTTTGCGCTCCCGTTTCAGGTTGAAAAGAAAAGAAGGGACGCAGCAGAAATAAATCGTGAAAAAAGAGCCAACCAAATTTTCTGGTTCGACCGACGTGATTAGTGATTTTGAACAAGAATTCCAACGCGAAATTTTGTGTTTTGATGGACCTGAAGGAGGAAGGGACTGTGGAGCTTCAACCGATGGAGAACGTCGTACCAACAACTTGGGTAACAACATTGCTGCAAGCTCAGATGGTTGTGTTGTGTTGTGTTCTCTTTCATTCATTCATTTTATCTGTGAGCTGATGAGAAAATGATAGTCCATATCTGCTATGATTTCATGGCAAGTAATTTACGAAATAACTATATTAAAGTATAACTTGATCTATATGTTGTATTCTAAAATCATGAATAATATAAATTTGAAATTATTATTGTAATCTATTATTATAATTTTTTTTTTCTTTTCAACTAATTGAAATCTTATTAGGATCCAAGTTTAATCAGATTTGATTTTTAATTTTTGCATTAAAATTCTTTTATATATATATTGTAACTTGAATTGAAAAATTTTACTCATAATGCACAGTGAAAAACTAATTTTTTTTTTATATAAATTTTGGTAATTTTTGCACTTAGATCTAGGAATCCACTGAGATATTCTTTTTCAAAGTGTGAATCTTTTGATATTAAATTGAGAGCATCAACAATTATACCCTTCCTTTCTTGAACTACAACTCCACTGGGAGTCTTTTGGACATTCTGTTAGCTTCAATTTGAAAAAGCATCAACAACCAATCAATAATGGACAACAATTCGATGGAATTTAATACAGTTTTTTTAATTCAGAATTGGTTTTAGTTCGTTATTTTCAGCGAAAATAAATTTATTTTCTATTGATTTATAGAAAATTTTTCGTTAACTTCAAATTTTTTGTGGTACCCAATAAAGGAAAATGCAAAAAAAAAAAAAAAAAATCAACAAACAATCGAGACCCTATATTACAAGTCTTTTTTTAAAAAAAAAAAAATTTAACGATCAATACTTTTAATATCTTTTCCTTCGTCTTTATTATTATTATTATTATTATTTTTTATTATTTCTCTCTTGTTCTCACCTTCCCCATGTAGAAGGACTCAGAGGCCATTTGTAGTCTTACTAAGTTGCGTTATTGCACTTGAAAATTCAAGCCCGAGATTTCACGAACCTTTTGTAGTTGGTGGCATGTCAAAGTCTTACGGTGAAAGTAGTTTTGATTTATGCGTTCACAATTTTCCTGGAAATTTATGTAAGCCTCGAACTTATATGGATTTTCAGGAACTTGCATCAAAGATTCTCTAATCGAATTCTGTTTAGGGTTAAAAGAGGGAGATGGATATTTACGTGAACAAATGGTAAAATAAAAGACACATAAATAATGTGTTGCAATATTTTAACTTCAATACAATGTAATGATGATGCGCGCCAGCAATTATGTGGTGTCATTAACAACTATATTTGTTGTATGGAATTAAAGCATTCTAAAAGTTGTTCTAATTGACAATTGAACCCTTAATTCTTAATTACCAATTGGATTGATTAGGAGTCAGGTCATATAACCTTTGATTATCAGTAAGGCTTTCCTTTTCTGTACTAAAATGGAAGACAGGTGTGAGTTTCCTTATATCCTCATATGGTCACTATATTATATTCATTTGAGGGGATCCCCCAAACTTCTGATCCCAGAATTGTCTTGTCTGATAAATGAAACTCGAACTTTTTGTTTTCTTAGACGTCTTCATCAAACTCCTCTTTTTCTTCTGTTTGTGTTTTTTTTTTTTTTTTTTTGTTTGGTTTAAATCGTTGTTGACACTAAATCGTGCGCGAGATTCAACTTAGAATAGATGTGGCGTCTTAATTTTAACTCCTTTAAGATGAAGTAGGTGCAAGATGCACACAAGTTAAGTGGATTAACTCCTTTAACCCCTCGTATCCCATTATCATGTTGCCCTCGAAGCTTTGAAAAAAATAAAAATAATAAAATAAAAAAACATGAATTCTGAGTCACGGCATGTACAAACCATAACATTTTATTAATTTTTTTTTCTTGAAATTGAAAATTATGTTGGAGGTTTGTTCTATCCTACATCTCCAATGTGTAACGCCGGTCAATGCTTCTCCCCAGTTTGTGGACAATGACACTGCATTTTCCGCAGATGAGGAGGACACAACAGGCTGCCCCTTGTGCATGCATGACCCAGTTTACACTTCTAGAGTCTGCCCTACATTATTATAATAAAAATTAACGTGCATAAACTAAAATCACCCAGAACCCTAATAATGCATTCAAATTTCAGAGCTTGGAAATAATAATAAACCTCAAAAAGAAATGATTAACTTAAAAAAAAAAGAAGAGAAAAAAAAAAGAAGAAAGAGAAGCACATTGATTGATAATAATTATGATTTTTAAAACATCTAAAAAATACACAAAATTATAAGAAAGAAAGATAAAAAGAGCTTTTTTTTTTTTGGACATTTGGTTCTATTATTCTAATATTTAATGTGGTTAGAAGTCATAAAAACTGACTTGATTTGAATAATTTAATTTAATTTATTCAAAACTCTATTCAATTTTATTCATATGGATTAAAAATATTAATGATCTTCTTTCAAAAACAAAAAAAGTTAATGACTTATAATTCAAATTGCTTGAAATTGAAATAATTTAAAATTTAAATAACTCAAATTGAAATGATCTAAAACTTAATTGACTTAAAGTCTTATTAATCTAAATAACCACAATTCAAAACTTGAATAATTTAAGTCCAAAATTTTAAAAATTCAAATTTTAATTTATTTAAAATTTGATGAACCTAATCCTTAATGTATTTAAGGTTGGATTAATTTGAAACCTAATGATCCAAAACTTGTAATATTAGAGAACCAAATGATTGAAGACTTGATAAATACTAAGTTAAATAAATTCAAATTTTAATTAACTTATAATTTAAAATACTTTAAACTCAAACGATCATAAATCCAAAATAATTCTACTTAAAACAAACCTAATCCATCCATTTGCCACAACTAATTGAAGGCTCTCCCAAAATTGATGCAAACAAATTTAGAAGCATTATAGGTTATTTATTGTGTCTCTTAACCTCCAAACTTGACATCATGTTCTATGTGGGCATGATATCTAAATTCATGCATAGTTTTACTCTTACATACCTTAAAACAATAAAAAAATTTGTTGAAATATATTAAAGGCACGATTGATGTTGAAAGAATAACAAGACTCAAATTAAAGAATTACACTAATAATAATTAGGTAAGGTCAGTGGAAGACATGAGGGGCATATTTAGGTATGTTTTCTCTCTTAGTTTAGGTGTATCTTATTGGAGCAATAAAAAGCAGTTCATAGTAGCTCAATTCACAACTAAAATAGAATATATAGTGATTGCATTAGTTGTGAAGGAAAATCTTGACAAACTTAAAAGTTGGAATAAAAGGAAGCAACAAGTATATATTGTGACAATTAGTCAATCATTATCATTTCTAGTAACTTTGTGGTACCAAATACTTTAAAATAAAGTTTCATTTTATCAAAAAAAAAGTGTAAGAGAACAAAAAAGTAGAATTAATATACTATACTTTCAAGGAATAATTTGTTGATATATACTAACTAAATGATTACAAAAGTGCAAATATAAGAAACAAAGAAAGAATTTGGGCATGCAAAGCAATAGCACTAAGGAAGAGAGATGTTGATACTACTGCTTCGCTTATCAAGCTGAGTTCCAGCTCTTGTTGCAACAACATTCCCTCCAATCTTCAAATGACATTTGATGGTTGAAGATGACTTACAAAGCAAGCCATACAGTTGCTTGGTTGAGTTATTTTGCTGTAATTATGTGTTTGAATTTGGAATCTTTTGAATTAGTGGAATGCTTAGCTAATTAAACAATCATTTCAACTTGTAAACTTTGGTAATATTTAAATTTGAATTATAAAATTCAAATATATACATCAAGGCCCTCCTTCATAAACGTATAGAGCTTATTTTCAATGAATTAAGACTGTTATGCCGAGAGAGATCCAGTTGATTCACCTTTCTCTCGTCTTCTGAATTGCTTCTGTTACAAGCTATTAAAGAGCAATCCCTTCATTTTATTCAATACCAACAATAAGAACAAAGCCCTTAGCCCTCGGCATCCGGAGGAAACGAAATAAGGCTTCATGGGAAACAAGTAAAACGTCATCGGTCAATTTTTCCGCTTGAGTAGGATATGCACTTCAGTAATATGTAGGCTTGACTCTTCCAATATGAGGGCCTTTTCAGCAAGTTTGTTGGAGAAGTAATTGAATATTTGATCCACAGTGTTGATGTCTCCAAACTGCTTCCTGAAGAGTCCTTCACAAACAGCTCTCAAAGGCGGAACAAAATGCTCTGGAGCTGACTTTCCGCGTGACGTTGGAATTTCTCGTGTTTCCATTTTTTCAATACTAAAGTGCCCATTTCCCTTTATAATTTCTTCCAATTCCTTCGGTTCTGCAAAGTATTGGGGCACGTTGAAGGTATCCACCTTTTGTTGACTAAGCACTCCCTAGGAGGACAACAAATTAAAGATTTTATGAAAAAACAAACTTCTATTAGTTACTACCCAAAAACCAAAACACAAAAAAAAAAAAAAAGGAAAAAAAAGGACCAAGAGTATTATGGAGTAGTTTATTTTCTTCCTTGCTTCAAAAAATTCCTCAATAACCTTAAATTATTAAGTAATGATTATATGAGAATGTCCTATTGTATTGGCATGTGAGATAAACAAATAAAAAATAGACAACTAGTTTGTAAGACCCATGTATGGGAGATTGACTTTTGATAGCAACTTAGTGGAAGAATCTATCCATAGAAAATAGGATTCAGTTGTTAACTTAAATTAAGAACTTATATACATGTTAAATTTTTATTAGATTTTCTTACCAGGTCATGCTGACATGGTGGGACAGCTGCATCTCATATATTTTCTAGATTATTTATTCTAAAACTGAGGTATAAGATTTATTTATCTATATGGGCTCTCTGGTCTTTTTCTTAATAAAGTGTAAGAAATTCGTGAAATTTCCCAATTTCCCGAAAAAAAAAAAAAGACAAAAAAAGTAACAGAAAGGCCTCTTACCATCCTAGCGAGGTCGTCCAGGGAAGATCCGAGAATCTCATAAATCTTACCAGCTAAAGTCTGGTAAAAAAGGACTCCGTCAGGAACACCAGGGGTTAAAATAACCATCAATCCTCCACCCACAATTTCCTCTGCCCTAGCATCTAGAAAAACATCAATATCATTCTTAAACTGGGCTGAATAAGCAACAGCAGTCTCTTTTGCTCGTCCACTGCAGTGTATGCTTCCCTTATTCCACGCTGGAGACTTACTGTCAACAACTCCTGCTGGAACCTTAGAAAGCCAGACTAACGCAAAAGAGGAGTGTGCAAAATGGAGAGATGACTTGGGGAATAGACGGGTATAAAAGCTTCCAGGCACGCCAGCAGCAAAGTAGCAGGACTTCTGGTATGAAGGGAGGGCTTTGAAAAGAGTGTTGAAGTCATTTCCCGTGAGATCGCTGAAGAAAACTTGAAATTCCAGTGGTGGTGAGGCTGGGTGGTGCTGGTAATTATATTTGGCTTCCACAGCTTTTATGACGTTTTCCACTGCAAAGAACGTATTGGGTCCAACAGAACAGCCAAAATCTGCAACCCGGAATGCGTTGTTGGAGTTATTGCCAAAGCCAAGGCTATCAAAATCAAGCTTGTCCATAACGCCTTCATCGATCAGTCGCTTCCCAGCATCCACCCCTTCTCTCTATATTGTATTAAATACATGCTCAAATAACCTCTCTTTGATCAATAGATAACGTGCAGCAGTGAAGGAATTCCTTTTATTTTCTTGGGGCAAATGGGGAAATTTTATTGGAAATTTGACACAGAATATAGATTAACCAGGAAAGTGAAAAGGGAATAACCAGCTAGAGTTAGGAAGGAGAGCAGCTTTGTTTCCCGAGTGACCAGGGTTGGTTTTTTGGCCGAGAGAATTCCGATAATATAGGTAGAAAATTCAGCAAGCCGACATGGAAAAGCGCATTTTAAGATCACCCGAAAAGAAATTTAGTATCAATGGACGCGTTTACTTAGTCCTAAGATACCTTGCTGTAAAGGCCATTTACCATATTAGCCAAAAAAAAAAAAAAAAGGGAAAAGAAGTGTACCTGGACGTTAGAGTTCTGAGAATAGCTGCGCGGGCCATCTCCACCAATCATGGTATGCGATTCCTGCTCTAATTTTATCTCCTGATAGTTTGCCATTTTTATTCTTGCAACCAGTTTTTCTTCTGTTTTGGTTTCTGTCCCCAACACATTTCGTTTGTTTGATCCTAAAACCAATTCAACAATCAACTAAATCCTAAAGAAAGAAAATATGTTCTTGGGTTGAATTTTCTTCGAGAAAGGTATTGGCTCTTTGTAATACACAAATGAAAAACACCAAGGCTGGCAGCATACATATACCCAGAGCTCAAAATGTATTCATGATGTGAAAGCGACTTATGTACATGAAAGATGCCCGAGGTGACCTCATTGATGAACTAAGCAATGACCAAAAGAAAATGTGAAATAAGCAAGAAACGTTAAAATCCTGAAAAGGGCTTTCATTTCTGGGTACAAAGACCATCTACAGTAAGCAAGCTCAATTTGATGCACCCTCTACTTGCGTGCGTGTATAAATGCTATATTATTATAATTATTAACAAATAATGGTAAGATTATAAATATACATTTAATGTATGTTATAATAGTGTATTGCAAAATTGTATATAAGATATGTCAAATTAATCGAGTACATGTGATGAATTTTTAATTTATATTATTGAACTAAAACAAAAGAAATATTTGTTTGACTATACGTAAATAATGCTTAAATATCGATCACGACGCGAACGCAAGGAAACAAGTTCGTTAGCATTCTTAAACTCTAGTTAATATCGATCAACCGTATCCAATAATGTATAAATATGACCAGGGGAAAATCTTTTTGTTTTACTAAACAATCGGAAGGCATATACGGCGTAAATTCCTAAGTTTTTTTTAACCCTTTTTTTCCTATTTAAGACTTTTGGGATTTTTTTTCAATTAAAAAATTGCAAATATACATCATTAAAGGTATATTCTCATATTTTGTAATTTACTCTACAAGTCGAAAAACAGTGATTCTTTTCAGAGATAATAATAATAATAAAAAAACTAAACCTTAAAAAGGCATCCGCTGCTATTATTCTCCTGTTTATGTTTATTCAAATCTTTTCATTGAATTTGCTTCATTATTATATGGCACAATTTGTGGAGATCGTGTTTGCTTAGCTTTTATTCAATTGAATTTGATTATACTGGTCAAATTTTTGACTAATTTCTTTTTTGGCTGCACTAAGAAATATTTAAAATTATGTTGTCATTTCTTTAACACACACACACACACGACTCCTAATTTTCTACCTTCTTCAACTACCCTTTCTTGATTCTTCTGTGAAATTGAACATAGTACCTTTTTTTTTTTTTTTTTTTTGAATTAACTATGTATTGAATTCTTCTCCTTGCGTATTTTTCAACACTCTATCTGGATACAGTTATCAGCTACCGGCTTTCCAGGGACCACATCATGGACAAAAGCAAACGCATGAATCAAGGAAAAAGAAAACAGCTGCTGATTGTTGACAATTCGACTTCAAACATGGCTGCCATTGACTTTGGTATGTTCTCCTTGCAGGCATATGGAATGCAATAATTGCTTATTATTTTACTACTAAGAAGAATTGTCTTTCCTACGTTATAAACAATATTTTCTAAGGAAAAGTATTTATTTATTAGTTATTATTATTATTATTATTTAAAATCAAGAATGGCATGAGCAACTAATTATTTTCGCTATTTTTGGCATAGTTGGGAGAGTTATAGGATATTGTTAAAGGTATGGAGCGTAAATGGGGGAGCAGGCATTATGGGATGATAATTGGAAATAGAGGTAAGTAATAGTATTCTTAAGGTGACGTCTAATAGTTAAAACTTTTTTTTTTAAAAAAAAAAACCTACATAAACCAACCTATTCAAGAGAAATCCAGTTCAAATGTGTAGAAATGGGAGTCTGAAATTCATAGACGAAGAAGAGCTAACCTCCCATATAACTCGTGACAAGAAGAAAAAAAAAAAAAAAAAAGGAAACGAAAGAATTCATGTCTTTCATCTTAGTGTGGGCCTGATGGAAAAAGGGCCCAAAGCTCCTTGGCGAGAATGACTAGTCCACGCATACAGATAGGACGATATGGCAACTGTTATAGCTCTGGGCTGGGGCTCTCCATCAGACAGAGAAAAAGGTTGAGGGAGAGGGGTTTGCGTTGGTCTTGCTGTTCAGGTTGAAACAGAATGGTGAGTTGGTCTTTTTGGTTAAATTTTTCAGTACGGCGTCAGGTTGCCGTTTGCTCCTGACTTTAGCTGACAAGAAAAATATTTTTGAGCTACTTAATCAGAAAACTGATAAACAAAAATCCAAAAGGTAAAAATAACAAAAGTGAAAATTCCAAAAATTATAAAATTTATAAATTGAAAAACGTTTAGATTTTTCTAAAATTTTTCGACTTTTAAGTTTTAGGGGTTTTGTAATTTTAATTTCTTTTTTTTTTTTTGGTTTTTGGATTTTTATTTATGAGTTTTAAATTTTTTGATTTATAATTTTCTAACGGTATTGAATTTTTAAAAATATTTTCAAATTTTATTTTGAGTTTTTGAGTTTTTTTTTAATTGGATTCTTTTAAAATTTATATATTTTTGATAATTTTTAAAATTTTAAAAAAATTCAATTTTTTTTTTAAAATACTATGTTATAAAAAATGATAACGTGCTATCTAATTAAACACTGAACAACCAAAGTAATATATTGATGTGACATATTTAATAATAAACTAACGAACAAATAAAATCAAAACCCTTAATGCGTAAAGGATAAGAAACTATATTTGAAAAGGGGAAAAAAAAAAAAAAGACAAACGTAGGACGAAATTAGATTTTTTCTTTTTTCTTTTTTTTTTTTCTAAAAAGATTAATTCTCGGGTCTTTTTATCTGTCAACTTTGGATTCATGTCTGCATACAGATGCCCAATTTTATTCCACCATTATAGCCTTTAAACTGGGTTCTAGCACATGGAAACCAAGTGCTGACTTATTAAAGAAAAACGAAGTCGAGTAAAATGGCAGGAATGAAGCATTATTCCATTTTTATAATTGTTTTTCGCTTGTATATCTGGCATTTCTGTCTAAGTTGCATGTGATTGGAGGCTGGACCTAGATCAACCCATCGATCGCCCCAAAACGTGAAATTTAAAATCAATATCGTCCTTTTCTTTTATTTATTTTCCTACTCTGAAGTACAAACAAATCTCCACCCGAAGCCCCACAACACACTCCATGCAAATCACAAGCTGTTGGTTCCCTACATCAATATCCTTACTTCTCTAAAACAGGATAAATAGCTCAAATCTCAGCAAATAGCACACCACAACCAGGAAGCATAAAGGACTTTTTTGCAACAAACTTTGCTTGAAATGTCGCCTCTTGCCCTTCCAAGCTAGATTAGCCCCACACACCTCCATGTCCATTCATCACCTCCTCAACTCCTAACATTTGCTCGTCAACGTGATTATGCAAGTGGCATCAAATGAAGTTTTCAATAAATTAATTAGCCGGCCTCACACATATTCTTTCCAGCAAACGTCGGGAACAAAGTGAGTATATTCATATATACATCTGTGTGCGTGCGCGCGCGCCCGCGTGTAATCGATTGAAATTATATGTTCGGAACAGGAGTGGCAAGGAGAAAGATTACCGTAGAGAGAATCTCTAAGACAACGACACGGTATCATTAATCTTTTTGTCATGTGTATGTATATATATATATATATATATATATATATATTATAAATCGTATATGTTGTTCATCTGATTCAACCAGAACTTGCATGCATGTCTTTGATATAGGCGATCTACGCGTCTCTTGGTCAGAAATAGGAACTGCATTACATTAGTATGGAAGCTGCTTTCTCCACATATTCAATGTCTTCAAAGGAAGGAGAAGGGAAAGACGATGAAGTGGCTCTAAAATGGGCTGCGCTTGAAAGGCTACCCACAAATGATCGGCTGAAGAAAGGTTTGTTGACAATAACTGAAGGTGGAGCTACCGAGATCGATATTCACAACCTTGCATTCCCAGTAAGGAAATGTCTTCTCGATAGGCTAGCGGGAGCTGCTGGGCAGGATAACGAGAAGTTCTTGTTGAAGCTCAAGAACCGCTTGGATAGGTATGTTTCAGATCAGAGCTATATAATAATTGATGTATACTATGCCTTCCTGATTCTAACAGGCATAACACTTCATCTCAATTCATATTTCTTTCCAACTGATTCTTGTTGGAATTCAAAACTAGGAATTTCAATCCTTTAGAGGGTTGTTGAAATATCAAAAACACCAAAAAAAAAAAAAAAGTGTTAATACTAATACAATTGCTTAACATTATTTACTATTAGAAAGTATTAATTAATTTTTCGATGAGTCGAGCCTGCAACAATCACAGGATCATTCTATTGAAACTTCTAGTTTTTAATAATTGATTAGCGATGTGGAATTGATGTTTAAACAAGGCATATAATAGCAATAATTAGTGAATTCTGCGTGAAAAAAAAAAAAACCATCAATTCACATCGCATTTCAAACTAAAACTATTAGACAGTGTTAATAACTTTAATATTATTGAGTAAATTTCTCTTAGTATTATTCGCTTAGTTTGGCTTGCAATCTGTGGTACAAGTTATTTAAATAACATTGCACGAGAGCCATAGATTTTTCCCTCTTTTTTATTTATTTTTTTTAATTCTCCGTTCATTGTCCCCAGCCTCGCTGTTTACTTTGACTTGCTAGCTGAAAAGGTGAGAGATTAGGATTCTGTATGGTTGTAATAATTTTACCAGATCGACAGTTTGATTAAAAAATCAGTAATAATTTAGTTTGGTTTGCTTAAAAAAAACCAAATGAGACTAAAATGAAAAAAGAAATTACTCCATTCGATTGACCTAAATGAAACCGTCCAATAAATTATATGTATTTTTGTTAGAAAATTTATTTTTTGTTTTTCTTAAGAAAATTGTATACGATTATATTTTATGAAGAATGAATACATAAATACATACATAAATATAATATGTATTCTTAATAAAGTACTATAATTATTTTATTTATTTTTATATAATATAAAAATATTAATTATTATTTTTTATTAAAAAATGACTCGTTGGTCCGACTGTCGATCAACGGTTAGATCGATAATTAGCATTTTTTTTTTTCAATGATGGAATCTGTATTGACTTTTTCGTTGGTTTAACAAAAGAAACGAAATATCTCCTAATTTTCACATGCAAAAATAGGATAAATGAGAAAAACAAATACATTATGACAAATAATAATAATAATAATAATAATAATAATAATAATATCGTTCTTGAATTTTAGCCAACCTTTAATTTTCTGGTCGTTGTTTGTACTATTAATTTGATGCAATACTCTTATTCTAATATTATTTTATCATAACGTTAAAATCTAATATAAAGTCAAAATTTTCTATTTATTATTTTTTGTCTAATTATCCTCAATGTAATCTTCAAATCTCGTTCGACTTTCAATTTATTTTCAAAATTAATGTTAATTATTTACATGCAATCAAACCTAACCATTTATTTCTTACGCACAAAAAAAAAAAAAGGCTGAAGTTGGGTTGCTTCAAGTCATTTTTTGACACCAATAAGTTTGGTTTTATTGTTTTGACTAATATTACCGACGAACTTTCCCGCTTGTCAAATTTCTTAGAGTTGGACTTAAGCCTCCAACAATTGAAGTTCGATTTGAGAAGCTGTGTGTGGAAGCACAAGCTTACGTTGGAAGCAGGGCCTTGCCTACAGTCATCAACTTCTATGTCAACATAATACAGGTATATTGATTACTTGGTGCTATTCCATTTTACAATATGATGGCCCCTCAATTTTTATTTTCCCATTTTTGTTCCTTTGGATAATGATGGTATAGCGTGACGTTTCTTTTTGATTCAAAGGGTTTCTTGAATTACCTTCATGTCATCCCAAGTAGAAAGAAGAATCTGTCTGTCCTAAAAAATGTCAGTGGAGTCATCAAGCCGTCAAGGTTGGATCAACTAAACATGCTGGGCTCTTAATTCAGATTTGAAAACTCAATCATTGGTTGGCAACTTCTTATGTTGTTAGTATGCTTAATGCAGAATGGCATTGCTTCTTGGTCCCCCAGGTTCTGGTAAAACCACACTCCTCTTGGCATTGGCTGGAAGGCTTGATCCTAAACTAAAAGTGAGGAAAAATTAAGCCATTGCAGCTTTATATATTTAATGCGAATGAATATTTAGTTTACTGATTCAATTTTGCATGTGTTGAAATCCTGTTACAGGTTTCTGGTCGTGTGACTTACAATGGGGATACTATGGATGAATTTGTACCACAAAGATCAGCAGCCTATACCACTCAACATGACGTCCATATAGCGAAGATGACAGTGAGGGAAACTTTGGCTTTTTCAGCAAGATGCCAAGGTGTTGGACCCCGATTCGGTAAGTGTGCTAATCCATATTTTGTGATAAGTTCTTCATGCCATAGTTTCGTTGAGCCAAATTCAGTTGGAGTATATTAATTATTAAACCTTGACAATCTTCAGAGATGATAGCAGAGTTACTGAGAAGAGAGAAAATGTCGAATATTATGCCTGATCCTGATCTTGACGCCTTTATGAAGGTAAAGCGTGATCTGAAAGTTTAAGCCGATTATAAAAGCTTTGTTAAAAATGGTGCACTGTTCCTGAACCTATGTCTTGTGATTTGATAACTGAAATTGAAGTCATGTTCATGTTTCCTCCAGCTATTTTCATAAATTCTTCCATTAGCACTCCAAATTATTAATTTAACTGTCTTTTTGGAGAAGTTATGGAGAATAACCATGTCAGAACAAATAGACTGAAAGGAAACAAATTTCACTGTCTTTTTTTTTTTTTTTTTAGGCTGTAACAACCAAAGACCAGGAAGTCAACATTATCACTGACTATATTCTCAAGGTAAACTGAACACAACATTCTCCATATCAAATCAACAAACTTTGGGAATCTTAAGTCAATGTCAATTAGTTCAGATTGTGCCTTCTAAAATTGCAGATGCTGAGGCTAGAAGAATGTGCAGATACCTTGGTGGGGAATGAAATGTTGAGGGGTATCTCTGGAGGAGAAAAGAGGCGCCTTACAGCAGGCAAAAAAATCTGAACAAATCCATTATCAACTGCTGAAAAAAATACAGCTTTTATTACTTAGTATATGCAAATGTTTGAAGATATCAAAAAACCTTGTTCTTGTAGGTGAGATGTTGGTTGGACCAGTTCGAGCATTGTTAATGGATGAGATTTCTACTGGCTTAGACAGCTCAACAACTTTCCAAATTGTGAACTCGTTAAAGCAATGCATTCATATTCTCAATAAAACCGTCGTCATTTCCTTGCTACAACCTGCACCGGAGACTTATGACCTGTTTGATGACATTATTCTCCTAGCGGATGGTCAAATTATCTACCAAGGTCCCCGTGAAAATGTGCTCGAATTTTTTGAATATGTAGGCTTCAAGTGTCCTGAGCGAAAAAATGTAGCTGACTTCTTACAAGAAGTAAGCATGGATATGGTTACTTTTATAGTCTCATATTTTGGATTTGTTATTTCAATCAAAAGGATATCTCTATATGTGAGTCCTCACCTTTTGTGCTCTTGAACATGAAATAATTATAGGTGACATCTTGGAAGGACCAAATGCAGTATTGGGCACATGAGGATCAACCTTACAAGTTTGTAACAGTTGAGGAATTTGTTCAGGCATTTCAGTCATTCCACGTAGGACGAAGCATAGATGATTATCTGTCAACTGAATTTGTTAAGGCCAGTGGTTATCCAATTGCTTTAGGAACCAGAAAATATGGTACTGGAAAAATGGAGTTGTTTAAAGCTTGCTTTTGTAGGGAATACCTGCTTCTGAAGAGAAATTCCTTCGTTTACATCTTTAAGCTCATCCATGTCAGTACTCACTAGTATTCTCATTGAGTTATATTTTGGCTTGTGAATTTTCATCATGTGGATTAATCGTCTTGTTTGTTTGCTTTTTTTTTTTTCTTTTCTTTTCTCTACTTCTAGATCGCTGTATTGGCCATAATTACGGTAACAGTCTTCTTGAGAACTGAGATGCGCCAAGATTCAGTCTTTGATGGGGAAACCTTTGTAGGGGCTCTGTTCTATTCTATAATGATCACAATGTTTAATTGTATGCCGGAGTTATCCTTAACCATTGAGAAGCTACCTGTGTTTTACAAGCAAAGAGACTGCCTATTTTATCCTTCCTGGGCATATTCTCTTCCCTCATGGATCCTCAAAATCCCTATGACATTTGTGGAAGCAGCTGTTTGGGTGTTCCTTACTTACTATGCCATTGGGTTTGATCCTAATGTTGGGAGGTAGGAATCGCATGGCATACCGCTCATACATTTTTCTTTGAAGTTGTAAAGAGCAATGTCTCCCCATCCAGTGGATAATAACAGAAATTGTAATTTCTACAGGTTGTTTAAACAGTACCTTCTGCTCATTTTGGTTAGCCAAGTGGGTTCTGGAATATTTCGATTTGCTGCTGCGGCTGCAAGGAATGTGGTTGTTGCTTTTACCTTTGGAGCATGTGCACTGCTCTTGCTTTTTACTTTGAGTGGCTATGTTCTGTCTAAAGGTATTATTGTCGAGAAAATTTGATTTCAGTATTGCTCCTTTTCCTTGATGAAACCTTAAATGCTCCATGTTTTAAATTTTTGTGGCTTGCCTTAATACTTCAGATAGCATAAATAATTGGTGGATATGGGGCTACTGGATGTCACCACTAATGTATGCCCAGAACGCGATTGTAGTAAACGAGTTTCTTGGGAGAAGCTGGAGCCATGTAATTTTCTTCAAGTCGCCTTCTACTACTTGTCACTATGAAGTCAATGTATGGGACTAACATGTATTTCTTACCTTTCTCTTGTGTTTCTTTCTTTCTTTTTTTCCCCTTTTCCTTTTCCAATGCAAAGATTGCTCCAAATTCAACAGAATCACTGGGAATTCAAGTTCTGAAGTTTCGGGCATTCTTCACAGAAGCATACTGGTATTGGATAGGAATAGGGGCATTGCTTGGATTTGTACTTCTATTTAACTTCTGCTTCACTATGTCTCTTGCTTTGCTAAATCGTAAGTATTCTAACATATTGATTTCATTCCCCCCAACCGAACACATATGCTGTAACTTCCAAATAACGTCATGCAGCATTTGATAAGCGCCAAGTTGTATTTCAAAATACTGAAAATACCAAGCCTGATGACAATATCGGAAGAGATCACCAAAAAAGTAACCACAGTTAGTAGAATTCATTCGCAAATATGTTTCAATTGCTACTTATTGATGGTTATTTTAGTGATTAGAAATATAATTATTTCAATTGACCAGCAGAGAGTGCAGATGCACATGGGAAAGATAACTTACATGGTTCCGTAAGAATAGAGGCCATTGATATGGAGAAGCATGCGGCCAAGAAAGGAATGGTTCTCCCCTTTGGTCAACATTATATCACCTTTGATGAAATCATCTACTCCATTGACATGCCGAAGGTATGCAAAGTTTCAAATTATGATACACTTACAACATGATTTCTAGACAGACAATTCTTTATGCAATCAAACTGAATTTTACAGGAAATGAAAAATCTAGGCGTCCTTGAAGATAAATTGGTTCTCTTGAAGGGGCTGAGTGGTGCTTTTAGGCCAGGTATTCTCACGGCTTTAATGGGTGTTACTGGTGCTGGAAAAACGACTCTACTGGACGTGCTTGCCGGTAGGAAAACTGGTGGACATATTGAAGGGAGCATCACAATATCTGGATACCCAAAGAAGCAAGAAACCTTCGCAAGAGTTGCAGGTTATTGCGAGCAAAATGACATTCACTCTCCACATGTTACTGTCTATGAATCACTACTTTACTCGACTTGGCTCCGCCTACCCACTGAGGTTAATATTCAAACCAGAATGGTAAGCATGCAATCGAAGGTCTTTGACAACCTGTGGCTTGCATGAAAGCTTAAAATTCTTTTCTCCTAACCTGTTTTTTCTGTTTTAGATGGCTCACACTTCACAACAACATTAATGAGTTTGAGATGCTTTATGACATGGTATTCCTAATCTAGTAAAGACTCTCGTTGGGCATTGTGACATTTTTTTGTTAGCCATTTCTACCGCAACTCTTACTTTTTGTTGTATGCACATCAAAAAAATGGAGTGAGCCTTGTTGCTCCTAAATACAAGAAAATAATGGATAAAAATTTGAACCGTGCAAACGAAGTCCAAGAAAAATTAGGAACAAACAGACTTGCTGTCTGCAACTAAAAATGGTAAATGTAAAGCTGGTCAAATGCTTGGCTGAACAGAGGATTTCTGTTAAAAACCCAAAAAAAAAAGAAAGACTGTGTGAAGGGCCTTACCTCAACATAGCCTGACTTCTATGCTGGCATGAATTGGTTATAGACATTCGTTGAGGAAGTCATGGAGCTTGTGGAGCTGAGCCAATTAAGGCAAGCACTAGTTGGGTTGCCCAGTGTAAGTGGTCTCTCTACCGAGCAACGCAAGCGACTAACTATTGCTGTTGAGCTAGTGGCCAATCCCTCCATTATATTCATGGATGAGCCAACTTCAGGGCTAGATGCAAGAGCTGCTGCAATTGTTATGCGAACCATTAGGAACACCGTGGACACTGGACGAACAGTTGTATGCACCATCCATCAGCCAAGTATTGACATATTTGAAACCTTTGATGAGGTGAAAACTGTTGACGTATCTCTGAATTTATGTTGAGGTTTTGTCAACATTTGAAAGTCTCTTTTTTCTCAACCATGGCATTGCAGCTCTTTTTATTGAAGCGAGGTGGGCAAGCAATATATGCAGGGCCACTGGGACACCATTCTGCCCATCTGATCAAGTATTTTGAGGTATATCAATTTGGCTAAATGAAAAAAAAAAAAAATACAGATTCTGCACGCAGATTTTAACCATTTATTCATGCCAATAACTCATTAACTCATATGCCATGTTACCATTAAGGCAATTGAAGGAGTCTGTAAAATTAGAGATGGCTATAATCCAGCAACTTGGGTGATGGAAATTACCAATTTAACACAAGAAAAGGCTTTGGGAATAGATTTTGCTGCAATTTACAAAAGTTCTGAACTGTACAGGTATATTTACTAGTAATTTTGTCATATTTACTTGGACAAAGACATTAACCAGGTCTTAATCTATTGTTGGCACACAAAATTCATGCAGAAGAAACAAAACAGCTATTAAGGAATTGAGTGCACCAGCTGCTGGTTCTCAGGACCTTTATTTCCCTTCAAAATATTCGCAATCCTTTCTCAACCAAATTTTTGCTTGCCTATGGAAACAACATCGGTCATACTGGCAAAATCCATCATACACAGCTATGAGACTGCTCTTCACTATCTTTGTAGCTTTAATACTGGGAACAATGTTCTGGAACCTTGGCTCAAAAATGTAAGTGAAAGATAGTTACTAGAACAAAACAGAAGATGTTTGAGGGCTAATGGTTTGTCATTATATGCTAATTCCATGCCCTTGCAGGACAAGGCCACAGGATCTTTTAAATGCTATGGGTTCGATGTATGTTGCTACTCTTTTTCTTGGCATCCAAAATGCTCTGTCTGTGGCCCCAGTCGTGTTTATCGAGAGAGCAGTCTTCTACCGAGAGAGAGCTGCCGGGATGTATGCAGCCTTTCCCTACGCGATTGCACACGTAAGATTAAATCAAATCTGATAAATCGTACTTGTGCAAAATTTGCTGTTTTTTCTTACGAAATGATTATTTTAATTGCAGATCATAATTGAACTTCCCTATAGTTTTCTGCAAGCCGTGATATATGGAACCATAGTCTATGCAATGATGGGATTCGAATGGACTGCTCCTAAGTTCTTTTGGTATCTATTCATGAAGTATTTCACAGTATTGTACTACACCTTCTTTGGCATGATGACTTTAGCTTTGTCGCCAAACCAACACGTTTCAGCAATTATTTCCTCTGGATTTTACGCAATGTGGAACATGTTTTCTGGCTTCATAATCCCTCGAACGGTGAATATTTCTTGCTCCAATGCTATGTTTCATCTGGGGTGTGATCATACTATAAGCTAACTCTGACTTTGCATATCTCTGTTGGTTTTAAACAGAGGACCCCTGTGTGGTGGAGATGGTACCTTTGGGGATGCCCAGTGGCATGGACATTGTATGGATTAGTTGCGTCACAATTTGGAGATATAAAAGACACACTAGAGACAGGTCAGACGGTCGAGGAATTCATTAGAGAATACTTTGGTTTCAGGCAGGATTTTCTGGGTGTAGCTGCAGCGATGGTGGTTGGTTTTGCAGCGCTATTTGCTTTTGTATTTGCCATTTCTATCAAGAAATTGAATTTCCAAAGGCGATAGACATGATTAAAAATGTGCAAACGTGTTGAAACATTGTGCAATGATATTTAACAAAGTTGCAATAGAAGACAATGCTCTTCAAATCCAGATGCTCTGTTAAACCGCTACTAGCTAAAGGTACTCATGTGAAACTTAAAAATTTGGATTCATTTGGTCGTCTTCTAGGACAGAAGGGCCCCAAGTTTTCCTCTGCCTGATCAATGATCTACTCATTCACGCCTGCCTTCTTAAGGAAAATAATCTGTGAAATCAAAGTAGTTGGTTTGTATTATGCAGGTGATTAAACAACTGACCAAGAAACTATACGAGTCAAGGTTCGAATTTCTCGGTGACTTTGTCAGATTTTCGAAGGAGTTGGATCCATAACAACTGCACACAATACAAGTTGTCAAATGGCGCAATAAACCGCGTGTACATTTGTCCTTTTCGCCTCGACGCCTACTTCACAACCCCGTATTCTGCTTTACATGCTCCTTCTGTAATGGCAACGGACCAAACCTTCCGCGGGTAGATCGTCCTCACATCTTGGGTAGAATGTTTGTTGGGTAGAGGGACGTTTTGCTATTTCTTGCCTGTTATATTTTTATTACTTCTCTAGATGTTATCCATACCCTTGTTTAGGAAGCCTGTGGGACAGGAGAGTTTTACTGGCTGGAGTTTTCAACTGATTGATAACGCTTCTATTTCCTTTTCCGTTCAACGAATATTTTTCAAAAAGAGATATTAATATAATTTTTTTTTTTTTAACAACAACAAATTCCGTAGACGGTCTTGGAATTATGGACGGGGGGAGCATTTCAAATCATCGTGTCTATGAATATGAAAAAGAAAGATCATGTTCGTTTGGGTGACTTGACTGTAAAGGTGCGATTCAAATGGAATAACATGTTAGCAGCGTTGAGGTCCGACCCCTGGATTCGTCTATTAATTCTAGAGTTCCTCGTCGTGGCTGATTAAGCTTCTCGAGGTAAAATTCCAATTTTTAGGACTAAATTTAAATATTAACAAATGATGATTTTTTTTTTTTAAAATTTTCCTCCATTCTAATATCCCTTTAGGTTAGCTCCTAACTTATCCACTTGACGTGCTTATCCTTATTTTTAAGGCAAGAATCTCTCGATTTTATTATCCACGTAAATGTCTCTCTAACATGCTCCTAAATCCGATATTCCCGGACGTTGACCTTTTGCTTAAATTTTAATCTCTAGAATATTTTTGTTTGATTTCTCAAAATTTAATAACCAATCATATATGTTTGTGCCATATGCGTAAGCTTACGTACATGGATAAAATGGATGCTTGCCATAACCTTATTAATTCATTAAGTAAAAGGCGACCACGGAGTAGCTTTCCCGGCAAACCCCTCAAAAGTTTCCAGGTCGCTGCGGCAATGAATGCGTCCAACGCCCATTTGTCTCTCTTTCCTTTTATTTAAATTGCAGGTTCAACGCGTACATGCTTAAATGGCAGATTGTGTGCAATCATATCATCAATAGTTGAACAAACCACTGGTCGTGAGTCCGGCCTTGTAGGTTGTCATAGTAATGATAGATGATTTTTGTAAGTTTTGGAGTTTTTTTTTTTTTTTTATTCTGTTACAGCGATCTGATATTCAGCATAATTTTTCACTATGAGTATCATTTTGCGTTCCAATCTTACAAATGAAATAAAAAGATAATTGTTAAACAAATGAAATACCATAAGCTATAAGATAATTAAAACAAGTCATGGATCTGCACCAAAAAAAAAAAAAAAAATCATTAGTGGGCTTGCCTCAAAAACCTAGTGCATCACTCTCTTTCTTTTAAGCTATAATGCTTCCTAGTTGACCTGTACCCCAATATAAATGCCACAATCTTCGATCGTCGGCACTCCATCCATGTTCATCACCCTCTCAATTTCCCAATTCCCTTCCCCTCTCACTCTCTCAATTTGGTAGAAGACTTTATTGAATTCTTTTAGTCTTTGAATTTCGATTAATCTAAGTCGGTTCAAAACCACTGATGGGAAACTATGTGTCATGCAAGCTATCAGACCCAGTAGTGCTGCCCATAAGCTTGTCCAAGTCCACGAAAGTTGTCCTCCCAACAGGCGAAATCCGCAAACTCCAAGATCCCATCAAAGCCGCCGAGCTGATGCTGGAGTCGCCAAATTTCTTCGTCGTTAATGCCGGCACCATGAAAATAGGCAGGAGATTCTGTCCTCTCAACGCCGACGATGATCTGGAAAGGGCCAGTACATACATACTCTTTCCAATGCATAGAAAGAAGTCGGTTGTCACCGCAAACGACTTGGAGCAGCTATTGGTCTCTGCCAACTCTTTTATCAAACGAACTTCTAAAGGGGACACGTCGAGGGTGTTAATTGAATCTGTAGGGGAAGTTTCGCCGGATACGGCTGAGGGGAAGGCGGTGCCTAGGATGGTGTTAGAAGGTATTGAGGAGATTTCGATGTCAGAGTTTCGATATAGAATGTCCATGGCAAGGTCGAAGAGGCCATCGCTGGAGACCATACGGGAAGAGCCAAGTCCTTGTCAAGGCAATACCTTGACTTGGGAGTTCTTGGTAAAACTGAGGGACAGAAAAGAGTACATTTTGCACACAAAATCCTGTTCTTTTTGACAGTTATCCAAAGCATGGTATGAGTGACAGGAATTCACAGAAAAAGTGTAATCAAAGTTCTTACTTTGTAATCCTAATCCAAGAATCGTAATTTTCTCTCTGTATAGCCTCATATTACTTTTGCAGCGAAAATTGCGTCCACCTTCCATTTTTCTTATTAAATATTGGTTACCTACTACTTTGGTGATTTTATCACATCAGCCTAGGTTATGAAGATTTAGGAACAACATAGGTTATTATGTGTGATTAAGCTCTACCTAATGCTATTCTGTCCATAGAAAGAAGTCCATCAATGCTGTGGGGGACTATTTAGAGTTTTTAAATGCTTTTTAACCAGATACAGCATGTGGGGATTGTCATACATAAAATTATATTGGTGAAATGGTGGGGTATTACTTCATAGGTCTTGAATACAATATTGACAGATTATGACATAAAATTATAGGTTGGGTTTGGGTATTTGGCTAGATCTAGTTGATTGACAGGGATTTTGATGCCCAGTTGACTGGCAAACCTTTTTTCTTCTTCTTGTTTTTTGTTTTTTTTTGTCAAATTTAGATGAGGTATTTTGGAGCGAGCAATTAAAAGTTGAAACAGGCGATGAAACCTTTCAATATTATTTCCATCATACTTGCAATCCAATTTCTCTTAGTCACTGACATTGTAGCGAATGGACGGTGATCAAAATATTAATAATTAAGTTTCCAACCTTAATGCAAAAATCTAAAAGATTGTAGGCATAATATACAAATTTCTTTCTTTCTTTCTTTCTTTCTTTTTTATATCAAAAGGTTCCTCATTCTCATAAACTCCAAATTTCTTGCCAAAATTGGAAAAAAAATCTCGAAGATCAAACTTTAAATTTTCAACTATTAAGATATTTTTAAAAATAATTAAATTTAAATTTCTAACCGTTTTAAGTGACTTTAATCCAATTAGTGATATCATATATCACATCAAATAATGAAATCATATATTAATCACATCCAATTATGGTTTCACGAATTCTCGTAGGCCACCATCTCATCCTCGAGAGTGATCTTCCCACTTGGCCTTAGTGGATATTGATTTCTCTCAATTGATCATATGGCTTTAAATACACAGGCTCCCCTTATATCAAATGACGAGAGAGAATGCATGTGAAATTGACGAGCTGTTTGCTAGTTTACAAAGAGGTGGACGTCATGATGGACAACTGACTGGGGTGCAGCTATATAAGGTTGCTAATGAACTTCTAGGTGGATAAACCCCTTCTCACAAATTTTAAAAACAAAGAAGCATCGGGAGAAAACCAATGGGTGACTTTTAAATATGAATGGTTAATTGACCTTGTTACCGAAAATTAATACGAAGTAATAAAACGAAGAAGAAAATAACACCAGAATTTTACGTGATTCGGTCGATGTAACCTACATCCACAGAAAAGATAGAAGGAATACTCTTATTACCAAAAAAAGAATATATTACAAGAAATAAAGAATGCGCTCCTATTTCTCACTCTCTATCTCTCTCACTCATAGCCTCGTATGCCTCTCTATATATATATATACACAAAGGATAAAAAGAGTAATTTTAACTTATCTAAAATACAAGACATATTCTAACAGATCTCTACAAAAGTAAGAGGTTGGAGCATATTTACAAATATTGCAGTCAGAAGTGAGGGAAGATGGTGGATTGTCAAATTAAAGGGGGCTAAAATTTGGACTAACGATGTGTATTGGCCCCAGACATTTAGAAAACCTGCCATTTCTGGGGGTATAATTGACAGGGGAACAAAAGTGGTGAAGTGAAAACTCTCCCCCCCCCCTTGAGATGGGAAAGCGACAGATGTAAGGAGCCCATGCTCTTTGACCAGTTGAGCGGCAAGTAACGAGAAAGAACTTAGCTTCAATTACTTCATATTGCTCTAACTCCTAAGGCTGCCTTAATCTTTGAGAAAGGAAAATGGAGTTAGAATGAGAATACTTTTATTGCCCATGGCAAAAGTAATGCTGGTACTTATCAGGATTTAAAGGTTGATAACTTAACAAAAGGTATTCCACATTGAGAAAGCATAGACTAATAATGTTAGGCAGGCGGCAGAGGGAGCTTGCCTTGAGATAACCCTTAAACCTACAATCTCCTCCACAAAAAGAACTGAAAAGAGAGAGATCAGAAGCAATAAAGTTAGATTTGAATGAAAAAATAATAATAATAAATAAAAATAAATAAATGGGTCCTAAGGGGCCCAGAGGATGCCAAACTCATTTATGGACTAAATTAGTTGAAGTCTAATTTAGTTAAAATGTAGAATTATCAAGAACTAGAGGTATGTTGTAAAGAGAAAGCAGAGGAAGTCATAATTCCTGAAATATAGCAAAATGTTTACCTTTGAGGCTCAAAAAAACTTGCCAATTAAGATTCTGGCCTGGAACTATCAGAGGTTGGGGTAACTCTCGACAGTTCAGGCTCTAAAAGAGCTCATCCAAAATACCGCTCATCCCTAATTGTTCTCTCGAAGACCCAAAAAAGAAGAGGAATTACAGGAAAACAGAAAAATAAAGAAGAAGAAGATGGTTGCAATTTAACAAGGCTGAATATGTAGACCCCAAGGGCAAAGGGGGAGGACTAGTGTTATGATGTTTTTCAAACACAGGGTTAACATTAACTGTAAAACTAAAAATTTCTTAACCAGAATGCGAGACAATAGAGATGCAGGTAAATGGATTCTAATTTTTATTGTTTTTCTTTGCACATGCCCAAGCAACTCGGTTTGCGAGGGCTCCGGGGTATTCTCCCACACCATTAGGCTTTTCCCTCCTTCCAAATTTGGTGGAACGGCCTTGCCGCCAGATTGGAAGGAATAGGACGATCCTCTCTACTCAAAGAGTTTGCCATTACTTGCTGGAATCTATGGAAGGCGAGGAACGAGCTCTGCATGAAAAAATAAAATGCCAAATGTGCAACATAAACGAACTGAATGAGGTTGCCTAACTCGTTACTATTCACCGCTCACCTCCAACAACAAGAGAAGCCCGCTTGGATCCCCCATCACATGGCCGTGTCAAGATCAATTGTGACCCATCTTTCTACATCAATGCAAGGAAGGCAAATCTAGCTGGGGTATGTAAAAACCAAGCAAGTGAGATGGTGGGGGGACGTATAGTTTCTGACAAAGTGAATTTTGCATTGGTTGCAGAGGCTTGTGCTGTGAGGAAAGCTGTCCCCACCTAGCACACAATAATTTAACTTAGATGAGACGATTGTGGAGACTCACTCACTTGTAGTGTACCAAGCCATCCAAAGGATCCCCGAAGGACTTTCCTTGGGAGATCGAGCCCATTATAAAGGACATCAAGGAGTTGCAGATGACAGTAAACTAGTTCAGCATAAAGCATATCACTAGACAGGCGAATGGGTGGCCAAACAGGGGAGAAGCAGTGTGTACCACCAAGATTGGGTCTCTAATCTCCTGTGCAACTTGTGCGCTTATTACGTAATGATCTTTGCTTATTAATGAAATGAAATTTCCTTGTGCTCAAAAAGAAGAATAAAAAAAACAGAACCATTTTGAGTTTTTGACGCTTAATTAACTTTTAAAAAGTAAAAAAAGTAAAAGTACGGTGACACCTTAAATAATGGAGAAACGGAAAGAAAAGGGAAAACCCCCGTTCCCATTCCTTTAATTCTTTCATGTGCTTTCGATTTTTCATCCCACTTGAGCCTTAATTTTCTTAGTAACCAAACAAGCTTGGGAAAATAAACCCACCTTATCCACGTGTCCCTAAGCCTTGCCTGAGAGGGAAACTTCCTTCGTAAACCTATAAAACCAGTCATCTTTCAAATTCCCTAGACAAAAACTTCTTTGAAAGTCTCTCTCTCTCTCTCTCTCTGTCAAATGCTTGTTCTGCTAGTCTAGGCTTAAAATCTTCCAAATGTCTTCCCAATCGCCACCACCACGATCAAAATCACCCCAAATTCTAGACTCTCTCAGCCTCTACCACATTGCCTTGAATTCCCTCTCCCTCCCGCCACCTTCCTTTTCCTCCTTCCCGCCTCTCGCCTCCTCCTCCTCCTCCTCCTCCTCATCGAAGCTCATACCCAACACCCGCTTCCTTGTCGACGCCTTCCGCTCGCCAGCTCCATCCTCCGTCGCCTATTTTCTGTCCCACTTCCACTCCGATCACTACTCTGGCCTCTCCGCAGCCTGGTCCCACGGCCTCATTTTCTGCTCCCCCACAACCTCCGCCCTCCTTATCCAAGTACTCGGCGTCCCTTCCCCCTTCGTCTTCCCCTTGCCGTTGCGCGAACCTGTAATTATTGATGGCTCCGAAGTCACCCTCATTGACGCCAATCACTGCCCGGGCGCGGTACAATTCCTGTTCAAGGTATCCCGTAAGAATTTGTCTTCATCTTTCAAATTGTACATTCATACCGGTGATTTTAGATACTGTTGTTCGATGAAAAAAGATTGGTTTTTGAGCCAGTTTGTTGGGTGCGATGCAGTTTTTCTTGATACCACTTATTGTAATCCCAAATTTGTGTTTCCCTTACAAGAGGAATCAATTGATTATGTTGTAAATGTCATTGAGAAGATTGGAGGAAAAGAGGGCGTCTGTCTTGAGAAGAGTGTGTTGTTTCTTGTTGCCACTTATGTGGTGGGGAAAGAGAAGATTTTGGTTGAGATTGCACGGAGGTGTAATAGGAAAGTTTATGTGGACGAGAGGAAAATGAGGGTTTTGCGCATTTTGGGATATGGGGAAAGTGGGGTGTTTACAGAGAATGATAGAGAAACTGATGTTCATGTTGTTGGATGGAATGTGTTGGGGGAGACTTGGCCTTATTTTAGGCCGAATTTTATCAGAATTAAAGAGATTATGGTGGAAAAAGGATATTCACGGGTTGTGGGTTTTGTGCCAACTGGCTGGACTTATGAAGTAAAGCGTAATAAGTTTGCAGTGAGATTAAAAGATTCTTTTGAGATTCATCTCGTGCCATACAGTGAACATTCAAATTATGATGAGCTCAGAGAGTATGTCAAGTTTCTGAGACCTAAACGTGTAATCCCTACAGTTGGTGTGGATGTTGAAAAAGTTGATAGTAAACATGCCAATAAAATGCAAAAGCATTTTGTTGGGTTAGTTGATGAGATGGCCAACAAGAAAGAGTTTTTGATGAGTTTTCATCATGGGTCATCTGTGAGTATTGAAAAGGTTGATGTAGAAATCTTATCTGGACTGAATGAGGGGCCAAGTCAAGATAAAGAGGTGAAATCATCGTGTGCAGAGGCCCTTTCCACATCTACCTTGCAAGAATCTGGTGTGCGAAGTTCAACTCTGATAAAAGATGAAGAGACAGAAATAACTTTAAGGGAACTAAGTGCTTGCTTGCCCACATGGGTTTCTCGTGGTCAAATGCTAGATTTGATCAGCATCTCAAGGAACAATATTGTCGAAGCAGTTTCTAATTTTTATGAACATGAAACAGAATTTCATGAACAGGTCTTTTCTTGTGGAGCTTGCATTTCTGTATCTGAGACTAGTTCACTTGACAACACTGAATTGCTTTCAGAACCAAAGTCTATTAAGAATAGTCCTGGATGTTTAGGCATTCCTTTGAGCGAAAACTGTAAGTCATCTAATGCGAAGCATTCAATTAAAAGTGGGATAACACCTGTAAAAAGGAAGAATAGGAGCACTGACTCCAAAGCCAGCAAGAAATTAAAAGCCTCTTCAAAGCTGGGGTCTGGTGACTCAAAGCAGTCTACCATCACAAAATTCTTCAACAAGCTTTTACCGAATCCCACGCAAGGTGGGCTGATGCAGTGTGCTGTAGATGAAAACTTGTTTGCAATTGGTGGTACAAATTCATACAAAAAGGAGATAGACCAATTTATCCAGGTGATTGACGGTAATGAATTGTCAAGAAGCTATGCTGCCACCGTCTTGGAGAGGACTAAGGGGGATATCTGTAAGGCACTAGATATGCATTATGATAATCCTGAGGGTGACCTTGATGAGAGTGCAGAGAGGCTAGTAGAATCTGGCAATTCAGTTAATCCGGAGAGCCATGCTAATGAATGCATTTCTGCCCAGGAGACAGACATCTCAAAGAAAGTGGATCATTTGGTTGATTATTCTGTGCAGCAATCATCAATGGAACATGTTGACAAAAAATCTGTATCTCTGTCAACAGAGACATATGATCCTATAAAACATGGTTTGCCTCTTCATTTAGAAATTAACTTCCTTAACTCTCAGGGCATGTATACTTGTGGGAAATTTTACCAAGGTTTTGCAATAAATGGAAAATTGTTAGATGTTCATGTGCAATGAAAATTCTCTTTTGTCCCCTTGCAAGCTGGCTTTTTCAAGACTTCAAACTGTAGATATTCTTTTCAAATCTGAGGATTAGAGGAATTGATTTCCATTTTTCAACCATGAATACAAAATGTTTCTCTTAACAAACTACCATGTTTTTTTCTTTTTCCTTTATTTTTTATTAAAAAAAAACTCCAAAAGAACTGCTTTTCCATTTTGAGCATGAAAACAGAAGTTTATTTATGAACACAAAAGTAGCTTTAAATGGACATGGAAAATGAATAGCTGTTTTCTAGAATTAAATACTGTTTTCATTTCCTGTAAATATTGAATGCTTTGAAGTTGAAATTTGAGAAATATATGCAGCTTGCTGGAAGCTTGGACAGCCTGCTCCTTACATACATCTTGCTCGAACTTTTGACCTTGTTGAATCTGAAAAAGGAAAGATCAAAGCTTCTTCTATGTTCTGTAACATGTTTCGAAGGTGATACCCTATTTTCCAAGTTAATCTCCTCCTTAATAAAGAAGAATTCACATTATAATATCATAATGTCAATGGCTATTGAGTAGTGTTTGCAACATGTTGTTTCATGCAGTTTACTTGCCTTGTCCCCAGGGGATGTACTGCCTGCTGTGTATTTATGCACAAATAAGATTGCTGCTGACCATGAGAATGTGGTTAGTTTGGTTTTTTCTTTCATCTTGTGTTGTGCCTTTGTATACCATATGGTTGTAATTTCATGACAAAAGTTTCAAGTGCATTTGATTGAGATTTTTTGTATTTCTTTATTAGCTATATTATTTCTGGTCTTGGATGATCCTTCAATTTCATTTTCTGATATTTCTACTTCAAAAGTTTATGGTTAAATTGTAGGAGTATTTTATTTTACCAGAACTAAGCTACAACAAATATTCTTTCCACTAAGCTCTGCTTAGATGCATATATTTGTTGAATACAGCAATTTGGCATACTTCCATGTCCTTAGGGATAGGGACTCCATTATGCTTTCTGGTGAATTTCATTGAAACATGCTGCACTGACATTGCAGGAATTAAACATTGGTGCAAGCTTGGTTATATCAGCACTGGAAGAGGCATGTGGGACAAGTCGTTCTAAACTCGCAGATATGTACAACAATTATGGGGATCTGGGTAAGATTATGGGTTCTTCTGTAATGTTTGTCTATTTTAAATTTTTAGTCCTCCTTATGAGATACTTCCATCATGAAAGGTGATGTTGCTCAAGTATGCCGGCAAACACAGAAGTTACTTGCTTCTCCTCCCCCAATTCTTATTAAAGATGTATTTTCTGTGCTCCAGAATATAAGGTAAGTTGTGATCCCTGACAACTTATTGATCTCATTATAGCCATGATGCGGTGGCTGCATAGTAATGGTTTTATGTTGTTTTATGAAATATTCTGTGTATCATACTGGCATAATGATGCCCATCATGGATGACATGTAGCACTCTGGTTTGGACAGAAAGACTTAAGTCCAAAAGTATAACAGTTTCTTGTGCAGTGAAGTTTCTTTTCTGGTCGGTTGTGGGTGGGACCTTAAATTTTTGGGACCATAATCAGATCAACTTCTTTTTATCCCCTCCATCCTTTCCTTTATTTGGTTCTGTCCTCTCTATTTTTCACACATTGAGACATGGGATAGGTTATCTGCTTGTATGGCTGAAGTTTATATTCACTAGAGGTCATTAACAGGGACAACTTCAGATGCAAAAAGCAATTTTGTTCAATGCATTGCTATGTTTGCTGACAAAAGGATTGTTAAAAAATCATTTTGTGCTGAAGTAGTACTTTATGAAGAAATTTTGCTAGTGTTTCTCTTTAATGTTTCCAGTGTCATAGAACAAAATGGTCATAGCCATGTCATCAATATTTAACCTCAGAGAATTCTCTAAGGAAGTCATTTCTTGTGCACTTCATTAGCCTCAGCCTTGTTTATTTATCAGTGTACAAACAGGTACCGGAAGTACTGCTCGAAAGAAGAGCCTCATTGTGAGGCTCATGCGTTCTTGTAGGGAGAAAGAGATGAAGTATATTGTCAGAACTTTGGTAAGATTTGGACACAGTATTTCTTTTATAATTGTACCAATGTCTCAACTATAGGTATTCTTTGCTCTTATTGACCAACATGAAAACAAAATTTCTTTTCTCCTTTTTTGACTCGATGATTATTGACTCCATTTATTACATAACTTATTGTTGTTTCTTTGAAGATTTGGGCATGACAGAAACAGTCTGCTGCTTGAAATCTTTTATGTGTACATATGAGGTATCTTGCTTAAAATTTTTCATCAGTGTTCTAGATCCTGCTAATAAATGTTCCCAGCTTCTTTCTCCTTTGCCTTCTGTTGGCTCTGACTTTTGACTTCCTCTAGCAGATTATAGATACCAAGGGAACTGTTTTTCTGTTGTGACTTGGGGAGAATTGGTGAAAGTTTCAAAACATTGATTTGCAACACTGATAAAGTTAATAATGAATGATAACTAAACTTTGATTGAGGTAGCAGAGAGACAGCATTGCTAGAGTTGGTACAAAAATTTTTCAGTCAGAGTTGTGGAAATTTTGATAGGGTTTTCATGAGAAATGGGGGTTCATTTATGCCTTTTGTTTGTGTTATTGCTCAATTTCTTACATTTTTGAGCTGGCTTTAGAGAAGTCCATCTTGCCTATAAAATTAATCTTGATACAGGTAAGGAATTTAAGGATTGGAGCAATGATGAGGACTGTTCTACCTGCTTTGGCTCAAGCTGTTGCCACAAATTCCTTCTTGGGATCTTCCAATGAACAAAAAGCTGAACTTTTAAAGGAGAAAATTCAGGTACTTCTTTTTTTGGGAACACTGAATTTTTCTTCCACTTTTTGTTTTATGTACAAAAGTAATTGTGTATTACTTTTATGTTCTAATGAACAAGTTTGGCTTTCTCTATGTACATAATGATAATGACAAGTCCTTGAATCTTACTTAATGATGGTGTTAACTTTAATTTTTAAATAAATTGTCGTCATTGATTGCCCTAAACTTTTCGTCACTCTATAGTGCCTTTCTGCAGCTGTCATTGGAGCTTATAATGTACTTCCAAGCTTAGTAAGTTTGTATTGTTGGACTTTCAAGTTCTTTGCATTTTCCTCTTGATGCTTTGGAGATTTTCTCTGATCTCCCACATGTAACAAGTTTTACAGGATTTGGTTGTTCCTTCACTAATAACTAATGGCATGGAATTTTCTTCATCAAGCTTATCAATGGTTCCAGGAATACCTATCAAACCAATGCTTGCAAAGTATAAATTTTGGTTCACTTCTCTAACAATATGTTCATGTTGCATATTGATTCCACTTATGCCTTCAGCTTATTGCATGTGTTTCCCTATATCAGAATCACAAATGGAGTATCTCAAGCATTGAAACTGTTTCAAAACAAAGCCTTTACATGTGAATACAAGTAAGCTTGCCTTTCTTGTTTCTTCCCTTTTTCTGAAGGCCCAATGGATAAGCCAATATGGGTTTCAGATGGTAGAGAATTAAACTACAGGAGAAACCTTCTGAAACTTTCTATGGAAACAAAAGAAACCCGACATAGGCAATAAGATTAATACAACTGGATGGGACATGCTGATGTAGGAAAGATAAAATGAATGTCCCAACAGGAATTTTTCAGTGTTCTTAGGTTGGGGTCCCAAAAGTTGAAAATTTATTGGTTTATTGTTTTGATTATCAAACTTTGAAGCCAATGAGGGCAGCTTGTTGGCTGGAATCACAGGGAAGATTGGAGGAACTTATGGCAGGAAAGCAAAGATTGGAAAACAAGAAGAAGATAGTTTGCCTCTTTTCAACAATCAGAATGCTTTTATTCATTTTTTGATGATTTCACTTTTCTGCATTGGTAGGTTACGATAAGGCTCCCCATTGAACTGCTTACTGTGCATTTGCAGATATGATGGCCAGCGTGCTCAGATTCACAAAATATCCAATGGCAATATCCATGTCTTTTCACGGAATGGGGATGAGACAACGTCAAGGTTTCCAGACTTAATCAGTATAATTAAAGAATGTTGTAAGCCTGATGCTATGACTTTCATCTTGGATGCAGAGGTCAGTTTTTCCTTTGGCAATAAGCTTTTTAATATAAATCTGGCCTCTTCTGATTGGTGAACTCTGATTACTTAATTGGGCAGAGCACTGTTAGTTCTGAGTGGTGGCATAACTTTTGGTTTCAGGTAGTTGCAGTTGATAGAAAGAATGGCTGCAAATTTATGTCCTTCCAAGAACTATCTTCAAGGGAGAGAGGGAGCAAAAATTCTTCAATTGCATTGGATAACATAAAGGTTTGCTCTAAATTAATCATATTGGGTTAAGTACATATAAGATGTGATTGTACAATCTCAGGGAGGAGAGGCGCAAATGGAATTTACCTCAGCATACTTGTTTTGTTGTGCTAGTCTGTTTGTGTGCAAGGGAATGAGTTTAACATTTCTTTAGATGATTCATGAAGTACTAATGCAAGCCTTTTGCAACTTTAAAAATGCAAGTTTTGCATTGATGTTAGTAGCTTGGAATTTCTCTTATATGCCCTGATCTTTCTAATGTTTTTACATGTGCAGGTCGAGATCTGTGTGGTTGTTTTTGATATAATGCTTGCTAATGGAAACCAGTAATGTTCCATAACCTTCATTTGCAATTGTAATGCTCTTCCATGACATGCATACTTGGAAAATTATGATATTGTTTTAGTTTGAGAAACATATGCTTCCTTACAGGGGAGGGCATGAGATTACTTGTTGCAGCTGTATTAACCCATTTGTTGTTAGATAAGTTTCTCTGTTCATCACATCACTTAGTGACCCTAGCTAATTACGGGTTGAAGAAGACCAGTTTATCTTGACTGGATCCACTTTAAAAATAGAAATAAGCAATCAGATACTCTGTGTGCTACCAATGCAGCAGACAAGGCAATCTAATTGATAGCTGAGTTGCAGCCACACCAGTGACATATCTAATTTATGAGCCTTTCTCAACACTTAAATGTTTGTGTGTGCACATGAGATTGAACTTAAAGGAGCATCCCCTTTTGTTGAAATAATACGGTTTGTTGTAGGTTGGAATTAACCCCAGTTGATTTGAGCTGATGTTTTACGCACTATATGCTGATTAGTAAAACACAAGTTGACATAACTAACGAAATTTTTTTCACTAAGAACTTTTGTGCAATCCAAAAGGCAAACAATCTAAAAAGTTATTTTTTGCTTTTCCTTTTTAAGATTTTTCACTTTGGTTCAAACTTGTGAGATATCTTTCTGTTCAGTGTATGGGTATGCATGTGAGAACAGATGCGCATTTGCTGAGATTAATTTGCTTAGTTTGAATTGGTTAATAGTGCTTATGCAAACTTAACAAGTTGGGCCAAAACTTCTTCATGGTATGCTCTGTTCATATTGAATTTTAAGTACTGTTTTTCTTTTTCCTTTTTTCTCCTATATAATTCCAATCTGATTAACAGTGCGTCCAATTGGCATAGTTATTCATTGTATATCTTGTCCAGGGCTTAAATTATGCATTTTTTGTATTAGTACACAACATGGGCAACTGTGTACTTTTTTTCCTTCCAGGCAACTTATTAGCATTCCTCACCTAAGTCATGTTATGTTGTTGGCAATTCCATCCTGTGAACTCCATTATTATGCACTTGTTTCATACAGTTACAATTTCTTTTGTTTTTCCCCTTCTTCTCTTTGTCTTTTTGCATGTACCTGGATAAGGTCAAGTGTGTTGTATTGTTAACATTGGACTTGGGAGATGTATAATTTTATATGCTTGGATTGTTGAGCTTGTCTTGTCTTGCACAGTTTAAACATTGATCAAAGTGCCTGCAAGTAGGATCAATATTTTCCCATGTACCAAGGAAAAAAAAAAAGAATTGGCTGCAGATATGGTCCATAACCATCTCTACAGAAATTTTGAGAGGGCCAGCTGATGGTTTTGAACTTAATCATTAATGACTGATCCAGTAAATCTCCTATTGGTCAGACAACATGATTTGTGCATTTAGTTTTATGATTTTCCAACATTTAGCCACAGGATATGTGTCTCATGGAATGTACCATCTGTTGAAAGTCAGTCAAACTCTAAACAACAATGCAGGATATTTTTGTATTTTAGACTTTTTTTAGATGATAATATCTTTTCAAGTAAGTCATTCTTGTGTTGCAGGCTGTTGAAGCTTCCTCTTCGCCAAAGACGGAAATGTAGGTGTTTGCTTCCCCATTGATGATGTATTTATTCTTTGATTTTACCAACAGGAACCCATATCCCCTCTCTTTGTTGTGGGATTTGAATCTTACCCATCTTTTTTGTTGTCCTTCTTCTTGCTTTTTCATAGACTTGAAGGATTTGTTTTGCGATGAGAGGTTAAGTTATTTTGAATTTGCGAAGGAGATGACGGTAACTATTCTCCTTTAAGTCAACATAGACAGGTATAGAAATCTTCTTGCTGAAGGTGCATATGACTTTGTGCTTTTCAGATTGAAGCAGATGAAGCTTGTTTGACCAATGCAGTAACCATAACTAAGATGAACTCTTTTCTTCAAGAGGCATTCCGCTCTTCATGTGAAGGGATTATGGTGAAGCCCTTAGATGTTGATGCTGGATACTCTCCCGATAAACGTTCTGACACATGGTTGAAGGTGTAGTGTGATATATTACCAATTTGTTGATGCATTACAGAGAGAAAGAAAAAGAAGATAGTGTTTTCATAAATTAAATCACTGATAGTGAATGAAGTTTCTTTTCTAGGTCAAGCGAGATTATTTGGAAGGGTTGAATGATTCTCTTGATTTGGTCCCAATTGGTGCTTGGCATGGAAATGGGAGGAAAGCAGGATGGTAAAAGATCTAAAATTTTGTTCCTTTTTGTTCACAACCCCAAGTTCATTGCATGTTGGTTATTCTGTTATTCTATGTGTTTTTCCTTCCATCATGAGCTGTTCTAGTGACAGTAGTAATGAGGCTGTTTTGAAATCATGAAAATGGATGAAGGATTTTTGTTTGATGCATATGCTAAATTTTTAAATATATCTTACTATAATGCAAGACTTGTTGAAATAGTGACATTAGCGGTATGATTTGTTAAGCTTGGTTTCTTACAGGTACAGTCCATTTCTCATGGCATGCTACAATACCGAGACTGAGGAATTCCAAAGTGTTTGCCGTGTAATGTCTGGGTTTTCAGATGCTTTTTATATACAGGTGAGCAATTTACCAACAACAGTGCTCATGGTAATTAAGGAAGTGCAATGGAAGGCATATCGGAGTAACTTGGTCTCAATACCAATTTGCAGATGAAAGAATTCTTTTCTGGGGACAAGATTCTGGCCAAAAAGCCTCCCTACTATCATACTTCTGAGGTTCCAGATATGTGGTTTCCTCCGGAACTTGTTTGGGAAATAAGAGGCGCAGACCTCACAATTTCGCCAGTACATCAGGCTGCCGTAGGTCTAGTTCATCCGTCCCGTGGCATTTCTATCAGATTTCCGAGATTTGTTGGCTCCGTGTCGGACAGAAATCCAGAGGACTGTAGCACGGCCGCGGATATTGCTGAAATGTTTAATTCTCAGACACGGAAGATGGATGTGACAGCTGAAAAATGAATCAATCTTACCACAATTGTGTGCACAAGTAAGCTGCTTTTTTGACAGTTTGCATGTGAAATCTGAAAACAGATGATGATCCGGTACACATTGGTTAGTGTCGGACTGACAAGGCTTGTAACGCTTTGCTGGGTCTCTTTTCTGGTAGCCTTGATGTAATCACAATGCAACGACAATATGGGGTTCCATTCTCCAAATTTTGAGTTCACATGGAATGGCCCCCATCTTGCCTGTGTGTAAAAATATTGTGAGCTCTTCTCGTCCTGGTAATATAACACGAGGGGGAAAGCTTGTCAGGATCTTGAATTCAAAATGGATGGTTGGCTAGGATGTTGTTCAGGAGGAGAAATGGTAAAAATAAAAAAATATCCATTTAAGTGTTGAAATTCTGCAAAATTAATAGAACAAGAGAGGAGACCAATAGGACATTAGTTGACAATTGCCAGCAATACAAATGCAATGGAAATGGATATTCTCTTTTGATTCTAACACACGCTTGCGACATACTTTATGGACAAATTCGTTTGATTTTCAGGCGTTAGTCCATGTCACCTGTGTTTTCATCATCTATGTGTTATGCTTTGATAGTCTAATTTAAAATGCTTGGACTATCAAGGTTGCGGCAATTATTATGATCAATCATAACTTTTAGGGACATTTTAAATGATAAAAAATTTAGAAATGAAGTAGGAAACTTATGAGAATAACAAAAATTATTTTTATTATATAATTTATAATTTAATAGATATTTTAATAACAAAAAAAATTGTCTATCTTTGAATAATAAACTGAAAATAAAAAATATAAATTAAATTATTTTTGGTAACCAATTTCGATGGTCTAATTTAAAATGTATGGACTATTAAAACTGTTGCAATTATTAAAATTAATTATAAAATTTTGAAGAATTTTTCAATCGTTAAAAATTTTAAAAATAAAAAATTTTATTTTAACGGTATAATTCACAATCTAATAAAATTTTTAATAAATTAAAAAAAAATATATATATATATATATATATATAACGTATAACTTTAAGGAATAAACTTAAAATAAAAAATATAAATTAAATTATTTTTAATAACTAGTCTAATTTGTACAATTTTGCACACGTAGATGTATGCACCCATTATGCCCTTCCTAATTCTCATCTCCTAATATAACTAAATTAAAATTTGCTCAAAGAAAAGAAAACACAAAGAATCCCACTCCCCAACAAAAAAAAAAAAAAAAAAAAAGTAAGTAAAATACAAAAGTGAAGGAAAAACAAATCTCTGCTCTGCTGTCCCTCCAGCTTTCTTACCAAAATCTTAACATTCTTCCCAACCAGATCTTTCTAAATAAAATTTTAAGCCTTTTTTCTTTTTTTTTTTTGGGGGTATCATTTTCCACCTCAGCCCTAAAAATTGGAGGCCTTCCCTGCACTCTCCCTCTCTTTTTCTTTTTTTTTTTTTTTTCTCTCTTTTTTTCATACATTTCCCCAAGTCTCCCGCCAAAGTGCAAATCTTTCAATTTACGAACTAACCCTCCCCTTTTGCTAAATGCACTTTTCCGGTTCGGTTTTTTTGGTTCTATCCAAATCCCAGATATCACAACCTCTGAACTGACCCCAAATGTTTTGATTGTCGAAGAAGATTGGTTTTTGGGTTTTAATTATTTGTTTTTTTTTTCAAGGATTTTGTGAGGGTTTTCTTTTTTTTTTTTTTTTTAAAAAAGAAATTTAGAGATAGAAGAAGGCTGTTGTGGAAGCTGGGGGATTCGATATAGGTGTGAGACGTTATGAGTGCTGTGAATATCACGAACGTGACAGTGTTGGACAACCCGGCGCCGTTTTTGTCCCCTTTCCAGTTCGAGATCGCCTACGAGTGCTTGACTCCTCTCAAAGACGGTATCTCTTTTTTCCAATATTCTTTTTTAATTTTCCATTTCCTGTTTATTTTAATGTGGGTTTTCCTTTCTTTTTGGTCTTCTTCTATTTTCTTTGTGTGAATTTTGCTGGGTTTTTTTTTTTTGGGCCGACTGTGTCTGATTGTTTGGTGATGAAAATTGGGAAAAATTGACGGCAACTGGATTGAATTTTAGTTGTTTGGAATTGCGTTTAAGTGTAATTTTTTGTTCTGGTTTCCTGGATGCGGGGTTGAGTGTTCTGTGAATGAACCTGTTTTCTGGGTATTGGACCTTAACATAAATTAGGGGCTAATTTAAGTCGGGGCTGGAATTTAGATACAATAATAATTATAACAGTGATGCCTGAGAGCTTCAAAGGGTTTTGGATTTTTGCAGTCCTAATTCAATTGGTTAAAATGGTAGTCGTTGTACAGTCTTCAATTGAAAATATTTGAAGGGAATGTTTGACCATGCGAAGACAATGGAATTGTTATGGAAGAAAATTGTTGGAGAACATTTCCTTTCCTTTCCTTACATTTACCTGGACACATGATGGGTTGGTTTCTTTTATGCTTTCCTGTATTTGATAAGGCTCTGTGAGGGCTTCATGTCCTTGTATAATATTTTGTTTTTCTTTAGTTGTCAAATTCATTAGTAAGCAAGTGATGATGTTTACTTCAGTCTGTTTTGCAGCTTTGGTTTCCAATCTTTTCTATGTCACTTGTGTTTGAGGATGTAAAGGCTGCCCATTTTTTTGTCTTAATGCAGATTTGGAATGGAAACTGATATATGTGGGCTCGGCCGAGGACGAGTCATGTGATCAGCTATTAGAGAGTGTACTTGTTGGGCCTGTCAATGTTGGGAATTATCGTTTCGTGCTGCAGGCAAGATTTGCTAAACCTTTTTTTAAGGCTCTCCCAACTGGAATCTCATGTGATATATGTTTTCTGATTCATACTCATGGATGGGTGTCTTGCAGGCTGACCCACCAGACCCATCAAAGATTCATGAAGAAGATATCATAGGTGTGACAGTGCTTTTGTTGACTTGCTCTTATCTGGGTCAGGAATTTGTCAGAGTCGGTTACTATGTAAACAACGATTACGAAGATGAGCACCTGAGGGAGGAACCTCCACCAAAGGTGTTGATTGACAAAGTGCAAAGAAACATTCTATCTGACAAACCTAGAGTAACAAAGTTCCCCATTGATTTTTATCCTGAGAATTCTGATAATGCTGAAGAAGCCTCTGCACATGATCAACCTGCTGAATATGATGGCAGTGAGGAACAATTGCCGCCACCTCCTTCTGAACAATCTATAGATAAAGAAGAGCCTTAAATTTCAAGTCCAGTCCCAACTGCTGACCATCGAACTATCTCATTCAAGTCATAGCAATCGTTTCAGGAGACTTTTTCTGATGAATGCACGTGCACAGTTATAGTTTCCACTCTACAAGATGCTTCATTAGGTGATGGTTGATATGAGGCTTAACTTGGTCGCTTTGTTAAAACATGGATTGTCAGAAGCTACACCTCAGGTTCATTTTCTTTTTTCTTTCTTTTTTATTTTCTCGGGTTTATCCTGTTGAACCCTCCTCTTGTTTCAATTCGACCATTTGCTTACTCCTATTTAGACTGCAAGAGGTATGTGTCGAACAATATGGGCCTTTTGACGGTAAAACAATTCTGCATCTCCCAAGTTCAGTTACTTGGATGGTTTTGTGTGCAGCATATGTAACGGCCGAAATGTTATTTTAAGTGAATGTTCTGAGATCTATGATTTAAACAAAATGTGTCAAAAGAATGGTTTAAACAAAGCCTAGATTTGACATTGCAGGTCATAAGATCCCTCTTCCTAGATATTTACATGCTTTAGCCCTTACCGTCTCTAAATACAAACGAAACAATATTTGCATTGTGCCAAGTTTCATCTGGCAACCAAGCTTGCATTAAAAAATTTCTTGAGGTGAGAGCACATTTCCCATTCAAAATTTTCTGTTGTTATACGGCCTTTTTCCTATTTCATTCATTTAACACCATATTTTGCATACAGACAAGACCTGCACCTGACTGACATTCGAAAATTCTCAACATTGCTCGAGGCGTGACGACGACTTCCAACATCTGTGGCTAACTAACATTTCAAGGCCTGCGGATGTCATATTTTAGTCTAGTACAAAACTCATTAAGCCAAAATTTGGGGCTTCATCAATACGGGGTACCAAATGAGACGCTTAAATGAGGCCTGAGAGAGTCTAATAATCCCGTACGTGGTTAAGCAAAGACCCACTGCCCCAAAAACTCATTCCGGCTCAAAAAACAAAACTTTGACAGCAAAAGCCAAACAATAACGCCGAAGTAATACACTTTGCACCAGTAACACCACATCAGGATCCGAAAACCGGCCAAGATCTTGGACTTTGGAAGGCTGAAGGCCATAGAGCAATTACTTTTCTTCGATGCTCAACTTCATTCTTTCTAGTGCTGTCTTTCTCCATGATAATGGTTAAATAAGCTAATATGGATGAAATCCCTCAGTTCTCATTCTTACGCCTTTTCTTGGAAGGGATTTTTGTTTATTTCCCTTTTTCAAACTCTGAACAATCTTCTACTTTCTGCAATTGAACTCAAATCAAAACAAGTCCATAAGATGCTTAACCCCACCGAACAAGATTGCAAACAAATGGTAACATATACCTTCTTTCGTGCTCTTTTCCTTTGTCGTTGCCTACCCTTGCTTTTCTTTGATGGTTTCTCCTATACAAAAAGATACACTATTTCAGCTGCACAAACAGCAGATCCCAAAAGCCAAATCATCTCATACCATTTGGAGAGCCTATCTAATCTGTACCAACCTGTGCCAGAGCAACAATGCGAGCATGCATCTCTGCAGGTGTCTCCTGGTTCTCAATTTCCCCATCGCTGTTGAGCACTGACTTCAGCATATTTTCCTTCATTAACTTCTCAGATCGAGCATGTCTCTACAGAATAAAAAATTTCTGAGATTTCAAGAGATGTTTAAAAGTGCTCTAAGATTAGAGACACTCCTGTGGACCTTGGCTTGAGGAACCATTGCTATTTCCAAGGAGGACTTAACTTCCTTGCCATCTAAATTGCACAGAAATATGTCTCTAGCTCCAAAAAACTAGGGGACCTTCAATTTCCAAGGATCAGACTAAACATAAAATGAAATAGCAATCCACAAAGTCCAACTACCAGACAATAAATCTCCTTCAAACAAAATAGATAAATAACATTACCAAAAATATAAACAAATGCAAGGCAAGGAGCATCCCTTCAAAAATAAATGGATATAGACATTGCTTAACTTGAACAAAAAGATGCAGAGGGAGAAGGAAGCTCTTTTAGTGAAGTGCATTCAACAATGGAAGACATCACAAATGGCTATTGCATATCAGATCTTTGGGGGGGAAGAGAGAGAGAGAGAGAGAAGAAGCAATTTCATGTGTGCACATAATATAAAAGGACAAGCAATGATAATTAACCAAATGGCTACTCATCTCTTTTGAAGGCATACCATCTTGTCTTCAGAGGATGCTCTTTTATTATTCACACTCTGTAACCTTTTACCCTTCACCACAGGGTAAAGCATTATCTTCAACTTCCATCAAAACGTAAGACAAAACCCATTTTACAAAAGGCAGGCAAAAGCTTGTTTAATGCTCACATTCTTTTGCTTAAAAGCTTCATTGGCCATACTCATGTGCCGCATGTTATGATTATGACTTTGCTTATAACCATTCAAGGCAGGCAGTACAAAATTTCCAGAAAGTAACATTATATATTTTGTAAAGCCTCTAGCTCACACAATATTGCACAATATACGAATTTTATAAAAAGTAAATTTCAGAAGAAAACAGGTCTGAAGACTACAACTACACTCAAGATTTTTCCTAGCGAGTGCCATGAACATAGGTTTCTTTAACTGAGATTAACAGCTGCTAACAAGATTTTTCCTAGTTGAGGCAAGTAAAAAAGATATCCAGTTGTTACACAGAATCATTTTGACATATATATAGAAACAAGTCATGTCTAACCTTTGAATTCAGATGAGCCCTCATACTTTCCTTGTTCAAACAGACAATTTGAGGGCAAATCCTGCACTTGAAAACTGATTTGCATTTTAACATACAATCAGGCATATCAGCTGGCACTGATTCCATGTCACAAGACTCTTTTCCACAAACATCAGCGCCATGTTTACCCAATAAATTAGGGCCATCAGAGAGTTGTCTGTCATTTGCATTTTCATCATCTTCATTCATAAAGCCTGTCATGTCATCAAGAGGATAGACACACCAAAATATAATTGCCTTTTTTGAGCATGAAAAGGACACATGTTTTGATGTACACATTCAGTTCTGTGGATTTATGGAAAATCAAACAAGACAGGCAGGCTATCATCCTTCCTCAATGTGAGACTTGTACAACAACTAAGAAATAGCAGACAACAGATACATAGAAAATTACAATCCTACATAAGAATATTTGAAACAAACATGAAAAGTTAGGGCACAGCAGATAATTTCTGCAATCCTAGCAAGTCAAAAAGGATGAGTTATCGCTGAAGGATGAAATCATAAATGAGTACAATTCATCAAACAACCTTTAAAAAGGACAAATACAGATGTACCATGCAAAATTTAATTAAAATAAGGATACCAATGGCATCCCATTGACAACATAATAAGTAGAATTACTCTATAAACTTCATGTAACTACACAAGAAAACCCCTCAATAGTAATTAGACTGCAACAAGCCCAATATCCAACCAGTTATAACCAAGACTGGAACCCTATTGCAGATGGAACATACTGATGAGATCCTCAACATGTGGTGAATATGCAGGGAAGTGAACAATTCCATTCGTTGTTAGGTTGAAACATGGAATCACAACATCTAGGGCACAGGCTGACTTGGGTTGGGTCCATGACAAATACATATGAACCCTAAATACAAGATTGGTTTGGAAACTTTCACAGAGGCTTTAAAAGAAACTTCAATTCCAATAAGCTTAATAAAAAAGTGGTTAAATAGTAGTTGTGGATATCACATAATATACAAGTTGAGTGAACGGCCACCTGATGAGTTAACATCAATCTCGTTTGCTGAGCTCTCTTCACTCTCACATCCTGAAACACCCCATTAAACCATGGAAGCACAAGTCAACAAACAATCAGAAAGAACAAATAAAGTCCTAAAAGATAAAATTAAATGCAATCACAATTGACAACTATATCGACGCCTCCAGATGGTGACTACCAGTATTGCATCAAAAACCCGTCAATGGAAAGCAAATAAGGGGGGACCTTTTCCTTCCTCTTTCTTCTTCATTTTCTCTCGGTAAAGTAGACAACTTTTGCAAAGCTTCCACTAAAAAAAAAAATGGTTTCCAAAGCTACCCATTTGAATATAACTTACAAACATTTCATACACATGGCAGCAACACAAAAACTCACTTGATCACAAGCAGCAGCATTATAATCAAAGACCAACTTCGCAAAATATGGAGTGGGAAAAAAAGGGCGAATGAGAACAAACCAGACGATGTGGAGCAGGAGTCTTGGCTGTCCTTTGGCTCTGCAACTGCATCGCCATCCGATTCCTCTGTAGCTTCTGCTTCTGCTTCTGCTTCTGCTTCCACTTCTGAGTCGGAAGAAGAAGAGGAGGAGGAAGAATCTGAAGATGGGTCATTTGCATCTCCGCGTTCTACCTTATAGAATCGTCTCTTTATCATCTTGTTTCTATCTATACCCACAAAACAAGACTATGATGAGAGAGAGAGAGTGAATGGCTGACTGCAACTGAACTGAACGGAATCTGGGCGGCAAGGATAGGGGAGGGTTTTGGGTTTACGAATTAGGAGGTCTCAACAAGCTAAAGACCCGAACTAGCTTGCGGGTTCGGTCGACCCGGAGTTTTTAATGGTATAAGCCCATTTATGAATAACAACGTAAATTCAACACCAAATGTTAATTTGAAGGTTGGATTATTATAAATGAAAAATATAATTCGTTTCATGTTTTTATTTATAAAAATAAAATAAAATTAGAGGAATGGTCCCTCATGGTCATCATGAAATTATTTTTTCCTTTTTTTTTTTATTAGTATTTTTTTTTTTTTTTTTTTTTTGGGTGGGTAACTTAGGATTAAGCTTTAATTCTCTCCCAACACTCGTGTAAGTTCTTTTTAATGAACAATTCTGAGGTGATTATATAATTCTCCAATATTTGTTTATTTGTTTATTTATTTTTCCTTTACTTTTAAATTCTGAAAAATCTTATTAATTAACAAAATCAAATCAAATCAAATCAAAATTTTAGTTAATCAAATTAAATTTTATAATTATTTAATTAAATTTTTATAAATCAATTTTAATTATAATTTTTAATTTTAACTGAATGAATAGGATATATATATATATATTTTATTTATTTATTTATTTATTTATTTATTTTTGATATGGTGCGTAATTTTTTTTTCTCTCTCTCTCTCTCTCTCTTTTTTCTCTCTCTCCGAGTTTGCAATCCATTTCAACGCACGCCTCTACTTTCACCTTCTGTCAATAATAATAATAATAATAATAATTGCCCCGCTTGTAACAAGTATTGTTCATTCATGGCGGATTCTGATCCCGTAAATTCCCAAAATGCCCAGGAAACCCTGGTCGACGGCAACCTCCTCGCTGCCAAATCCCTCGCTCGCTGTGGCGTCACCCACATGTTCGGCGTCGTGGGAATCCCCGTCACATCGCTCGCTAACCAAGTGTTGTCTCTAGGAATCCGCTTTTTAGCCTTCCACAACGAGCAGTCGGCGGGCTACGCCGCCTCCGCGTACGGCTACCTGACCGGACGACCTGGGCTGCTGCTCACTGTCTCTGGTCCAGGCTGCGTCCACGGGCTAGCCGGGCTGTCCAATGCGATGGCTAATACCTGGCCCATGGTCATGATCTCCGGCTCCTGTCACCAAAACGACGCCGGTCGAGGGGACTTTCAGGAGCTTGACCAGATAGAGGCAGTGAAGCCGTTCTCCAAGTTCTCCTTAAAGGCTAGAGATATTAAGGAAATTCCGATTTCTGTTGTTCGGGTTCTTCAACGGGCTGGTGCGGGGCGGCCCGGTGGATGCTATTTGGATATTCCATCCGACGTATTGCACCAAACTTTGCCCGAGTCGGAGGCTGACAGTTTGTTATCTGCAGCGATTAGTTGTGTAGAGACAGAATTGTGTGAAAATGGAAATGGGATTGGAATATCACAGGTAGAGAGGGCTGTGGAGTTGCTTAAAAAGGCGGAGAGGCCTTTGATTGTGTTTGGGAAAGGGGCAGCTTATGCACGGGCAGAGAGTGAGTTAAGGAAGTTGGTGGATAGCACTGGAATTCCATTCTTGCCTACTCCAATGGGCAAAGGGTTATTGCCCGACACTCATGAGCTTGCAGCAAGCGCAGCAAGGTCGCTTGCTATTGGCAAATGTGATGTTGCGCTTGTGGTTGGTGCGAGGCTTAATTGGTTGTTGCATTTTGGGGAGCCGCCCAAGTGGTCTAAGGATGTTAAGTTTGTATTGCTGGATGTTTGTAAGGATGAGATTGAGTTGAGGAAACCACATTTAGGTTTGCTTGGGGATGCTAAAAAGGTGCTGGAATTGATCAATAGGGAGATTAAAGATGACCCATTTTGTTTGGGGAAGACTCATCCTTGGGTTGAGGCAATATCGAAGAAAGCGAACGAGAATTTGTTGAGAATGGAGGCCCAGTTGGCAAAGGATGTTGTGCCATTTAATTTCTTGACACCAATGAGGATAATTAGAGACGCCATTGCAGGTGTGGGGAGCCCTGCTCCAATATTGGTCTCGGAGGGTGCAAATACCATGGATGTTGGAAGAGCTGTGCTGATTCAGACAGAGCCACGGACAAGGTTGGATGCTGGGACTTGGGGGACAATGGGGGTCGGTTTGGGCTATTGCATTGCTGCTGCAGTTGCTGAGCCCGGGCGGCTTGTAGTTGCAGTTGAAGGGGACTCTGGATTTGGATTCAGTGCCATAGAAGTTGAGGTATGGTCCATTGCATTGCATACAAACAGAATTTGAATTTTTTATGTTTATAATTAATGGCTGGTGCTTCATTTTTATTCTTTTGCTGTTAATTCATGTGTAGCTGTGAACTAATTCCAATGTCAATGAGTTTTCCTTATCATTTTGCCCTTTCTTTTATTGTGAGTTCATTTTTTAAGGGAAAATTCTTTTAGATGAGTGAAGATTTCAAAGATTTTAAAGTATGTTGTCACTTGTCTCCAATGGATGCATACTTCTGGAGCTCTGTTAATGTTTGGTACAAGCACAAGAATTGTCATGTTTGTTGATTAGATAATCTAGTTTGGCCAGCTATAAACCCTATTTTATTATTGATTCATGTAATGTGTGTATGTGTGTGTGTGTCTGCATAGTTTTGGTGTCATAACAATTCCAAATGTGTGAAAAACTTGAATGATTTGTCCTCTTAATTTCATGTTTGTGGTTCATATGTAATATATTTCATATCTATTTGATGAAGCATTTTGTCCAAGCCATGTTGGTTGTGTCTGATTTGCTGACTTGATAGAAGTATATAATTTTTTGGGTTGTGTGTCTTCTTGTTCGTATGAGCATTGGCTGCTTATCAAATATAATAAATTTAATCTATTGGGATCTTTCATCATGGTAAGGATTGAAGTTAGTAGTCAAAATGCCTTTTACAGTAGGAACTGCAGTTAGTTTGGAGTTTTGCTCAGCTGGTTCCTGGAAGTAACATGAATTAAGACCCCAGCTGTCTGGGTTGTATAAGGTTATAATCTTGTACTTTGTTTTCTTCAGAACTTGTGTGGGGTAGGTCACCAGGTTGGAGGCGTGGAAGCTTAATCAGCTAGGAAATAGGGGCTGCATGCATTTGACACTTCCTAGATCTGACAATATGAGAATGTCATGTGCTGGGGAAATTTTTCATAGGATATATTTTTTTGATCCATAAGTTTTGCCCCTTCTTAAGGGTAGAGATGGGATTTATCTGCGATAACCTCCAATCCATCCCCCACAAGCTTTCTTTAAAGTTGTTGTCTGCTAGTTTTTCCATTTCTTAACTGTCTTCCAAAGGTTGATAGCAAAATTGTGTAAAATTCAGTGACAGAGTACTGCCTGGTCTTATTCCCATCTGATCTGTATCAGTGGAGTTATAAAAATGATTTATAACTTTTCTCTGATCTTGTGTGTCACATAGGAAGTTCAATTCTTTCACTAAGCATGTCAACTTCCCTGCTTTTGACTCATGTTTCTTTGGAATTTTGATGAAATTTCCTTTTTTTTTTTTTTGGGTGTTGAAGTTTTGCATTATCTAATCAGTCAGTTAAGAACTATGTCTTGTGAGGTTTGGTAAGAAGGATAAAGAATCCCTATTAATTTCTGCATCAGTGAACTGATTGTCTTCTACAATTTCAGTAATTTCTTTCCCCTTATTCTCTGTTTCAACTTCTTGATAAGCCTATTTGTTTTCCTTCCTATAGTGTCAATCCTTTTTGATTGCTCAAAGCAGTCATGATTAGATCACAATTCAGTCCTCTTTTTTATGTTTTTTTTTTTTTGGATTTTGTTTGTTGAACATACTAAACATGAAAAATGATTAAATGGTATGTGGCTTTTTTTTTTTTCATATATAATTGGCAGACATTGGTTCGATACCAGTTGCCCGTGGTTATTTTAGTATTTAACAATGGTGGTGTATATGGTGGGGATCGGAGGAGCCCGGAAGAAATAACAGGACCTTTCAAAGATGATCCAGCACCCACTTCTTTTGTCCCCAATGCTGCTTATCATGTTCTAATTGAAGCTTTTGGAGGCAAAGGTTATCTTGTTGCAACTCCAGATGAACTCAAGTCTGCTCTTGCCGAATCATTTTCTGCACGAAAGCCAGCTTTAATAAATGTCATCATTGATCCTTATGCTGGTGCAGAAAGCGGGAGGTTGCAGCACAAGAACTGAGGTACCCTGCACTAGCTCCATTTTCAATCCTGCCCACTACTTGTTACTGCAAGCTGGTTTTCCATAATTGCTTTCTATAATGTAGAGTTTCCAAGCTGATGTTGCTTGCTTTTAATAAAGGCATGCCTGTATTCTGTATTGTCATTCTTCTAGCAAGCCTCTAGTTGACTGTACTCCTCAAAGGAAATGCCGAATCATGATTGGATACTGTATACTCCCAGAAAAGGCAGTCCACTACTTGATTTCGGAGCCCACGGCGAGGCATTAATTCAGGGCGTACTGTATACGACTTCTAGTTTGACATTTTACAGTCACTACCATGCCTCGTAGGTAGCCATTTTGATCAAAATGAATTGCTCTTTATTTCAATGGTTGTTGGCTTGTAATTTTGACTCTGATTTTGTTGGGGGAATTCACAGTGATAGAAGTCCCACTTAAAGAATTATTCTGTAGTATGGGGAAAGCCAACGTTTGCGCCAAAATGAATCCAATTCATAAATATCATATGTTTTTCTTTTTTATTTTTTTCCATGTTTTCTGATAGGTTCAGTAACGAGTATTTGAGCCACCTGGGCAGAGTAAAACCCCTTTCTCGCATCTTTCCCTCCCTCCCCCCCGGCATCTCTCTAGTATATTCATGTGTTTATATGTATATATTTATCACGATTGCATTCATATAACATAAGTTTTTCCATTAATTACATTTGCAATATCCCTCTCCGCAAAGGTCTGAAATCTGGTTGTGAGTTGAAGAAGGATAATATTTTATAGTAGGGCGAGAAGAGCTGTCGAGTTCGAAGTTCCTGAGTGCGCTGATTTGAGGCGATGTTGTCCCTTACAAGAAAAACTCGGGGCGCGCCTAGAAAACCGAACCGAGAGTAATAATTTATTACTATTTCTCAGCGCTTGGATGTAATCAATTTATAAAATTTTTTATTAAATAATTGAGTGCTATTATGGAATCGCCTTTCTTGGAGTACGTATAAGTATCAAATGATGATGGCAAAATAATTTTTTATTTACAATTTTATTTGTTTGTGATAATTAAAAAAAAAAAAAGAAAATTGATTCACATTTTTTTGTGTTGTTCATGGCTTCATGTTTTGAACTAGTTTTTTTTTTTTTTCCTTAGCGAATTTTTTTTTTTAAAGGGCTTACATCTCTGTGAACGGAACTCTGTCACAATGTTTTAATATTACAATTTCTTCAGGAAACTCTAATTGAGCAAACTAATCAAACGTTGTCGGTTTTGTAATAAAGGCGAATAAATGCCGCAACATCTTTGAAACGCACGTTGACCCCCCGTGACTTTGGAGGGGTAGGGCAGTCATCTCGCACGCTCAAAGGACAATTCGCGCCGCCCTTTGTGGGGTCACGCAAAAAACGTAGAACAATAAAAGGCCATAGAGATGCATTATGCCATACGATAAAACCCCACAGGACAAGCCAATAATCCGGAAAAGTTAAAAAATGGAGCAGCCACTGCTGGCTACTGCTGGAGAGAGGCCATGGGTACCAACCAGGGTTGCCTTTGTGGAGGAGCTAAAAAAAGTGGGGTGCATGGCAGGTCCTTTGGTGGTGGTATCCCTGTCCCAATATCTCATGCTGGTTGTCTCGCTGATGATGGCAGGTCACCTTGGTGAACTTGCTCTTTCTGGGGTTTCAATAGCTACCTCTTTCTGCAATGTCACTGGCTTCAGTGTCCTGGTAAAGTTTTCCCCTCTGCTATTCACTGCTTTGTGCATATGTTACACACTTTCCGAGGAAAATGCTTTCTTTGCTGAAAGGTGTCGTTACATTTAAAGACTGATGAATGAAAATGAACTATTTTGAAGACAGAAGATGGAAAAGGCTATGGTACAAATACTCCGCAACTAATTACGACGACTGATATCAGTGGTCATCATTGAGGTCTATTAATACCGTTTCTACTAATTAGAGTGGATACTATCTATACAAGTAGGAAGATTCAACCTTCTAGATATAATCAATCAATTGGCAATGGTTAGCCCGTTCTACTAGGAAAACTTTATTTTTAACCAATCTACTTGTTTCCGTCATAATTGATAATATGTTCCAATTCCCTTGTAATAAGCAGTTTGGATTGGTCGGAGCTCTAGATACTCTATGTGGGCAAGCTTATGGAGCAGGGCAATATCAAAATGTTGGAACATACGCCTACTGTGCTGCAATGTCTCTTATTCCCATATGTCTGCTGATATCTATCTTGTGGATGTTCATGGAGAAGGTGTTGATATTGTTAGGTCAAGAGCCTCAAATCTCTATGGTAGCTCGTGAATATTCAATTTATCTCATACCTGCACTATTGGGATCTGCCCTTCTTCTTCCTCTAATGCGTTACTTTCAATCTCAGAGCTTGATTCTCCCAATGCTCTTTGCATCACTTGCAACCTTGTGCATCCATATACCCCTTTGTTGGGCTCTAATTTACTTGTGGAAATTAGGATACAGAGGAGCATCACTTGCTATCAGTTTTTCTGATTGGTTAAATGTGATCTTACTTGCTTTATACATGAGATACTCTTCGTCATGTGCTGATACTCGTACCCCCTGCTGGGAGAATATTTTCACAAGTTTTAAGCAGTTCTTCCACTTTGGTGTTCCTTCTGCCGTAATGGTTTGGTAACTTAACACTCAGCTTCTGACAGCAATGCAATTCCTTGAGCTTGTAATTCGTCAGCTTTCAGTTCTTTTACTTATACATTTTTTGTCATAATTGTCATAGTCTTGAATGGTGGACCTTTGAGCTTGTAATATTACTGGCTGGGCTTTTACCAGATGCAACACTTGAGACTTCAATTCTATCTATCTGGTATCTCTATGCATTTACTAATTTGTTCGGTGTAATTAGAACTGCTTCTGATTTTTTTTTTTAACTTGTCTATTCAGCCTTTCTGTCACTACATTGCACTACTATGTACAAAGTGGGATTGCTGCAGCTGCCAGGTATGATTCATATATCATCTCCAGATGCATGTATTGTGAAGGATGAGGCAAATCAATGAGTTAGGTCTCTATTTGGCAGTACTAGAATTTCAAATGAGCTAGGAGCTGGAAATCCACGGGCAGCTCAAGCAGCTGTCCTTGTGGTGCTAGTGACATCCCTTGCTGAGGCAATTATAGTGAGCATAACACTCTTCTGCTGCCGATATGTATTTGGATGGGCGTACAGCAATGACAAGGAAGTTGTGGAGTATGTAACTGAAATGGCTCCACTGCTTTGTCTCTCCATCATTTTGGATGGCTTACTTGTTCTATTTTCTGGTTAGCTTCCCACATTTCTGTAATGAATTATGGCACTCATATGCTGCTTTACAAATTCTGATCAATTTAAGTTTTTAGTTTTGTTTTAGACAGCCGATACAAAACAACTTTTTAACCATATTGAACTGAACCCAGGGATTACCAGGGCATGTGGATGGCAGCACATAGCAGCCATTGTCAACCTAGCAGCATACTATGTTGTTGGGATTCCTGCAGCATTTCTGCTTGGCTTCATTCTACATCTTAGAGGGAAAGGACTATGGATTGGCATACTTGCAGGGTCTACTTTGCAAGCAGTATTGCTTGCTCTGATGACAGCTTTGACAGATTGGCAAAAACAGGTTGTGCTTCTTAAGCTTTGTATTTCTGTTTTTGGACAAACTTTATGCAACATCTGGCTGCAAGGGTTGGTGGAGCCTAAGGATTTAGTTTGTTTTGAACCTTTGGTTGTCTTCATTCTAGCTTTTGTTATTTGAATGAAGGTTTTTTTTCCCCCCGGGCGGCTAAATTTGCATACCTTTACAACCACTGACTAATTTAAGATTTGATATGGCAATCTCACAGGCTACGAAGGCAAGGGAGAGGATATTTGAGGGAACATACTTGGCTGATAATGGTTTGCCTTGAACTTTAAAGAATCAAGTGAATAACAGAAGGCAAAAGCTAGATGCAGATGGCTTCAATTGTAATTTTCCCAATAGTTTTATGAAATGTTTGTTCAATGACACTATTCTGGACACAATCTTATCTTGGAAAGAAATGAAATGCAGCTTTTGAGGTGCATCATTGCATTCTAAGTCATAGACACAATAATTTCTTTGTGGATGGTGGGCTCGGCCCCAATGTTTATTCAAGTGCCTGATTTTGACAGGTGCTGTTCTTTGTTAGGTTTGCACATCTATGCTTTGACAAATGTTATTATTGTCAGGGCCACGATAAATGCATCTTCGCTAGATGTTGAAAAGGCAGCATTTTTAACCTGTTTAATCCCTGGGGGAGCCCAGATGAGCCATAACAGTCGAGAAGCTGTTTGAAGAGGGTGGGGGGGGAGGAAATCACAATAGGCAGAAAGTAACTTTGGTTGATTGTGTCTTGGTTGTCACTTCGCTTTTGGCAGATTAGGAACGCAGCTTGGCTGATTGCAACTCGTTCTCATCGTTATGTAGTTCAGTCCAGAACTTTTACAAGATAGACAGTAACTAAGAACACGATCACCTATCAAAAGTCCTCAAGTTAGGCAAAATTTGGTTGAAAGTTGCAATAAAAAAATTTTCCAATTTTGAGTATATTTGGTTATTTAAGTTCAGAAAAGTTGTATCTTTGACCAGAGGATGTGGGTGGCAAGATATACAGCGGCCTTCATTAAACTTGGGGTGTATTATTTTGTTGGAATTCCAGTGGCTGTTCCACCGTGCTTCCTTCTTCATCTAAGAGGGAAAGGCCTTTGGATTGGCATACTTACAGGGTCCGTGGTGCAAGTTCAATCATATCGCCGATTCAATTCCATCCCGATTAATCTATGGTAAACTTTTTTGTTTCTTTTTTTTTTTTGGGGGGGGGGGGCGGTCTTAGCAAGAAGTTTTAAAGGAGAAGTCTTGAGTTTGAACCCCATTGATCTATGGTAACATTAATCAAGTGGCTGATAAATTTCGCAATTAAACATGCTCTGCACAATTTGATGTCATCTATAGTAGAAGGCAGAGCTAGATACTTTCCAGAATCAGAAAGATTGTGATTTGAACTGGAGAATCAGTTCACCTTGTTGCATCGAAACAGGGCAATTATTTTACATAATGTACAAGCAGACGTATAAATATCATTTCCTCATACATGCCGCAGTCTAATAATAATTAACAAGTACATATTTGAACATTACTTTTAACCCAATTATAAAAGGAAAAAAAAAAAAGGAAAAAGAAAGAAAGAGAATTACTAATACGATACCATACCCACTGCTTTCTTGTATCCTTAATTAGCATCCGCTTGTTCCTTTCCTCGCTAGCAAGGAGGAGGAGGCGGAGGGCGATGCCAAGGAGGAGGAGGTCTATAGGGATCGAAAAAGGGTGGTGGGGGAGGACCAGGGGGTCCAGGAGCACATGGTGGAGGGGGTGGCGCAAAAAGTGGTCCGGGCGGTGGTGGCGGAAAGTGGGGTGGTGGAGGCGGAGCATAACAATCGGGAGCAGGTGGTGGAGGAGGAGGAGGAGGAGGAGGTGGTGGTGGGCAACCTGGATACTCCTGTGGCGGTGGCCATGGTCGTGCAAAAGGGTACGGCGGTGGCGGTGCGGACGGGGGCGGATGCGGGTGCCCACGGAAATGCATATTTCTTTCGAAAATTGAAACCTAGCTGCCAAGATAATTTCAGGGTGAACTTTCGATATATAGACAAAGTTCGTACGTTGTTTCTTAAAAAGGACAAAGGGAAAAAAAATTAAAAAAAAAAAAGGGTCTTTTGTTGACACTTAGTTGGGATTGAACGGTAGATTTGAGTTCATACGGACTAAAAAAAACAAAAAAGAAAAAGAAAACGGAGAGGGAACGGTAGATATGAACGTGTCCCAAGTTAGGTTTTCTTTCATTGTTTTAGTCTAAATTTCAAATAATAGCCAGCTGCTTTTTACTTGCACGTGTATATTTCGTTTGGAACTCTCAGCTTGTTGTCAAATTAACAACGTTTTTTTTTTTTTTGGTTTTATGGGTTATAAACAAATTTGAGTTGTGAACTTTCCAACAATTTGTCAATTTAAGTTATACGAATATTTTATCTTTTGGCAATTTAAGTTTGTTGCTCATGTCCGTTTGGGCATGTCACGGAATTTTACTGATTTTGTCAGCGGTTTTCGGTCAAAAACTGGCATGTTTCTCATTGAATCCAATCTCTGATATCAAAGCCAGGAACGCATGTTACACTCGTACCTAGTTTTACAGGTTGTGAAATATCAAAATACAAATACAAAATACAAAGGCTTCCCTGGTCCCATGCAACAAGATATAAAGAGAAATTTCCTTTTTTTGACGGATGTCCCACAGAACTCTCTCAATTTTCAACCATGGCGACGGACGAATCCCACCCCACCTTCCCGCCGGATTATGGCCGTCACAGAGCCTTTGGTTGGAACCGTCGCCCTATTTTTACACTAATCAGCAGGTAAAAAAAATATCTTATATAATTTGTACAAATTTAGTTGCCTCCGATGCGCGGAAGGAGAATTTCAAAGTCGCCGTGCAATTTTATTTTTCGTACATTAAAACTGAAAGATAGAAATATCATATATATATATATATATATATATATATATATATATATAAAACTTAATGAAGTGATATAGTAATTAAATTAAAATTAAACAATCCAATTGTAATGAATTAAAATTAAATGATAAATAAAAAAGAACAAGTGATAAGTTTAACAATTAAAAATATAAATGATCACAAATAAAATATAAATATTCTTCTTAATTAGCTGAAAATGCCACAATGTTGAGATTTAGGAATCTTAGTGGCTGAGAGTGGCACGTCTTGAAATTTTTTTTATTTTTTTATTCATTTTTTTTCTATGTACAATGAAGCAATACGCCGTATAAGAAAGCACAGATTTTGATTGGATTGAGTTATACGGGTTCATGTTTTACCACTATCATGATAATTATATATTTATATATATTATTAATATATAAAAAATTAAAAATATGCAATTAACAATATTATGAAAATGTTCCCTCAAAAATATGGTATGACCGTATTGTATACGTAGCCACGTGATTGAGATGTCCACACTTGCCGTGTCGACACATAATTTGTTTGTTAGAACAAAAACAGAAATAGGGTTGTATTATAAGCAAAAGAATTGTTTTGTATTTAATATACTCTCTTTAAGGTAAAACTTATCCTTAAATTTATGTAATCAAAATTACATTGATTTTTTTTTATCAAATAAAATATAATATAATAAATTGACTGGTTTCTATTATTTAAATTAAATTTCAAATAAACATTTGTGTTTACATGACTATTTACTAAATTGTCTATTAATCTTTTTTCAAGTAATATTATAGATAAAAAAAATTTGTTTATAAAATAAAATATATTTAACTGAAATTTGTAATATTAAAATCAAATTCTCAAAAAAAAAAAAGTGTTTGTATTTCCAAAATTATTTACTAATTATTCTACAATCATACCACAAACAAAGTTCCATATATTCTCATAAAAAAATAATCATATTTATTCTATCCTTTTGTCAAAAGAAAATAACCATATATATATATATTTCTGAATTATATATATATATAAAAATCTCTTAAAACTAATAAATTAAGAAATATAACTTAATTTTACCTTGAAAATGTTTAAGCGTTGTAAGTTGCTCAAAATACTTGCATAAAATCAATCAATCAAATGCACTGGGCACCACTTGAAATTAATATATATAGAAGCTCTCTCTCTTCTTTCTTTTTTTTTTTTTCAGTGTTCGTGACGACTAGCTAATTCACTCCAACATCATGCGCTCGAATAATGTAAGGCTCAAGCAAAAATTGGGTCGCCATGTGATCCGAGAGATAGCGCCATGAATAATTTTGTGTTGCAGTTTGGAGTAAAAATAAGAGATAACAATAATTGATTAAATTATATGCATGGGGCTCACAAGTAGCAGCAAGACACAAGAAAGCGGTAAACATCATTAATTATTCCGGACATGTCACGAAGTACACAGATTGCGGGCTAAAAACGTGGAGGAGGAGGACCAGGGGGACCTGGAGGCCCCGGAGGATGGGGACCAGGTGGGGGAGGACCTGCAGGACCGGGTGGTGGAGGGGGATGACCCAGCGGGAACGGCGGTGGTGGTGCAAACGGGCCTGGAGGTGGTGGAGGGCCTGCAAAAGGTGGAGGTGGCCCAGGTGGCCCGGGTGGTGCGCCGGGCGGTGGAGGATGGCGGTGATGCGACATTCTTTTATGTATACTGGGGGCTTAAACCAATGATCAGGGTGTGCTCTGGAGCCTTATAAGGGGAGGAGACGCATCTTCTATATATATATATATAGTGACTGGTGGCGGTGGGGTTTGACTAGTAGTTGTGACTTGGACCGTTTGACACCTAGCTTGCAATTGCAGCGCTTGCTAATTGGAACAACGGTTGGTTGGTCCTAGCTACTTCGATAAAATTTACGAGCGAGTCGCCATCATAGGACACACATACGAAACTGGTCGGCCCGTACACACAGGAAGGCTTTCTTAGCCATTAAGAGAAGATGACATGGACGCCTTATTTTGATAATGTTTTTCAGCTACCAGAGCGTGTCCCTGTTTTTTTCCAGACCATGACGTCAACAGGAAGTTTCTTCTTTTTAACAAAGGTATTATGAAAAATTGATGCAATAATAGACATGAATTTACGAATATGTCATTATATCTAATTTGTTACAATTTTCACTGAAGCATGTTTGAATTTAATCTCGTAAAACTTCTGTCTGTGTATAGTAAATTTCGTTACAGTAACTTTCAGGAAGTTTTTTAATAACAAAAACTCGGTGCTTCACAGCCTAGAATTTGTTCTTCCTACAACCGGTGTATCTGGCACGTCAGACGCGTCTCCATTTTCTTGTTCCTCGATGAGTGGATGAAGATTTGCATTCGGCTTATAATGCTGGATCACTAGAGCAGATGCGGATTCGGAGAAGTCCGAGGAGGCCAACAAGATTCCCACAGGCCCTAATTCTGGGCTATCAGTTGTGTCTAGCAAAGGAGCCACTGGTGACAATCTTCCTACTAAGAAGAGATTGCACTTGCTCATTGATTTCAGTATTGCAACCATGTCTGCTTTACTTTCTACTACTTTTTCCTCGTAAACCACTGACTCTTCATTTTGGCTAGTTTTGATGAACTCGGAAAAGAAGGCTTCATCCTCCTCGTCACAATCATTGTCAATCATGATATGAGCAGCAGTGCTGGCATTTTTCTTTTCATTAGTCCGCTCATTCATCAATAAGGACTTCCTTGGTGCCGCCACAAACTTTATGACGGTGAGTTTAATGCCCGGATGCTCAGCCATCCTGATGCCATACGCAAGAGCTTCCATGTCATCACGTCCTCCGAAGAAAGGCACCACAATGCTGTAAGAAACATCACTTGATGGAACTTGCGTGGTGCCTCCAAAGCCGCGGTCAATGAGAATTCCTACGGAGCAAGGGGAATTTTCAAGGACCCTTTGGTTGACATGCTGTAATGACTGACCCAAGGACTCCATGGTACCATCTATCCGCTGGCTCTTGTGGAATGGGAGCAATACCATTGCAGCACGCTTCTGGTGTGCACTAGTGCAAATGTCCTCGTGAATGCTGTTGAAAGCAGAGATGGCAGTCATGGGGCGGATGGTGACACTGCTAAGCTGTTGATATGCCTCAAATGCAATGATCATTTCGTCATGATTACCAATGCGTCTTTTGTTCCAAAACGGGAGGCCATTGTTCCGTGCTTTATGAACCATTGAGATAGCTGATGATCGCTCTGAAAGTTCCATGAGGTGCATGGCATACACACAAAGGCGTCCGTATTTTCGGGTCCCTCGTGAGCACTCAATTAGATTAATCAGGGTAGGAATATTGCGACTACTATGGAAACAACCCAATAACCGAAGTTCAATTTCACGATCCTTGCGTTTCACGGTGCGGTGGCTGTAAGACACTCCCTTTCTGGCGGGCTTATAGATGGCCATCGCAATTGGTGTTGTGATGAAGGTGGTGAACAATGCCATGAGCACCAGTACGGCAAAAGTCTGGTCGTTGAGCACCTGTACAAAAAATTACTTCAGTTGTGGGAACAGAAACCTCGTCGATTTATGTAAACGTCAACAGATCGTGGTGGTTACCTTGCGGTCCTTGCCAATATTGAGGACAATGAGTTCCACAAGGCCTTTGGTGTTCATCAAGAATCCGAGTGTCACAGCTTCCTTGAAAGGCACCTTGAATATCAAGGACACAATGACAGTGCCAGTAATCTTTCCAAAACAAGCGGTGAATATAACGAGTACTAGCAGGCCCCAAGACTGTGCTCCACTTATGGTTGCAACGTTAGTTTTGAGCCCACTCGAAGCGAAGTAAAGTGGCAGGAGAAGCCCCGAAACAAGATCCTCTATTTTCTCTATAAGCACTCCAGCAAAAGGACCATCCTTGGGCACCAAAATGCCCACCACGAAGGCCCCAAAGAGTGCATGGATGCCAATGGTGTCTGTGACGAATGAGGCAGCCAAGACTAGAGTCAATGTGATGCAAATGTATATCTCCTTCACGGGCTCACCATCGGGCGAATGCCGAGCCATCGTTGCCAGTAATGGTTTTAAGACAAAAACGGCAAACCCCACGAATCCCACACCACAAAGCAAGACCCATAAGGAGACGAGTGGAGAAGTGTTGCTGCCAGATAGGGCTATAGCAAGTGCAAGAAGAATCCAGGCAACAACGTCATTGACTGCAGCTGCAGACATCGCCATGCGGCCCACATCAGTTGTTAGAAGTTTAAGCTCAGCCAGGATACGAGCCAGAACTGGGAAAGCAGTAATGGAGAGGGAGACACCCATGAAAACAAAGAAAGGGCCAGTGGGGACTTCAGGGGATATGGTTGCACGAAGAACAAACGATGTGCCAATGCCGAGGATGAAAGGAAGGGTGATGCCTGCAGCCGCAATTCCCAAGGACTTTGTACCGGTTCGACGAATAGTTCGGATGTCGAGCTCCAAACCCACCAAAAACAAAAAGAAGAGGAGGCCAATATCGGCAACCGTATCTAGGACAGTCATGCTACTTGCTGGAAACACCGTGTGCAAGAACGCGTCAATTCTCCCCAATGCCGATGGCCCAAGCAGTATTCCTCCCTGAGCGAAGGTTAATTATGTGTCATCCTATTGATTAATCCAGACCAGTTAACTTAATTGACTGCAGGAATGCAAGGGTTGATCGCCTTATATGCTCTGAGGTTCAATTAGCTCCATTTTATTGCATTATTATTTGCTGCTTACGACGAAGGCACATGCACAAAATGAAACTGTGTGTGTGTTTTGCTTGAGAGAGATAAGAACTCACAATGATCTCTGCAATAACTCGTGGTTGCCTGAGAGGTCTGAGAAGAAATGCGAGGGTTCTCGTCAAAGTGACGACCACGCATATTTGAAGAATCAACAAAGGAAGTGCAAAATCCAGAGGATTTTCATTTTGGAATGCCCCATTTGATGCGGCCTTCATGGGCTTGGGGCACGTTGCCCCTCTGTTAGTTTCCATTATGATTGTGACCCTAACTCAAAGATTGAATCAAAAAATTCTACCACTGATCAACATAGGGGGAAGAACCATAAAAACCCTCTCCCTCTCTGCCTCCGGTTTAAGGACGAATGATTATCATGGATTAAAAGAACAAACATAAAGAAAAAAAGGGGAAAAAAATACAATAAAGAAAATGAAGATCAACGGAAGAGCGGTAAAGCAAATCTCAATTTTTCTGTCTACAGAATATCAATCAAATATCGGTTGCTGTAAATGGAGAATATTTGAGAGAACGAGAGAAGTTGTTGCTTCCGCAATTTCTGCCCTGTTTATCCTCTGGTTCTCCTCTTGTTTCATTAGGCAACTAACGAAACTAACAACCTATATTTAGAAATTTTCCACGCTCCAATTGAACAGGTAATAATAATTCCAAAAAATACTACTAACACGTGAAATGATTTGAAAAAAAAAAGTTTGCGCTAATAATTGATTTGAAATAATTTGCTTTAATCAAAATGAAAGCTTTCAATTCCTGAGAATTTAGGCAGGAAACATCTAATTAACAATGGGGAATGCCAAATGGAGTAGACCATCATGGCACACAAGCACAGAAGCCATTCAGGGTGGTTGTTGGCATAGAAAACTTGATCAGTAATTACGTTTTTAGACGAGGATATGATGCACATCAGTGCTTGACCAACTTGTCATGCTCTGGTTCAATGTTTTCATCAGCTTTGGGCCTAGTGTTCATTAGAATCTGCAAGTGGAAATCGCACATTTAACAATGGCAATACATAATTGACTTTTTCCATGAAGACACTGAAGAGGCCTAACCTTCCGAAGCATGTTGTTTTCATTAACCAAAGTAGAAATCTTCTCCTCCAGCTTTGAGTTTCTTTCATCCAACTCTTTGGCTCTTGATTCCAGCTCATTGACGTAAATCTTCCTCCTTTCTCGAGCTTGTTGAGCTGAGACCCTGTTCCTTAACAGCCTGCTTGTACAAAAGTTTGATAAAATAAGAAGATGAGGTGAGGAAACATAGAATTAATATGATGGGGCCTGCAATTTGTTTAGAAAAATAGTTGGATAGGCTAAATACGCACCAACTGCAATAGTTAATGAGTCCGAAGCACTTTAAGAATGTCATATTATGCATGATGATTATGTATTACATTGCAAGTACGAGTGATGCTTCTTGAAACCATTTTGGGAATCACTGGCACTTTATGCCTTTCTTTTTTGTCATGCAATTGAATATTATTTTTTCGTATTTGGTCCCATTTTGTGCTTACCTTGGAATTTTTCTCCGAAAAGAAAGTAACTAGATTGAACTTAATTTTATTGTGCAGATCGTAGGCATTTAAAGGTACATGATGCTCCATATTGGTGTCTGCAGAATCAATCATTGATATTCCAACTATGAATGTCGTCGATCTTATTCTTATAAAAACGAAAAACAACAAAAATTATCCAAACTCAAGTTTGCTAATGCACATAGCAGTATGAGCATACGACATAATGACGACTCGATCCAGATTTCCATTCGTGGTAGCAGCTTCATTTTCAGTTGCTTTATGAGACTGTGATTCGAAGCATGATTTTCCACCTTGAAAATTAAAAATTTACGCGTCCCACATATAATCTCAGTTATGAGAAGATAGTTTTGCATTGCAGCAGACGACTAGGACTTTCATTACAATTTGGCTGTAACAAGAAGGGGAGAACCCACCTCTTGTGCCGTCGATATTCTTTGTCGATGGGGTGTCGTCCCCTACCACGCTTCCCAAGGTGAGGCTCAGCGTCATTGTGGGTATTATTGATGGCAGCAGAGCTCACAGGCGGTGCAGCCTCCACATCCGGGACCCTAAAAAGGTCATCATCGCTCTCTTCTGGAAATTGTAGAATCACAACCAGGAGTGTCGGAGTTTATATATATAGGTCTCTCTGTGTGTGTGTGTGTGAAAGTGAGGATGGAGATTTGGCTTAAAAGGAGAAGCCCAGACCTGCCTGGACCTTCTGGTGTGCGATCTGCAGACTGTTGTTATTGATGTCATTGTTGTTGGTGTTACCGTTAGTCCCTCCGGAAGAACTGGCAGGTTTACCCTCAAGCAGTTTCTGCTGCTGCTGCTCAGGATCGTCATTCGCCGGCAAAGAGCTGTTGGGTTTTCCCTCCTTGACTTCCGGAAGAGACATCCCTCCGCCACTCTTAATTATTAGTTCTCTGACCGACAGCTGTATAGGGGCTGCCCTGAGAACTTGGCTCCTTACTTGTTTGTTTTGAACTTCAATTGTTTTCTGTCAGCTTCGGGATTTTAATTTTCAGTGGATACCAGTTTTTGGCTAGTGAACGAACACGTTGATGCATGGAGAACCGCCATTTCTAATTCGTCAGTTATTCCTAAGGTAAACATCAGGACACCGAGCTGTGGAAACAAACCAAAGTACGACGTGGACTCCATCCATTCTTCTTTTCCCACTCAATTTTTACTTTTTTCCGACATTATTAATTCAAAAGAATTTCGTTGCAAGAATATAAATGAATAAACACAGATGAAAACAAGTTTATATTATTCGATCATAATTATTAATTATATATATATAGATATATAAGTTTTAACAAACAACTGTGCTTGTAAATTTATAAATTTGTGCTTCGAATTCAAAATTGCCGGCATTGGTCGATTTCAGAGTGGCCTTAACTAGATGAGGAGGCCCACGTTGACATGCACCTTTGAGAATGGATGTCCATACTCAATACATCTTTACAGTCCTGAACCAGCATATAGCCCCTGCCTACAGTTGTTTGGCAAAAGTTGGAGGCCCAATTCTTGCCCAAGGGCGCCTTTTGATAGCATGCCAGTCTGTTTTTTAAGATCATAGAGAGTAGAGAGCTCTAGAGTGTACTGGCGCTGGTCAGATCATCCAATTGGGCTTTCAGTAAATGAGGCCCTTTTCAGCACACAAAATCTGAAGGCATTGAGCCCGACTTCCCTGTTTATCAAAGGGTTAATTAACGTTAGACATCATACTGAAACCTCCATTACCATGAGCATCTTCTTCGGTTCGTCATGTAATCAGCACTGGTTTCTTGTTATGACAATGAGTATTGTCAACAAAATGTGTTCCTTCATATCGCAGTCAGCCAATAAAATGGAGCAGTTAATTAATCCATTGCCTTCTTATGTGACACAAATTTTGGAACCTGATAACCCATTCCACTTACAAAAGAAATAACAAAACTGAAACATTGGCAGTGCGGTTGTCTTCTTAATCCCAAATCAAGAATTTTGAAGGTCGGAATTGTAGGTCGGAATCCTATTCTTTAAATATGCCTTTTATGCAGGGTTAGAAATTTAACTAATAAGAAGGAAATCAAGGTATGTTTGCCTTGCAATTTGTTTCAATTAGCCAACTACACACACACACACACACAAAGTACTTGAATGTGAAGCCCCAAGAGTAACAATTGGTGGGTATGTCACAGAAGAGCCAAAAAAGCCTTTGCCCTGCGATGGTATACATAATCTCAGTTTCTATGTCTTCAAATTAAATGCAAGCAATTATAGGGCACAATTAAGCATTGCTGCAAATCAGTTAACCTGGCCACCACCTTAACGGTGAGAGGTCTTATGATTAAAACCCAGAACCCCTTCTCTCATCCTCCAAAATGGAGGAATTGTCATGCCTGTCACATTATTGCTTTTAAGGACTCACCTGTTATAGTTGAAAATAGTAAAGATTATCTGAAGGTGTTCTGCATGCAATGAATCAGAATATAGGCATACTTCGGACGTAATGACACAAATACACCAGCAGAACGTAGTCGACAGAACAATAACAATAACTAGGTCAGTTCAGTCAGATCGCTTACAAGCATAAGAATAAAATAAAATAAAGTTTAGCAAAGCAAAACAACATTAACCGTAAGCTAGAATGAAAATCAAGGTATCATTGAATAATCTTAGAATTGAACTAAAAAAAAAAAAAGAAACACAGCCTGGATTTGTACTCGTCGTCTATTATTAGAAAATAAATTGAAGGGCTGAAGGAGATGATGACAGAAGAATAGAGAGCACAAAGGAGTGAGATGCAGAATCAATGAATTTCATCATCTGTGCTCTCTATCTTCTGTCAACAGCATCGCCAGTGCCTCCCCATCATACAATACTATAAAAACCGCCTGTGCGAGGGTGAGTGTGTGCAGAGGGACTCCCCAAGCTTAGCTCTCTTTAAACGTAAAAGAGGGAAGAGCCATATATATGTGTGTGTGTGTGTGTGTGTGTTTTAAAGCTTCTTCTGGACTATGAAAATGACGGTGACTCCCAACACCTCTTATTTATAGCGGAAGAGCTTGCCATAATGGCTGTGCTATACTCATGCTTACCACGGTATCGACACCTTTTTCATGAGACGAGTGAATGGACGGTGACTACCAACTTGAATCATGATGATCATAACGTAATGTGCACTTTCTATCACAAAATTATAATTCGTATTGATCACGGAAATTCCATGAGAAAGGAATAATTTTCGAGTGGACTGGCCACCATTACAACAACTCCTTTTCCTTTCTTTCCTTTGTTTTTTCTGTTTGAATTATAGAAGATTTTTTTTTTTTAGCTGTATACTGCTAGATAGCCGTCGTCACTGTTCCGCCCGATAATTTCAATTAATGGCCGCCAAACGGAAGTGTAAACTCAAGCCGCCTTAGAAGTACACCGTTCGAATAGTGTCTCAAGCTCTTAATTTGCAGTTTAGGAATAATATTTGTAGTTCCAATGCGCCTAAATACATTGATGTACTTATATACTTGCCACACATCGTTATTTGATAATTTAAAAGGTTTTCATTAGCAGAGAGCCCAACGTATCATTAACTAATCAATTGTGTATCAATATATCCATCGATCCAATGTCCTCTCGTGAGCACATTACTTTATTGTAAAGAGTCTGCGTGCTTCTAACTTTGGTTTCCAGCTTCTTCAGTTAGCTGGGAGACGTTGAAGTTTCGGCCAGGGCTCAAGGTCTAGCACCTGTAACATGAAAAGAGGTAAAAAGGGTGTCAGGCTGCAGTTTGCTCTTTGCATTTTGATTCTTTAACTTAGTAGAGACTTAAAGAACTAATATAATATAAAGACATTCAATTTAATGAGTTTCATTGCTTGTGTAGGTGCCAATGACATGGGCGGTGGAACCCGTAGAATGCTATGGTTAGGCTTAAGTTTAGTCTTTTATCACTAGATAAGTTTTTAGTCCAAAAAGATACTCCCATAAACATTAACTTCCATTAAGAATCAATTTTTATTAATGTCCATCAATCAGTCCATGTTTCCATCCTAATAAATATAAGACATTGGCCAGCGGCGGAGCATCTCTGGAATTTCTACCATGTAAGAGAAGAATATATATAAGGCTATTTGCGATACTTTCATACCGCCTGTCCTACAACTTATATATATATATTAAACTACCAATGGTAGTGTATTGTACGGTGACGTTTTGATCGAGTAGGCTAGCTGTAGGATTTGGAATAGCTCATACTTAACTTAACTAATGACCCATTCTCGCACAATTTGCCTAAAAAGACTTTTTGGGGTATGCAAAATCGAGAGAGCAACGCTAAATATGGAGTTATGGTTAAGGCGCCGGAAATTAGATGTAGTAAGATAGAAAAAAAACCTTTTCAGACTCACATTCTGGGTGTCCCATGGACTGGAAAACATTTTTTTTTCTTTGGTTCTCTCTCTCTCTCTCTCTCTCTCTCTCTCTCTCTCTCTCTCTCTATATATATATATATCTTTTGTATATTTTTTATTAGGGTTTCCTAGGCTTTCTTGCTTCTACGTTGAGACGAACATATTTATGGAAATTAAATTACCTTCAAACAGCCTTCCATATAAAGAAGTTATTTTGGTTGCAAGTAATTTGAAATTAAATTCCACGAGGAGATAAAACCTCTGTAATCATTTGACCCCAGTTGGTAGCAATTTCCCCTTCTTCTTTTTTTTGTTCCATAAAATGAAAAACAGGAATATCTCACAATTCTGCCAAAGAAGATTATATGCATTATTGGAGAAGTAAATTTCGTTACTAAACAGTCTTGATAAGACTTTTAACTTGATAATGAACTAACTTTGTACTATTAAACTATAATTTTTGGGGTAGCAAACATTTTTTTTTTATTATTATTATTTATGCATGTATGTGCATGCGCACGCCCATTAGACAAACAAATGGTAAAAGAGATTGACGGCGGGTGGGATTCCCCCCACCAACAGAGTCTTTATCCTTTCCTTATTCTCCTCTCGTCAATTATCATTATCGTCGTGCTAGCTTTTCAAATATTCCAAGAAAAAGTTTGCAAATGGCTTCACGATCAAAATATTCAAAGTCTGCTTGATGAGGAGGACCACTCTATCAATAAATGTGTGGAATCGAAATGAGCTAAGTACAAAAGAAAGGGACTTTGTAATGAGGAAAAAGTCTTATGTGGTACCAAAAACATATTTTTGGGAAGGGGAATACATCAGTGGAAAAAAGAGGGCCGGATATTATTCCATCGAATACGGTGTCTGTCATCTCTAAAACGGAGAGAATATATAATGACAACCGGTCATTTGCCATAATTGGTAGGCTATCTCGCACGCCTGCAAATATATGCGGCCCTTTAACCCATTCCTACTCCTTTGCCCTTTTTGGGGGAGCCTTGCTTCTTTTGGACTGCTTTATGCTTTCCCCATTTGGGCAAAATGAAATTAAAATCTCGTGACAAATGGGAAACCAAATGAGATCGTACCATTAATAATGATTCTCTGGGTCCATTTGTGCTTGGCTTAATAAGAAGAAGAAGAAGAGTAATTACTTGTATTGGCATTTGTGTACATTCAACACGAATTTGTACCCCGCTTAAATGTACTTGTGTAGCATAATTGGTGTGCCTGCCACGAATATTCAAAATTAAATTCTTAGTTGCATTAATATTTATATATTTTTCATTAAGTAGTTCGTTGAACTTCAAAATGTCAAAAAAAAATTAAAAAAGGGTTTAAAATCTAAATATTTAATTATTCGAGCGTTTTTTTTAAAAGAGCGTAACGACGGTATTTTATGTACTATTGAACGTCGTGCCAAAATCTTCATTAACTCATAAACAATACCCATTTGGACGGCCGAGATGAGGGCAATATGAATTAAGGCTCCCGGCCTCTCTCTACCTTACCCATTGTTTTCTAGTTGGGCCTAATTTGTATTTGGGCCGATGGAGAGCCGTACAGATCACTGGAGAATTGAAATTATCGGGTCGGGTACACCACACTGCCCCACAGGTCTGGTGGTCGCTCTCTCTCTCTCTCTCTCTCTCTCTCTCTCTCTCTCCCTCCCTCTCATCCCTCTGGAGATCAGAAAAAATAAAAGCTCAGTTCAATTCCGTTACAGTGGCGCGATGAAAGCTCTGCCTTCAACGTCTTCGAAAGCCCCCGTCAAGTTCAGGATGTAGGAAGCTTTAAAGCTTGCTTTCCTTTTTCCTTTTTTAATTTACTGGCATTTTTTCCTTCTTCTTCTTCTCTATCTGCATTAAATTTCGATTAATTTCTAACTCCAAGTCAGTATTGTTGCTGTATGTTCTCCTATATATTAGCTCTTAAATTAAGAATAAATAAATAAAGATTAATTCATAATTGAGCCGATAACTGATTGAAATTAATATTTGTTTGTGTGAATTGACAGGCCAACAGCGGATAATTTAGTCCCAATTCGATTGGACATAGAAATCGACGGCCACCGCTTCAGAGATGCTTTCACCTGGAATCCTTCTGGTTTTTTTTCTTCTTTTTCTTCTTTCTCCTTTTCTTCGCGTACTTCGGTCTGTGATTGTAACATTATTCAAAAAGGAAATCTCTTATCATTGTTTGCTTTAATTTTATCATCATTGTTTGTTATATTTGAAATTAACTATATAAATAAATTCGTCAAAAATAGATCCAGATTCGGAGGTGGTGATCTTTGCCAAAAGAACTGTCAAAGACTTGAAGCTTCCTCCTGCTTTCGTCATGCAGATTGCTCAATCCATCCAGGTATTCCTCAAATCTCAAAGCTTCCTTTTTAAAAAAAATAATAATATATATATATTTGTTATTGTACCCTTTTTTTTTTTTCCTTCGTTTTAGGAAGGAAGGAAAGACTGTTTTTAAGAAGCTGTCTAGGGAAGGCTTAGATTTACGCAGCATCACTGTTTCGTGTTTTGTCTCTATTTTAGGTTGATTAGTTATTTTGTGTATTCATAATGCATATTATCTAATTCACTTTTCCAAATTCTTCTTCTGATGCTTTTCTGATTATTGTACAAAGTTTTACCAATGTCAATAGGCACCGCTCATCTTTTGTTTTATGGTTTGCTTTTGGTAAGAATTAATATTATTATTTGTTCTTCTCTCTTTCTTAGACACAGTTGACCGATTTCCGGTCTTATGAAGGCCACGATATGTACACTGGAGAGAAGATTGTTCCGATCAAGGTTTCTTCTGAATGACGGTGTTGCTTTCTACATCTATTAGTTTATTTCTTGCAAAAACTGCTCATTTGATTCATACTAACATGGGAAACGATGTGTTTTCTTTCTATCAGCTTGACCTTCAGGTGAATCACACTCTTATCAAGGACCAATTCTTATGGGTAAGAGTAGATACTAGATACTGCATCCCTTGCTTACAATTTTTTTTATTTTTTTGTTCTTACTTTCCTTATCCTTTTCTTTTATCTTTGTTGCATGTGATGCAAAGTTATACATTAGGCTTTTTTTTTTTTTTGGCTGTTCAGTTGTACATTTCTGCAGTTTTAATTATAATCCATGTCATACTATGCAACCCTTAAGGACCTATGGAGTTAATGCATTTGGAAATAGTGGATTTTTGGCATGAACTCATCTGCAATTAATGGATTTTAGGACTTGAACAATTTTGAAAGTGACCCTGAAGAGTTTGCTAGGACCTTTTGCAAAGATTTGGGCATTGAAGACCCTGAAGTTGGAGTAAGTAAAACAGGCCAATTATCAATCCCATCCCCTTATCCTTCCAGCCTTTCTCCTCGTTTTATATGTAGGAGTCTTTAACTCTAAGATGATTTTTACATTTCTTTTGTCACAGCCTGCTGTTGCATTTGCAATCAGAGAACAGCTTTATGAGGTTATGCTTTCACTGCTTATTTGATTGACGTTATGTGTCTTGTTTCATTGAACCTTATGCAATTATGTAACTGCTGGTAATATAGAATTCAGTAACTTGGTTTTGCCTTTTGTTCCTACGTTCTATTTGTGTAATAGATTGCAATTCAAAATGTAGCTACTGCAAGAGAAAGCAGAATAACAAAAAAGGGTCGTCGAGTTGCTGAACATGTCCCTGCCAGGTTTATCATAGCTTTCCTTTTGTCTCAGATGAAAAATGATTTGATGCATGATGAGATGGATATAATTAGGAACATTACCAGAGCTTCCTGTGACTGAGTGTACTTTCTCTCTCTCTCTCTCTCTCTCATGCACACACATACACAGTAAAGCAGGTGTTATCCCTGTGGACTTGATGAAGATATTCAGCAACAAATATAGCGTTGTCCGGTATGTATTTCTATTTTCCACCAAGTTGTGGAATTTACAATTTTGCTGGCACCTGAGAATATATCGTTTCTAATGTAAATTTATAATCACAACATTTCCCTGAAGAAAGGGAACAAGCCTGTAAAGATTCATGGCATTCCTTTTTTTGCACCAATCGGATGATCACCAGACAATTTTAATCAGCCAAATACTTGCCCTGTGACATCCTTCTGCACCTCACTGAATGCCTCATTCTTTCTGTCCACCAATGACATGATCATTGTGTTTTGCACTAGCTGATTGTGAAAGCTCTATATTTGCTATCCTGTCCTCAATATTAGACTCTGTTGTCATTTTTTTTAATTTTTTGTTATTGTAATTTGCTACCCATAGGACTATGATGTCTTTTTGGGTTACTTCTGTGGCCTCTTGCCAACTGATGTATAACAGAAAGACAAGACAAAGATCATAGAGTGAAAAAGAGGGAAAAAAAAATTTATTGGGCAGAAAAATCACTAGGAGTAGGAGGGGAAGAAAGGGAGGGGAAAGGAAGATGGAGTCAATGATTAATGCATTAATCTCAATTAGTTTTACTTAAAAACTTGGTAAAATGCTTGTATTTTAGGTTTGCAGAAGGAATTCCAATTTTGAAATAAAATTCCTTTGTGGTGTAAAACTTTTGTTGATACACCTGTATGTCATTTGTTATGAACAATGACCTAAACAAGTAGATTTATAAGCCTAGTCTTGGGTGACTGCATCATCTAAGGGGCTGCAAAGGTGAAAAGGACAGTTGCCTGAGCACTTCAGAGCTTGCAAAGAAACTGAAGGATTTTGCTTCATCATTCCTGTAACTCCAAAGCAGTCTTGGGGCTCCGGTATTTCCATCTCTATCAATCAATCACCTTGTGATGATGAGCAATGCCGACACAACCGTAGCCCTTTTGTAGTTGTCTCATCTATATGATCACCAGACAGAGTAGATTGTTTCCAAGTGCGATGCACCATATCAAACATTCATTATGCCTTGCCCTATTTTGTGTTACTTTGTTTAATGAAGATTGCTTGAGATGCCTAAATGTGAACACAGTGTTTTGTATTCAAAATTTGTGCTTCGATCGCATTAGGTGTTTGTTTCTTTGAAACTTATGGAGAGGTTCTATTATATCTCAGTAAAAGAAAGGAGTGGGATTTGTATGAGCCTATTGTTGATCTTCTGTCAAATGAGGAATTGGATGCCCTTGAAGCAAAGGAAGAGAGAAATGCTTGATGAACGGGGCATTTGGGAACCTAACTCAGAGGTGAGCCATGCCATTTTCTTTGCCTTCATTTGAATGTCTAGTGCCGCAGCATCTTGCAAATGACCTCGACTGTTCTTTCCAGATACACTCAGGACTCCTGAAACCAGAGGTAGAGAGAATCTTGGAGCTGCACAAATTGACGGTAGCCTTATGCGGGTCTTGTATTTCTATCTGTTTGGTGTGCTCTTCTCTGAACGAAGCACACATTTAGATATTCATATTTTCCATACACGGTGAAGGCGAGTAAGGAGGAAGTACAGGGTGGTGATATTTAGCGCGTTGCATGTTGGATTTGGCTTTTTCACTCCCGCAGAATCATCCAGAAACATACACACGTACAAAAGCACTACGAGCTGCTTATGTGCCTATCCCACTGCTTTCATTCCCTGCAAAAGCAATGAAAATGAACTACTTAGTTAACTAATTTTCCAAAACTAGCCATCTATATAATGTCTAAACTGGGCGTGGCTTTAGTGTGACTTATCAGTCCATCATCATGTTGCCTGAGTGGGGAGCTTCTAATCGCCCCTCCTCCTCCTGCAGGGCTGCTGATGAAAGGAAGCGCAGGCCTTTCTGAAGAGGCTCGTAATAGTTTTCTTCCAAGAAGCCATTAGCGTGCCCGTTTCCCTAGCTTTGTATTGTTATTTTGGCTTTTGCGGATGGAACAATCAAATAAAGGAAAATGCTTCAGAGTCTCGACTCTCAAGCCAAGGAAATTTGTGTCTGGGCTCTGTGCAGATCGCAGGGCCGTGGAATGTGCCTTATTAAACAGACTCCCACACGTGAGTACTTTTACTTTTCTTTCTTTTTTCCTTTTTCTCTTAATTGCTTGAGTTGGGTAATAATAATGCGCGTAACAGGTAATACGGTACGAAGATATGGGAAAGAAAAAAGAGATAACAAAAGTCAATATTACTAGACCTTCAAAAAAAAAAAAAAAAATATTTATATAATCCATTAAAAATAAAATAATAATTTAAAAAAATTATTGATAAAACATAACTATTTATTTAATTAAAAAATTCTAACTAATAACAAATCAAAATTAAAAAAAAAAAAAGTATTCATGTCCCTTTTTTAAATAGTATATGTAATTTATAAATTTTAAAGTAGTCTTCCTTCATCAACAGGAGCAGGTGCAAACCCAACTATTCTCTAGAGTGAATATTTCAATATATTCAAGTCAGTCAATGAGCTAGAAAAGTCAGGTGGTGGAACAAAAATGTTGGGCATCGGTGCCTAGAGAGAGCATAGGGACAGCTTGAATTATTCATAAATTTATGGAAATGACGGAGAGCTTGAATTGTTTTTCTTCTTATGTATTTAGATTTAATGCATAGGGAGAGCTTGAGTTATTTATAGGGATACTTTTCTTAGTGGGGTTTTAACGGTGACACAACGAGTGAGACCAAAGGGTGTTATTAATGTGCATTATTATTATATAATTTGAGGATGAAACTCACCACAAAAAAAAAAAAAAGAGTAAAAAATGTAAAACGGATGAAAAATTACCAGTCAGTCACGGGATGGATGGATGGATGGATGGAGGAAGGGAAGAAGAAGTACAGACCATAAATACCAAATTTGGGGTGCATGCTATTATTGAAGAAAGAAAAAAAAAGAAACAGGATTGCGTTCAAAGAGAGCATTATTTTCCTGTTCTACTCTGTATTGTAAAGTAAGTAACGGAAATGTCTTTAGCTCATCATCAATGTCATTTTTTTTTTTATTCTTCTAATAAGGTGAGAGAGTGTTTGAAGATAAAGTTATAAAGTATCTGATTATTATTATTCAATAAATGGACAGTGAGAGAAAGTTAAAGGGAAAGTTACACCTAATTAATAAAATAAATTAATTAAATATTTATTGTTTAGAGATGGAGAGAGTTTAATATAAAAAGAAATAAAGTAGAACAAAAACAATTCAATATACATTAAATTGTTCAAAAAATTATGTCACTTAACAATTTTTATACTTTGTTTGAATTTGCAGTGGAGTGTAAAAAAAAAAACAAAACATTGTGAAAAAAAATTAAAAATAATAAATTTCTTATTATTTGTGGTACAAAAATCAATTTTGTGGTTTTGGTTATAGACAGCTGTTCATTTGCTTTTGTTCCAAAAATAGCAAATTATATAAAATTATATATTTATGGTCTTCGTCATTCTAAAAAGAGAAGGCGTATGTTTCACGACCATGATATGCATGAAAGAACATATTTCTTCTTTACACGAACAAATTCTTTTCATATACATACAAAATGACAAAACACAAAATGAGACCCACAAAATTTTGTGTCTACAAAGTATTTTTTTTTTTGTGTCTAAATAAAATTTGCCTGTAAATAATAATAATAATAATAATTTTGATGCACAATTGCAACATTCCAATGAAAGGGCACAAAAAAATTTCAACATTTGACTCAATTAATGCAGCCTTCCATAATAAACTCAAAGAGAGAGAGAGAGAGAGAGAGAGAGAGAGAGAGAGGGTAATTTTTGTATTTTCCAAATTAAAACTACACCACCACCACGGACCATGGGGTCTTCCGCCGATTGGAACTTTTTCTCATGCCTTCCTCAGGAATTTGGCAAGCAAAACTTTTTAGTAGGACCCATGATTAATTTTCTCCGCACTTTCTTACCATTTTCTTCCTGCACCAATCCACACCCCCAAAATTATTCCTTTCTCAGTCGCTTTTCTTTCCATTCAATATATTTCTCACATTTACCAAACAGAGGCTTAAAGAGAGAAGAAGAAACTGCCTGCCTGTTACCCCGAAAAACAAACAAAAACAACAAAACAGAGAACGAAGAATCTCCCAGTAGTGTGTGCCAACTGTAAGTGCATTTACCAGCCCGTCAACTCAGGCAAATGAAACATTAATTTGAAATCGAACTGTACCCACCCAATATATATACACACACACACACACACGTAAAATGGATCTGTACCTTAAAAAATTGCCATCGATTTCTTGCTTTAAAAAAAATTAAAATTGGATTTACTCAATTATCCGTACAGTGGATTTGTTTGACACAGTAATACTAATAACTTATTAATAGAAAAATAATAATAAAAAAAAAGTTAACTGAAATTTGGAAGAACAAGGTTAAAGAAGTATGACATTGGAAGGATCATGTGCTAACAGCAAATTTAAAGAAATAGAATACTAATTTTCTTAATTAACTAATGAGGTTATTGGCCTGAGGAAAACGCAAAAGACAACTCTCACTCAGGCGCCATCAATCGCTATAATTTAATAATTTGAATTATTCATTTGTATCATGAGATTATAAATTTAAATATTTGTCAAGACTTTTAATAAGTTAGATATATGTCTCTCATTTCATATAAAATATTACAATAATTAATGAATTTTACCAATTTCGGCATTTATTCGCTCATACTATGATATAATGGTCCAACACGTATCCACGGAATGTAGGAATCACCCCTTTTCATTCCACTTGTAGATCCGCTGGTGTACCCCAAAGGGATCCAAGAAAATAAATAAGAATAAGAATTGGCGCCCCCCTCCCCCAATTCATGTAGATGGCCCTCCTCCTTCGATCCAGCTGTAGGAAAAAGGAACAGAACCTCGCACTAGAGAGCTACTTTTAGGCCTGGCACTCACATTGACCCTATTGTTTCAACTCAGGGGTGATTGAAAAGTAACCAAAAAAAAAAAAATTGAACACACGCGCACGCACACACACACACATAGATATATATATATATATATATATATATGGTATGGAATTTTGGAATGTCTAACAAAATGAATCACAGAAATAATTTTGTGTGAAGGAGAGCGCAAATGTGAAAGTGCTTGTAAGTTGTAAGCCAGCCGTTCAAAAGTATGCGTATTGTACAGTCACTTAATTTTGTGTGAACGACTGGTGTCTCTCTGAATGTCTCGTAGAAGCCATACCCACAAAATTAATAATGTTCTTTTCTCCTAATCTTCTTGGGTTTAGGTTCACCTTTTCAGGCGTGTTTGCTTTCTTTTTGGCTGGCTAGCCGTGTTTAGCATTCATTAATCAATTGTTGGATAGCTACCAGGATTTTAACCACCAAGGATTCAGCAGTTGATTATACGTATAATTACTTGAATGTGAGAGACGTGTTTATTTCCACTTGTTAGTGACTTGCATTACAACATTTTGTTGTTGGACAAAATGGGTTTGCTTTCTATTTTATTGGTGAAGTTTTTAATTGTTGGCAGCCAAGATTATACGCAGAGAGACCATGAGATCCAAATTGTAATACCCAATAAATAAATAAATAAATAAATAACTGCTTTCAAGATATACCCTACAAGGCTACAATACAAATTGGGATCGCAATTCACAAAGGAGGATCAATACAAAAAATGGAAGGACTAACAGAAGATTGGATGTGGAACTGCGGTTTTTGTGACAAAGATGAAAAAAAAAAAATTTTAACAAGAAAAACCTGTTCACGAAATTCTCTCTCATCATTTTTGACTTGATTACAAAGCAGGATGCATTGAAGTAACTTATTAACAGAGTGTTTCAAGTTAGATGGGGACAGGTAGAAACACTGCGAGTAGACGAATAGAACCTTAATCTCAAATTTAATCTGGTCGAAACAATGCTAATACATGGATTATAAATAGATACGTAGATGGAGGGGTTCGCGGAATGGGGAGATAGCGACATAATTAAGAAATGTAACATTCGATCAGAGAGGAAAAGGCTGGCGCTCAGGGTCGGAAACACGGGTCTCGTAGAACCTGGAAATGAAAGCAGAGGCTCTTCCGTCGATCCCAGGTTCTGCAATACTCCCACGTCTTCCATATTCATCGCTTCGCCATGCTCGACCTCCATAGTAACCATCTTCGCTCACATCATCACTGACCTGCCAGCAACAGCACTTGAAAATGTTAGATATGCAGAACCCAGATGACGATGATGATGATTTCCTCTGCCTCGTGTAGCCTCCCATGTATATATGTATATGTATGTGCGTGTATGTAATAACGCAAATTCAATGGAACGCCAACAAAAATCCTTGTCCAGCAATTTATAGTGGGAGAGACCGAGGAACGCTTCTCCTGTACTTTTTAGCGTGGGCATTATATATTGAACATATATATGTATATATCGACAATGGACGGTCGAGATTCGTCGAAAAAGACAGGTTAATAATAATAATGCACACCCTGGTCGCAGGACCAGGACAAAGCATATGTGTTCTTGTCCTCCCGTTTCCCGTTTCGACTTGACCCATACACTACGTACGATATGCGTTGTTATTATTATTATCATTATTATTTTGCGAGCTCTATTACTGGAAGTGTGAGTAAATAATTAATTATTTATTTACTTAAAAAAAAAGATTGATTAAAAACTCTACTTGTTAAGTGGGTCAATCCAATTTTGTTTAAATTCTACGTAAAAAGTTTTTATGAATTGCGGCGTATTGTTTACATTCCTTTAGTTTTTATGCATTGATTTCCTTTTTTTTTTTTTTTTGGGTGAAAAAACACTTGTGATATCTCATAATACAATTGAGAAATATTGTATTTATTGAACAAAAATTTAAACTCAAAACTTAAAAACACCTAATAATGAACTACCTCTACCGCCGCTGGGGGGTGTCCCGTGGAGAGTTTCTAATTTGTCTACACATAAGTTTCTAGGAATCTTTCTTTAGTTAGTGGTGCAGTGCCTAAACAGCTCCTCAACCTCTTTTTTCTATTATTTTTCTTAATCTTTCTTTCTTTCTTTCTTTCTTTCTTTGCTAGTTAAGTCACCATTAGAAACTTTTTGCTTTGCTTTATGAGAAAGATCCCTTCCCTCTACGCGGCTACGCCCCACAAGCCCATCTTCCTTTTGTTTCCCCCAGTCTTTTTGCTTCCTTCATATAATTGATTGCATTTGTTCTACCTAATTAATGCATATTCGTCGAAAAAGGTATGTAATTGATCGCTGAGGCGTGGGGGCCAAAATCACTAGTTTGAACGTTTCATCGTATGGCCTCGGAGATAAAATGCAAAATTTGAGATGGGAGCTTAATGATTTATTATTATTATTATTATTATTATTATGATTATTAATTAGGTTTGCTGTTTTGTTGTGGGGGTACGGAATTTACTTTCGAAGAAAGTACCCCCACGCACAAGAACAAGAACAAGAACAACTGGACTGGGGTCACTCGTGATGAACACTGAACGGTGCGCATTCGAGTTGCCTACCTTTTTGGAAACTTCTGCTACGATTAAACTTATAATCGTACACTACCGGAGGCAGATTCCGGCATGCGTGGATTTCTCTCTTTAAAAACACAAGAGGTAACTTTAACACGTGTCTTTCTTCTGTCTTTTTTTTTTTTTTCCTCTCTTCTTTCGGCCAACGGAGAAAGATATTTTGTGGATGTAATCAATAATCACGTCCGTAATTTGTAGTTGGAATTATATATTATTGTTCAAAAGGAGGATTCATGGTTTAAACGTTATTAAATTTGAATAATCTTTTACATTTAATTTTAATACTAACGAGTTTAAATCTTAACATCGTACAACTCACTAACGGTCTTTATTATTTGAAGCAGATAACAACAAAGAGATTCAAATTTGGAGCAATAGAAGTAAAAATATGCCAAATCACTGACCAAATTATCAATTTGAATTATAATTATTAAACTCAATTTGAGTATCATCTCAAACAGGGGATTAAACTCTTAATTTAACTAACAAGTTAATAATTAGTCCGATTAAAACAATATCTAGAGTCATTTTTTCTTATTATATTTTTCGTGTGATAATAAAATTGTATATTGAATGGTTGATTCGTACAATAAATAAGACAAGTCTTATGATCTTCTTCTGATTAAGAATGTACTAAGAACATGGTGACTTAAACGACAGAGAGCCAAGAGTAAATTTACTGTAATAGAAGTTCTTAGTAAAAACCAAAAAATAACTCGAGTGAAGTAAAAGAGAAGAATAATTAGCAGCAGCCATTGTCAAGAAATCAAGAATGGAATTGATGATCTCATTCCTCTTATCATAAATTGGCTCGTATATCTCATTATATTTCTACCCCACTTTCAAGACTTCGTCATTAATCTCTCTTCATTGATCTAGAAAAATTTTAATAATACAAGTAGGATAAACAAAGCTGAGAATAAAATTAAAAGAATATTATTAATAAAATCGATTATGACTAAACAATTAACAAATATGACGCCAAACTAAAATTTAATCATATAAAACCAAAATTTTAAATAATAATAATAATATCAACAATAAAAAAAAAAAAGTAAATTGAGATACAAAATGCAACAGCATTTACGAGCAAACAAACCTAAAAACAAAAATATCATCATTTAAATTATTATTTTCATCGTCATTATCATCACAAACTCATCAACTATATGAATTTAACAAGAAATAGTTCGTAAATCAAGAGAGAGAAGATGTGTGTGTGTGCGTGTGAGAGAGAGAGAGAGAGAGTACATAACTGAGGTGGAGACGAGTCCTAGCGAAGAAAAGGAAGTTAGAGTCAAAGCCCGCAAGAGTGTGTTAAAGGAAATGAAAGTAGAAACAATTATCGAAGGCAACTGACCTCCAAGACTTGGAGACCGACGAGTCTGGCAGTGTCCTTTGGCCCTAGAAGCTGTAGAATAATATGCATCTAAACCTAAATGAAAATTCAATCGAAGGCTCTGAGAGAGACGACAACGGAATTGGAATCCCCGGAGAAGAAGAAGACAAAGCATAGTGGTGGTGGTGGTGGTGGTGGGTGTGGGTGTTGGGCCGCTCGCAAAACCTTGAATGGCTGAACTCTAGTCAAAAAGCCGATCAACGAGACTCCGTCTGGTTCATTCGGTAATTTGGGTTATTCGAATTTCAAAAAATAAATCGGGTCTTAAACTCGTCGCAAATTAAATTGCAGCCCGCATACTGCATATTTTACGATTAGTTAATAATTTTCCCACCAAAGTTAGGTGCGTTCTTTTGCCATAGTGATGGAATAGACGGCAAGAAGATCCCTTTCAGACTACTCTCCAAGTAACTGGTTCGGAAACGTTGCGTGCATCCCAGATGCCACTCTTGATGATTGCAATCCAAGCCACGTTGCGCATCTACCACCATTCAACGGATTTTAGAAGCTGCAGTTCTTGTTGTTGTTAAGTGCGGATCATCACGAGGACAAAGGATGGATTTATTTAGAAGCAACTGGCTGTCAGCCAGAGCCTTGTTCTACAATTAGGCGATAAAAACTGTCCGTGTTCAGACTATTGTGCAATATAGAAATGTCAGTGCCCCTTTTTGTTGGGGGTTGGCGGGGGGTGGGGGCGGGTACAGAGATACGAGATCACTTTAGCAGAAGCAGATAGCTCTTATTAGAGTATGAACTCAAGACACTCGGGTCGTAAGATCGACTAAGTATATGTTTGACAAGCTTTAACTTTCCTCTATCAATGTATGAAAATTCCAAAGACAAGATGCTGAGAGTGTTGAGGAACCGTTATTTCTCAAATTAATTGTTCCGTCGTGCACATAAAAGTCCAATTCATGTACTTTCAACAATTCATACATAACCATTGTTTGATGAATTTGCCTTCATGACAAGTTCTGCTATTGCAGTTCGTCACGGTTCATAGTTTTGCATATTTTTTGAGATTTTTGCTGGCATCCTCTGCAGTCTTTGGCACAGGCAAGTTGGACAGAAGAGTGACCCTAGATGTTGATACCATGGATTTGCTCTCTGGGTCCGATGTATCAACTTTCCAGAGGCGTACCTCCCATACCTGTTTAGAATTGTCAATGACAAACAATTACAATGTTGGCTGATCGAACTTCATGTTTCTAATTCATGTTCCCATCATCTTCTTCAAAAGGTAAAAATCAACAAGAAGCATTGCATGAAAAGGCCAGAATGCTTCAACATAGATGACAATCCACATAACCCATTGGGAGTTGACAAAACTTGCAATAAAATTAGGAAACTATGATTTTAACAGCTAGCTTAATGACATAAAGAACAGGCGTTTCCCTCATTATCATAGTACTTCAAAGAACAGCAATCTTGGCACAATAGACATTCGAGAACAGGTAAGATGCTAAAATATCAAGAAATAAAATATTGCAAGAGCCAAATCCAGCCAGTTTGGTGTTCTACTAAATCAAGGCTGCATAGGGAAGATGTTAGAAAGTTGCTCATGAGCAGAATGCTAAGAGTTCTTACAGTTCCCATTTCGCACCCAATCCTAAATGTATCTTTGTTGCTTGGTTGATAAATCTAAGCAGAGTAAGTGCCAAGAATAGGCTGCTAAATTAACTCATAGCAAATGAAGCAAGGGAGCAGAGCATGGAGTAGTTGTACCCAAATGGATCTTTTTCACAAGCAGCTTCTATCTTTAAGAATGGAACAAAGTAAAGACTTGAGAGAGCATAAATGCGGGTCTATTATTACCATACACAAATGTGCAAACATAGACCACAGTTGGAATTTACTCAAACGTTCACAATTCCACAACCGAACTTGAAAGATAATGGGGATGTGCTCCTTTTCTCAATAATAACATCTAGTGGGAAATTGAACCCTTTTTTTTTTTTTTAAGTAAAATTCTATTTCCATGTGAGGATTATTGTGGATTATGGAGGCGGATTAACTATTTATGGAAACACAGATATAAATGGTGCGGAAAGAAAGGATAGGGGAACCAATTGTATTTGCCTGAACGGTCTTGCCGACAGTGACGGGGGTGGCCTCGGCGTAGACGAGATCGCCAAGATCGGCGCGCTTTAGATGGTTGATGGTCAACTGAATACCAGCTACTCTTTGAAACCCTGATGCTATGTGGGCCCCCATGCTCGCCAGCGCCTCCGATATTAGCGCTGATACTCCGCCATGCAACACCTTGAACGGCTGTTTGTTTTTTTTTTTCCCACATTTATATACTACTGTCATTCATTAAAAACTTTAAAACAAAAATACAAAGTAATAACAAAAAGACAAAAAAGAGAGAGAGAGAGAGAGAGAGAGTAGAGGCACCTGGACGCACTTGTGGGTGACGAGAAGGCGGCCGGTGATCTTGTGGGGAGACAAGTCTTCAATTTCGAAACCAATCGCGTGCAGCGTCGGATCCAGTGTTTCTGTCTTCGACGATGACGATGACTCCATTAATTTGTAATATGTGCTATTAGCAATGATACCCTTTTCCCCTTTGGTTCTTGCTTCTTGATCTTCAGTCCAACAACGAGAGAACTGGAAGGCGACACGATGATTATAGTGGTGGTGGTGGTGGTGGTGTCGGTGCCTCTGCTGTTACAGAATCAGGTCCTGTCACGCGTCGAAGCTCTCAATTCTACGATAACCAAACTCTTCCGATTTCCTGGAAGTATGATTCGGACAGTTCAGCCAGAGAAAAAAGACGCTTTGGAATCGGAGGAATTCCTTATTTATTTTGTTGGCTCTGTCCTTCTCTCCTCATTTTATTGGTTCGGGAGAGAAGGGATGTTATCTTATCTCCGACATGAAGAGTTGGTGTGGGGGCAGAAAATGGGAAACCTGGCCTGGCCTGAGCGACGCCGTTCCTTTTCTAGCCTGTTCCATATTATCGGTTTGGTCACTCTCGTGTTCACCCGTCGTTTTTGTTTTTGGTTTTTTCTTGGTTTGAAGGGTTGGTAAAAGTAGGACGTAGTTCCAATCTACCCTATTTTGGGGTTGGGTTAAACTTGAATTATGAATTGAACGACAATTTTTAATTTGATTCGTCAAAAAAAAGAAAATAAAATATTTAAGTAAAATAATGTATATAAATAAATAAGTTTGTAAAAGAAGAATTTCTTTTTTAAGAATATATCTTGTTTTTTAATGTAAATATAGATGACATGGTTTTATAATAAATTTTGTTGATCAAGATTACTGAAATTAATCCTTTGATCATCTTATAATTATAAGTTTTAATTTACATCACAATACTTTGTAAAATATTTTTATTTTTAAAAAAAATTGTAAGATTTAAAACATAGTTAAGTACATGAGACTACTACATAAAATTAAACAGTAAATCTTTATACTTGAAAAACCTAACATATTTGGGTATAGTAAGTATAAAAGTATTCAAATCTTATATATATATATATATATGTTTGATTTGTTATATTTTAAAAAAATAATAAGAATAAACGTTGGAGGCACCATCATGAATAGTTGATGATTTTTGTTTTTTTTTAAAATCTTTTTCTCTGCATCGTTGATTTGTCCGATCTACGTTCCAGATGCCCCCCGTGACGCTGAGTTTTACCTTGTTGGGCTTTAGGGTTCGGTCTGTCTGTAACTCTTTTATTTTTTGGGCTTCGGCCCTGCCTCGACATCAGCAATACCATACCGTGATTAAATAATTGGCTACATTGTCGTGGTGATATGAGCGACTTTAGGATTGTGGAAGGAATTCGTAACGAAATACTTTAACATAATTAATTAAAAATTATAACAACGCATTCATCTTTTCATTTCCCTTAAGAATTCCTAACGAAATGTCCCAATTCTTTTACGGATTTGACGGCAATCACGAGAGAGACAGAGAGAGAGAAGTTGTGGGAGGAACGGGAACAAAGGGCTTCCGAGGACTTTGGAAGAAACGAGCAAATCCAATTGTGGTTGTACAGATTAAAGGGTTATGTTACAGCCACGGCAGGCAAACTAGGATAGTCATTATGAACGACGCACCATCTTGACTAAACCACCAGCCTACCACAAATGTTGCGGATGGGAGGGTGCTTCCACGTCGAGCCATATTGAGCCATAAACAGTTTGTCCAGAGTTAACCGTTTATGAGACCGCGTTAGCTTCACTGTCTATCGGTTGATTTTAAATTTCCGACAAAAGCATCAGCTGCATGGATGCAGCCTTGTAAGGATACAATGTGCTTGCCCTCCATACAGCGTCGACCTCAATTAACAGCAGCAACTGGCATTCCACACGCAACCCCAATGCCAGTAGCCATTTGTGTCGAAATACATCGTCATTCAACCCATTTGTTTGCCAGAAAGTGGCCCATCAATCATTCATACACATCATAAACTTTACAAAGCACTCTAGCGCTGCAGGTCAAAAGGACAAATGCAAATCCAGTTCAGTCGACTCGAGGTCAAGGACCCTTTACCATTTTCTTGACAGACTACCACGTATTCGGGGTAAAACTAGCACCAATGAGCCCCACAAAGAAAAGAAAAATTGCTCGGCCTTTTCATACAGCTTTTGCAAATCCTATCCGTCGATTAGCAAAGTCAAACACCGTGTGGTATGCTCCCAAGAAGACGTTCCCTAAAACCCTGCACAAGCACACTCTGATTCATACCTTAACATCCATTGTGGCAACGTATCTAGAGCTCCCTACAATTCACAATAGCATGACTGAGGCATGACATACCAAAGGGGACCTTGAGGAGGAGGCACATCCAAGGCAGCAAACCCGCTCAGGCAGACTGTAGCACAGTTGTCTTCAATTCTAAGAACATACTGAACAAAAAGTATCAAAGGAACAAAAGAATTTCATCTCTCCAAAAAGGAAGAACAATTAATAATTGCAAACACAAGCAGAATTTCTTATGCCTCACGGTAAAAGCCACACCTCTTCTGGAGAAAGTGGAAATTCTTTATTCCCAATGTTGAATGAAACATGTGGCATGGTTACAATATCATCACAATTGATAAATGACTTCCCCATAGGATCTGGAAGCCTCTCGCATAGCTTTACAACATGGAAATAACTTTCAATTAAATATAATGAATTGAGTGAAAAAAGAAAAATGGAAGCCATAAACTTCTTTTAAAGAAATCACCTCATCCACGTATTTGAATATTCTTTCCTTTGCTTTTTGTTGTTTGAGTTGTACTTGAATCCAAAACACAATCATCTCACAGAAAGTGCATAGAGCACTCCCATCAACTGATGCCCTGCCCTTATTTTCACTATCCACCACACTCTCTAAAATAGCGCTGCGAGATTCAACATGTTTTGTGATGCAAAAAGTGGGGGTTATAACACCTAATAAGAAAAGGGAGTGAAATTCTCACCTCCAAAACTTGGAACCATTGTATGCACACAGCCCAATCTCAGCACATATAATTTCAGGTCTAAACTGCAACAATTGGTAGCAAATAGTAAGACAAATCCCTCTACGTGATAAAAACAACAGTATGGAATCATTAAAGTGATCAAATGAGAAAAAAGGAAGAAAGAACAAACCCCTGACATCAAATATTCCCACATCAGATTCCCATATTTGTAGACAACATTTTTACACTCCAAGCTCACAATCCCTTGCGCTCCAATGGCATGGTTAATTTGAGTTATGATAGCCTGGAAATGGGAGCTCTTAGGAAGCTTAAAGTCTCAAAACAAAAGCTTTAGCTAATGAATCAGATAGAATTTTTATGATACGAATATTTACAGTTGGACCAGCGAGAAAAGATAACCCTGAGTCTATGATGGCTGCACAGCCTTCCTCGCACAATCCTGACAACTTCAAGAATTGATTTAGATATAGCTTGCCTCATTTAGTGATTATATAACATTGGAACTAGCATCCTACAAATACTTTGTGTCCTGCAGACCTGGCAAAATGAACTCTCTAGTGTTGCCTTAAACATGATGTCAAGCACTCCGAAGGAAATGTTGCAACAAAAGCCACTTAAAAATTTTGATAGACGAGTCATTTTCTTTTGCTTAAGCAGGACAAATGGCTTATAATGATTGCAAGTGCGGATAGTATTTTCATTGACAAAGAAAAAAAATAAACAGTTCTCTAGCTCACGTGATTAGTTACTAATCACATTTCTTATGTTCCCTAGACCTCAAGCATTCTTCTGTGAGCCTTCTATCAGAACACGAGCAATTCATCCATGAGTAACCAAAAGCAAGATGGACGTCATAGCCTAGCACTGCAGATATATATTATGGCATCACCTGTTGAGCTGTTTGCAACTAAGATATTTCCCACCTCAATCTGGAATGGAGAATAAATTGGCAGTTAGGTCAATGGATTGGAATCTAGAACTGCAACTAAACATACCATTCCAAATTGAGTATCAGCTTTCTGTGGATGAAAGGAATAGAATAGGGGAGACTTGAAAAATTTTACTCAAAAAAACCTGCCAGTAACCCTTTTTAGTAAGTGGGGCAAATGTATGATCACCCTTGAAGTGCTTCCAATCAAGACCTCCAAATACAATCTCACCTCCCACACTTGACATTGGATTGCGATTTAGCCAGAGAGAGAAGATTTGCTGGATAACATGGCCTTGTTGAATCATATTGTACCTGTACGTGGAACATGAATTTGTTGATTTCAATGCATCAGCAATGAAGAGAAACAAAGATGAATAATAAATTAAAGTGTTTGATAAGATGTTAGTTTAGAATGTGAACAAATCGAATGAAATCTGGTGAAAAATAAGTGAACACTTTGCTGAGGGATGAAGGTCATGTTTGACAGACAAAAATGAATAATAAATAAACATGTTTGGCAAAATGTTAGTTTAGACTCTGCTAGAATGATACCATACTGGCGTAGCTTGCCCAATGGAAATATCCTGAAACCCAAGTCCAAGTACACCATCAAACTGTGTACCGAGTAATGCCAAAAATCCTTCCCTTGTAACTTCTACAAACTCCTGGATAAAGGGAGAGGTCATAATATCATTGCATATGCAATACCCATTTGTCAAGGCATAAAACTTTATTGAAGAAAAAACCCACTTGATCTTTAACTATTTTACTTCCAACTTTGACATAATCTTGGCTGAAAAACCCAGAAATGGATCCAGAACCATAATGAATTTTACAAGGTGTTCCTGAATAAGAATCCAACAAGTAGATTTGGTTATCTAGATATTCAACAACAAACCTAATTCCAAACAATATTCTTGATAAGTGACCACAGAGAGGTAATTCAAAGGAGTAGAGATATTAAGAGGCTGTTCAAGCAAAATTACCTATCATGGTATAAGTACTGGATAGCCTTGCCCTGAACTTGGAATGGAAATAACAGTTCATCTGCATTGGTGTGAAATCTCAAGAAAAGGCAATCGAACAAAATACTATTAGACTACTTGTTAATCGATTCTAAGTCATGTAGGAGTAGGACTTACAGATAAAAAGCATTTTGAAGATGGGACCCAAAGATTGGAACTGCCAGTATCAAAGATGACTGTGAAGCTCTGTGGTGGTGAGCCAATGCCAATCTCTCCATAGTATTGAGTATCGAGGTAATTCTTTAGGTATACAATATTTTCTTTTGTATTCGTAAAGTTGGTGTTAGCATTCTCTATACCTCTCAAACGAGAATTGTCGGCTGCGATGATTCTCGCAGCATTTATGGTGTAAAGGTCCAAAGGTCGCTTCTTTAAAGGGATTCTCACTAAACCATCTATGGAATCCAACCAAGCACCAATGCAGATTGCCAGCAGAAGAAACTTGATTCCCATACTCGTAACAGTCATACCAGACAATCTGCACGAAAACTCCGCAATACAAACACAAAGGGTTAAACTTTAATCAAAATCAAAGAACAGGCATCTGTAATCGCTTCTTCTTCAATTTTCGGTTTTTTTTTTTTCTGCCGATGCCACAATTACACGTTCGTCCCACAACTTCATATGCAGATGGGTTTCAATTAATTAAGAATTGAGACGGAAAGCCACCGTACATACCAGATGCTGCTTGCTGCAACTCCAACAAAAAAAGAAAAAAAAAAAACTCGTAACTGACGCAGAGGGAATGGCAAACACTTACGCGTTCAGCCCCGCAACAACATCATCCGTCAATCTGAAAATTATGACAGAGTGGCTGGCTACTGGGTGAAGGATGAGGAGCAGAGAGCTGCTGAGTTGATGCTGTAAATATAGCAGAAGTTGTTAAAAGAAGGGGACTTTCTCTTGTCCAAATCTGCAAGCCACCGCGAAATTTCCGTTTTGGCTGCGGCGATTGTAGGATGTTTCATCCTTGATCGTATGGTCACAAGTGACCATAGCAGTACGTATTTTTTATATGTCTCCTGATGAAGATAATGGCGATGATGAGGATGAGGTTCGGTGGCATGCCCCAGAAAACTGATGATCGATTGACCATTGCATCAATGCCTCTGCTTTCTGACCCGGACGAGGGGGTGACAAGTGACAAGTGACAAGTTATGTGAGATGGAGGCCGGCAAGAGGTAGAAATAAATGCACATTTTTTTTAAAAATAATTTTTAAAATACGATGTTATTTTTATTGAATTATTTAATAATAATGATAAAATATTAAAATAATTTTAAAAATTAATTTGAGTATATTCAAATTTTATATTTAAACTAAATTATTATCATTAATTTAATTTTTAAAATTATAACTAAATTAACATAAATTTTAAATGAATTAAATTATTATTAATATTTAGGCGTTAATTTGCTCAATGTAGCAATTTAAATCGTACATATTAAGATTAATAATATTATTAATTTTTTATTTTATTAACTTGTATAATAAATAAAAATATTAGTATTTAAATATTAATTTTTAAAATAAAAAATAAAAAAATAATTTTTAAAAAATATAACAAATAATATATTAAAAATATACCTATATTTAGTATGTTAATTTAAAATATTGAAATATAAAAAATAATTAGAATTTATATATGTTTTGTAACTCTATATAAAATATATTTTTAATCTTTAAAACTAAAAGACATTTTAATTTATTTTCAATAATTTTTATTTTATTTTAATTAATTTAATTTAATTTAATATATTAAACAATTTGATAAATGTCTTTAATTTTATTTATTATTTAAAAATTATATTAATTAATTTATTTTTATATAATTGACTCATATTTTTTTATATTTATCATATATCTCGTAAATAAATATATTTAATTGATATATATTTTTAAGTAAGTCCAACTAATTTTTTTAAAGTATTTATTTTCACATTTTTATCTTTTAGTTTATAAAAAATTTAATTTTTTTATAAAAAATTTATCGCTAAAATATTATTAAAATTAATTTTTTTAATTTAATAATAATGTTATTGAGTCTAAAATCTTAATATTATATTTTAAAATTTATAAACTTATTTTGTATCCAAGTAAACTAAAAAAAACTCTAAAAATAAAAAAAATAAAAAAATAAATATTATATTATTAATTAAACTATTGCTTCAAAATAATAATATTTTTATTTTTTTTACTCGATGATCACATTCTTGTGGTAATAACGAGCCAAGAAAACAAATTTTCACAATTAACTGAGACAGGCGAGAAAAGGAGCTAAATAAAATGTAATTTTATTTATTTTAAATGGATATTTAATATCTACAATAAAATGAGATAAATTTAATTATATAAAAATAAAATTTTATAAAAATATTTTACAAATTTTAATCAATATCCTTATCATAGGCTAGCATAGTGAATAATCAACAAAATTAAAGTTAATAAATTTGATTGAATCAGGTTAAAATTACGAAAAAAATAAATTATGTAATAAATCGCGTGATTTACCTGTAAATTGTTATCGCTGACCAAACAAAGAGCAACTAAGGCTCTCCTGCTTTATTAAGAGTTAAAAGAACAAAATTACTCCTTTTTGCTTTTTCTTTTCGGGGCGGGGGGCGAAAGGACGAAGTAAAACCCGCCAGTACATGTCGGTTCCCTTCTTTTTTTTTTTTTTTTTTTTTTGGCTTAAACTGAGCTAGCGAAGAGTTATTTTATGGCCTTTTACGAGTTGATTGGTGTTTTTTGGGTTTTTGTTTTTGTCAAAGATTAAAAAAAAAGAGTATAATAAATGTATAAATTATTATATTTATTATTTTTTATATTTAATTTTTTAACATAAAATTAATTATCAATTATTATTAAATTTAAATTAAACATATTTTAATTTTTTAAATAAAAATACTAATTCTCACACACACACACACACATATACATCTTAGTTTACATTAAAATAAAATATTTTAATCTAATATTTTTTCCTATTAATATAGTAAATCTTAATTGGATCATCTAGTCAACTAGCAACAAACAAAAATTTTAAAAATGTTATATTCAGACGTATCATTAATATTTTATTTATAAATAAATAAATAAAAGAAACATTGATTTTTGATTAAAAATATTTTATTTATTTTTTATATTTATATTTGAAACAATTAAAACTGATATAAATTGTGGTAAATTTTCTTCTCGGTGCGATTGGACTTCAAGAACAAACCTATATAATATACCAATAGAATAAAGTAAAAATGAAACATCAACGGAAAAAAAAGTGAAAAAGTGGGGGAAAAAGTGTCCAAAGTGACACAAAGGAGCGGGGCATTAGAATTTAGAACAATGTGCGTGCGCTATCTTGTTGGTGTTGTTGTTCTCAAAAGTTTGAAGACCTCTGTATCATTATCATCATCGTCATCTTCTTCCCCGGATAGTATCGAAATGGAAGAGAGAAATTGAACGAAAATCCAGAGAGAGAAAGAGATGGAATTGGACGACGACGACTGGGGTTTAAGCGCAGAAGATTTCGACTTTCTTGAAAGAGATGCTCAACAGAGGATAGCTCAACAACAATTACTACACCAACAACAACAGCAGCAGCAACAATCCAGCCTCTCTTCCTCTTCTTCTTGTTTCTTGAATCAAAACCGTCAAAATTTTCGTGACAGCAATAAACCCATCTTTGATTCTTCGTCTTACGCGGTAAAGCTCTCTTCTTTTCTTGCTTTCCCCCCCCTTTTTTTTTAAAAAAAAAAATTCACTTATGTTTGTTTTAACAATGGATTGTTTCATTTTTATCTGGACACCCAGAGAAACAACGGGGTTCTTTTCTTTCATTTAGCGACATTTTTCTTTCTGCCTTTCTTCCTCATCTTCCTGTGTCTTGAATCAAAACCAACAAATAGTTTTATATGATGGTGACAGCAGCGATTTACCTAATTTTTCTGATGAAAGTTCATCATGCTTTCGTCTAAATTGGGTTATTGCACTAATTTTCTTGCGTCCCATTTCAGGTGGACTCACTACTTCCTGAGCATAATACACAACCCTCCTTAGTTGCGCCTATGGCAAAGTCTGGTCAGTCCCTTTGTGTTCTTTATCCAACTCTCTGCTCTATGTTTGGTTTGTTTTAATATTTGTAAGTTTTATTTGGAGGTTCCTTCCCTCTATCATTGACTGGATCGGGATTTTGCTAGGGTTTATATGTTTTTCCATGGACTGCTTCTCGCCTGTAAATGAATTGTTGTTGCCATCAGCTATTTGCTTTCTCATGTTTGCAACTTGCAATCATCATCGTGGTGCTTTGAAAATTATTTCTGGCTTATTGGTTTTTTTATGGGTAATGTCTGGTGTTTCGTTTGAATAGATGAAAGCTCAAAAGGTTTGCAAAAGCTCTTTGTAAAATTCATTCTTCATGCCAGCGGAAATGTTGCCGCCAAATTTCCATATGATCCGGTAGTGCCTTCTATCTGCTTGTTGATGGTTGTTTATGTAAACAGGTTGCAGTTTGGTGAAGTTGATTTATGCTTTTTGATGCACTAGGTACTAGTAGCTGCTGTCCGCAAGGTTCCTAAGGCCACTTGGAATTCAAAAGAAAGGTCTCTTTCTCCCCCTTCCTGCTTCCTCTGTCTATATAGTTATCCTCCTCTCTATCTATATGTTTGTATAATGCTCTAGATATTTTGGAGTAATATGAGCTTGTTGTGCACGGAAATGCAGCCTGAACTTTTTCATTCCTTTTGCACCTACAGGTTATGGATTTTTCCGGTAGATTCTTTGTCATCAGCAGAAAAAGTATTCAATGAAATATCTGGCTACAATATAGAGGTGATGTCTGGTTCTTTTCACAATTATGGTTGGTGATAGGTCTGTTAAATAGTTTTTCAAAATAAATTAAGTTGCTTCTTAAAAATTGTTTCTTTGTCATGTTGCCCCTTTTATCATAATTACCTATGTTTTGGCAGAAATGTTTCCTTGTTATGTGACATTGCTTGCACATGCATGCAAATTTTTAATCTTAACCCATTAACTTTTTTTTTTCTTGATAAGTATTCCATTGGCCTATTTCATGAAATAAGCTCCTTCATAAGTAATTGTATGATATAATCTTTTCAGGTAGACAGCTTGGATCCTTTGGTGCAACGAGCTATCACTGCTGCTTCTGCTGTTCAAGATCTTAGAGGTAAATGTTAAATTCATGAATATGAAATTATACCCAACCATTAGGCTATATTAGATTCACTTTTAAATGGCTGTTGTTTTTTTTCCCTCAGTTTAAGTTGAATTTTTGTAATGTATGGTGAAAACTTTCTGCTTGAATGTAGAGAGTAGGAAATGGGTCAATTCAAAGGTGGTTGAAGTAAGTCTTAGGATCTAAAGAATTCCATAATGGATCAAATATTAGAACAGAGCTTTTGGTATCATTAATAGAAGACATGTTTCCTTTTCTTCTTTTAGGGTCTCACTGGGTACAAACTTGTTCTAAATACTTTTTGCTTTTTGGCATACTGCCTCTGGAATTCTTTTCCACCACAAGAATGGTATGACAGGATACCTGATTTTATTGAGTCAGAGCTTCTTCCTTTCCAGCGAGAAGGTGTAAGGTATGCATAATTTGTGTTGTGGTATACATATTTGCACTCAACCTGCCTTCTCTCTCTCTCTCTCTCTCTCTCTCTCTCTATCTATCTAAACGGCACAATTAATTCCTTAATGTTTTGCTTTTAGGTTTGCATTACGACATGGAGGGCGCATTCTCCTAGCAGATGAAATGGGACTGGGAAAGACTTTACAGGTGAGAATTGTTCTTTTCTGTTTCTGTTTTCTATATTATGGATGGTTTTTCTTTGACAATACCATTTAGTGATAGCTTTATCAATATGAATGCCGGCCTGGTTTTCAAACGTTTTGAGAAATATGTTGTTGTTTTGGAGGAATGCCTAGCTGACAGCTCGAGTTTGGATCATTAATCCTTCTGTGTTCTTTTGCCTTTGCAAAGGATTGAAGTAATGAGCTAAGACAGGTGTTGTCTAAAAGGTGGATATGAGGTTGATTTTGTTGCACATTGAGTTGGTCAGTGTGTATTATAGTTGTTTAAGTTAGGTATATCAAGTTTAGCTCTGAACTGTGTGGGGAGATTTCATGAAGGGTAGCAATCTATGTCTAATTGTTAAATGTAACTTTTGGACTATCCTAGGTCCAGCTACTGCAGAAATGACAATGTGTGACTCTTTTTTCTTTCTAAAGTTGTTATTAGTGTATTATGAACATGCTTTTGAACTTTGTTGTTTTTTCTTATTTTTCTCAGGCTATTGCCATCACTGCATGCATTCGTGACTCCTGGCCAGTTCTTATATTAACCCCATCTTCCTTGCGCTTGCATTGGGCTTCTGTAAGTATTAAATGCAGTACCTATTTCAGATATTTTGGAAGGCATTTCCCTCAAGTTACCCATACTTCTTTTTCTGTAGATGATTCAACAATGGTTACATATTTCTTCTTCAGATATACTGGTAAATTTAAATGAGTCATTGCTTTTTGTTCATTTTCATTATTTTCTTTCAATTTTTATGCTTACTTTTCCTGATCTTGTGCCTTATTTCCCTTTTCTTTTTGTTGAAACTTTTCTTGGAACTTTATCTGTCCTTTTTTTCTGCTTTCCTAACAATTTAAGGTTATTAGGTTGTTTTATCACAATGGAGTGGATCAAATAGAAGTGGTTTCACTGTAGTTTCTTCAAACACCAAGGGTACCATTTGTCTTGATGGCCTATTCAATATTATCTCCTATGATATAGTTCCCAAGTTACAGAATGTGCTAATGGAATCTGATTTTAAGGTAAGCATGTTAACCTATAGAGTTTTTGGCTACATCAAATAAGATTCTTTTCTGCAATCTTATTTTCCTGGGGCAGCTATTTTTATTGTAAGTTGAGAGAAGGTTCTGCTTGGAAAATTTAGTATGTGAAGGAGGATGAAGGTAGGAGGTATAAGTGAAAAAGTAATTGTTATAAACAAACAAGTAACTGTTAGGGGGAAGAGGAAGTGTAGCACAATTGTATGCTGAATATTATAATTAGTCTGGTAAATGCTAAATTGTTAAAAAAAAAATGTAAAGGAACGCACACAAATCAGGATTTTGGTTTGAGAATAATGTGATACAAAAAAGGTGGAATTTTCAGTTTTCGCCCCCTTTTCTTGTAGCTTAGATGTTCACCAAGTGCTCTAACAGAGAAACTGTAATTTGCTGGATTTATTAAAAAAAGAAAGGCACCCCTTTAATTTGCAAATGGCTGCTGGCTTTGATCATAACAGTGACACCGTTCCAATAAAGTTACTGGTTTTGGTTAAGGCTTACTACTTGTGTTGCAATGAAAATGATATGATCTCTCTGTAATAATTAAATCAATGTGCATCAGCTCTAGTTCAAATGTTAAAGCTTAGAGCTCAATAAAAAATACTCTTTGGTAATCAATGGCATAGCAAGGATCTAGGGCATTGCAATGTCTTGTGGAAGTACTTTTAACCATTTATTGACTAACAATATGCCAGAATGATTATTGAATCCTGATTTTGGCATCTCTCTTTTTTTTCATTATGTGTATCTTTTCATGGATGTTCAATGCATCTTAAAAGTTTTTTTTTCCCCTTTTTTCCATTTTTAATGTAGTACTGATGTTTCTTGTCAATGCAATGAAATAGTTTTATTTAGGTTGTGATTGCAGATGAGTCGCACTTTCTTAAGAATGCTCAAGCAAAGAGGACAACTGCCTCCCTTCCAATAATAAAGGTCCTTTTGTCTTAATAAATATCTACATCTTTGCATATGGAGAAACATATCAAGCACATGAACCTACTTGCTTACACTTGTGTGTTCTGCTGGCAAACTGAACAATGCTTTAAATTCCAGAAAGCTCAATATGTGATATTACTTAGTGGAACTCCTGCTTTATCCAGACCAATAGAGCTATTTAAGCAGGTAATTTTGAGTTTTATTTCCTGCTTTATCCAGACCAGTGGAGCTATTTAGGCAGGTAATCTTGAGTGTTGTTTAAGAAAGCATATGGACATCAAGCATTTGGAGTTACTGTAATGATTACCCTTTACAGCTTGAAGCCTTGTATCCTACTGTCTACAAGAATGTCCATGAATATGGTAAGCGGTATTGTAGGGGGGTAAGTCAACTCTCTTTTTGTAAGAGTTTATAGTTTCAATAAATCTTTTAGCAATCAACAAATGATGATCAAATTTTAGGGAATTTTTGGAGTTTATCAAGGTGCAAGTAACCATGAAGAATTGCACATCTTGATGAAGGCAACTATCATGATTCGCAGGCTTAAAAAGGATGTTCTGTCTGAGCTTCCTTGCAAACGTAGACAGCAGGTAGGTATCTCTTGTTTAATGTTTTGTGTGTAGTGTGCTTTTTCATTTTGTCCATGGTAAAATATACAAGGTTTCTTTGGCACATGTAATTAATGTTTTTGATTTCTGCTGTGAAACAAAATAGAGCCTTACAAGTAGAGGAACCATATCAGAGTCTTCAAGGGGGTTTTTGAATGAAAATTACATCTTAGGTTGTGGAAAAATTTTAAAGATCAGCTCCTTGAGATATTTGCTAGTATGGATGGGTACTTTTTTTTCCTGAATCAATAGCTACTCGATTTAAGAATTTCTTTTGGATGCTGGAACCTGAAAATTAGTTATCACCTGTGCCTTTGTTTAGGGATGTATCATAGATGAGATACAGAATATTATTTCTTATTCTTCATCTGTATTCTGAGCAGCATTTTAGATTCTGTTAAACTGATTCTCAGGTCTTTCTAGAACTTGCTGACAAAGACATGAAACAAATCAATGCTTTATTCCGTGAAGTAAGTTAACCCTTTGATGGTTGACCAGTTATATGAACCTGCTTTATATTTGAGTTTCTTGAAGCTTCAGTCTTTTCCCAAGGAAACAAAAAACAATTTGTGATGCAAGTGACTGGTGTTTCATTTTCTATTTTGTAGCTGGAGATGATAAAAGGCAAAATAAAGGCATGCACATCAAAAGAAGAGCTTGAATCACTCAAATTTTGTGAGAAGAATCTTATTAATAAGGTATTTAATGTTCTTTGAAGTCATTTACTGGTGCCAATTTGCCCCTTTTTCAAGCTGAAGTGTTCTTGCATGTGTCCCCCTTAGGTATAAGTTACATGGTTTGATTAAATCATAATGACATTTTTTGCTAATAATTCTGTTATTTTTGTTTCCTGAGTGGGTTACTGTGGTGCTTGCTGCTAATCCCGTGTGGAATTCAGATATATACTGACTCTGCCGAAGCCAAGATCCCAGCTGTTCTAGACTATTTGGGAACTGTTATTGAGGTACCTTGATTGTCTAGTTTTGTACTTCTCCCTCCTTTATTATTGTATTTTTTTTTTATTTTGGTTTTGGTGAATTTTTGGGGAAAATATTACACATGTGAAGGGCTCTGAGGTAAGACATATTTAAAGGTTGGCCAGCTTGCAGATTTTTGATGATTAAGGTTAGGGAAAACCTATAATTTTACATTGTGCTAAATTGGACTAGGACCACTATTTTCCTAAATGAAGTGAGGATTGGAGAGTTGAAGCTCAGGGGCTGTATCAAACCTTTGCATACCAATGTGGGGTTGTCTATCTTATCAGAAGAAGAATAAAAAAGGGACACTGCTCATCAGAAAAAGAGAAGAAAGAGAGAACACCTGGCAAACAAGCCTTTCCCAAATCACTAAATTCTATTGACATTTGCTACATCACATTCCTACCATGAATGAATAGATGTGCTTGAGTTTGCTTGTCTGCTTGTTATTCTGCACTATGGCCACTCATATTTACATGATCAACGTATACTAAAGCTTATAATGAAAGTCAAGGCTATGAATATTTCTTTTTCAAATAGCTTTACACTTTAAATGATATGTAGGGGTTCACTTTTGTCCTTGGTGATGAACTTTGAGTTTTACATCCTGAAAATGGTTCACATTGGTCAATAAACTAAATTACATCCTAATGAAGCATTGTTGAAAGTGATAACTCTCAAATCCATGGTGCCTGATTAAATCAGTGGCAAGTTGTTCATTTAACACAATCTTTGGACTGGGTGGCCCTGGCAGTATTTATGAGTGGCCTTTTATTTTATGACTTATGGTTTTATATTGTCTAGCAGATTTTGCATATTTTCCTTCACGAAATTATTGCATTTCTCCATGCAGGCAGGTTGCAAGTTTCTAATATTTGCTCACCATCAGCCCATGATTGATGCAATACACGAGTTTCTTCTTGTAAGGCCTCTTAAACATGGTTATAATTGTCCAAAAAATATCTAAATCTGACAACCTTCCTAATTTCTAGAGGAAGAAAGTTGGCTGCATTCGCATTGATGGAAGTACACCTCCAGCTTCAAGGCACACCTTGGTTACTGATTTCCAGGAAAAGGATGCTGTTAAGGCAGCAGTGGTATCACAATTGTGTTCATTTCCTCTTTTTCTTTTCTTCCCTTCCTTTGTACCATAGAAACTGCATTCTAAGTGGTTATAATTTTGGTACATGGTCATTTAATTCTGTTATTTGTATCTGAATGTCTTTGTCAAGCTGTCTATCAAGGCTGGAGGTGTTGGATTAACTTTAACAGCTGCGAGCACTGTTATCTTTGCTGAGTTGTCATGGACTCCAGGTGACCTAATTCAAGCTGAAGATCGTGCTCACAGGATTGGTCAGGTAAATGACATACAAATAGGTCTTTTCACAAATTACAACAAGCACATTAGCGAGTGAATAATTTTTGGTAAGATTGCAAGTTTGTGCATACTTGGATGGGCCTAAGCTTGCTTGGGTTATGTTCCCTGCTTCTAGCTGCTCCAGCACAATCTAGGTCTGGTCTAGCTCAGTACATTAATCATTATTCTGAAAAAAGGGGCATCATGATGCACAAAGCTCCTACACTGTGAAGTTTGGGGAAGGGTTAGACTTTTTTGTCAACTCGAGCTTGTGATCTTCATGTCACAAAGGAGCAAACATAACACTAAGGTTTGGCCTTCACATTAATCAATGTTCTCTTTGATTTTTTATTATTATTATTATTTTTTTTTGGGGTTAAGGATGAGACACCTTTGTGTTCCAGGTTTTTGTTTTGCTTAGTGCGTATTGATCTTTGGGATAAGAGGTCAATTTAAGTAGTGTACTTTGGTGCATACTTTTTCTTCTACCTCTCATGCAGTATTTGAAGGGTTTTTTCAATAAGGAGTTCCTATTGGTTCTAAAAAGACGTCAGTTAGGACTTTCCTTGGTATCGACCATTACAAACAAGTGATGACTTGCCCGTCAATTATGCTCTTTGTGAGGGCAGTTCCTTGTGAAATCATGCATGCTTTTGTTGTTTTAATGATGATTTAGCTTTATTGCATATAACTGAAGAGATGCTTTTATCTTGTCTTGGAGAAGATATTTGATATCCTGAATAGGTAGTTGAACTAATTAATAGATTTTCTCTTTTGTTTTGTGCAAGAGTTTGTATGTAATATTTATTGCTTGTTCTTTGGATGTGTTACCTTCAAATTGATTTTTTTTGAGTTAAAGAAAAACTGAGATAGTGGTGCCTATCTTTAGTGAAGCACTAGTCCCCATATTTGGATGTTGTTCAGCTGTTACACGGGAAAATGATTGCACGTGTACTCTTTGTAAAGATTTGTTTTTTATTGGCAGGTTTCTTCAGTCAATGTGCATTATCTGCTGGCAAATGATACCGTTGATGACATCATATGGTCTACTAACTTGCACTTTTGTTGTCCTTGGCTATAGTATTTTACAAGTTTTCTATTATGTTGCTTAATGTGGGACTTTTCAACAATTTACCAAGTTTTATTTATTTTCTGTAGGGATGTCGTTCAAAGCAAATTGGAAAATTTGGGACAGGTAATTGCCCTCCACCGGTCCTCCCCATCCCCCAAACCCCCCCCCCCCACAAGGTGGTTCCTTAGCCCTCTTCTCTCTTGCATGTGTGTGAAATTGTCATGAGTGTGAAATTGTCACGAGCCAACTACAGATAAATTGGGGGTTTGAGGTTGAAAATTCTTTACAGAAGTTGGTGTTAGGCCTGAAGATTGAGCAGCTTAGTTTGTTGCATTTTCTCTGCCTACTTGGTGACTTGAAATTGCAGGGCTGCTGCCAAATTTTGTGACAGCAGTGTAATCAAGGTTTCTGCATTTATTTCAGGCTGGTTGATAGGGAAAGCCTTGGGAAATGACCGCCCTCAATCTGGGCAATAATGGAATTGCATTTATAGATTTATATGTGGAGGCTTGCTTGGTGCTTTAAATGGTACCAGGTTTTTATAGCAGTAAAATAAGATAAAAATGAGTGGAGATGAAAGTTAACTGCAAAGGGAAGGAAACAGCATACAAGAAAGAAGTCACACAGGACACAGATGCTATACAAAGGCAAACATTAAAAAAAAAAGACAAAAAAGCTTCCCTCAGATCTTGGCAAAGTTAGTTTGATGCATACAAGGCCTTACCCTTTATATGAGACACCTGCATCCTACCACGTCTTTAAGGAATCAAAGGCTCTATCTTGTCCTAGGGCAATTTGAAACCCTAAATAGGATAACTCCTAGAGAGAAGTCAGCTGGAATGGGAAAAAATACCCTAAGGTTATCTTTGGTAGCGTGAAGTGGAGGTTGGATTTTCTGTTCTGCTCTGTTATATCCTACCAAACATTTTATTAGTGGCTCTTAGCAATCTGCAGAGAGTCTCAAGACTACTCGAATTTCAGTGCTGTTTGATATTCCAAGAAGTGAGGAAACTGCAGCATAGCCCTTGCTCAAGGAAGCACCCATAACTCATTAGTTAAAGCTCAGCATGAAATATATATACACTAGCCTGATTTACTACTGACTCAATTTATAAGACTCTAACCTTTTCCTTGATTCTTTTTTTTTTCCCTATATTTTTATTTGGTGCTTTCCAAAATTGAGAAATAAAAGCATAATCTGCCATTCATCCACAAAATTTAGTCCAGCTATTTTGTTCTTGTTTTACTCATTTATTCCAATATTTTAGGCACTCAGATAATTTCTTAGTGATTTGTGCTAACAAATGGTAGTATTTACTTTCTTAATCCTTGAACTGAACTCTAGATATTGAACAATTAGGTGCTTGATGGTCACGAGAATGCTTTAGAGGTTTCTGCCAGTCAGCAGAGAAGCAGTCCTGCAAAGCAGAAGACTCTCCACTCTTTCATCAAGCACTGTAGTAATGTGGATAACTTGGAACACAAACCCAAGCTCAAATTCCCCAGGCATTGAGTGATTTCTAGCAAATTATGGTGCCGTGTTTCTAACCTTCATAGCATGAAAAGTTGTATGGGCAGACGTGAAAAGGCCAATGGACGAGGCAAGTAGCACATTCATTAATTGACAGCTGGTTGCAACTTATAGTATTATCAGATGACAGGCATGTCCTCTAAATCATTTGGTTGCGGGTTGTGGTGCCACTGGAACTACTTGTTGGTCTTCTGGCTGTAACTGCTGGTGTTGCATTGTGGCTTGGAGATGACACTCTCATTAGAGTTTTGGCTTTTCTTCAAATATCGTCGTTCTCTAACAGGTGGCTGCCAAGGATCATGCACCAGTTCTAGCATTCTGCGAAAAAGGTTCTTCAGTAGGAAAGAAGTCAAAAAAGTTTGGTGGGTTTGGAACTTCTGCTCGCATCTGAGCTGATATATATGTATTTTTGTGTGGTAGTTGGGAATGTTTAGGTGAATTACTCACTATGGAGAAGCAACTCATGTCGAAAAGCTTTTGGTTCTTCTTTATCCTGGTATCCCCGACCTTTGGAAGACCTGTTTGCGTATTTACATTAGTTCTTCCATCTGGTCGTCTGAAAACGCATTAGTAAGTTCCCAAGCTAACGAGACTGCACTTCCTAGCGATTACTGAATCAAATATGCCTTCCTTTTATTTTCAAGCTCTGCGTTTATTGCCGTTGTACGTCCACACGCAGGGTGAGGGCTAAGCTGTTTTTTATTTTTTTCAAAAGAAACTTTAGTAGTGAAGAATTTTATGTCTTTATTATTAAATTTTTGCATTTTAATCACGTAAAATTTATAAAAATAAAAAGTATATATATATATATATTATACAATTTGCAACTTATTAGACTTTTTAAAAACAAATAAATTCTTTAAGGTCTCATGTTGTAAATTTAAAGAGGGAATAAGAAATGTATGATAATAAAAACATCATATTTATGGTATAATTTATGCCAATGGTCTTTTAACGAAATAATAATAATAATAATAATAATAATAATAATAATAACAATAATAATAAAGCCGAGTGCCCATTTATGCATGCACAAAAGAAAAATGGTGAAAAAGAGTAGGCAAAGACGGGTTAGGAAAGAACTGTGGCGGTAGATAAATCTCTATTGGGATTTCCATACCTACAAAATCCTAACACCGCTAGACGGAGTGGATCTCCGTCTAACTTTGGACTGGCGCCGGAGTTGCTCACGAAGACTTTTGGAGAGAGCTCTTGGCATGTTCAAGCCATACCTTTAGGATTGTAAAAGATGGAATTAAAATTATAAAAATTGTTATAAATTCAATTAAATTATTGTTATTAAAATTAATATATATATATATATATACTTTAATATAATTAATTAATTAATTAATTAATTAAAAGAAGCAAAAAGAAGAAACATATTAACATCTACTAAACATATTTTTAATGACATACTAAATATGTATTTTTAATGAATATTACTTAAGTTTAATTCTTCTCTTAAACGAATTTTAATACGAAGTTTCAAACTAACTATTAACGAGTTCAAGCATCCAACTTTTAGCGAACATGTCCACTTAATTTGCTGTCTCAGCCGCCACATCCAAAAAAAAAAAAATCTCGATAAGAGAATAATTTGTGGTGGCTACCACTTGGCCAATAAAAAACAATTTTTTTTCTTTTCCTTTGCCTCATCATCCCGTTAACAAGCTCATCCACCCATGCATTATTATGCTCAAATAATAATAATGATGAGAGAGAGAGAGAGAGAGAGAGAGAGAGAGAGAGCGGTCCTCCAAGAACATTCAACGGTACAAAACGGTTCTCGGGACGAGAAATTACAGAAAGCCAAGTCGGACCCCACGACACTGTTGTCTGAGCCAGACCCCAACCGTGTGCTGATCCGAAACTCTGAAACGTACAATATGTTACGTACATGACAAAATGTTGCCTTTCAACGAATAGGAACAAGTTTTTTTGAGGGGGGGGGTGTCCACGGAAGGAACTTCTAGCCAAAGAGAGCATTTTCTGTCGGAGGGCAGAAGTTTTGGTCCACAAATGGTCCTCTCCTACTTGCTCTTAATGTGCTGTGTGCACTACCATTCAGAGATTGTTTCGTTGGGCATTCAATCAGTTTTTGGATTTAATTGTTGCGCTGTCCTGTCTGTCATATTTTGTGCGTCCTCCCACAATTACCCGGTGAACGACTTGGTGACTACTTTGTGGGAACCATCGACTGCCTACTACAGAGTTTCAGGTTACTTCTCAAGTTACGTTGTTGATGTACTGAGTTTCTATATTGCATGGTCTTAATCCTTCCGTCCAGGTCGGTGATCCAGCTTTTGCTTTCGGCCACCGAAGAATATTATATAATGCACCAACACGGGACAAAAGAATAATCAAATAAAAGGCTGAAACTGATTCTTATATAGCATCTCTAAGTGGCTGTAAAATATGTTCATGTTCATGTTCATGTTGATGGTATCGCAGCAAATAATTCTCGACTGCCTAATAGATGTCCCGGAACACACTGCCTTATCTCTTCAAAGGCGCACAATGTTTCCGAATCAAGACCTCCAGCAAACTGCATCGTCATATTCATATACAAAGTGGGGTAAATGATGAGAAAAGCACTGTTGAGGGCATCGAAAAGACCAGAAGAAAAAAGAAATGAACAGCCTCCTTATAAAGCAGTCAGTACCTGTTGAGCCCTGTATGCAAAATGCACACCTTGACACAGCAAGGATTCTTGACATGAATCCCTGTCTGCACCATGAGACAACTCAAGCTCCATTTTTACTCTGTTCATATACATCTTTGCCAGATTTACAGAAGCCTTCTTTATCTGTGTGAAATTACATAATTTTCAGTTAATGGCAAATCCAGTCTAACAGGCATACAGTAAAGTAATTTATAAAATAATAATGATAACATTCTACATTTCTTCCTATAGCAATGATTATAGAGGAACACATGCAGTAGAATAAAACAACTTAAAGTAAATGAAGAGAAGCTAACGGGGTGCAACAGAAGTTTTAATGTACTAGATGAGTCCAAATATAAAGCTCTAGTAACTTACTGTACGCCTTGAATACAAATGGAAATGCATACCTTACTAACAATTCCAGAATCCAGCATCCAATCAGTGGGAATTTTCCAATTTTGATAACAACGCATCACTGCATTTCGAAGTTTACACAACCTTTGGATGCCTGCCTCCGACCTTGTATGACATAAGAGAGCCAACAAGAAAACATTAAGATAAATCAAACGAGAGATTTTTGAATAAGAAAAGAAATGATGCACTCATGTGTAATATTTACTTGTCAAGTAAAACAGCCATCTTTTTCAAGGCACTTCCACATGGAATGCCATAGTCATCCTTATAGGATGATATCTCATCTTCTAGCAGTTTGAGGCTGCGATATTCAACAGCAGCTTCTCTGATGGCATCAGCTTTTCTTTCTGGCCATTTGAAATGCTTTAGCACAGCACTCTCATCAGCCTGTTGAAGACAGAACACATTCAAGACACAACCTAGTGCAACATGAATAACCACTGTGCAATTATCCTATAAAATCTTATAAGAAACCCTATTGCTTTTGATAGACCAAATTCCAATAACCCCAAAGAGGATCCTCATCAGAGATTTATAAACACCAAGCACCACAATAAGAGAGAATAATTGACCTTGCTTTAGGGCACATAGAGAGTCATGAAACATTGTAGAGAGCTACTATATAGACGCCTCTCAAGTGTACAAATATTAAGCAATGGCACTTCACATTTTTATTACTGCAGTCACACGGACCACATAACAGTGATGGTCCAAAATTCCATCCAAATATTTCCTTTCTGCAAATAGGGACTCAGGGTTGATGCACTATTTTAAGTCTGAAAGGGGGAATAAAATCTATGAGTATAATTTTGGTGGTGCCAACCATTCATCGAATTCTTAGTTCTAGATACTATATGTCATGCCATTGTGGGAAAGGACATCAGTGTCCTTGGTGGCTTTGGCTTGGAAGAGCCCCAGAATACTGTCTTTGAGTATCATTGAGATGTAATGTGGTGACTAGATGTAACTTTTGACCTTGCATATTGCATCGATTTATTGCAAGAAATTTATGAAAATGGATCTGTGGGAAAACACAACAATTTGAGATGAAATTGTCTGGAAGGAGTTTTAGAAGTTACCAATGAGGAGAGTTCACCATCAAGCCAAACTGCAAATGTGAGGACATCTTCAATATCCGTGAAAGATGTAGTCAGCACTGTCTCAATAAGACCATTTATGAAATCACCCTTTGTTTCAATGTCCGCTTTTATCTAGAATTCATTGGTTGATGATGGTTTAGAGACCCAGCAGAGAAAAAGGGAACCAGGAAAAGTAATGAAAATTACATTTCATGGATAAAAAATGTGTCTTGGAGCACTTACAGCTAGCAAATGTGCTGAACGATTTTGAATTTCTCCAACAATGCTGCTGTGCACACTCATTGCCGCTGGTTTGAACTGATTCCCTGGTCTTGTAATATCTTTCTTCTCCTCTTGCTTTCTTAAGGCATGGTAGGACTGTACAATACCTGGAGCCGTTGGAGCAGAAGCTGCCCTGGCCAAGGACGGCAGACGAGGTGGGGGTGGTGGAGGAGGTGGTGAAACACAAGGAACAGGTGGTGGTGGTGGTGGTGGTGGTGGTGGTGGTGGTGAAAAGGAGGGAAATGGCAGAGCTTTTCTTTCTGAAGCAGCAGCTGAAGAGGAGGAACAAACATGCATTGATGGTGTTGGTCGCAGTGCCTGAGAAGTTTTAACCATACTTGCATTGATTGCCTCGTTTCCAACCTTAGGCTTCGAGATTTCCAATTTGTTGGCAATAAGTTTTTGAATGTCCTTAAACTTTGGCCTCTGATATTCTCCAATTGATGATTCCTTGAATTGCATTAAAATTTTAAAAATAAATAATAAAAAATCATGGGAAACCCTTTCAAGGCCAATAAGATTGTAATCAAAATTCTTTATAGTTCTTCCCTTGAATCCAAGTAGGAAGCCGGAAGAAATTAGATAATCTCCTTAAGCCCACTTAGCTATACAATTAATCAAGAACAGAACTATAGAAAATCATCACCTGATTACAACAGGTAGTGGTAGCAGCAGCAGCAGCAGCAAGATCCTGAGAGAGCTTCTGGTTCTGGGACTCCAGCTCCTTGTTCAAAGCATAAGCCTTTTCCAACTCTGCCTTCAAGGCAAATATCTGTGACTCCAAATCCTCAACTAAAACCTCGTTCAATTCAAGCTTCTGCTGCAATTCCTTGATACAATTGTTATTTTCTTCTTCATTTCTCCTACCAGTACCACCAGTACCAGTACTAGGCACCACAGGGCGGTGCCGCGTTGGCTTAGCAAATTGCTCGACCACGACAGGGCGATTTGCAGAGCGAACCACGGCGACTCCTCCTCTCGGAGGAGGAAGAAGAAGCTGCTGTCCAGTTCCAGATTTGGGCTTGTTGACCACCAAAGACGACGTCGTCCTGACCCTGGAGACAGAGTCATCAACTTTCTTGACATCCGATTTGGGTCTTGCTTTCTTCGCCGGAGTTGCTGATGAATTTCCGTTAAGCTCGGCCTTTGGGGACTGCTTATCCTTATCCTTGGTTGATCTAGAGCTCGCTCTGACTCTGAACCCAGATGGGGTTGTTGCCAACTGTGACATTGTCCAAGGCCACGCCGCCGCCTTGTTGCAGCCGTTAGCGGTGGTGGGGGCGGCTGCAGTGTTGATAGGTGGCTGTTAGTGGCTTTGGAAAATAAAATGAGTTGTCGCCGTTGAAACGTTGAGGATAACGCTGAGGAGTACAGCCAAACACACGCGGACTGAAGGTGAGTTACAGTACATGGGAATATGAGAAGAGAACAAAGATTGGAACTTCGCATGTATTTGTCCGTGTCACATTTAGTAGCTTGGCGGTTGGGGTGTGGGGAAGATTTGTCCGTGACCATTTTGCCTACGGACGGCAATTTTTTTTTTGTTTTCTTTTCTTTCTTTTAAACAAAGAATGCAGTGCATCGCCGGATATATTTATTTGTAGAATAGAGGTGATTTGCTACTGTTTTTATTTAATTTTTTTTATAAGAGATACTTATTATTAGGTCGAATAAGTTTTTTTTATTTAATATTAATGAATTTAAAATTTAATATTACGTCTCAATATAAATTTGAAAAGAAATGCATCAAAGTATCAATAAATTTATTACCTTAAATGATGGTTCAAATGGCATTTGAGACCAGCTGACGTTGACAGAAGAATAATACAGACGCTTCAGCTCTTATTTTAAGGTTTTAAATTTCATTTTTAATCCTTCCAAACCAACCCCACAACAAAAAATTAATAAAAAAAAAAAAAATAGTGCTATTAGTCGCCACTTGAAAAAGAAGCACCTCTCCTCAGACATCGGCGCGAGGTTGGAGCAGTGGCCTAGGAGGGCGGCCAACCCACCACCAATAATTTTTACCTGAGTACACAAGCCGGCCGAGGGAAGGCAACCCTCTGCTACAAATAATTAAACAGAATCATTCTTCCTTCCACATTAACATGGACCGGATACTTTAATACTTAATATAATGCATCAATTGGCTTTGACTTTAATATCTCAAATCTAACATTTTTAATTTTAGTGACTGGTAAATTAAAAATCATTGGTATCACAATATGTCAATACAGTGTGTTTAATGTTAGAGTTCTTAGAGCCCGAAAAGAATATTTAAGATAGTTTAGCATTAATCATCACCGAATTAATACATGAAAATAATGGAATTGACCTCCATGGAGTCATTACCCTCTCTCCAAAATATAGTTAAGTAATTTATTAAAATATATAACGTCCACGTTTATAAAGTCAAACAACTCTTTTTTTTTTTTCCTTAGACGTGGACTCCGTCACATTATACTTATTTATTTGTCGATAACTTATGTGCTGACCATAAAAGCTTTCAATTCCCACCATTTCTAATTAAGACACAAAGAGCAGAAAGAAGAGAAAAGCGACTTCGTGTAATTTTTTTCATTCCACTAAAAGGTTCATCGGGTTTGAGTTACCTATCAATGATAGTTTTCACATGTCAAGCAAGTTTCGTATTCCCTTCCCAAAAGAAAGAGAAGAACCCTAAAAAAAAAAAAAAAAAAAAGGAATTTGAGACTATTAATAGTACGTTGATGGTGCCATGGCCGCAGATTGCACCCAGCAAATGTAATTCCTCCAACCTTTTAACATGATCCTATGTGTTTATTATTACATCAAGGCGACTAATAGTAAGGTGGGTCCTACGTAGTCCTTCGTGCAATAACGACAATAAGCTAGCAGACAAATTTTTTGGTGCGAGCATAATAATGAGAAAATTATCCAGCAAATAATAAAGTCAATCCGTGACTTAAAGTGCACACCTCGTCGATCATTAAAGTCAAAGACTAAAGTTTGTCTCCTCAGTGGAATTTGATTGCTCGCCTAATGGTTGGTTCCATGTCACCCTCCTTTTCTCTTCGTAGATGTCTTCAAGCAACATTTTTTTAATGCGGCCAATAAATATAATTTAGTTCTCGTAAAGTAAAAAACTTTATGATAAAATTTAATATTTGAATTCAGACTTTAACTTATAATTAAATTTTCTTTTTCAATTGAATTAAACCAAAAAAAAAGGTAAATATGGCCAATTATATTTGCCACATAATAGGTTTAGAATTTATTATTTTAAGGGCCTAAAAATCTATGCCGAAGATTTTATGCATATGGATCCAAATGGCGGCAGCGAATGAAAAGTGAGCAGCATGGTCCAACCAACGTTACTTCAGTGTATCAACCACTGGGTTCGGTGGTTACAAATGGGCCGAAAGATTGGCTTTACACAGCTGTGAGTTGGGATGGCGGTCCAGCCTTGGCAGACGACATTGTGGCCACAGTGTGCGGTGAATTTGAACATTTTTATTTTCGAATGTCGAGAGCGAATAAAAAGAAAAGGCAACACAAAATAGCGAAAAAGCAGCCATCAGGCGGCAAGGTCGTCTCTGAGGTAAGGCAAGGACAGTCACAACTCGTCGTGTCTGCGTGAAGCAGCGAGGCAATGCCTATGCCTCGTGGAAGAGACTCCTAAATTCGGAGAGATACATCGGTACAACCTTCAAGATTGATTAGAAATGTTTGAAATCAATATGTTTTAAAATATTTAATTTATATATTAAATAAAAAATAAATATTATGTGATTGTTAAGTCCATCATTATAAGTTTATTGTTAGGTGTTATATATCACAATAATACTAACTATTTATTATCATTAGAATTTATATCTAATATTATTTTACTTTATAAATTATTAAGTTATTACTAATATAAATTATTCTCTTTTTAATTTTTTAAAGATACTTTTTTTAATAATATATAGTCTATTACTAAATTAATAAAAAAAAAACTAAACTATTTGTATTATCTCACTATGTAAAATATACACTAATAGGAATGTCTATCATATCTTAGTAAGACAACCAATTATAACATAATGAAATGGTCAATAAAATAACACGATGTTTCAATAAAAGAAAAATAAGTCATGTTAGTTAAATAAAATTAAGAATTAATGCTATAAGTTTTATTTTTTTAAATCAGTCATTATTAGTATTCTTTCAATAAAAAACCGAATTTTTGATTATAAAAGGTTTGGTCAGGCTGTCTTAATTTTCTTACTACACCACAAATTATGTATTAAATTTTAGATTAATAACTTATGACACATCAATTATTACAAATTTAATATTTTTTAGTACATTTACTTTTTCTTAAAACTTTATTACTTTTGTATTTAGTAGTCAAATCACAAGAAGTAATATATAAATAATCTTTTAGTGTTAGCCTTATAAAGGGTTGGTTAAGTGGTTGTAAAGTGCATGAGAAGTAATAGATAAATAAAATTTTTAATAGATAATCATTAAATATCTTTTTTTTTTTGAAAAGATTAAATGCATTATGTAAAAGGACTCAGTAAAAATTTGCTTGAAATTCTATTTTTTGAGATATTCTTTGGCCATTAGTAGCTTTATATTTGAAAAATAATTAAGATGAATCTAAACTTAGGTTTATAATTTTTGATCTTTATAAATATTATTTACTATATGTTGTACTAATTTTGTGATATACTATTAATAAAAAATTGCTATAGTTTAAAGGAAATGAAACACAAATATTTTGGATCTATAAGATGTTATTGTGAGAACTAACTAATACCTATAATGTAACAAGTTAACACTCTTGACAAAAGTATGTTGGTTTACCTTAAGGACACGAAGAAAAAGGCATTAGCTTAGGTTATAAATTTCTTGCTTATAACTAATTATAACATATTTTATAATAAATTTTCATTGTAATAAAAGTGTATAACAATATTAACATCATCTTTGATTTACAAGAAATGTGTTTACCTTTAAAGATAAAGTGATGACTTAAAAGTATAATAAATAAATAATTTTGACTTAATTTATATAAAATTTAAATTTATAGTTACGGAGATGACTAATGTATAAATAAATTGGTTAAGAAATTTTTTAATGGATATTTCATTATAAATGAAATTTGCATAATAAGCATTAATGTATTATGATAGTTCAGTTTTTGGTGTTCATGCAAAAAACAAGTTATATGATAAAGAGAATATAAATATTTATCTAAGATATAAATTATTAAAAATACTTAAGTAATAGGGTAATGTCACTTAATTTTGTATAATCAAAGATAAAGTAAGCTGATTTTCTAACTAAGTTATTGAACAAAAAAATTAGTATAAATTACATCAATAATAATAAAACTAATACTTATAAAGAATAGTCAAGAGTGGTGAGAACTTAATTTATACAATATAAATTAAGTCCCTTAATTTATACAATATAAAATTTATAAGATCCCTTAAAATAGGTTTATATAGGTAATAATAAGTCATTGACATTGTGTTCACCAATAAAATTTTAAGTCCCTTTTTATGGTGTAGATATTGCAATAATTCTAATGTTTAAAGTTGAATTATACTTTTAATAAATTTTATAATTTTTATGGGTAATATATTATTGGAATGTACACTTGATAAATTCAATTATATGAAGTTAAGTGAGGTTACCCTTATAAAATTTTATACAAAATCTCTAAAATTTTTATGAAAATAAAATACAAATGCACATGACTTAGAAGCACCTAATTACATTAAATAATATAAGTTTAGAAAGTATAACTTGTAAAATAAGTTCATCGATATTTAAAAAAAAAAGGTTATTATTTATAAAAATTTTTATTTCACCATACTTCTAAATATCAAAATTTGTGCTTTTATTTTTTAGTTTATAGCTCCAAAGACACCAAAAATGATGTGTTATAATATCGTTATTTAATCTACCAAAATAAGTCTTTTAAAATATTAAAGGATTGTTAAAAATTAATATATTTTAAAAGACATAATTTATATATATTAAATAGAAGACTAGCTATTATATGATTTTTAGATTAATTGTTATATATCTGTTACTACCTGATATATATTATAATAATGTTAAATGTTTATTATTATTGAAATTTATGTTTAATATTTTTACTTTATAAGTTTTTAAACTATAACTAATATAAATTAGTTTTTTTTTTCTTAATATTAGGTGACACTACTCTTAATAATCGATTACCTATTACATAATTTTATCATATGTTTTCTAATAGCAAAAAACACTTTTATTATAAATAAGTAGTTTTTAACAAATATAAATTTAGTGTGCTAACTCTATACATGCTATAAAGTTGGGATGAATGTTATTTAAACCTTACACCTTTATATCAATAATGAGCAATTTAATAACCCAAATTCGAGCCACTTTATAAAGAAGCTCAACAAGCATTCCTTTAACAACAAAGATCTATAAATGAGTTCTTAACTATGCATGAGATATACACAACTAGAAAAAATATATTTTATATTTTTTGAAATCGTTCACATAACTCATTATTCGTCATATAACAAATAAAAAGCATTTTATTGGCAAGTAACCTTTCTCACCATACAGGTCATATAAAAGTATACATATGTTATGGAATGAGCAGCTTCCAAATCCATAATCCAATTATCCATGATCAAATTCGCCACATTAAGTAAGAGTTCATAAATACGTTTCATTGAAAATTTTCCTAACCTAAATTCTTATAAGAATTGGTCACAAACATCAACTTAAAAAGATATATAAACTTCTTATAAGAGCAAACATATATGTTGAGAAAGCTCTCCTAATAACAGTTTTCACTTATAATTCTTATTTTCAAGTAAATACTCATTAAGTATTATATTTCATATGAGGTGTGATTAATTCCATCAATGTTAATTAAAGGACCATAAATAATCCAAGTATCAATCCAAAAGTACACATTATACTTGTTCTTTAAAGATCACCTAAGCCCGAATTAAAGCATGTCTCTCCCCCAATAAAATTGTCAATTGAATAAAGTAAGAATAAAATTCTTTAGGCCTTAAAAGAAAATGTTGCTCACGGAAATACTTAATTTTATAAACCTACACTCAAAATTTGTCAACATTAAAATGTAATTCTTATCTAAAGTTTGGCAAAGAGTTACATTCATGTCACATGTAGTTCTCAAACCAAGTTTCCAAACTTAATATAACTTATAAATATCTTTTAAAGTTGTCAAACTACCTTTTGTATTAGCATCAATCTCTTAAAAGAAAGTAATCATTGCACATGTCTAACTTGTTACATATTATACTAGGTAAATAACAAGTATGTATAAATAATAAGAAATTATTCGAGACACAGTTTAAATAAGTGTAACTCTTCTTGTAAATAATAACAAAGTTACTTTTTATCCTTTAAGTTTCATAAGCAATATCATGAAAATGCTATGATTGTTTTCAATCATGAAAAAAAGGAAACACTAAGGTATTTCTTTAAATTACCAACAAAGAAAAATTAAATGCACGTCTTAAATGCAAAATCATGTTTAATATTATGATTTTTAAAAATATATTTGTGGCCTTTATAAAAAAACATAAAATTTTACAATTAATAAATCAATCATAATATAATAATATGTAAAAATAATCACATTTGAATAATTTTAGTAGTGCCAAACCATAAAACATAATATATTATAATATATTAATAGTAAGTATGATCAATAATATTGTGTTTGGATTTAAAATAAATTGTGAAAGAAAAAGAAAGAAAATGATTTATTCATTGTTTAGATAAGTTAAAAATAAAAGGGAAAAAATAAAACATAACTTTTATTTAAATGTGATGAAAAAATTAAGTGATTAAAAATTAATATTTATAAAATAACAATTATATTGCTCATATGAAACTAATGTATAATTTGAGGATTTTGTTCTTTTGTTTTTAACTGATCATACTTTCTGTTATACACGAGTAAAATGGCTTGTTGTAAATGCTTGCATATTTGTTGTTAAATCAAGTTGTTCGTTTACGTGATATGATTTTTTCATAAATTTTCATCTTAATTTTTAATTTTTAATTTTTAATTTTTTAAATATATTTGATGTATTATCAAATACATAATATCAATAGTTCATTTAACTCTTAATAATAATAATAATAATAATAATAACAATTATTATTATAATGCCAACAATTATACATGGCATTGCTATAAATTTCCAACTGTACGAATTTTGTCTCATATTCTTTACTTTGAACCTTTTATTAGTTAAAAGTTGACTTAACTTTACTAGTCATTTTATTTAAATACGGAAGGCAATCCGAATGAAGTAGATTGACAAAGAAAGTTGACGTGGTTATTAATGATGTGATTAGTTGTGAGAGTAATAAAATTTAAAATTATTTTGATAAATTACTATATTATATGTATTTTTTTATTTATTATATAAAATTGGAGTGAAGGTGAGATAACTAGGCAGCAAGCAGGCAAGCAAGCAAGCAGCAGCAACAGCCAGGCATTGTGATCGGGAGTCAAAAAAGTCAAAAAGAAAACATAAAAAATAAGGAGGTATTTTCTTTTTGCCAATAAGAAAAAGAGAAAAGGGCGAAGAAGAAAAATAGGCGAAAATGCATAACGTGGGCGCGGGGGCGGGGGCGGGGGTGGGGGCGGCCGGGGCGACGGAGGTTCTGGCAACAGTTATGAATGCAAGAGATAATTCTTCTGGTTTTGGTGTCGGCGTCGGCAGGGGTTTCTTTCCGATTACAGTATCTGCTCATGCCACCACCACCACCACCACCATTCCCAGTTATCCTCTTCCTCCCCGTCTCCTAAGATCTGGACCAGGTCCCATTTCTTGGGTGGAAAGCTCGAGTAGAAAGCAGCTAATGAGGAAGAGGAGGAGGTGCCGTTGCAAAATGGATGCCAACGCGGGAGAACAAGTGTTCTGTGTCACGTCCTCCACTGAGTGCGACGTTGATTACTTGGGACAGAGCACCAAGGGCGATTTCAATCTCAACCTCCCCCTTGATCGTCTTCCGGCTTTCGGTAACGAATTAGCTTCTTCCTTTTATCTTTCTGCCAAAGCACGAAATTCCCATTTTAAAAGATCTTTTTATTTTTTTAATAATGTTTTTTTTTTTCTGGGTGTAGGGACTGATGGTCAGGCCACTTTACAAGGGCCAATTGAAGAGGTGGCTACCAGGAAGGCCGAAGAAGCTCAGGACTTGCTTAGACATTTGGGCATTCCGGTGCTCTTTCCTTGTCTTTTCTTTCTTTTGGTTTTTTTGCCCTTCTGTGTTAATGTTCCATTTGCTTTATTTTGTTATAAAAAAAAAAAACTAATAATAATGATGATGATGATGATGATAGTCAATTTTCATCAGTTCCTTTAAACATTTTAATCTTCTTCAATTTGCTTTTCCACAATTTTGATGATTTGATTCGTTGTCTTGTGATGGGATACTAACCTAACCCCTTGTGATGTCCGTTGAATGTCTTGTTTTTCCAATAAGGCAACATTTTGGAAGTCATTCATTGGGCGTTTTTGCCTATTTGAATCCATTGCTTTTCTTCTTTTTCTTATTAGTTGCCTTCCCCACAGCTAAAACCCGACTGTTTTTTGGTTTGTTACATCACCAAATGACCATTTCCCTGCTTTGATGCCATCTAATGACGTCGATGTACACTGTGCAGCATCCCTCTTCAGCAAGGAACTCACCTCGTGGTATATTTTGTAGCCGTACTTTGAATCTCCGGTCAATCAGTGTCATTGGTTATGACATGGACTACACTTTGATGCATTACAACGTGATGGTAGTTACTAATTTTGTCTCTTATATATGCATACATATATCTATGCACATATATGCATATTCTAGTTGGAGACTCTGTTAAGTTTTATTGTGTTGATGAATATACTCTTGTCCCTACACTCAAGCAATGTACATACCATGACAGGCTTGGGAAGGACGTGCCTATGATTATTGCATGGACAATTTGCGAAACATGGGCTTCCCTGTTGATGGACTGGCATTTGATCCAGACCTAGTAATCAGAGGTCTTGTCATAGACAAAGAGAAAGGCAATTTGGTTAAAGCTGATCGGTTTGGTTACATACAAAGGGCCATGCATGGTACAAGGATGTTGTCTACCCGAGCTGTCAGGTTTGGTTTCTACTTATACTCTTTTAACCCTTATGTTTTGACAATCATTTCTAAGATATCAGTGTTGTGTGGCCATGAACATGCAAAGAGAATGATGTTCACACACCAATGAATTTGCATGCACACACTAGAAATGAAACAGAAGATTACTGGTCTCCTTTGTAGGACCAATGCCCAAGGTAATGTCACTATCTTATGGTGCATATATCCAGGCACATGGATCATGTATGACTTCTTTTTGCAGTCCAATCAACCAATTGCTGAATTTTTAATATTTATGGCAAAACTGGAAGAATAATTTCTGTGGTGTGCTTTACTTTCTATGCATGGAAGGGAGATGTATGGGAGGGAACTGGTGGATCTGCGGAAGGAGAGTCAATGGGTGTTCCTGAATACATTGTTCTCCGTCTCAGAAGCTGTGGCTTACATGCAGGTGGGTATGTGTGACTACAAGATATTGGACAACTTGCACTCTTTTCTTATATGATTCAAATTTGCACTCTTGTGTTCTTCTCTTTCCTTTTTCATACTATTATTGGGGTTTGCTTTGAACATACTGTGTGTCCTTCTGTGTGCTCTTTCATAAAAGTCTTATATTCTGATCAAATTAAGTGCACAGTTGCCACTGGCCACAAGTTGTAGTGGTAGAGTTATTTGAACTCTTAGTTTCAAGTCTAGGGTTTGATCTTTAATCCCTACAATTCAAAAAAAAAAAAAAAAGGTGCGCAGTTTGTGAGTCAGTCTTTGTTCTCTTTCAGCATCATGAATATCATGATATCATTGTAGTTTTCTTTTATTCTGTGAAATATCAAATTCAAATATGCAATGTTCCTTATTAGGAGTCACTGTCTTGTTATTTGGTGCACCAGAATTAAAACCACATCTTGTGAGGTAGTTGGGGCTTGAGCCTCAGACCTCTGCCTAAAAGTTTAGCTTTCGTCACCAAGCAGGCTAAGCTTTGTTGGTTTTTATGAGTCAGTATTTAGTTTTTTCATGTGATCAGTAGCATATTATTGCCTGATAATCTATCCTGAATCTGTTTCCAGATGGTCGACAGGTTGGATGAAGGAGCTATAGCATCAGAACTTGGTCCACTTGATTATAATGGACTTTATAAGGCATGCTCTTTCAATTACTTGAGTGAAGAGAGAAAATGCAGCCAAATTCATGTTTGTTGTTTGACACTTGACATGCTTATCAGGCTGTTGGAAAGGCTTTATTCCGAGCACATGCAGAAGGTCAGCTTAAGGTATGTACATCCATCGATGTTTATCTTTCAGTTTTTAGTAAATTGGTTTGGATATGTGCTGATTCATAGATTCAGAGTGAGATAATGTCAAACCCAGAGTTGTTTGTGGAGCCTGATCCAGAGTTACCTTTGGCACTTCTAGATCAAAAGGAGGTATTGCCATGAAAATTTAATCCTTTTATTAATGTAAAAGTTTGGTAATCATACGTTAGACTTGAGACTTTCTGTTGCAGGGTGGTAAAAAGCTTCTGCTTATCACAAACTCAGATTATCATTACACAAACAAAATGATGAAGCATTCTTATAATAGATTTCTTCCTAATAAATTGGACTGGCGAGACCTATTTGATATGGTGAGTAGACATCATTTTTCTCATGTACTGCATGCCAGGCTGACCAGTGGTTTTGTTTTGGCCTGTTAATGGTGCTCAATTTTTGTAGTGATTAACTTTGGCTTGCATCTACCTTGCTCCACAACAATTTTATTTTATTTTTTAATTACAAGTAACCCTTCTTCCATTATCCCTTGTCAAAACTTGGAGGCCTGATTGCGTGTGAACATGTGGTGATTAACTTTGGCTTGCATTTACCATGCACCACAACAATTTTAGTTTTTTTTTTTTTAATTACAAGTAACCCTTTTTCCACTATCCCTCGTCAAAACTTGGGAATCTTATTGTGTGTGAACATGTTGTTACCTTTTTCTTTAAGTTTGTTTTTCTTGATGTTCAAAACTGGAAATGTCTTGATGCCAATGAACTATTTGGGGCTACTAGTGACAGACCATCAATGGCACCATTTGTTCATATTGACCTATTGTTCCGCACTTATGCAGGTAATAATCTCTGCAAGGAAGCCAGAGTTCTTTCAAATGTCACAACCATTGTACGAGGTAGTGACGGAAGAGGGTTTAATGCGTCCATGTTTCAAAGCTCAAACAGGTACATGCTGTCCTTGTGCTTCTTCAATGTTATCTTAAATTGACTGTTCTTGGGCGTTGAACCAGCAAGCTATTGCTTGTGAGGTTAGGACTCATATAGTTTCACCAGTCCGCTGCCCTTAACAGGAAGCTGATGTGGTATGCTTCATTTTTTCTTCAGGCGGTTTGTACTCAGGAGGGAGTGCCCAGATGGTTGAGAACTCACTAAATATACATGGGGATGAGATACTATATGTAGGTGATCACATATACACTGATGTAAGTCAATCAAAAGTCCACCTACGATGGCGAACGGCATTGATTTGCCGAGAATTAGAAGAAGAGGTAAGGATATGATTCTTTCTTAACTCTGTTTCTTTAAATAGGGTATCACATGTAGTTTAATATGTTATGTAGTTCAGCTTTTATTGTGCTTCTGAATTGTTGAACACTGACAAGATTCTCTTCACTGTGGTTAACTTTTTGAACTGCAGTACAATGCATTGATTAACAGCCGGGGTCATCGAGCCACACTAATTCAGCTTATTAACCAAAAGGAGGTTGTAGGTGATCTTTTTAACCAGCTTCGGCTTGCTCTGCAACGGCAAACAAATGGCCGTCCTGCTCAAGTGAGCTTGATCTCACCTGCTTATTTGTTTTGATGTTATAGTTCTCCAATGCTTCCAATTAAGTTTCTACCCCCAAGCACTACACATTTCTCTATGCTGCCATTGGCACTTGATTTTTGTGTTCTTGCAATCTAGTATAGATACATTTACAATGTGGGTGCGGTGATGATATGGCATAGCAAGCAAGTGGTGGTACATTGCTGTAGTATCACAGCAACGAAGTTCTAATTAATTCATTTGGTTTATAGTGGTCAGATCAGCTAATTAACTTGAAACATAAGGCCCCAATAGGTGAGTGGAGGTTCCTTTTTCTTGACGGAGGTACTAATTATACAGCTCCTCTTGATTTGTTTTTGAGCCTTTTTAGACCCTTGCTGCTACCAGCATGAATGATAACCAACTGACTGAAAGCATGCAAAAGCTACTGATAGTTATGCAAAGACTGGATGAGAAAATTGCCCCGATGCTTGAATCAGACGGAGAACTCTTCAATAAAAGGTAGGACCGAAGTGGAGAACTTATGTTATAGGACTTGCATGTATGACAACTGAACTATGCAATTCACATACCAATTTTGAATTTTAATTGTTTGGCATCCGACTGGGCAGAGCATCCATAAGGTTAATGTATTGAAACACTGTTTAGGTTGAGTCAGTGCATGATTCTAAGGTTGGACATCCTTGGTTGAGTTAAAATGTCCATTAGTCAATCGAGATTTCTTGAGCTAGTTGGGCATGATAGTGTTATTGAAAATATATTGAAGTGTGCTTTGCATACTTTGTGAAGAGACATTGTTAGGGACATAGGATTTAACATGCTGCACATGTTTTGCATCAGGTGGGGCTTTCTTTCGCGTGCTGGTCTTTGGGATAAAAGCCACTTGATGAGACAAATTGAAAAGTATGCATCTCAAAGTTCCATTGCCCCCATCTTCCTTTAAGTTTTTATGTCACAATGCTCTGGAAAATGGTCTGAATGTTGTTGCAATTACAGGTATGCAGACATATACACGTCTAGAGTCTCAAATTTCTTACATTATACACCATTCATGTACTTCCGGTCACAGGAGCAGGTATGGTCTCTTCGTAACAATTGGGAGAGATGAATTACATGCAAATTAGGGATTTCAGTTTCATTAACTGAACTGAGTTTGGAATTTTTTTTTTTTTTTTTTGTTCTATGCCTATTATTGCAGACACTAGCTCATGATTCATACTCCAACTACCAGTCGTAGCTAAATGGATCAGCTGTGGACCGCAGTGGCCAAAATTGATATTCCTAATCTCTGAGGAGGAAAATCTGATCGCCATGGATCTGGTGGTGATTAATGAGATGAATGAATAAAACCAATAAATGGAGATTGTGGGGTTTTATCACAGATTATCAGAGCCAGCTGTTGCTGCTATGTATGTGCTGTATATTGCCTGCAGATTGGCACAATGTATGATGTACTTGTTGCAAATTATAAGGGGGAATTTGTTTTTTTTTTTGGGGGGGGGGTGTAGGGGGGTTCCAAAGGTTTAGTGTAGCCAAAGCCATTTGATCCAAAGAAAGGAGACTGGCTAGCTAAACACCGTGGTAGTCTACTACTAAATGACTCACCGCAGTTTTGTTCTGCTGCAATCATAATGTAAGATAGAACTTAGACATACATTTGGTATCGTAAATATAAGATTGAGTAATAAATACATAAATAACAAGTGCGTCTCTCCCTCTCACTATCAGAAATTCAAACTCACATCTAAATAAGAGGAAACCCATCTGAATGTACCAATTAGATTTTAATATTAATCTTTGCTGAGTCGTTTATGAAGCACAACTGGGTTGGATTTTCCATTTTTGCACGGTTAAGTGAGAAAACGAAGAGAAAAAAAAAGTTATATAATAATAATAATAATAAGTAGGATTAATATTAAAAAAAAATTACTTTTACACAAATTAATAAATTTCTCAAATTAAATGAATGAAAATCGTTAAAAATAATGAGGTGGCGTGTTAATAAAGCAAGTTTAATGAAATGTATTAAAAATAAATAATGCAATGAGATTCACGTCACATAGCAAGTTGACTGAGCCATTCCAATCCTTAAAAATAATGAGGTGGCGTGTTAATAGAAGAAGTTTAATGACATGTATTAAAAATAAATAACGCAATGAGATTGGCGTCACATAGCAAGTTGACTGAACCATTCCAATCTTTTAAATTAAATTCATTTAATATCATTTGACTAAAACTACAATCAAGTAATTTCATAAATAGTAATAATAATAATAATAATTTAACTGAAATAGAGATTATTCCCAAAATCAGGAGTCGCTGCTGCAATTTCCACCGCTAACCAGACCACGACTACTGCTACAGCGGTCGGCGCCTCACCAAAAGGTTCACAGCCGCCACGGTCCATCAACGAGAGACTCAAAAAGGGGGAAGTGAAAGGCAGAAGGAAATTATGAGCACAAAAAATAGATAGGAAGAATAATTCCAATACCAATAAGCCTCATCAACTCTTTATCTCTGTCTGTCTCTGTGTGTGTGTGTGTGTGTATTTCATTATACCATTTATTTTTAATACATATCTGTTCATTATCTCGTCACTTTATAATTTTTAATGTTTCATTTTAATTAAATTTAACACCGTGATAGATTTATTATCAAAAAAAAAACAACAACAATTTACCATACCTTAATTATTAATTTTTAAATTATAATATATTTATTAATTTACGCAAAAAAAAATAGTTATATTAGTGCTGATGAGTAACGAGCCTAATATTAACGGAATGAATGAATGGATAAGGAGACTAATGAGAGAAGGACAAAAAAAAAAAGGAAAGATCGAGGGAGAGAGAGGAATATTGGAATAAATGGCGACGGTGCAAATGGGCGGGAATTTGACGGCCGACGATCGGCGGATTCTGATGGCGGTGAACGCAGGGGCGTCGAGCCTATCATTTCTGGGCTCCACCTTCATAGTAGGCTGCTATCTCCTCTTCAAAGAGCTCCGCAAGTTCTCCTTCAAGCTCGTCTTCTACCTCGCATTCTCCGTACGTTTATTAACTTAACATCTCTCCTTCCCTCTCTCTCTCTCTCTCACACACACACACACACACACACACACACACTATCGATTTCGAATCCCACACTACTTCTTTCTTCGTTGACCCACTTTGACTTATTTGGATCTAGCTTGTTTTTCTTTTACTTGCTTTCGCTCTTGATGATTGGTTGACGTTCCTCATAACTGAAACCCTAATATTTGATATAAGTGCTGTCTCTTATGTACATATTTAATTTATTCTCTTTTTCTTCAATCCATTGCAGGACATGCTTTGCAGTTTCTTCAGCATCGTTGGGTATGCTTCAGGGATCCGCCGACGTTTTTTTGTTTTTTTGTTTTTTTTCTGTATTGTTGCAATTATTTGAGAAAATAGGTTTTTTTTTTTTTAATTTTATTTTGGTTGGGTTCTGTTTGACTTTAATCTCAATGGTAAAAATCAGTTAATAAAAATACTCGTGTTGTTAATGCAGGGATCCATCGAAAGGATTCTTTTGTGATGCTCATGGCTATAGCACACATTTTTTCTGTATAGCATCTTTCTTTTGGACAACAACTATTGCTTTTACTCTTCATCGTACTGTTGTTAGACACAAGACAGATGTTGAAGACTTAGAAGCCATGTTTCACTTGTATGTTTGGGGTACGAATCCATGCTAACAAAACTTTTATAGCTTACCCTCAGCCTTGTTGTAACCTTTTTGCCTTTGTTTCATGCCACTAGGATCTTAGTTTGTCTTTCTTCCTTTTTCTGTCATAATAAAACTTTACTCAGGAGTTGAATTTCTTACAGGAACTTCATTGTTTATGACTGTAATTCGCTCTATCGGCAATGATCATGGACATTTAGGTTCATGGTGTTGGACAAAACAAATTGGGAGAACTAAAAAGGCAAGTAATGGATTCAGCTGCAAATTATGTGTGCATTGAACTGCATGGGGATCCCTTGGGTTATAATTGGAGTTAGTTGGCCCTTTTGCTCTTTTTGTTTTCTTGCCCTGTTATATTTATGCCTTATATGTGAAAGACTTGAATATTGTTATGGTTTCACCCAAAGTTCGTTTAAAGTGATTTGATAGGAGAAAGAATATGATAGTTCTTTAGTGATGTCTCTCTCAGTTTCTTATATATGCAAAAATTCCGATTCTATTATCACACTTTTCATTTGGTATTTTTTTTCTATGTCCACTACTGCAGGCAGTTCATTTCTTAACATTTTATGCCCCACTATGGTGTGCAATTCTTTACAACGGGCTTACATATTTTCAAGTCATACGCATGCTAAACAATGCAACGCGAGTATGCCTGGGATTTCTCATTTTGATCCTGCTTTATTTCTTTCTTCTTTTTTTTTGTTTTTTTTTTTAATTCCCTTCCAGACAGATTGAATACGTGTTGAGATTGTGCTAATACTTTTTTTGGAAACTTCAGATGGCTGTGGGCATGTTAGATCGAGTGTACCAATTTGATGCTAGGATGGACATGAAGGTTTGTGCCTTTACTAATCAGAATCTTGACATCAGATGAGGATATGGCAACCAATATGTAGATGTCCTTGTCATTTCTACTAATTATTGCTCTGTGCACTGTAGGGATCATTTCACACTACCACAAAAAAGGAAAGTCCTTACAGTCTAATTTTTATTTTTGAAATATATTTTTCCTAACTTTATTGCACCTATTTTCTTGAAGGCTGTGAACCGTTGGGGATACTATCCACTTATTCTGATAGGATCATGGGCGCTCAGCACGGTCAATCGCATTCATGATTTCATTGAACCAGACCATAAAATCTTTTGGCTGTCAGTTCTTGGTGTTGGGACAGCTTCCCTTATGGTAGTTCCAGTATAATTATTGATGGCTCCCTTTTCATTCAGCGTTTTTTCAGCAAGTGTTCCTAGCAATTGAATCCAATGTATGGCTTAAATTGGCAATGGCATAGCTATGTTGTGGAATTGTGCTCACATTAATGAACAATAAATTACAGGCTGATAAACCATGTCTGTAGACTGAGAAATAATGAAAAAATGATGTTTAACTTTTGTCCTTTTGGAAAAAAAAGAGGTTGTGGAGCATGTTCATTGTGGAAAAGTTTTGGATGATGGTATGAACTTTGAAGCTGTCTTGTGAAAAGGATATGGGAAGTCTTCTCTTTTCCTTTCCCTATTTTCTGCTGGAGTAGATGGTCAGCTGCATGCCTGTGCTAAAAATGTCTGCTATTGTAATTTTGTGGAAAGGCTCCTGTTTTGTTGTAATATTTTCAGGAATCAAACACATATTCTGTTGTTAATATACCAGCTCCTGGTACAGTTAGATGCACAGCTGCCCCTTTAAATATACCAGTTCATCTCACTCAAATGTTTTTGTTATATGGTAGGGTCTATTCAATTCAGTAGCATATGGCCTAAACTCTTCAGTGCGGCGAGCAATTTATGAAAGATTAGATCTGTAAGTGATGGAGTCCTATTGTGTTATTGTCTTGATAAATTCTGAGCTGTGTTGTGATCCACATCTATGGCTCCCGCATTTTTTATTGAAACTCCATTTGTTTAAAATTTGACTTACAATCAAAATATAATGTGCATGTTTATTAAACTTCTGATGGTATGCAAAAAATTAGTAAATTTATCAATTCATTGCAGATGTTGCACAGCAGTCTTAGTTGCATCGTCCAGCTTTAATCGATGATCTATGTTGAGAAATATGTTAAACTTTTTTATTTGATGACAGTTTTGCATGCTTTATTTATCAACGTACCATGTCTCTATTTTTTTAAGTATATTTTTTATGATGAGCTAGTAACTGTGTTGTTATGTTTCTTTTTCCTAGGTTCTGGCCAGACAGGCTTCGCAGTTGGTTCCCGAACAGTTTAAAGTATACGGGTCAAACACAGGAGAGTGAACTAGTCTCACTGAAAGTTCAAGATCAGCAATAACCAGGACAACTGCCTATATTTCTGTTTGCTATAGTTTTGCTTTCATTTACTTTTGTTCAATATTCTTTAACCTAATTTCGGAGAGCAATATTGCTCCTAGCAGGTATGCCGAGTCCATGAGATGCAATTTTTTTCTCTTAAGCAAAACCGGCGAAATGCATTCACATCATTTGACGTAGCCATACTGTTGTTTGAGGGTGGATGGATCGGTAGATGCCTAGATTGGCCGTTTTGACTGCCATATGTAGCTGAAATGTGAAATGAACAATTAGGAGTTGTTGACGTTTGGGTGCTGTGCTCTCACCATTTCGTAAATATATATTTTTTTGTGAGAGTAGCATTCTTTAAATCGTTGGCAACTAGTACCAACTTTTTGTTTTCCGGAGGTATGTTACTGTTGCTAGATGCGATCTGCCAAGTTCCAAGATTTACGGAAGTTGATACTGTGTTGGAAGTAGTGATTTGTAGTGGCTTGTCACAGGCGTGCGGTTCCTTAGACCGTGCATCGGTCGAATTTGTGTCCAGCAGTCTCGGAAACGTTTTTTTTTTTTTTTAATTTATTGAAAATTTTATTGGCTTGTAAAATATATAATTTATCTATTTATTTATTCATAATTTTTATAAATTTTGTATTTTGTATTTCTTATGATTAAAAGTTGAGATCTTAAATATGATGTTTTAAATTTTTATTTACTGTAATGAATACTAAGGGACACGGTCTCGGAACTAGTCGATGCATGCAGGAATTATGTGGTCCGAAAGGGGAAGCAACCTAGGCGACAGGGTGGGTCCACTGAGTCGGGTTTTGATCGGAGCAGGCTCGAACAGTGCGTTGACAACAGCAATTAAATGGACGTGGACCTGTTTGATTTAACCGATTCTCATTATTATTTATTAGAGTTGTCGATTGTTAATCCTAATTGTCAATAAATAAAGAAGTTTAATTCAATTGTTATTATATATTATTATTAAAACATAAATTGTCCAAGTATTAATGTGAATGAAAAGTTATGTTGTTTATTTGATAAAAACTCTCACACGTTATTGATGATGCAAATACATTCATCAAAAAAAAAAAAAAAAAGGCAAGGCTTCAAATAAAAATATAAAATAGATATATGATTTAAACCTTGACAAGTCAATTTACAATACAATAATTGAGCATAAGAAATAAAATTTAGCATTTTCTCCAAAACTTTTAAGGTTTCTTTGGTATAAAAAGAAACTGTTAATTTATTAATCCTAAAACATTTAAATAACGAATTGTATTTATATCTGATTTATGGAATAAGAATTGTAAACCCTTAGGTCCAATTTTCGTTGATGTTGTGGGTGGGAGATGTGTCCTTTTACTTCGTACTTAAACTTACAATTTTATTGATTGACATACTTATAGTTTAGACTTCATTCTTCATCAATTAAATTATTTTTTCTTCTCCAGTCTAACTAAAAAAAAAAAAAAAACACAGAGAGAGAGAGAAAGAGAGCTCTCTCAAACATTACACAATACAATTTGTGTTTCACAACTCTTCGGATAGTTTTTGACAATTAGACATCAAACAATTAAGGTATAAAAACTAAATCAAATGTCGTCCTAATATTTTAACATGTTATATATATATATATATATTAAATTTTTAGATTTATGATTATAGTCAATTATAGGAACCACGAGTCTACATGGAATGGTCATGATAGCAAATTCTATATATAGGAGTGCTCATGTAATGTAATTAAGCACTCCCTTTAACTTTATATATATATATATATATATATATATATATATATAACTAATATAATGACTCCGACCTATGGACTTGGAAGAGTAAAGACCAAACGGCGCAGGCTGGTTGCTGTCTGTAACTCTCTGTGCTGATAAAAACGAAAGTTGGAAACATAACATAAACATTGATTTTCCGTCATTATCTTGGTCTGGGTATATATATATATATATAGCTTAATTGGAGTGTTATAGAAATGAAGAGGCTGAGATGGGCGACGGACGGAGGAGGAGGATGGGGGAATTGGGAGCTGGACGCATCCACTCCGAGAACCCTCGAAGGAGAAGCGAGGGCGGTGCCTGGGGACCCAATCCCATTGGGTGTGTCCAGGGGCACAAGGCTCTCAAGGCCCAAGCAGCTCCATTTCTTTCACCGCTTTATGGATGCTCCCTTTCTCCTTTCTTATTCTTCCTCTCCAGGCTTCTCTCTGCAACGCCTTCTCCCTCTTCCCACCTTATCTTCCAACTGGTAATTCCCACTCCCTCCCCTGCTTCTCTTTCTCTCTTTCAGTTTTCTTGAGCCTATTCTTGCATTTTATTAATGAACACCCGCAAAGAAAGGTAAATTATCTCTGAAAAAGAAAAAAGAAAAGAAAAAAAAAACTTTGATGCAGAATAGACACCCCAATTGGTCAAAAATATTAACAAATTTTAGCTCTTCTTAAATGTACTCGGTGAATTTCGATATTGACTGCTTCGTACAGGTTTGCTACATTGTTGGGTCAATTTAATTTGCAAAAGTTTGTGTCCTCTCTCAAAGAAAAGACTGATGATTTCCAATCCTTGCCCCTGCAAACAATTGGGAGAAATCTTTGGGATAAATCTTTATACGCACTTGGTTTGTGTTCTGAACTACTATTGACACCTGATGATGTCCTCCTTTTGAGCCTGGATACTTACGGTTACGGTAAGACGTCCCGTAAGAAAGCAATCCTTCGTCACAAGGCATGTCTCTGCTTCTTGCTTACCTCAGCTATTTGCTGCCACCTTTTTTCCTTCCCTTTTTATAATTATGTGTCTTAAAAATGTCTTCGCTTTTCATATCTGTGCAGTTCGCCCGTCACAATTTAACCTTGGAGGCAGCTTGGCCAGGACTTTTTGTTGACAAGCTTGGTAATTATTGGGATGTGCCTTTAGCTTTGGCAGTTGATCTGGCCTCTGTTGGGTCTGACTCTGGTCCCAGTTACCATTTGTGTTTGCATCATAATGTGGGCTTGCCAAAGCCATTTGATGGTGATCAGAGCCCCCTGGTACCTCCTGATACACTTCTTCCTGGTACTTCTGTAAAAAGTGCTTTTTCCCTTAAGAAAGATATTGAAATTTGGAGAAGCAAAGCTCAGAAATTGAAGATGGTGCAACCATTTGATGTGTTTCTTTCGAATCCTCATTTTTCTGCCTCTGGGATCATTGGTATGATGCAACCTTTGTGATTAGTTTTTCTTGGCTTACAAAGGTCCTGTCTAGATGTTCAGAACTCATTATCAGTTCTCATATTTGATCAGTATTGTGCAAGTGGCTCTTACCACATGGAACATATGAATCTCAAGGTTTAGACAAGCCCGCATGCCATATTGAAGTCATAATTTATTTTAGGCACAATCTAATATATGCTATGAAAATTGTGGCAGTTTAACTATTTGCTAGAAATTTTGTTTGAAATCAACTGTATGCCTGGCTGGCTAATTCTTTGATACACACAGGAGCTGCTGTGACAGCCTGTCTAGGAGACACCTCAGTCAGGTCTCAACGAGATGATCCCGAGGGTTTCAGAGGCTTGTGTCTTCATGCTCCTGCTGTAAAGTCTGCTGTATTAGCCGATATATTTTCATCTGTTTCAATTACAGCTCAGGATGGAAACTTCCAAAGACTGTTTCTAGATCTTACTAGATTCCATGTTCGTCTGGATTTTCCATCTGGTTCCAAATTTCTTTCGGGTGCCATGCAATTAGCACAAGATTTTTTCTACTCCCGGCAGCCTACCGTGGAAGCAGTTCATGCAATTTGTCCCGATGCAACAATTTCTCTTCAGCAGCAGGTAGATGCATGTGACACATGCTTTTACTTGTTCACCTTTGCTTCATTGCAAAAATTTTAGTTCAAACTTGCAGTTAACAGAATTTTCAGAAAAATGTTACTAATTGACTAGAAGTAAGGAACGGTTGCATTTCTTTCCCATCGTTTTCCAAATTTGAAAAAATTTCTTTTAAGATAAGACTGACGATGAATGTATTCAAATTTCTTACAAACTTGGTTTTTCTGCACTTGAACTGGGTGAAGTTATTCTCTTTCCCATCCCTTCCACTTTTCAAACCCACGACCTGGGGAGCTGTTTTTAAGTTGAGACTCGGCTGTATACTTGGTTGCAGATTGCTGGACCTTTGAGTTTAAGAATTGATTCTGGACTTGCGATTGATTGGAAGAACAGAGACTGGCGAATGCACGTGCATGATCCAGTGTTTGCCGTTGAGTATGCATTACAGGTCCTTGGTTCAGCCAAGGCTATTGCCTGGTATTCACCAAGGCAACAAGAATTTATGATGGAACTTAGGTTTTTCGAGACATGAACTTCAGTGGTGAAACGTTCAGAAAGCATGTAGTTTTTTTCCCATTCTGCAAATTTGCCACCATTTGGTGAGGTTGTCAGGGGCATGGTTGTTTTGAGTAACCCAAGTTTGGAAGACTAGATTTACTTCTCCATATATATATATATATTATGATCGTCTGACTTGTTGAGAAAGATACATTTCAATACAAACAAGTTTACCAGTGTTTCGTTAAATGCTGCTTTGTTTCTTTTGTTAGATGTACGAATAATAGAGCTTAGGAGCTAAAGATTTAGGAGGCAGTTTACAAGGATATTTTGTTTTCCCAACTTTTATCAATGCAATGGATTTTGGAGAGAGACATATTCCTACTTGTAAGGAGCCGAAAATATATCGGGATGACTTGCATATGGTGTCGTAAGAGCCTGGTATTGGTATTGATGTGGCCTGCTTAATAAAAACAACAAAATTGGTCTCAAATTTAATTGATATGTGTATCTTTGTAGAGACACCGAACGTCAAAAGTGAGAAGAACAGATTCAATTTAAAGATGAAGTGAAATTTGGTGCTTGGTGGAGGCCATTGACTCTCTCTCTCTCTCTTGTTTTATCATTATTTTTTATTTTTCCTGGATAATTTCTTTCTTTTTCTTTTTGTCTTCTGTCTGTAAAAAAAAAAAAAAAAAAAAAAAATTGGTTCGAATAGTTTGACCAGTTTTCATCCAAATTTGGACACAAAATTAAAGGGTATGGGATAAGACTGACTGAGATGATAAGACACAAAAGTATAGGATTGCATTACAGAATTAAGAAAAGGAAACGGTCATACAGCGTGAATAAGCCAATTTTCCTTAATTAATTCAATAAACCTACAAAGTAATTTAAAAAAAAAAATGCAAAAGTAATGAATATAAAGAGGAAACAAAATAAATATAAAATATTATAATAAATTAATAATTCAATGTATCTTCTTTCACATTAATTTTCAAATGTAATAACTTCAAGTGGTAGAGATTGAATAAAAATGATAACGTAATCCTGAATTTAATTTATAAATACGGCAATTGACATATTTAGTGTGTATTTTTATTTTATAAATTATCAAAATAAATAAAGTAAATATGCATACAAGGGAAGAAAGACGCAGCGAAACGCTACGTTTCATATTGGTAGCAATATGCGTTGCAGTTGCAACAGAACCTGACAGAAGCCGCGTGGCTGGGCTGGTTGTCCGTGTGCCTCCTCCTTTCTAGCTTCTCAAGAGCAGCGACGACCCCCGACAGGAATGCCATGAAACCTAGAACTGTGCCCTAGCAGCCGTCCCATGTTTAACCCAAATCATCCATCGTCATCGTCGACAACAACAACAGCAGCAGCAACAAACGTTGTTCTTCGTGGCTCTGACTGAACATTTTCAAAGGTGAGATTTTTTTTTTTTTTTGAAAATTTTTTTCCTTGTCTCTTTCATTTTATTCTGCTCTAGAGTTGCGCTTTTCATTCTTATAAATCGATTTCACCTTGAATTTTCTCCCTTTTTAATTTAGGGTTTCTTTTTCTATCTCCGTCTTTGTCTCTGCCTTCGTTGGTTTTCTTTGACAACTGAAGACAGGGAAAATAAAAATCGGATTCTCAATCGTGATGTTAATTTCGATAAAAGTCCAAATGCCTTTCAATTCGTAGCAAACTTGAGCCTCCAGAGTCCTTTTTTTTTAAAAATTTTTCCTTTTTATAATATCAAGTTCTGTTTCTGGGTCGAATTGGGTAATGCATTTTGAAGTTTTTCATTTATTGTCATAATGTTTCCTAATTTGCTTCAATTTTCCTTCGTTCTCTCTCTCTCTCTTTCTCCTTTTCCTTAGTACCCACATGGCTGCAAAGAAAATAATAGCTATATGCCAATCTGGCGGGGATTTTGTAACAAATAAGGATGGGTCTCTGTTGTACAATGGCGGCGAGGCTTATGCTATTGACATTGATGAGGAGACACAGTTGAGTGATTTCAAGTCTGAATTAGCAGAAATGTTCAATTGCAGTATGGATTCCATGTCTATCAAGTACTTCCTCCCCGGAAACAAAAAGACCCTTATCACAATCTCCAAAGACAAAGATTTAAAGCGCATGGTTAATTTCCTTGGAGATTCAGGGACAGTTGACGTTTTCCTCCAGGTGGAGGAAGCTGCTGCTAGGAATGTCTCAAACATGCCTGCTAGCAGGTCAAGCAGAACAACTATGTCAGAAACTGAGGTTCCTATGGTTACCCAAATTGATGTTCCTGTTGACATGGCCGATACCATTGATCAAATGGATGCAGTCATGCCAGATGAAGTTCCTATGTCTTATGTTTCTCCTGGAACCATTGATGCTTCTCATCGGAAAGCTGTGCTACAATGGGAAAACACTATCACTGGTGTTAATCAAAGGTTCAATAGTCTTGCTGAATTTCGAGAAGCCCTGCATAAGTACTCTATTGCGCATGGGTTTGCTTACAAATATAAGAAAAATGATAGTCATCGTGTTTCTGTCAAATGCAAATACCAAGGTTGTCCGTGGCGGATATACGCTTCTAGGTTGTCAACCACCCAATTGATTTGCATCAAGAAAATGAACCCAAACCATGCATGTGAAGGAGCCACTGCAAGAGCTGGATACCGAGCAAGTAGGGGTTGGGTGGGAAGTATCATAAAGGAGAAACTCAAAGTTTCCCCTAACTACAAGCCAAAGGACATTGTAGAGGACATCAAACGTGATTATGGGATTCAACTGAATTATTCTCAGGCATGGCGAGCTAAAGAGATTGCAAGGGAGCAGCTTCAGGGCTCCTACAGAGAAGCATACAATCAGTTGCCATATTTTTGTGAGAGGATAAAGGAGACCAATCCTGGCAGTGTTGCTACATTCTCAACGAAGGATGACTCAAGCTTCCATCGCCTCTTTGTCTCATTTCATGCATCAATATCTGGCTTTGAACAGGGTTGCCGTCCACTCATTTTCCTTGACACTACCCCTCTAAATTCAAAGTATCAAGGGACATTGTTGGCTGCTACTGCTGCAGATGCAGATGATGGTATTTTTCCTGTAGCATTTGCTGTTGTGGATGCCGAAACAGAGGATAACTGGCACTGGTTTCTATTGGAACTGAAATCTGTAGTCTCTACATCTGAACAGATCACTTTTGTTGCAGATATTCAGAATGGTTTAAAGAAATCAATAGCTGAGGTTTTTGATGGATGCTACCACAGCTATTGTTTGCGCCGTCTCACTGAGAAACTTAATAGAGACTTGAAGGGGCAGTTCTCCCATGAAGCAAGACGATTCCTGATAACTGATTTTTATTCTGCGGCCTATGCAACAAGACCTGAAGCTTTTTATCAGTGTGCTGAGAACATAAAAGGTATCTCCCCTGAAGCTTACAATTGGGTCATTGAAAGTGAGCCAGATCACTGGTCTAATGCATTCATTGGAGGAGCAAGATATAACCACGTGACATCCAATTTTGGGCAACAGTTCTACAGCTGGGTATCAGAGGCACATGAGTTGCCCATAACTCAATTGATTGACGTTTTAAGAGGCAAGATGATGGAATCGATTTATACTCGTCAGGTAGAATCCAATCAATGGATGACCAAGTTAACTCCCTCAAATGAGGAAAAGTTGCAAAAGGAAATATCAGTGTCGAGGTCATTTGATGTGTCAATGGCCAGTGATGGCAAATTTGAGGTTCGTGGAGAATCTGTTAACACTGTTAATGTTGAAAACTGGGACTGCAGTTGCAAGGGATGGCAACTAACTTGTTTGCCTTGCTGTCATGCTATTGCTGTCCTTGAATGCATTGGCAGAAGTCCATATGATTATTGCTCCAGATATTTCACAACTGAGAGTTACCGGTTAACTTATGCCGAGTCAATTTACCCCGTCCCAAATGCTGACAGACCAATCCAAGGAGAATCAGCTGATGCAGGAGTTATTGTAACTCCACCACCTACTAAGCGCCCCCCTGGCCGGCCAAAGGTGAAGCAACCTGAATCATTTGATCTTATTAGGCGGCAGCTCCAGTGTAGCAAGTGCAAGGGCCTTGGCCACAACAAGAAGACGTGCAAGGAGTCATAGTAATTATATCAGGGCATTGTAAGTAGTTGTTACTGATCGCCTATTTCCTTCTTTGTAACCCTGGACAAGTGTTGATAGAAGTTTAGGAGTCTGCTTGGTATTGTTGACAAATTTCACTGTTATGGTTGATAAACAAACGGGCCAGAAACATGTGAACAAACATTATTGACGTTTAGTAATAATGTTGTATTTATAAAAGCACAATTTTCTGTAAATTGTGAATCAAATAGTGACTTTTAAGGAAAATTTTCATAATAATTTTTGCGAATGCCTTCGAAAAATAGAATAATTCAATGTTATATAATAAATGTAGTGTCTAAAGAACATGATATAATGCACTCAGAAATAAAACATAAAAGAATACAGTAAGTCTTTGTGTTTTCGAATTCACTGCAATTCCACTAGGAAGAGCATCCATTTTTGTTGTCTCTCTTTCAGCATTACAACTACTATGTAAGCTTGTGACGACATCTAGAAATACACCTGTTTGTACAAAGTTGGGATTCTGTTCAAATCTCGTAAATATGGGATCACAAGAAGAATCTTTTGCCAATATATCCATTTTATTTCAAGTGCGTGACTCTTGTTATGATGCATCTGTCTTTGATCTGTAATCTCAAACAAGACAAATTCTGGTTAGATGGAATGCATAAATTAAATTTCAATTCTATTGTGGGTCAGGAAACCCTGATCTCTGTGGGTCGTGGCAAAGGCGGAATTATGAACAAGTATCTCAGGGTGGCTTTGCCGTATCTCAGCACCAAATATTAAACATCCTATCAAAGTTGTGCTGGGATTGTCTTGAATCGTCACAACTCTTTTGAGTATTTTTCTTGTTGGGTGGAATGAAGATGAATTGGCACAATGATTTCTCCGTGTCAGGATTTCCCTGTCCAACCCCAAAAAAACTGAAATGGGGATCTTCCTGCCACCATGTGATTAAAGCGGTTAAACTGCGGGGGAACCATCACCGTGAACAGTCCAAATTCTCCGTTCAGGCAGGCTAGTAAGCTGTGGAATGGTCCAGTGCCAGCAAGCAATTGCTGAAACGCACGGTGCGCGTTAGCCTCATGTTATGCGAGTTCCGGTGCCACAGAAGCTAATAGAGGGAATCGTGGTCATCCTCTCTCGCAATAGGAACACCTGGAATCCAGAAACACGTCCCCGACTTCATGGGATAAGGTCTCGGGGCGTGCTGGTGGTGATCAGTACTAAGGAAAGACATGCTGGAGAATTAATCGGAGACTGTAAGCTTGCCAAGAAGTGGACACTTGGTAGACCAGGGAATGACAGATGTCGACTTCTGGGACGCTTTCCTCATCCTTACGTTGCCACTTTTGGTGGCACCTGTCTCGTCCCGTCAACTGCCGTGCATAAGTTTAAAAACCAAACCCCAACACCACCAACACCCCCCCCCTTGGAAAAAAAAAAAAGAAAGAAAAAAGCTTGGCGGTTCAAAAGCAGGATTCTCTCTGACCTTTGAATGTTGTTTTCCGAGCCCAACATTGAGCCCAAATTTCTAGTGACGTCCGCATCAAATAGCAATTAGTTATGTGTGTATTTAATGTGTGGTGAGTGCAGGTGTGTATATTCGTCTGTGCCCATAGGACATATATAAATGATAAAAGATCTTGGTAGCAAAATAATTACTTTCTTTATTTTAAAATATAAAAAAAAATTACTTTTGTCGTTCGGTCGTCACTTCAGTGCAATTTTGTAATAAATAATATGAATTAAATTTAGTAGTTATACTTATTTATGTTGTTAATGTAAAAGAGTAACATAAATTTATTTTATTATTTCTTTAATTTCAATGCAACCTCAACTCAATTTTTCATTTTCAGGCACTAACATAATGCCCCCAAAACACAAAAGGTTAAACCAGAAAATTTCACAAATTAAACACTAACAAAACGAAAAAGAGGGTGGGGGGGGGGGCCTACAATTGACATTCGCCTGATTCTGCTCGGCAATTCCCTCCAAGCACGAAGTGATTGTGGACCCTCTGCAACTTCTAATAACCTCTCTGTCCCAAAATAAATAAATAAATAAATTGAGAAGGAAAGGATTAGACGAAGACTCAATTTAATATGGTAAATAAAATAATATAAATTACGTTAGCCTTTTCTGTTTTTTTTTTTTTTAAATTTTGGTTTCTCTCCTCGTTTATTATTGTAATGAGATAAGTATTATTGTAGTGATTATATCTAGTTGTGTCAAAGATTTTTCAATTAAAAAGAAGTCAAATTTAAATCATTTGTTAAACTCGGTCTTTTAAGGAACCAAACACATTTAAGGTTGGAATTTTTTGTTTAATCTAGAATAAGTTGAATAACTAGAATCCATGATTATAAGTAATGCATGCCGTGTTTAATTTAATAACCAATAAAATATCGATTTAACGTAAGGGTGTTGAGAATGAAAGAATGATTTGACAAAAATAACGAGGACGTGAAGAAGCTGAACAGCCGTTTGTTTTACATCTTGAATTTTTTTCCTCTTTTTTTTTTTTTATTTTTATAATTGAATTGTTTAAGTCCCTTCGTAGGTTTGACTTTTGTGGTAAGAAGATCGTGTTCATTAGATAGAATTAAGGTCGCGTTAAAATACAAATAAGAGATTAGTCATCTTATGTATTTTTTATATTTTATTTCATTAATTATAAGTAAAGTTTGAAATTTAAACTCTTATATATCGTTCTAAATTTTTATGTTTTGTAGATTATAATTCATACTTCAACATGTATTAAAGTAAAAATAATTTTTAATATGAATAAAAAATACAAAGATTTTTAAATAATGATATTATTGAAACCATGCAGCGAATTTTATTATATTTATTTAAAATATATATAAACTAATTTAATAATATGAATACTGACATATCTATTTTATAAAATAAATGCATATTAAATAAATAAATAAATATATATATATATACATATAATTTTATGGTGTAACGTTTTTTCTAATTAATAAAAAAATAAATAAACTAAAACACGTCATTATACCATGAATGAGCGATAATAGCGATGACTATAGGATGCAACGAGGATGGCTCAACAAGTGCAAAGGTTTGTGTGGCTGGCGAGTGAGGGAGGGGTCAATTCACAGCCATGGGTGCAATGCGGGGGTGGGGTGGGTAGTACGTGAATGCCAGCCTACAAATCAGCACCTTTGAAAAATGGCGTTAGATGTTAATGACTTTTTTTTTCTTTTTGTTGGGATTATCATTCGTTGTCAACCCCTCAGCTTGTCACGTCAGAGACGACGCCCACTGCCCTATGAGGTTGAGAAACACGACGACGAAGTTCTTGGTGGTTTTAAGGGCTATCGTATTTTCTGCCATGTCATGTGAGAGTTTTTTTTTTGTTTTTTCTTCTTCTCTCTCTCTCTCTCTCTCTAAAAGTGATGTGCAATTTTTGTCATGCCTTTGAATTTACTCTATTTCTTCACTATTAATCATTAATAAATTAACAATTGATTATTATCGTAGCTATGACCAAAAAATGAAAAAAATAAAAAAATAGTTATGAAATTGTTGCCTTGCATTCTTTGATGTACCAACCGAAACCAATAATTGTTACAAAATCATCGCTTCTTTGTCTTTCACACTCAACAACCAATCGGCGTTCTCCGCAGGCCATGCCCACCGGAGTAGGGTGGGTGGGGGGGGGGGCGCCGCCGCAGGAGGGGGAAGACTCAAATAGCAAATTAGCCCTTCACGTTTTTTGGTTGTTGTTGGTTGCTAAATAAGCCTATTTAACGTTTTCTTCGGCTACAGTTAAAAGTCCTGGGCGTTAGCAACATTTGTCCAAATCCACACTTCCGACCGTTAGGAAAAACATTATTTTACTATACAACAGGGATAATAAATTAATTTATTTTTTATTTTTTTATTTTTATTTATGTTTAACTTTATTTATTTGTTCAACCAATTAGTAATATACGATCAGTATATATATTTATATTTATTTTTTATATTACTTTTTAAATATTACCTCTTTAATTATCTTTTATTATCAGTCCGGTAAAAATCATTGTCATTAACGTGGTAGACGTCGTCTATATGCCATAAAACAAAGCGTATTATTTTTTTATAGAAAAAATAAAATAAAATAAAATAAAATTAGAACTGCTGAGACGTGAGACACAATTTGGCTTTTTTTTTTTTTTTTCTTAAAGTCAAAAAGAGAATGGCCTAACTTTGTTTGCATACATGTACATTTTCAAATTTCTGTACAAGTCGTTTCAAAGCCTGAGATCCAAAAAATTATGATATTAGGATTGTCAAATGATTTTGTTTTTAGAGAAAAATAATTTTTTAATTTTTCCCATTTGTTAGATGAACTTATTTTCAGAAAAAAAAATTATGTAACGTTCCATATCATCTCACAATTATAAAAAAAATATATAATTAATTTATTTTATTTAAAAATAAGAGAATAAATCAAAAATTAGTTCTCAACTTTAATGAATTTTTAATATAATCTTATTACCTTTTATTTTTTATTTATGTTTTAAATATTTATATTTTATTTCATATGAGTTTATTTTAAGAAGAAATTAATCAATTTGTTAGATAAAAATTATTTGACTAGATGAAATATATCGTGAAAGTTTAAATTTTACTCAAAAATAAGCTTAAACGAAATAAATGTATGGGCCTACAATCGAAATGGAAAAAAAAAAGGATTATATTAAAAATTTATAGTAATTTAAATTTACTGATTTCATATTCCAAAAATAAGTTAATTGTAAAAAGTATTTTTTATTTTTTTATTTCTTATTTTTAAGAAAAACAATGTAACAGAAAGGGTGAAACCCAAGTATCAGATTCGCATGCTAATATTTATTCCATATCGTGTCTCCAGAGGTGTGGTGGCGCACGCGAAAGGTTGCTTTGACGCTGCCTGCAGCTTATTTGACCAATGCCTATTTTATATTTATCCACTTTCTCTGAGAATGTTTATGTCAGCTGAATTTTTTTTTATAATTAATTTAAATAATATTAAATATATTACGATTTTCAATTTGGTGAAATGACGAAATTTTCTAAGCCGCTACCTGTGCTATGCTATTCAGAATTGACACATAAATTTAGACGGATAGAATCCTTCCAAAGTGCATAAATTGTTTCTTTTCATTTCCAAAGTTAAAACAAATTTTGAAGAATTATTTATTTTCATTTCACTTTTTTTTTTCCTGTATATTTGGGACTATCATCTTTGATACAAAGATCTTAAATTATCAACAAACAAAAAAAAAAAAAAACAAGAAGAAGTAACTTTTGTTTAAGAATTTTACAAAGGAAAATGTTTAAGATAATTAAAATCAATAAATCCTAAAAATTTAGCAGTTACATATTTGAAACAAATATACTTGTGTGAAATATATATATATATATATATATATATAACTATTGTGGGGCTAGCAATAAGCAATGAACCCAATGCTTCTAAGCTGTAACAATATTATTTCTTAGTGTTAAAAAAAAGAAAAATAAAGTGGAATTTTTTATTGTCAAGAGTGGAGAATCATATGATTTCAGTATAAAGGTTCTGGAGGCCAACCGGACAAGGAAATTAATGCCCCATGTGCTCGGTTTCTCTTCGTGAGTAGAAGCTGTTGATTCCTCATTCTCTACTCTTTCTGTGACCACCACCACCACGACGTTATTGCCCCCAATGTTTCAGAAGCGTCACTCGTTTTTTTTTGTCCCACATAAATATGTAGGCACCCACATAAAGGCGGCATTAACTGGTGTAGAAATTATTTATAGGTAACAAGATTCTTTCTTTCTTTCTTCTTCTTCTTCTTGACATTTTTTTCTTTTTAGGCCAAAGCATATTTTATTTCCACGAGTTGCTGATCTTGATGAAGTTTTGCACGAAAATGACACCCCAACTCCGAGCAGGAGGCGCCTAAAATACGGGAGTGGGGGTGGGGAGTTGAAATTCCAACTTTTCTCCCAATCCAAGACCCAGTAGCCCCCGGGGGGGGGGATTTATATTTGTTATTATTGCTTAATAAATACCGCCCCCCCCCCCCCCCCCCCCCCATGCACATATTATATGTACCGCTATTGTTATCATATGTTCTTATCATATAAGTATGCATGACAAGGCAGCTTACTCAACTCAACCTTTGCTTCAATCGCATCCTTCCTTTCTTTAAATTATAAGCTTGAAAAGTACATACCATCATTTTACTTTCACATAAAGCCCAAAACTTCAGGGTCACCAAAATATCAGTAGTAATAAAGTTCATTATTACCATAAAAAAATTAAATTGGAATTTGATTACTAATAATACTTACAAAATGATAGTCAATTTTATATGTTTATATTTATAATCATGTAAATGATATTATTCTAATTATTATTTTACTATGTTGGAATTATGACCCCGCAACAACTACGAGTCTACTTATATTTTTTCCACCAATGCATATATTTGCGCGGGGCTTCCAATCCTTACTCCGGAAGGAAAATCAGGAGGCTGCCAAAATAGTAGTAATCAACTAATTGACAATTATTTTGGTTGGATCTTTGCCATTCCTTAGGACGGGGAGTTCAGAAACGTCCCCACGCAACATGCCGAGGAAGTCTCTACGTTATAGTTCCTCATCAAGTTATTATTATTATTTTTAATAGAATACATACATAATTTTCTATTACATAAATTTATTTAATTATTTTTTTTTATTTCAATGAAATTCGACCCATTTTTTACATTTACAATTAAATTAATTTATAACTTAAGTGAATTAAATTAAAAATTCTTTCTATTTGTTTTACCTTTTAACTAATCCGATGCAACGCAACGCTCGCTAGCCCCATTAATATTACTTGCATATGGTCACATGCAACTTACATTACCCAATGACAATGGCACTGCAAGCAATGTTATAAATGCATAATATATTTAATTAAACTATCAATGTCTAATTTTCAAACCCAAGCCAGCGGCATTATTATTAGCTTAAAAATTAAAATTTCTTTTCTCAGTTAGCCTAACCCAATACCTATAACACCAATTTTTTTTTTATATATTTTTTTCTCAACTTCTCATTCTCATTTCACACCACGAAGACAGCGGGGCGACGGTGAAGCACCATAAAAATTATCGCTATGGTTGGTTTTACAAGACCAAACCTTTAAGCCAATGAACTTTTAGGGACTAAAAAGTTGGTGACAGACAATAATGCAAATCAAAGAAAAATACTAAAATTAATGTAAAACATCCTATTAATACAAATCATATTGGGGTTTGTTTATAGACTCTACTTCCATTAAAATATCTATATCTATATATATATATATATAGATAGATAGATAAGAGTAATAAAAGAAGTAAGATTACTGGTCAGTCTTTTTTTAAGTAAAACCTTGCAACGAGGCTGCGGGCCTCTATTTTATTTATAGCAATTACGGTTATATAATTACGAAATTGAAGTGGCAAAAATTAATTCATTTTTTAATTGAGTGGCCGAGACAACATGCTTGAGATTGCAAGCCGTGCCAAACGTGGGAAGTGGGACGGTGACTTTTCCACACGGAAGTCTGAACCGAAGCGCCGAGTTGGATTAAAAACATGTTTCTATCGGCTAACAGTTTCAACGTTTCAGCCGGTCAGCCGACGGGGAAAGCGTAGTTATTTTCTTTGGTGCATTTTACGAAAGTGTAATGCGTCCGTGTGGTGTCACACGTGTGTGTGTGTGTGTGTGCGTACAATAATGGTGATTAATGATTATTTAATCAGAAAAAAACAAAAGACGTACTTATTAGTTATTATCAATTAAATTAAATTATTGGATAAATCCCGCATAAAAGGGTAACTCATGTGTCCCATAAGACGCAAAATTAATACTGGGGCCCAATATCCACGAGACAAAATAGGGGTAGGAAAAAGAGAGAGAGAGAGAGAGAGAGAGAGAGAGAGAGAGAGAGAGAGAGAGAGAGAGAGTCCTCACTTTAAATATACCAGCTGACCACCGCACAACCCAACACAGCCCATCAAGGGAAGAAATCCTAGAGAGAGAGAGCGTTAAAATCGATCGAGGGAGAGAGAGAGAGAAGGGTGGGGGGGGGGGGGATTGTGAATGGTGATCATAAGAAAAGAAAAGGGAATGCGACTTGGGAAATACGAGCTTGGTAGGACTCTGGGAGAAGGCAATTTCGGAAAGGTCAAGCTCGCAAAGAACATCGAATCTGGGCAGCCTTTTGCTGTCAAGATCCTCGAGAAGAACAGGATCACCGACCTCAACGTTTCCTATCAGGTTTGCATCTTCCTTCCTTCTTTTCTTTCTTTCTTTCTTCTGTTACTTTGCTTTTTCTGCCAAAATTCCATAGCCACTCTGGCCTCGCCGGAGGGAATTGATGGTAGGAAGGACCGAGGGAGGGAGAGTTTCTTGTGAGAAGTTCCTGGATTTGGATGATGCCGTCTCAATCTTCCAGGTTAAAACTTTGAAAGTTCAAAGTTCAAATCTTTACCTGAGGCTTTTAGGGCGTGCGTGTCAAAGTTCGAATCTTCTTAATTTACGAATTACAATAGAAAGAGCTAGGAAGGAAGTCAAAGATAAAAAAGGAGTTGCAAGTGAGAATAATGGATTTGCATTGTTTGTGCGGGGGGTAACACGATTCATTTTCTTTTGGGGTTTGCTCTGTTTTGCTGCCCACACATTGTCCTCTCCAGTCTCCATTGTCCCATTCTAGCCCAGACGACCAATCAATGATTTTGGGGCATAATTTAAATGTATTATATTATTTGTGTCAATATATTTTTATTATAATATTACAGCATAAGTAAATTTGATTAATGATAAAATAAATGCCTATAATATAAAATTATAAATAATTATGCTTAAAGAAAAAGTCAACATAACATAGCAAACCCCTTCTGACGTATCCTAAAGGATGACATTAACGTGATATTACTGACCACTCAGATAAAGAGGGAGATTGCCACTCTAAAGCTCCTTAAACATCCCAATATCGTCAGATTATATGAGGTAAGTTTTTTCTCTCGTCACATCTTTCCTTTTTTTTTTTTTTTTTTTTTTTCTGTTTTCTATAATTTATGAGGGAGTCAATTCAAAGCTTCATTTCCTTTCTCTCAATTTTCTTGACTTTTCTGTTCTTATTTACCTTTGGGGAGAGGGGGCTTGGTTGCCCACTTCCCTGGTTGGAATGGAAAGAGAGAGTTCACGTTTTTGACGGAATAATCGCTCCAATCATGGAGCCATGGGCCTATGTGTTGCATCTCCTTGTATTTTTCTATATATATATATATTAATTTTTTTTCATTTTTAGGTTTTCCACTTTGTCTCTGTCTGTTTTTGTTTTGTTTTTTTTTTTTTTTGAGTAATCGGAAAACACGGGTTTCAACTTTCTGGGATTATCTAATCGGTTAGGTACTTAGGAATTGAAGCAATCTGTTTTTTAATCCACGCGAAAGCCAAGTTTGGAATCTTATTCAAAGGATATGTTGTCTTATTGCGACTCTTTATGTGGTTTAAGTTTTTAATTTATTCCCGGTTCTGATAGGTCATGGCTCTTTCTATCCACTTTTTTTTTTTTTTTTCAAAAAAACCCAGAGAATTTTATTTTTTATTTTATTTTTTATAAAAAGAAGTAAGATGAGAGTTAGAATTACCGCAAAATTGTGTAGTGAGCAAACTTTCCTAGTGGTTATGAGGATCTTTTTTTTTTTCTTTCTTCTTCTTCTTCTTCTTTTGACAAGACAAAGTAAATATATATATATATATATCTAAATATATGCTGTTAAATAATTTTTGCCGTAAAACAAAGTAGACAGATGATTAAAGATGTTACAGTAACAGATAATTGCATTTGCCTGTTTCCGACTGTGGCATCAGCCTTTCTGCTCACTTAGCCACGTGATTCCGTGTTTCCTTATCAGCGGGGTTCATGTGTTTGGGGTTGTTTTCGAAGGCATCTCTGGGTCGGAGCATATTCTTTCTTTAATCATATGAGATCTCATGATTTAAGTACGAGAACACGTGATTTAATGTAGTAATCTCAAATTAGTGTGGGAACGGAGTCAGTAACCTTAGATTACCACCCAAAATTACTGCTACATTGAGAATTTTTAACTTATTTTAGGGATTAAATCTGTGGGTCAATAGCATTATATTTATTCAAACACTGTATGAGTTACTCATAATTATTGGTTGGTATTTATCCTCCCTTGTGTCTAATTGTGTGAGGGAGAGAAAGGGAAAGGGAAAGGGAAAGGGAAAGGCAACGGTGATCTGGACCGGAGTGGTCCCACGGGATCCATTTGTCTTTTTCCGACTAAATGAGGCGGATGCCACTGATGCCGTTTGGACATAACTCGGAGACTTTTTCATATAACGAGACAAAAACCCTCGCAACGGTGAGAGAGAGAGAGATTATGTCTATTTTAAATTAGGGACAGCTTTTCATAATTATGATTTAATATTTTGTGTCAAACTCAGTGTAATATCATTTTACATATAAAATGTTTTATATTATACAAGTAATTTTCGGTGTCACATAAATTGTTTTTTACATAAAAGTGTGTTATATTTTTATACAATTTTATTATATGATATTAAATGTTATTTGTATAATACAAAATATGTTGTACGTAAAATAAAATTATTATGTTTTATTAGACAATGTCTACGTCAAAGGTTACATACATATTATTATTATTATTTGATTCTAATAGCCACATCAATGGTGGGCTCTCGTGTTTACGCAAACGTGGGCTCTGTTGTTTTACATTTTGAGTGCTGCTCGGAATTGACGTGGTCCAAACTTCTTTTCCCCTTTTCTTTGCCTTTTCCTTTCCCATTCTTTATGGCCCCTCATTTTTCTGTGGGCATAAATTACAACCATATAATATGATAGATAAGAGTTTGGCTAATACTGCAGCCCTTTTCTTTAGCTCTGATTTGAGACCAGCAACGACGAACGCACTGGCAGAGTTTACAACCATATAATACAATAGTATCTAATTTCTCTGTGAATTCCATTTTGGCTCATGCTTTAAACATCGACACCCCTTTAATTATAAACATAGAATTGTGATATAAGTCACTGATTTTTTGTTTTTTGGTTTTTCAAAATGTTTAGTCATAATCTTTGTTTTCAAAATCAGTGATCCAAATTCACTTAACATGGTAGATTATCCCAGAATCGAATCCTAATTTTTTCAAGCCAACAACTAGCATGGTCCTGAGAAGCACATGGCGATGAAATTTCCTTTTCCATTTGATCAAACAACAATGTTGATGAAATAATTTCAAGTTTAGGAACAATTATTAGTTGGAGTAATAGCTTTTAGAAATGATGGTATCTATGGAACCACTACTTGAGCATCCACTCTACAATGTGCACGTGCTTATTGAGGCAATGTGCACTGATAATTTTCCCTGACTTTGCTTTGCCTTGCCAATCTTGTACCTTTCAGGTCTTGGCAAACAAATCAAAGATCTACATGGTGCTGGAATATGTAACTGGAGGGGAATTGTTTGACAGAATTGTATGAAATGCCTCTTCAGTCTCCCTACTCAATAGTTTCTTGCCCTCTCAAAACTCTCCAACAATATTGATAAATTTTTATTAGCTCGTGACATTCAATTTGTGGCTTGCATCTTACAGGCATCCAGGGGAAAGCTTCCAGAAGCAGAGGGCAGAAAGCTCTTCCAGCAGTTAATTGACGGTGTTAGTTACTGTCATAACAAAGGCGTTTTCCACAGGGATCTCAAGGTAGTTTAAGCACTATGTTCAGGCAGTGACATTTTTCATTACACATCTTGCTTCTTTCAAATGCTAAATTTTTTTTAATATGATTTTGACATGCAGCTGGAGAATGTTCTTGTTGATGCAAAAGGAAACATAAAGATCACTGATTTTGGACTCAGCGCATTGCCTCAGCATTTTAAGGTATGCTTCCTTGACCAAGCAGGTGTCAGAAGACATTGCATTGTTAATGACTGATTCCCTCGTTCAATGAATGAAATAATAGGATGACGGATTGCTGCATACAACCTGCGGAAGTCCTAACTATGTTGCACCCGAAATTCTTTTAAATAGAGGGTACGACGGTGCCACATCAGATATATGGTCATGTGGAGTTATCTTATATGTAATTCTCACAGGATATCTCCCTTTTGATGATAGAAATCTTGCAGTTCTTTACCAAAAGGTACTGAGACATGGTCATTTGCCTTTTGGTCTATTAGATTATCCAATCTCCTTGTATGTTTAAGAAGAATTTTTTGTTTGATTCATCTCAGATCTTCAAGGGAGATTTTCAGATACCCAAATGGTTATCACCTGGTGCCAAAAACTTGATAAAGAGGATTCTTGACCCAAATCCTTCTACCAGAATAACAATAGCAGGTATCAAAGCTGATGAATGGTTCAGGCAGGGGTATACTCCTCCTGACCCAACAGATGAAGATGAAGAATTATATGTTGACAATGAAGCCTTCTCGATGGATGAAGAGGTATTCGATCGGAGCTTTTGAATCAATTTCACTCTTTTGTTGTTGACCTTTGGTGTTTTTGGTGCTCTAACTGGAAGACAAATCTTTCTGCCATAGCTGTCTGAAGGGGAGAAAAGTCCAGGATCACCTGTCCTTATCAATGCTTTTCAGTTAATTGGAATGTCCTCATGCCTAGACCTCTCTGGTTTCTTTGAGAAAGAGGTGACCAAAAATGATAAAAGTACATTTGTGTTTAGGATTCAAATTTTATCAATAGATATGCATATTTACTGGGATATCCAATTGACATCAGAGTACGTGCATTTTACTTTCTATTGCAGGACGTTTCAGAGAGAAAGATAAGATTTACATCAAATCATTGTATGAAAGATTTGCTTGCAAAGATAGAGGATATAGTGACCGAGATGGGATTTCAAGTCATAAAGAAAAACGGAAAGGTTTGCGTCTTTTCCAGTTGCCTGAAAGACAATGTTTAAAGAAATGATAAGATTTAGCATTTTTATTTGTTTGGGGCTTTGGATTTGATTACCCCAGACATCTTATCCTTATTTTTTGCAGTTGAAAGTGTTGCGAGAGAACAGGGGCCAGAGAAGTTTGGGCAGTCTTTCTGTTGCTGCAGAAGTAAGTTGCTCCAAGAAATTTGAGCCTGTAAATTTGTTGTTTATAGCAGTTCTACTTCCATAACCAGCTGTTAGAATTAAAGATCATCTCCCAACTTGTGACAGGTACTTGAGATAAGCCCATCACTCTATGTAGTTGAATTAAGAAAATCATATGGAGATCCTTCAGTGTATAGGCAGGTAATTCCATTCTCTCTCTATCCCCTCTCTATCTCTCGTTCCTTAACCATCATTCTGATGTCTGATTTGAATGTGAATAATGTGTGCAGTTATGTGAAAAACTCTCAAGCGATCTAGGCGTGCCTCCTAGTCACGGATTGTTAACTACGGAAGTGTGAATTGCAGACGCTTGTCAGATTAGATAGCTCCAAGTGGAGCACCGTTCTATGTCCTAGAGCCTCGGAAGAGCCTTTTTGTATAGTTGAGTTAATAGTTCCTGCACCGTGGCTTGTGAGGCATCTATCTGGGACTACATTCTTTAAAGTAAAGGTTTTCCGTTTTCAGGTGCTATAATCAAAAAGTGGAAATCAGGATGTAAAGAATAAAGATGTTGCCTTATTTCTCAAGGCTTCTCATTATTTATGTCTTATGCAAAAAAAAAAAAAAAAGGAATTTCTTTGTTGTTACCTTTTTACCATTGTTTTTATTGGGGTTCCCCATTTTCTTTCTGCTCACTTTCATGAACTGATTCCAAAGTCCAAGCCCATCCAAAAGACATACATATTTTATAAGGGAGCACCAGGAATCGACTGTTAAAATGTAAAATATCCCATATAAGAGAACCCAAATTAACTTGGCAAAAGACAGATTAAACTAGCCCAAAGAGTGATTATACGGTGGACGGGTATTGGATAAAGGGAGTGCGGTGGGACTGGTCGAAAGCTTGACCATTTGCTTCCGCTGCAGATCCGGAAGTTATTAGCCTGCCACTCTACTCTGTCAGAAGGGCGACCGTGCAGATAGTCTGGGTGCCTCCTCCAACGGGGTTTTTTCAGTTAAAAGTGGAACCAAGCCCCCACATGTGATATTACTCTCTTCTTCTGGAACACCGATGAAAATTTTGAGTTAGAAATATCGATGTCAATATCATTCTTGTAAATTTAACATAATATCTTAATTTAAAATTTAAAAACGTTAATTTATAAATTATTTATTTTAAATTCTTATGTTCATAGTGATAAAATTTTTAACACACATCAAAAATTCATACTTAAAATTTCAACTTTGGGATCAGGAATTTAATTGTATGTGGTAGATTTAGGTTAGAGGGGAGAGGTCGCTGTTTTCTATGGCAAGTGGCGACAGGAAGACTTATGACTAACTGGGAACGATGGCTTCAGAAAGGTCCTTTTGGAAGTCGACTCTCTAACTGCATTGGAGAGTTCGTGCAACGGGAGTTCCAACCGCTCACCCATTGGCAAATTTGGTGCAGAGTTGGAGGGATTTGCTAGTGTACTGGATTGGCAAGCCAAAATCACCCATATACATATATATATAGAGAGAGAGAGAGAGAGGGAGAGGGAGGCAAATCGTGTGACGGACTGAATGACAAACTTTGCCCTGCTCTCTGGTACGGGGTGTCCATATGTCAAATCAAACCCCATCCGGAGCCCTTCAGCAACTTACCCAGGACATGGTCCGCACCCATTGGTCTCGTAGAATAGCTTTGTAATTGTTTTCTTCTTTATTAGCGCTATGCGTCCTCGCTCTTTACCAAAAGAAAAAACATTTAGGATTTAGACGACTTAAGATACTGTCGTTTTATTAACATCTTCGTGACTTTACGTTTTCCTAAAACCCTACACCTAAACCACCCCAAAGGGCAAAACCTCCTGACTCTGTCTTCCTCGCGCTGCTCTTTCGGGGTTTGGGTCTTTGGCGGTGTTTCGACAAAGTTCAAACAACCGACATTGAGAATCTCAAAGTTTACCACTTTTTGGTTTTCGACAGCGTCTCCCTCTTCTTTAGATTGTACATAGAAGGATTTTTTTTTTTTTTGGGTTTATTTAAACTAAGAGCTGGAGCCAATGTCCTACCTTCAAAGAGGACTCATTTCTCGCATCCACGGCCTCCTTTCCCTCAATTCTAAAGCCAGCATTTCATCACCGACAACACCTTTTCCTCACCAGCGCTTGCTCAGAAGCTGGTTCTGCACGGACGTGTCCCAGATCCAAAACCAACATCCGACTCCTCGGATCATCGAAGCAAAACCGGGTGTAATGACCCCTAATTCTAAGCGAACTGGACTCATTGCTCTCAAGTGTGGCATGACTGCCCTTTGGGACAAATGGGGTGCTAGGATTCCCATTACTATCCTCTGGGTCGACGACAATATTGTCTGCCAGGTCAAGACTGTTGAGAAAGAAGGAATCTTTTCACTACAGGTACCAGTATGTTTTTGTTTTTTTGGTCTTTGTATGCGCCTTACTTCTCTTTTGGGCCTTCTTAAGCTGGAGAATTTGATGTTTATGGCTATGTGTGGTGTTAGTCAGATTGGTTACGGGCAGAAGAAGGCAAAGCACTTGAGGAACCCTGAAGTGGGTCATTTTAGAGCTCAAGGCGTTCCCTTGAAGAGAAAACTCAAGGAGTTTCCTGTCACTGAAGATGCACTCCTCCCCGTTGGTACTCCACTCGGTGTTCGCCATTTTCTTCCCGGACAATTTGTAGATGTTACTGGAATCACCAAAGGAAAAGGTTTTCAGGTCTGTTATTGTCATATTTTGTTTCAATTGTCTTGCTTTTCTCCTCTCGCTGACCTGATTTAATTAGGGAATTGTAAAACATTCGCATATTAATTCTTTCAATCTTAGCCAGTAAGTTTCCATTGCTCAAGTCTCTTTCGATTCCTGTGATTTGAGTATCTTTCTGCTTAATACCTTGTTTTCTTCATTTGTGACAACATTTTTATTTAGATTTTTTGGGAATTCGCCTTTTTTGATGGAAGATTGGTTAGTTATCACATCAGAAGGGTGACCTACATGTTTTCTATTTGCTGTAAAAATTTTGTCGACTTGTTTTGATGTGGGAAATAAAGCAATACCATTCAACTTTAAGCTTTGCTTTGAAGGTTTTTTCACGAAGTTTAATCTAACTGATCTGTCCCCTCTTTTCTATATTGTTTGTTACCTATTTGCATATGTATGGCATCTACACATTTTCCAATAATTTTAGCAGCAATGCTTTATTACCCCATCTTACAACTTTTTCTTGTCTTATATCCTCTCTCAGGGTGTTATGAAAAGACATGGATTTAGAGGAGGACCAGCAAGTCATGGTGCTTCCCTATCACATAGAAGTCCTGGTTCTACTGGTCAGAGGGATGCTCCTGGGAAGGTGCTCTGTCTCTTTCTTTCTCTCCTCCTCGCTCATACGATTGTTGAACAAGTAATAGATTTGCTCACAGGGAAAAAAAACCATCTTCCCTGCTTTCAGCAGAGGAAGGCTTGTTTGGATAAATAATGCTTTTAGAAACATATGGATTGAGCACTTTTTCGTAAAGCTTCTGCCGCATGTATCTTGAGTTGAATGGTTGCGGAAATTTTGACAGTTTGTACATAAAGGTGTGATTGAATGTCCATATGGATGTCATGAAAGATCCTCTGTAAAACAACTTGACTTTCCAGATGTTTGTTCTTCAAGTATCATTATCTCTTAGGCACTTTTGGGCAAATAATTAGCTGAAATAATTTAATCAGAAATGGAATACCATATCATCTTTTCTTTACTTTCAAATTTAGCTGAATACTTGCCTTTCTGTCTAAAGGAGGCATAACTTGGCAGTTTCCTTTGAAAGTTCTATGGTCAATTTCCTCAATGATAGTTCTTTGTCTCTCTATCATCAACACTTGCACAATCCAATAACTAATTAAGCAAAGGATAGAACATGATATGCAGAGGACTATAGATGGGTGGACAGTCTTACTTACCTCAGCTAAGCAGTAATCTAAACTAGTTATTGTTGCTACATGAGCTTTAACCTTCTATCCATGTTGCCTAAAGCTATATTCTCTATGAGATGCCTGGTCAATCTTGCTTAACCTACCTTTTATGACAAACAATTGTAATATGTTATTGCATGCTTGTGGAATGACTCAATAAATTACTGCAAATTATTTTTCTGCTTGCAACTGGTGTTGGCCATAATTGCGTCATTTTTTCTTTTCTCTTTTGATGAAAACAGGTATTCAAAGGCAAAAAGATGCCTGGGCACATGGGCGTGCAGCAGAGAACAGTTAAAAATGTGTGGGTGTACAAAATTGATCCATCACGGGATTTGTTGTGGGTGAAAGGCCAAGTATGGTTCCCTTACTGAATTTGCTGTTAGTGGACATGTGATTAAAATGAAAACAGATGGATAAGGAATTATCCCTGCCCTTGAAACATGTTGGCATGTCATCGTTCTATGTTTGGCTTCCTTATAGCCCTTAGGTATCCAGTGAATGAAACCATTAAAGCTATCCTGAATGTAACAATCATTCCCAAAAAGTTGAGAAATTTTGAAACAGGAAGTGCACAGCTCGTAATACAAGAATGCATGTGTGGGATGAATGAGTAGTATCGATTTCTTGGATTGTGCCTTTGCTTTCATTTTCTGCATAGGCAATCTGGCCGAAATTGTATTTGTTACTCATTTTAATGGGTATTTTATGTCTCTGTTGTAATAATGTCAACGGAAATTCTTACAGGTACCTGGTAATGAAGGGGACTTCGTTTTTATAAAGGATGCGGTCTACAAGAAGCCTGAGGTTTCTTCACTTCCATTCCCAACATACTTTGCAGCAGAAGGTGAGGATACGACAGAACCTTTAGTTGCAGATCTTGGGGGAGCAGATCCATTTATGGCTGCAGACTAAACAGGCACATTGGCTGGCCGTTTTTTCTTTTTTTTTGGTCCGATTTGAATGCTTTATAATCAACCATTTACGTGGGTGAATGGCAATGGCAAGGTGGGATTGTAGTCTGAGGAATGAGCTGAACCTTTTTTTGTTTTTTTCCCTGAAAGAGAAAGTGACAGGTAATTTTGTGAATGTTTAAACCATGCTTCAATAAAAAACTGAGCCAATTAACCAGATAGCCATGGGAAAAGGCCAGTGCAGTAGTAGCGGATATCTCCAATTGCAATCGTTGTTTCTGCCTTGGAGAAGGCATTTTTAATTGGCATATTAAGTTTCAGCATCAAAATCTCGCTTGTGATCGAAAATTTTACATTTTACACCGTTACACTTAGCATACATACTACATATAATTTTTTTTAGATAAATATGTATGATAAGAAAAATTCACTTGTAAGGTTAAAATGAATAAGCAGTGTGACTCTTGCATGTATCAACAATTTCTTATATCCATGTGACAAAGCTCCGCTTAAAAGCAATGCCTGTTATCTCAGCTGCCGAAAACCAGGTCTGGTAGACGACTGCTTCAGCCAACCGAAAACAGTAGAAAGAGATGAGCTTGGCACTGCTTCTGCTTCCGCTTCAAGCCAACCCCCGAACAGGGGTTGTAAACTCGCGTGCCAGCCCTAGCACCCATTGTTCCCCATTTCAAGGCCTCAAAAGTAGCTCAACCATGGCTGAGCTCAGGCAATTTCATTCCCAATTCATCCGACTTGGCTTCTCCGCCGACAACGATGCCATGGGCCGACTCGTTAAGTTCTGTGCCCTCTCCCAAAACGGCGATCTATTTTATGCCACCAAGCTTTTCAATACAATTCCTGACCCAGATTCTTTCATTTACAACACCATCATGAGAGGCTACCTGCAACGCCAGTTACCCACAAACTGCATTCTTTTATACTCTAAGATGCTGCAAGCCTCCGTTATGCCCAACAACTTCACTTTTCCTTGCATTTTGAGAGCTTGCTTGTCCGAAGATTACATCCAAGAAGGGAAACAAATTCATGCCCATGTTTTAAAGTTTGGTTTCGGAGCTGATGGCTTTGCTCTAAACAGTTTGATTCACATGTATGTTAATTTACACGCATTGAATGAGGCCAGGAGGGTCTTTGATAGCATGCCTGATCGCAATTTTGTCTCGTGGACGACCATGATTTCTGGGTATTCTCGGTGGGGATTTGTCGACGAGGCTTTTGATGTTTTTGAGTTGATGCCTGAGAGAAATTTAAATTTTGCTGCTTGGAATGCTATGATTGCTTCTTATGTCCAGAACAACCGGTTTCATGAAGCCTTTGCTTTGTTTGATAGGATGAGGACAGAGAATGTGGCATTGGATAAGTTTATGGCAGCTAGCATGTTATCGGCTTGTACAGCATTAGGTGCTTTAGAGCAAGGGAAGTGGATACATAAATATGTTGAGAAGAATGGAATTGAGATAGACTCAAAACTTGCTACGGCAATCATTGACATGTACTCCAAATGTGGTTGCTTGGAGGAAGCATTTGAATTTTTCGATGGGTTGCCTTTTAAGGGGATTTCATCTTGGAATAGCATGATTGGAGGACTAGCAACGCACGGTCGAGGAGAGGCTGCTGTTGAGCTTTTCAAGGACATGGAGAAACAGGTGATTGCTCCTGATGACATTACTTTTGTAAATCTCCTGACTGCATGCGCTCATTCAGGGCTAGTTGACGAGGGAAGACGATACTTTCATTCCATGACTGAAATTCACAAAATTGAGCCCTCAGCAGAGCACTTTGGGTGCATGGTTGATTTACTTGGAAGAGCTGGAATGCTGGAAGAAGCAAGAAAGCTTATTGATGAGATGCCTATGAGCGCTGATGCATCCGTGTTGGGTGTATTTCTTGGAGCCTGCAAAAACCACAAAAACTTAAAGCTAGGAGAGGAAATAGGCAAAAGAGTTATTGAACTAGAACCTAAGAATAGTGGGCGCTATGTTTTGCTGGCCAACTTATATGCCACTGCTGGTAAATGGGAAGATGTTGGTAGGGTCAGGAAACTGATGAATGAAAGGGGTGTGAAGAAGGATCCAGGCTCCTCCATGATTGAGCTGGAAGGGGCTGTGAATGAGTTCATTGCTGGTGAAATCCAGGTTCATCCTGATGCTAAACAAATGTATGACAAAACGGAGGAGTTGCTGGAATCTGTAAAAGTTGCTGATTCTGTTGGTTATGTGGCTGAAACAGCTGGAGTATTCCAAGGAGACCTTAATGAGTAGAGTAGGGAAACGGCGATTTTTTAAAACTACCATAGTGAGAAACTTGCTATTGCCTTCAGCTGGGTTGGCCTGGCGGATCACTCATTACCTGGGTGTGTGTCATGAAGCTAGAAAACAAATCTTGGACATTTTTTGTCTGAGAAGTTATGCCAGAAGCTAAGCCATTGGTTTCACCATCTGAAAATGAAGGACTAAAGGGAGGGGAGGTAATCCAATTGTGTGTGTTAATTGTACATGTGATAGACCACGGCAAATCCATTTGTATGGCAGGGTATTTGTATGAGCTTCAGCCTAGAAGATATGATGAAGCCAACACCGGTGCATGTATTTTTATGCGTGACTAATAAAGAAGATTTTTGTGAAACACCGAAAACTTATTGTACAGAATTAGAGAGGATTGAGAGTTGTTCGACTGTGATTTAGTAACGGAGTCAATGCCAACCGAAAATCACGAGCTGGAGAGGACTCATTGTGCCGGCTGACAAATTTTGATCCCTTTTTATTTGTTTAAAATTAATTTTGATTTACATAATTAGTTTCCTAGTAAAATAGTCAAATATATATATATAGTAAAAAGTAGAGGTATATCACATCAAAAGTTTGTCACAAAATTCATTCTTGCATGACATTCAGAACGCATCATTTTTAAGCAGAACACAAATGCACATTTTTTCCCGAAGGAAATTTAAAGTATATAATGCTGCATTCTCCCCTTCGTGACTTAGATGCTGCAGATATGTGTATGGTGGCAAACGACACGGACGATGGAATAAGTTGCTTAGAGCTGCAACGAATAGCCATACGGATACTGGGTCAGATCCATGTGCACAGGCAGAATCGCTTAGCTCAGAAAAGATGAGAGGATTGTAGAACCATAGAATGACAGTTTGTAAGAAGATGCGCTATCTGACAATACCACATGCTAATGTTTTTGGTAGAAGCTGCACTCATGATGATGGAGATCCACCTCCACCACCACCCCCCGGGGGGCTTTTTTTTTTAAAAAAAAAAAAATTAGGATGATGACTTGAGTGTTTAGTTCAAGATAAAGATGATGCCAATTTTAAACTGAAAAGAGTTGAGGAAATTTCAGAATATAACCCTTTTTACAGTCTGTTGCTCGAAAAGGAAGAGAAAAACAAGAGAGAGAGAGAGAGAGAGAGAGAGAGAGAGAGAGAGAAAAGTGCATTACTCTAAAAGGAAGAAAAAACTGGCTTTTTCCTCATTTCATTAGCACACAGCTTTTAGTACTGTGTTATGTGTGTGTACTGTACTGATATAATATGGTTTGGTAGAAGAATTATTAAATTAATATATTATTAAATAGATTATATATATATATATATGTTTTTTTTACGTGTTTTTTTTAATTATATTACTGTTTATATTGGGAAAACATAAAGTCGCATTCCATTCACGTGTGTGTTTTGACAAATTTACTTTCCCACGTAAGAAGATGTATGATTTTAAAGTTGTGTGTTTCATATTAAGTTTCTCCTACTATATTACTATATATAATCAAACTTATATTTGAAAAACATTAATTTGACTTGCCACGCATTCCTTTCTCCTCTGTTTTTTTTTTTTTTTTTTTTGACAAATTTACTCTCCCACTTAAGATCTCTAATGATTTTAAAAGTTGCCTATACAATAGTTTCATATAACAAAAACCTATTCTGCCTTTTTTTTTTTTTGTTAATATTTTTAATTTCAAGGGCTAACAACAAAATCATTTTAATAGAATTGAGGTGCAGAGGACAAATTAACTCAATCAAAAAGATTAAAAAAAAAAAACTAAGCACAAGGCTGGGCTGTGGGTTTGGGGGTGGCAAGTCAGTAAGGCTGTGCAAAGCAAAAGAGCTTCTTGATTGTTAAGCCGAAACGGGTAACTTAAAAAAGTCTGCTAGTTTCGTTTATTTATAATTTTATATTATATAAATTTATTTTATTATTTTTTATTTTAAATAAATCTATTTATTATGTAACTTGAGTGTATTACCGAGTTATATTGTAAAAAAGGAAAGATAAAAACTGACGGAAAAGAGCTCTTTAAATTGCGGTTACGGTTAACGCAAAGCTGTCGTCTTTTTTCTTTTTTTTTTTTATTTGGGTTAAAAATCGCAACTTTATTATTCAAAGTTTGGAGCCTGTCGGCCTCTTATGTGTCCTTTGTCTCTCTCTCCCCTTCTCTTTCCATCCCTTTTCTCACACTGAGAGTGTGATTTAGGGGGCGGGGGAAAAAAAAAAGGTTCTTTACAACATCTATGTTAGTTGGGCATCGTATGATTCTGGGGGTTGGGCATAAGGTTGCAGGTTGTTGGTTGTGAGTTGGGTTTTGATTGTTCTTCTTCACCATCACGATAGATTCGCCATCTAGACTGAAAATTGGAAACTGCGTTGCAGAGGCACAGTCATGGCGGCTAAGAAGGCGTACGAGTGTTTGTCGAAGAGTATGATGGAGGAGGTGCAGAGATGGAGAAGCATGAAGCAGACAGGGGTTAGCTTGAAGTACATGATGGACTTTGGCTCCAGACCCACCCAGAGGAATCTCTTGATTTCTGCTCAGTTTCTTCACAAGGAATTGTCCATTAGGATTGCTAGGAGAATTCTGGACCTCGAGACCCTCCCTTATGGTTTGTCTGAGAAGCCCGCCGTTTTGAAAGTACCCTTCTCTTTCTTTCTTTTCCCATTTTTTCCTTTTTCCAGAATCACTGGATTTTCCATAATCATTCACCTTCGTATAAACTGCTGTATCTGTATTTGTGCGGTGTCTGGAATGTATACTTCCATGGTTTGCAAATTTAGTTATAATGTCAGCATCTCGCTCGCATTTGCCAAATATGTTGTTTTGATTAGCATTTCAAATAAGGGTGTGTTATGCTGCTGCAACTGTTGCTTTACAAGTGCAAAGTCCAAAGCAAACCTTTTTGTTGCAGAAGCAATTGGCTGTCGTTCCTCATTCCTTGTGTTTAGTTTTGTTGGTTTTACATAAAAAGTAGCAACGTCGACTTTCAAGTTTAATATTGCTCTTCCATTTGGACATTCAGAAATTAGTCAACAAGTTGAAAGGAAAAAATTCACCAATTGCACTGAGGAAATCTAGTCTAGAATGTGAAAGATATGGTTGCTTTGAAAATTCATGGTCCAATTCCCAAGTTTTCAATGTAAAGTGCTCATTCATGTTTTTTGTCTGCAAGGTGCGAGACTGGTATCTGGATTCTTTCCGAGATTTGAGGTCCTTTCCTGATGTCAAAGATCCAAGTGATGAGAGTGAATTTACGCAGATGATTAAGGCAATTAAGGTCAGGCACAACAATGTGGTCCCCATGATGGCTTTAGGTGTTCAACAGTTGAAGAAAGGCATCGATCCAAGCATTAATGGGGACCTTGATGAAATTCATGAGTTTCTCGATCGCTTTTACATGTCAAGAATTGGAATTCGAATGCTAATTGGTTAGTTCTGACCTCTTTTTCTTTCATAAATATATCCAAGTGCTTTCTGATTTAGCTGTTATTTAGTTATATGGAATTCCTTTTGTGGTGGGAGCTAATTGGCTCATTGGTTTTGGATGATACTCAGGGCAGCATGTGGAGTTGCACAATCCAAACCCCCCTCCACATTGTGTGGGCTATATTAACACAAAAATGTCACCTGTTAAGGTAGCAAGAGATGCTAGTGAAGATGCACGTTCTATTTGTTTACGGGAGTATGGAAGTGCACCTGATGTTAATATTTATGGGGATCCCAATTTCACATTCCCGTAAGTAATTTTTGTTTTTTCTCTTTTGATCATGAATGCTTCTTTGCTATACTCTCTCTCTTGGTGATACACACACAGAGTCATTTGCACTATAGCTTTTTGGTTCATTTGATTTCTATTTTGATAAAACTACTTGATTTCAATTTCACTAGTTGCCATTAGTGATTAAAAGCAATTAGGAAGTTTGCTTTCTTGACTGTTGTGTATCCTCTATGTTTGTGTAACAGTTATGTACCAGTACACTTGCATCTTATGGTATTTGAGCTAGTTAAGAATTCTTTGCGTGCTGTCCAAGAGCGTTACATGGATTTGGATAAAGTTGCACCTCCCATTAGAATAATAGTTGCTGATGGGATTGAGGACGTGACTATAAAGGTACCATTGTAGTCTAGTTTTGCTGTCAGTGGAAGCTTTTACATCTATCCTCCATATTTTTCCCCTTTTACCATTAAAGTATACATCTTGCAACTGAAATGGAATGATTGACAACTTGGCATCCTGCTTTTACAATAGGTCTCAGATGAGGGGGGTGGTATACCTAGAAGCGGCCTTCCCAAAATTTTTACTTACCTCTACAGCACCGCCAGAAATCCGCTTGATGAGCGTTCTGATCTGGGAACAGCAGATGCAGTAACAATGGCTGGATATGGGTATGGGCTTCCCATTAGCCGGCTGTATGCTCGGTATTTTGGAGGCGACTTGCAAATTATTTCCATGGAAGGATATGGTGAGTTGGTTAAGTGATTCCAGTGCATTTAGCGTATGTTGGATGCCAGTATGTCCTTTTTGAGTTTTAACAAACCAAGGAACTCGACTTCTGAACTGAAAATTTGCAAATTTATGCAGGCACCGATGCATATCTTCATTTGTCTCGACTGGGAGATTCGCAAGAGCCCCTGTCATGAAAGCTCGCTTTTCTCGTAATCGACCCTTGGAAATAAATGAAATTGTTGCTCTTCTCTCTAGTTAGGTTTCTTTTCGTACATCGTCATATGCTCTGCTTTGCGCTGTGCAAGATATGGTGATGAGCGCGATAATCCACTGATTGCTCAATTCTTCGGGTCTTTGCTCATTTTTGACAATGTTTCCAGCTTGAAAGAGATTGGCTGTTGCTTCACTTCCATGGCTGTTAGGATGGCATTTTTTCAAAAGGTCAATGCCTTGGACAGGCATGACGTGCAAACGAAACCCTGCGATGGCTCATTCGATGTGTAAGAAAAATCTCATTCCCATAAGCAAGGGAATAAGAACGAGAATTCTTTTTATATCAAACATTAAAAATAAAAATCACTTATTTTTATTTTTTTATTAATATTACTCTCAACCAAACACCTCAAGGAAATAATAAATAGTCAATTAATAACACTTGCAAAAAGTATTTCTTATTAAATATAATTTCTTAAAAGGAATTCAAAAAAAAAAAAAACAATTGCAACATTATAATTGTAAGTAGTGTGAATAATAAATTAGTTGAAATTTTATAATAAAAGAAATATGCATTTTCTGTTGACTAAGAAGTAAAAGCTACTATATCTAATTTATTTGTAGGTAATTTTTGGGCCTGGAAGGTGTGCGTGTACGGTAGGATACGGGTTGTCAAGCAATACCAAAAATTTTAGCTATGTGTGATATTCCAAGCATCACACACACTTGTATTTGGTGAGGTAATGGATTAGACTCTGCATATTTGAATCTTTGTTTGCTCTTTCTTTTTGTGTGGTTGAATGAATTCCCTGTCCTGTTCTTGGCACGGTCATCAACTTTTGGACTTTGGGATGCCCCAAGTCGTAAACATGAACGAATCAGAACAAAAACTGACTCGGAAATCAGAAATAAGGTGCCCTGATTTATATTTTTATTTTTATTGTTTTTAAAAGGTGATGGCTTAGCTTAATCATTTCTAGGCTTCCCAGCATGTCTCAAGTTTTCTCTAAACATAAACACAAGCACAATTTTATGGAAGGGGGTGAAAAGGAAGGAGAAAGCCTGAGTCGAGAGAATCTGTATATATGTTACGATATACAATCGCTAAACATGATGCGGGAAGCGTAATAAAGCCAGGAAAGGGACGGTACATAGGCAAGTGATTGGCTCTTCATCGGATAGATTGTTTTCAATGAAAGATGAGAGAAATCATTAAATCACATCTGACTGCCATCAACTTTCCAAAGATATTGCTGGTAGCCTTCGGATTTAATTCAACTCACAATGTCTATCAACAAGAAAAACAAAATAAGCTTCTAAATCAATACCCTCGAATATGTCAGCAAGCTTGTCATCACTGCAAACACCCGGCAATGGTTACTAAGCCACGCCACCAGGAAATTGATGCGTGCAAATTCTACAAATGCGGTTACAGTGAAATGCTCCTTGCTTTCGCAGGGTGAAGAACTATTCACTACTCAGTGGGAAGAAAATTAAATCAATCTCCCCCTTAAGTTACACGGTGCAATATGCAGTTGGCCTCACCTTCCTTTTGTCCCTCGTTTTCATTTTTGAAACATTAACTTTCACTTCATCACCTATAGCCGGGGACTCAAAAACTCACACGGCATGGCTGCTAAGCTGTGAACGTCCAATGTGTGATAGCCTTGATGGTGGAATTAGAGGTGCCTCTTCATCGACACTCACATCAGCAATGTTACCCCCACCACCTCCGTTAATATCACTACTGTTGTTAGGGGTGAATATATCAGATGACTTCTTCTCCAACTTCCAATCCTGGACAACCAATGTTGCAATCCATGAAATGAATTTACTGTTAGAGGTGATAAAATGGTCCATTCAATCCAATTTACCCATAAAAAAAAAATTATAAATTGTCAATGGACAAAAGCACAAATTCCCCTTTGGCTGACAAATAAGATACAAAAAACAAAAAGACTTTCAAGTGCAGAAGGCTCCCATACTCTGGGGGCAATGTGAAATACTTGGGAGGCAAAGAAAATTATAACAAACATTCAGTGTGTTTCAACAACTTCCCCACTAAAAACATTGCCATCAAGAAAGTGTGCAATGCATTGCTATGCACCGATAGATTGCATCGTCACTCACAGCAGAAAGGACTCCAATCAATATCTGACAGTCAGTGCCAACTAAAGTTTCAGATTTTCACTGACCAAACATGACTGGCTCTCATGATAGAAACAATGGAAATTTTATTTCAGTCCAGTTGGCAAACAAACTGAAGAGCAAAGCTGAGTGATGTAAGGAAATAAGTTCAAATATTCATGTTAGTCTGTATCACCACTCTTATCAAGACAGTCTACCTACATTGTAGGGTTAGTTTCCTAATTCGTTCATAAACTGATACTGGCAGAGATTAAAACTAATGCAGAAGCAGCATGGAATAATCACGCATATGCATATATCTATTACTTTATTCAATAAGCCAAATAAAGTCTAGTTTTCAATTCAGCCATCTAATAACTGAAAAGAAACATTATGATCTGCCATACCAAAGCCAGTTTCATAATTAAACAGAATAGATGTAGATGCAATGATTGGCTTTAAGATATGAAGAAACAGCTAGAAAATTAACCTTTGTCATTCTCTCTGGAACAGTCTCAGGAAGCTGAGATGCACGGACATCCCTAACCTTTAAGTAGTTATACATGATGACACCACAAAGCGCTGCTCCAAAAAAAAACAAAAAACTCTAAAGAAAAATCTAAGTGCAGCCAAAAAGGGCAAAAAATGTTCAAATCATAATCATATGAAATTTGTGCAACAATAAGTACCGATTGCATAACCAATTATGTTCAGCCCAGTTATTGTTGACTCTGGAAATATAACAGTCGAAAGGGCTATCAGTATCCAGTCTTTTAGAACACCAGCAACCCTAATGGTGACAGCACCAGTTCTGCCAATTACTAAGAATATGGAGAAATTCAATGCTAAGGCACAAAGGGCGTTGGAAAAGAAGATCCAAAAATTAAACTGAATCTGTGAGACTTCTATCCCATGCTTCTCCAGTAAAAACCAAGGCACGAATAGAAACACAAAACTGCAAACAAGAAACGATACAAGAGTGAGCATCTCAGAAATTAACACCTGTCAATCTAAATCATGGTCAATCATAACATTCATGGAAGAGTTCCATCTATGTGAATGCTTAGTGCTAACTTACATTTTGTAGCAACAGTTAGCCAGAGAATATTATTTACTTTCTCCAATAAATAGCATATCTCACAGAATATGACTTGCCTGATTTGACAAACTTATTAGTGCAGGAGGCAAAATTTGACTAATATATTTCAATCCGTATTTAAACCAGATTGATAGGTCAAGGCTAAATGCAAACCGTAGATCAGCCCACATAACCTGCATAAACCATGCTAAGACAACCAACAAAAACAAATTTCAAAGAGCCAAAAGACAGCACCTGCATGGAGCTATATAATATAAGCTGGTGATAGGATTTAGAGTCAAGCCCTTCTTTTGTAGAAGGACCTGCGTTAAAACCAGCCTAAGTGCCTCAGCAAAGATGCCCGTGACCTGGTAAACTGTGCCAACTACATTAAAATGAATTTCTCCATATGAGGAGATGACAACCCCAACACTGACCAACACCATGTTTAAGAACACGTCACACCTTGCTTTGTCAGTTCCACACATAATAGCCATGATAAATGTTGCCACTGGCACTGTAATGCAAACCCATAACATATAATTAGCCCTTGGGTAGGCTTAAATAGTATAACTATGAAACTCAAATACTGATTTGCCTGTTATATTTACATACTGAGAGCTTTGAGCATCTGGATAAAGGCCACTGAAATATATAAATAAGCAGTGTTACCAAACCTGTAGAGAAAAGGGGGAAAAATATTAGACAATTCCTTCACTTCAGAAATCCCAGTCTAGACCACACATGTTGAAAACATAATAGTCGTGAACTGTTGGTGCTGATCATAGATCAACATCTTGAACTCAAAATATGGAAGAAAGCTGATGACAGAAAAGGCTAATCAAACTAAAGTTTATCTGCCAGTATGGTTTCAAGGCACAATGCCTATTGAAATGTTAACACAAAAATGAGATAATAAAAACCCAGCAGGATGGCACACATGCAAGCAATGACCATAATCCAGTAGATGCATGATAATCCAAGTCATTTTGAGATACCAAAAGACTGGCCTGTTGAATTTCAGAGCAAGGTTTGCCATGGAATACTACAGGGGCCGTAAGCTACAGTTCTGCATGGGGTCTTTGTAAAAGGATTACACAGTTAAAGGCTGGAGCTTCTGGGTTCTGATACATAAAGTCATAATTGGAATGAACCAGTGTAATAAAGTTCCTCAATTGTGATAAAAACCAGAATCAAGCTATGCTTGGGTAAGGTGACATTAACAGGTATCCAGAGGACCCCAAGCTTGTCCAATTTTAGCTAATGCGAAACCCGACAATCCAACATTCTTTGCTGCAGCACATGACTTACACATCCTCCCTGTGACTGAAATTGATAATCCAACCCAACCTTCTAAGCTTATCAAGTCTTATTTTGAACTGAATAATAATCAATTGACATGCAACTTGTTCATGTCTTGTAAGCCATTAGTGTAGAACAGATGAGGCATGACTGGCTAGAGCATGTTCAGATTTAATTACTACCTGTTCCTCAAGATGATGATCAGCACAGAGCTGATAAATGACAATTACCATCTCCAACCAGTAAGTTGCTAATTCTAAGACATCTTGGTTTGACAAAAGGGGAAGGTTTTTATGAATTCTAACCTCCAAAAGACCAACCTACAGCGTGTCCTGAAATCAGGATTATTTTTATTCCGAGGTCATGTAACTGAGTCTTCTCACTTTTACAAATAAGAACTAGAACCACTCTTTGCTATTTTTGTCATCACAAGTATCAAGAAATTTCAAGATCTAGTTTTGCATTTGATATCAACAACTAGAACACAAATACAAACAACCATAGAAACTTAAAGACGAAACAAAATATCATATACTTGAGCAGAAGCTTAGTCCAGCATTGCATAAGTTTTTACCAAAGACTCGCCGCAAAAAAGGCACTAATTGGTATTACACAAGTTGCATATCTGCAAGACAATAACAAATGTTTAAGAAATTTGAGAAATAAAAAATTTTGTGGAAGCCAAACATAACATCTCAAAAATGGAAATTTTATTATTATTATTTTTTAAATGCAGCATATCACTTACATTTCAAAAGTCATTTTGACAGGAGATACCACCTGCTCAATAGAATGAGGGCAAAAGAGCAAACAATATTAACCATCAGCACACAGAGACTATATGGATAAACAACGAGTAGAGAGCTTTCAAATTTGTCTTTGGCTCATGCAATTGGAAATATTTTGACATTTATAACGTGCACAAAATCATACCTTGAACACACGAACCAGAAAAAAAGCTACAACTCCTGAAAACCCCATGTGGATCATCGTCAGCATTATGGGAAATGGGAAGTTGAAATATTTCGGCGAGAGAACCCACTACAAAAAGGCTTCATAAGGTCAATTACTTACCCGATGGAGCTAGATTGGAATCTGGAAATTGGCACTTATAATTGAGACAAAAGAAAGTTTAAAATTCTAGTCCATCTAGACTAGTGAGTGGCTTAAATTGGAGAACTGGGCTTAAAATCCATTAAAATAAAAAAAAAAAAACGCAAAGAAGGGAGGAAGGGATTTAACCTTATTGTACAAAATAACTCCAGAGGAAAGCGAGATGTAGATCAAAATGTATAGATAAGTCAACAAGAGTGGCTTGTTGATCATCACCATTTCGCCTGCGCCTCTTTGGTTCCAAAGACCCCTTCTTTACTTGGCTTCTCCTTTTCAGGTTGAAAACGTCCCACAAGAAAGCAATGAACTTGAGACGCTAATATCCGAATCCAAAAGTGCCTTTAGCTCGCTTCTCTTTACCGAACTACATTAAGAGAAACTATATATATATATATATATATATATATATATATAATATGCAAGCAATGCTGAGGGTCCTATCTGATCCACGAGAAATTAATTACCTTCTTAAATTGAAACCTGGAAATCGAAAGTCATTTGAATCGAAGGGAAATGCGAAAATGAGAGAGAGAACTCTCCCCCTTTTATTACCAACGAACAGGAAACAGCGTTAAGAAATGTCTGAAACAAATATGAATAAAATTGAAATTTTTACAGTGTTCCAAACTTCTAGTGATGCTGCAGGCTACTGTGTCCCTGATTTCTTTGTCCTTTGTGACTGATTGGCCTTCTGGGTCAGAGTGACCGAACACTCTCAACAGCCTTTGTTTCGGTCGCCTGGAAGCCTGAACGAAGCAAAGCACAAATTCAGTTAATTTATTAATATTAATTTATTTATTTATTACATCCTAATACTGATCGAACAAAAAAAATCAGAATATATACGTACGTGCTGTGACGGTCTCTCAAATAGACACTTTAATAATTAAAATTATGTGTATATTATATTTATTTATTATTTAAATATAATTTATTTATAATTTTATTTTATTATTTTTTTATGTTAAATAGATTTTACCTATTATAGAGTATATGCTGAAGAGTGAATTATACAAATAATAATAATAATAAATTTTAACAATTCAAATTTTATTCTTAATATTCACTCAATTTTTATATTTGGGAATTTATGAAATATTTGGTTTTTAGTCTTTTTGTTTTCAAATTTTTATTTATGAATTTTTAAATTTTTGATTTTCTAAATATTTTAGATATTTATGAATTTTTCGATTTTATTTTCAGTTTTAAACTTAAATAAAAACTTTTTGGATTATTATTTGAATTTTGAAATTTTCTTCATTTTTGAAAATGTTTAGAAATTTTTTAAAAAAATATCACGTTATAACAAATTATAAGTTTATATTTAAATCAGTACCGAACCCCTAATGTGTAATTTATTTAACAATAAACTAATAAAACAAGAACTAAATATTATTGAAAAGAGCGTAAAAACTCAAATTTCATAAAAACAATTACAGACAAAAACTAAAAAGCAGCCAAACGAGGAGGAGATTCAAATTAGTCCTTTTGTACCCGATATAAAAAAAAAAAAAAGACAAGACAAAAAAAAATACGACTTTTTTTTTCCTTTAATTTGAAAGAATTGTATAAACGTTACAATTTCATTATTATTTTTTAAAAAAGATAATTTATTAAGATGTATTTGTATAAATCCTAAAAAAATTTTTTTGCCTATCTAACGTAAGATTTCACCACAATGAACACTAATAGGAGAGAATTTGGCGGAGACGGGCGTCAAATCTCTGCCTTCACCCTAGTCAAAAAGTCATCAAGTATGCATCTACAGCAGATTATACGGTAACTTGTTCTTCAGGGTAAACACAGCATGTCCTGGTCGATCTATCGTCTCTATTTCAAATTGTTATTCCTCGTTATTAATTACAAAAATACAGTAATAAAGCCACATAAATTTTTAATTTCATATATAAAGTTTAGATTATAGCCCTCGCGTAGCCTTTTTTCCAAGAACGCCCTGAAATAAAATAAGGCCTCGAAATAATGCCCCGTGGAGGATGCATCACTCAAAATTTTAAAAACGCTAAGAGCCTCCTGCTGCTGCTGCTTTCGCACTGATACCACCTCAGTCGGCGATCGGCATAATGGCAGTAACCTTTGTTCGTGCCCCACCGACCCTCTCTACATGGAATTGGATGTTTCTTATCCCAATAGTAAATAGAAGAGTGAAAGTTTGACTCTGATACCACCTAATAAAAATTAAATTCTAACTCCACCATAAAAATTAGTTTAAGAATAAAAGGTTGATCTAATCCTTATAAATAGCCAAAAGACTCCTTAGAAATCTATCTGGGATACATCAACAAGAAATTAAAAAATAACTAGAAAAGTTAAATTAGAGTTTAATATGACAGATCCTAAACCCACCCTCCACCCTTTAAAGCTTTTAGAACCGATGTGAGACATATCAACGAAAAATCAAAGAATAACTAGAAAAGTTAAACTAGAGTTTAATATTACAAACCCTAAACCCACCCTCCACCCTTGAAAGAAACACGAGCATTTAAGAAGAATATGAATACTATATTCTAAAAAAGAAAGGAATTGGGAGTGATAACCACAAGAAGAAATACTTTTTATTAAATTCCTTAATCTTTAAAAGAACCGAGAGGAAAAAATTCTTACTTTCTATTTCACTCAAAGTTGTCTGATTCTTTATAACTTACAAGGCCTATTTATAGGTTAAGATAACAACTTTAAAGAAGTACAAATTAATCCTTATTTTGAAAAAATTCTTAATTATAGAAAATTTTCAACATAAATAATAAACTCTTATTTAAAAAAAATACTTTTAATTATATTAATTAGGTCAGGACTCTTTGTCAAACTTGAATTTACACCATTTGAAGTTGGGTTAGCCTGAATGTCCTGAATTAACTCATTTAGTGCTTCTTTAATTTTTTTGACTCTAACTCGTGTTATTGGTTTTTTGAAATATACAATAAACCTCTTGAAACCTTCTGCCTTATCGTCTCTAAATCCCATTTACTAGTAGTTGTCCCAAGGTTTGCCAGTTGTGCGAGGTTAAAGGGGAATTTCCATTGTCGGCAACTTTGTCTTCTCCACAAAATAATCTTATTTATTGTGCGAGGCTTTCATTTTTTTTCTCCCAACTTTTGAACAGACTTGTGTGTCGTTGAAGATGACATTCGGTTAAAGATAATCTCTCTCGCTAATAAATTTTAACTTAATGATATTAGAATTATCTTAAAATTTTAAAATTAAAATTTCAATTAATATTAATTTGAAAATATTTTTACAAATAAATTATTTTCAATTTTAAAAAATTAAAATTTAATTTGCATCGTATTATATAGTATTGATCAAGGGTAAAGCGGCTTTCATAGTGTAAGATTTCATGATAAATTTGAGGAGTGTCCACCGTAAGAGGAAGGAAAAAATACGACTAAGGGACTTGACTTGGTTATTGCCTTCGAATGATATTTAAAAATTGAAAACAAATGCTGTAATATTCGATACACGCGGGGTGTGTTACGAGGCGATAATGATAAAATTGTCTGTATCTCTAGGGTGATTAAGACTATTAATATTAATAAAGTAAAATTACTTGTAATTAAGAGATTATTGACTTTTGAAATTAATGAAATGAGTCGGATAAAATTTTGTTGACCACTGAAAGTAATTTTTAATCTATAATTATATAAATTAATAATAAAAAAGTAGATATTAAATTTTTTTATTAATATTTTACAATATTTATGATATAATTAAAAATTCAATTTCTTTTATTTTAAATTTTAAGAGTGTAATCACTTTACAAATATTTTGATTAAACAATATAAAATTTATTACATAGATTTAATAATTTAAATTTAAAAACTTCTATTAGTCAAAAATTAATATAAATGATACTTTTTTAAGAATTATTTATTTTGTTTTTTATTAATATAAATGACTTTTTTTGCTTATAATTTAGTGTAAATATATAATTTCTTCACGTATTCATATAACATATTTAAAAAATAAATAAAATTAAAGATGGAGATCGTACTCTTCTATCCAATGTGTTAAATTGAGGTTCAAGGCACAAAAAAAAAAAAAAAAAGGGGCTGCTGCTTGAACCTCTTGACGAACAGATAGGGTACCAGAAGTTTTGGATATAATTGGATACGAGCTTTTGAAGATCCCTTGTGGGCGTGGGGGTTTAAAAAGCTGAAATTAAATAACCCATTAATAATTTATAACATCAATCTCAGCCATCGTAATTATTAAAAATATCGATCTCAATCCTAATCCCCCTCGCTCATCATCGATCTTGTACTCCCCACACATTTCTTTAAGTATACTCTTCTCCTTCTCACGCTATTCCTTAGATAACTGTAGACAAGATTTGATTATTAACTAGGTGAGATTAGGCAGCAAGTTTAGTTAATTAAAATATTTATTTGTTTATTTATCTGACCATGACACGAGTTTCATAATAACAATCAATATTCTCGTGTTAAAACAAAGTAATTAAGTGTAAATAAAATTTAACATTATATTTCCTAGACAACGTGAGACACGTTTATCCTATATGTTGTTGTGACTTTCACAGTACACTTTTATCCCATTGGCACTGGGGAGATTCGAGGAACAATTGCCGCTGAGCCTACCATATATGTGTATCACATCACATCTGTAGGAGATCCGTCGCTTGATGGCCGTGGCGTATCAGAAGACAACTGACCGACAATGTGGGAATAAAAAATATAAAAAGCAGGATAATTATGGATTAGTTAGAGCTCAATTTACGCCTCTTATATGAGTCTAATTAACAAGTCAGATACCCTTGGATTTAAGAAAACCTATGGCCCCCTTGATTAAGCTCATCCTTGGCTTTTTTTTTTTTCCTTTGATTTTTTGGGAAAATTTTGAGGCTCTATGACTGCCCACAAGCCTGTGATCCTCAAAAAAAAATTAAAAATAAAAAAAAAATAATTAAATATATATATATATATATATAAAATCAAAAGGGCAACTTGGTGCTCCCCTCTAACCAGTACATGGCAATGAAGACAAAGAAATGTCTGGTGTGCAGTTTCAATCGCACAGTTTTTAGGCATTGGATGGGAAGAGTACATGTTGTCGGAAATAAAGTATATTTTAAAGATTTTTTATTCTACATTAAAAATAAAAATATAATTTTATATATTTATAAAATAATACTTATTTTATACTTTATAAAAATAAAGATTTAAAAGGAAATTCTAAATGTGGCCTACACGCGGAAGCGAAAAATCATAACTGTAGGAGACGGGCTTTACTAGCTAAATAATCATATTTATAGATCCCTCACTAACGACGAATTGTTCATGCGTGGCAGGCACTGACGTATCTGATGGGAATGAGCTGTTCCATAAATGGATCTTTCCATCCCTCGGAAGTTTCCTTTGTCTGGAAGATTGGCAGAACAACAGCATTTCCGCCCCCCCCCCCCCCTTTTTTTTTTTTTTTTGTGTGTGTGTATAGTTGAATTGTTAGGTCTATACAACATACGTGTCAGCATGTCATATCCTGCTCAAAGTTTCTCTTCTTTTTTATGTGCTGCGTTCTGAATAATACAGTCGGTCCGATAGACAAGGCATTTGACCTTGCTCATATACGCTAGTATAAAACTTGGATTCCATTTTCATGTCTGTCGTACTAGGCTCCCAGCTGTGTCGTTCGGACAGGGAGGAGGACCCCCTTGAACTGGTCGCTGGTCAGTAGGTGGAGGAGACAGCAATCAAATGAACCTAACAATTTGTTTTTTTTCTTTTCTTTTCTTTTCTTTTCTTTCTTTCTTTCAATATGCTTCCTATGGCTATATGTCCGTTCGCGAACACAGAGGATAGCTCAATCCAATCATATCTAATAATTTGCTATCATTGTATTCATAATTACGCACATTCTGTCTCTATGTATTATTGTCCTTATTTTATTCATGTACTTGTGTCTCTTGACTCTTGAGTTTATATATGCTGATTAAAATATTTTCCGCCCAGAGAGTTGCTTTTTCCATCAGCAAACATGCAAATAAATAAATAGCCATGCCTTTGCCCGCGAAAGAGACACCAAAACAACAGTCCCGGAGTCATGAACTAGAATTACCTTGAAAAAATAGGACCACGACGCAGAATTTCCTTGCCTGTTCATTCCAAATTACAATGAGATAGACTCAAGGCCATGGTGAGAAAAAAACGAAGAAAAAGCTGATTCAACTGCATTTGAAATAGTTTCTCTCATGTACTGAAAACATTGACAAGAAATCTAATCATATGATCAGATATTTTATTGCCTGAATCCTGTTGAAAATTTGAAAAATGAAGTGAAACCCAAGGACCAACCAGGTTTTCTTGTATGTTCATCACAAATTATTTTTAGTTGGTTGCCTTGCATTGATACAATAATGTATATGCTCCTGTCAAAAGTCCAAAAAAGACGTATTAAAGCATGGTTTTAAAAATCGGATCAGTTTGGTAGTTAAATCAATAAATCAGTAACTTAAAATTCGAATTAATTTAATTTTTTTATCTAATTAGATAAAAAAAAATTCATCCAAAAAAATTGCTTGACCGTTTAACTCGAATGATTAGACTAGTAAACTGAACAAATTTTTACTAAAAACTTCTTTTTTTTTGTTTTTTAATATATAATTGTACTATTTTATTGAACATAATTATAAATATATATATTGAATTTTATTTATTTTCTATAATATAAAATTATTATTTTTTTAATAAAATTTAACATATCTTACTATTAAATTAATAGTCAAACTAATAACTTGCCGAATCGAAATCTAAATTGGATCAAATTCCAATTCAAGTTTAAGAACTATATAAAGTAAAGAGCTCCGACCTGTTTGCACGCGCTTTCAGACAGCAAAAATGGACAGATTCTTGAAATAATATTCTTACAAAAGACTTTGGATGTCTGCTGATAAAAAAAAAAAAAAAAGACTTTGGGCGTCGTTTCACAATTTTATTTTGTTTTATTTTTTTAACTTACAGGTGTCTTTTCTCCATTCAAATGCTTTTGACCATCTTTAATTATGGACATATTCATCTTTTCCTACCTACCCCTGGCCGTTTTGTTTCTTGCTTTCCTTTGATTTGGAGCAGGGTGGTGCTTGCGTTTTCTTTCAAAATTGGATCCTGCCAGAGAATAGAAGAAGTACACATAGATGTTACGCAAGTGTGTAATACATGACTCTTTTCTGATGTTGATTTCTACTTAATTAATCCTCTTCACACGTCTCTGCATGAAACTCTGATACGTAATGAGCCCTTGTTTCTATTTTGCTTTTGCTGATAATTACAGTGCCCGGCTACCATTGAACCTATCATCCACTCGCCACGAGGTGAGCCATGTCAAGTATTAAATAAAGTTATATGAACTCTTAATTTCAAGTATAGAATTTAATATTTAATCTCTAAAAATAATAAAAAAATGAAATTATTATCCAAATTGCAGCAAAAAAAGAAAATTTTAATTTGATATTTTACGAGTTCACCTATGTCAAGTTTAGCCTTAAGGCTAGGAGAAGTGTAATGTATAAATGAGCTTAGACTAATTAAATTGGAGCTAACATGAGGCTCCCCCATCATAAATTTTAATAAAAATTCCTTGGAAAACTTGTGAGCTTTTTATCGTCGTTCAAAATTTTAAATCCAAATTTAGTTTCGCTTTTTCTTTCGCTCATTGTATTCTTCCCCATCCATTTACAACTTGCTTGGCCATTAATTCAAACTTTAAAATCACTTTTTTAAAGCAGGTGTTTCATTAAGATGAGCTGTTTACGCAAAGCTCCCTCCATGTTTATTCTCTTTAATGGTGGTCCATATGGGCTTCTTTTTTTCTTTTCTTTTTTCTGTTGGCAATATAACATTGCATGGTGAAAAAACAAATATATTTTAACTCGATTCTTTTTTCATTATTTATTTCTAGTAGTTATCTAGTATCTTAAATTTGACCATTTTCATAGGATCTTGGTTTTTTCGTTTCGCAAATCTAACCTTTCAAACCTTGTTGTCTCTGTTCTCGTTTGATTGAAGGCTTCGTTTATCCCTTTTTTAGGATTTTGTTTTTTTTCAATAGTTTTCAATATTTGTTAGGTCCATTCTTAAAATTGAAGTTTATGATTTGGCATACAAAATGCATGGTTGGTTTTGGATTGTCAGAGCCCCAAAAGATGTAGAATTTTACCAAGGAAGATCTTATGTCATTGAAAATTAATAGCAACATCTCATGGCTAATCAACCAAAAGATTATTAGCATTCATCTAACCATATGGTAATGTATTTGCAAGAGATTTTTTTTCTATAAACACAATTGAAAGTAGCAAACTTATTTTGTAAATACACAAAAATACCATAAATTATAATGTTTTTTTTTTCTTTCTTTCTTTTTTTTTGAACAGCACCATAAGTCGTAATGTGCATGTGTATTATGCCTTATGCAATGAGTGCTTCGTTTTCGCATGTTACAGCAACCTGTTCTGGTCAATTGAGAGATACCCACAAGACAACCTAGCTTGTATACATGGATATTATTCAACGCATTATCATCTCTCTCTCTCTCTCTCTCTCTCTCTCTCTCCCTCCTTCTCCCACCCCATTTTTTTTCACCTTTTGATAGATAAGTCAAAGTTAGACAGAAGAACTCATTGAGCTAGATTCAACGCGAGATTCAATCAAAAGGGATAAATGCAAATTTTACAAGCTGTAGTAGCTACACGGGATCATGGGATTCCCACATAAGCAAAGACACTGCATGTATTCACATGTGCTTCAACGCTAATTGTGGCGATAGTGTGCTGTAGATACTCTTGCATGCAACTTCGAGTAGCAGTGACTTAAAGAATGTTCATATTTATATATCGTGTCGGGATGAGAATCACGTGTGTGGCACTACTTTTTAAAATTATAAGACGAATGTGAAAAACACAATTAATTACAATGACAACAATCGCCATTGTTAATGACAAAAATGCTTTGGCTGGCTGCAATTTGCAATTCCAAAGCAACAGGACGAGCAGGCCTTTAAATACAGGGTAAATCAGTTCAGTTCAGTTCATTTCTCTTTCTTTGTTCTTGCATATTCAGCACTTTAGGATCAAAATTGGTTAGATCACGAATCAGACTAGTTTTTTCCTTAAATTTTTTGATTCAACAGGAATATGATCAAATTTGAATCTCTCTGTTTTCTATGGTTGAATCAAATTGAAGATACTGATTTTTATTTTTATTTTTATTTTTTTCCCATTTTTCAAAACAATGGAAGGGAGGACACATTTGTGGGTTATCTCTTGTGGGCAATCCAGTCCATTGCTTCCGCTTTACCCGTCGTATGGCAATGGATAATGATGATCAAATTTACATGATAAAAAAATTAATTTATTACAATGCATCTTATTCATTAATAATAATAAAAAAGAAATCTTAGAATAATTATTGTCTTACCGGCCATCTAATGCGAGGGCATTTTGGGAAATATGATGACATTAAATGAAGAAGTAAGCCAACGTATGCTATGGTATGGTGTCCATTTCCAGTTGGTGCGCATCCTTTTTGACTATCCCACGTCTCAAAGATACAATTGATGCTACCCCCTATTAAATAATAATAATAACACAACATCTGATTTTTAAAAATAAAAATAAAAAGAAGAAAAGCGTGACACTTACAAGTCACGGGGCCGAGAATTTTTTCCTATAAAAAATATAATTTAAAAAATATTTACTTATATTTAAAAATGATAAATTTAAGTGAATATAAATAATTTTTATGTTATATATGAAAATTAATTATATTCACTTAAATTTATTGCTTTGAAATCTATTTAATCAAATTTAATCTGAATCGAAGTCCGAGAGGTTAATCTTATATTCTTAATCACATCTGCGCTGTATTTCTTTGCACTTTTTTTCACTAAATTTACGTTTTCCCAAAACCGTCAAACACGCAATTACTCGTGGTCAAGCCTCTCATCCAATCAGGATTTCGTGTTGGTTTGACTTAATGAAAAGAGATTGGTTTGTAAATAATATTATAATTAAGTTTCTGTTCAATTGTCATCCTCAGGACCCCATTTAATGTAATTAAATAACTCATCAAATAAATGGAAACTTGAAAAAAAAAAAAAAAAAAAAAGTAAAATATAAAAAAAAAAAAAAAAAAAAAGGACTGTAGAAGCAGCTGAGAAAGCTTCCAACTTTAAAATGCCTGTTGACGCTCCTCTCTCACCAAATATCTATTCACATCCAGAGGTTGCAGGTAATGTAAAGCTATGTCCTTCCTGCTTCCTCTTCCCAATCACCTACCATTGACAACTACGCGTCTTCTTATCCATTGGCTCCACGTTCGTGAGAAACCCCGAAAGGAAGCAAATCTCTCTGGCTTGTAGATCTTTTGGCAATGTGGGTGGCACCCTGGCAATGAGCTTATTTCCAAGTGGGATTTGATATAAGCATTTGGGTGTTGATCTTCTTGTCTGCAAGGGACAATCAGGTTTTGATTTGATAAAATATGCTATTAAGTTTTCCCCCCATCTTTTCTTGGGAAGTTGGTGTTGGCTCTTTAATTATGTTCCATTCCCTACTAAAATAACTTCCGCCTTCGTAGTTTTATTGATTGCTTATGTAAATAATGTAAATTATCCTTATTTCCTTTTCTTGGTTCTCTGGAGGGATAGTGAGACGCCTGTTTCTATACGGATTAATTGGTGTTCTGCTTGCCATGACACCACACAAGTCTACAAGTTTCAAGATGCTGGCTTTTCAATCCCATTTTTATGTATTCTACTTTTTTTTTTCATATAATAGATGAGACAAGACTTGTTTTTGAGTTTTGATGTTCCAAAATCCTTTGTTATTCTTTCTGGGCGGTGGATTTTGTTTGAAATTTGTTGGGCGGTCTAATTCTATGTGGAAAGAGGCTTTTTTTTTTTTTTGTGGTTTCTTATCTGTTGGTTTGATAGTCAGATTATAACCTCTGCAATATGAATAAGTAAATGACCCAACTTAGAGATCAAATTCCTGGCTGCTTTAGATCTTCGAGTTATTTGTATCACATGGAATTTTTTGTTTCTTCAAATAACCTGCTTTCTTTCTACTTTGCAGGATCACCAGCAACAATCAACAAAGAATGGCATCTGATCTTAAAAATACGCTAACCCAGGAATACATTGGTATACAGTTGTGGGTAATAATTACTGCCTGTCTGGGAGTGGTTTGCTTAGTTATTCTGGTGTTTTCACTGTGGCTTACTTTCAGAAGAAAATCACCAAGGGAAAGTAACATGCTCCCAATTAAGCAGATGCCCATGGTTTCAGAGGAAATTAAGGAGATTGTGGTGGACAATAATTCAGCAAATCATGGGGCTTTCTACAGCTTTAATGATAAGTTCAGCGACAGAGAGTCAGAAAAGGTCTTAATCCAGTCAGAAAATGGTGACAACAGCGGCCAATTTGGGTATTCTAATCCCATTGACAAAGATGGAGTTCACTGTGAAGTAGGAGAAGATGAATCTGCTGGGAGGCCTTCTTTCTACAAGCCTTCCTCACATCCTTTAACTGCCACTTCACCTCTGTCTGGCTTGCCTGAATTTTCCCACTTGGGCTGGGGCCATTGGTTTACCCTCAGAGATTTGCAAGTTGCAACAAACCGGTTTTCCAAGGATAATATAATTGGTGATGGTGGATATGGAATTGTTTATCGTGGCAATCTGATTAACGGGAGTCCTGTGGCTGTTAAGAAGCTCCTGAATGGCTCGTAAGTTACAAACAATTTGTCAACTATGCAACTTTATAACTTACTAAATTTTTAGTAAACTATAAGACATTGGCTGAGTACTTAAATTTTTCTTTGCAGAGGTCAAGCTGATAAGGATTTCAGAACAGAGGTAGAGGCCATTGGTAATGTCCGGCATAAAAACTTAGTTCGCCTTTTGGGATATTGCATTGAAGGAACCCAAAGGTGCTATACATTTTCATGTTTTCTATTAATTTGTGAACAAAAGTACGTTGCCTTTGAATTAGTTTTCTTTGTGCAAAGTTGAAGTTAATAGATGGAATGGTACAAGGACATTATTTTGCACTTTCCTAAGAGTGCCTTACTTATACTTATACAGCAAGAGAGCAAATGCCGCAATGGCTTACTAATCTTTACACAGATGCTTATAATAGCTAGCAACTGAAGATGCAATACATATCTGATTTTTAAAAGCTTGATGAGGAACTTATAATTTAAAGTTCTTTACACAATCATTAGCTATTTTTCTTCAATAAATGTCAGGTTGTTGGTGTATGAGTATGTCAACAATGGCAACCTAGATCAATGGCTCCGTGGAGGTATGTCTCAGTATGGCTATCTGACATGGGAGGGTCGCATGAAAATTTTGCTTGGCACAGCCAAGGCGTAAGTCCGTTGCCCCTTGTTCTGAATGGTTTATGCCTTTGCTGGTGTTAGTTTAACAGAGCTCATGATTACATGTTGCAGGCTTGCTTACTTGCATGAGGCTATTGAGCCAAAAGTTGTGCATCGGGACATAAAATCAAGCAACATATTAATTGATGACAATTTTGAAGCTAAGATATCTGATTTCGGTCTGGCCAAATTGCTGGGTGCTGGAAAGAGTTATATTACAACTAGAGTTATGGGTACCTTTGGGTGAGTGACTATTTTCTTTCTGTCAAATTAGGTTTGATGTAATAGCTTTCTGTTGGCTTTTGTATCTACATCTTATTGTGTTATCAAAGCACCTTTTGTATCTACAGAACCTTTTTAACTTCTACATACTAAAATTTGCTTTTTATTTATTTTGTAGCTATGTTGCTCCGGAGTATGCAAATTCTGGCCTTCTGAATGAGAAGAGTGATGTCTATAGCTTTGGAGTTGTACTCTTGGAAGCAATTACTGGAAGAGATCCAGTGGATTATGGCCGCCCTGAGACTGAGGTGCATATTAAGCATTTATTTCTGTATGAGGGATTAAAATTGTTGAACTGTACTTATTGCTGCAAAGAAATTTATATGGATTTTTCTTTTTAATTCTAATTTTGTTGTTATATTAGGTAGAGTTGATGTGAATTTTAGCATACACATCTAATGTTAATGGTGAGCCGGTAGACTGAGATCCTTCGGGGTGCAGAGAAACCTGGTTTCACATTTTGGTTTAGTTGGTCTTTTAGAAAATTTGCTACATATCATACAATATTCCCTGCCACTCTTTTGTTATATATCTTGTTCTCATTTTCATTGAATTATAATCAGATAAAACATTGCAGTTATTCTTATTTGATAAACATCTTGCCCTGATCCTCCGGGTGGTGTTTTCAGGTAAATCTAGTCGAATGGTTGAAGATGATGGTTGCGAGAAGGCGCTCAGAAGAGGTGATAGATCCAATGATTGAGACTAGACCGTCAACAAGTGCCCTAAAACGAGCTCTTCTAACTGCTTTAAGATGTGTGGACCCAGAAGCCGAAAAAAGACCAAAGATGAGTCAAGTTGTCCGCATGCTTGAATCAGATGAATATCCAATACCAAGAGAGGTGTGGTTTCGAAATCTTTCTCAGAACTTTCAACCAAGTTTGCATAATTGTCCTTGGCTTTTGGATTGAGACCATAGTTTCTCATAGTTTATTGTTTCACTAATGTGGATTTTTTCCCATCTTCATTTGCAATGTTCTGTAAATGGGAACTTGAGTTAGCTGGATAGCTGTTTAATGTGGCCTTGGATGGAAATCTTAGGATCAAAGACGCCGAAGGAGCCAGACAGGATCCAATGAGGCGGAGTCTCGTGGGGACAATTCTGACACCAACAGGGGCAACAATCTCGATGGCAAAAGGAACAACCAGATGTAGAGTGATGATCGTCTTATAGAAGCTGAATTGACTATATACGCGCACACAAAGGGTAAAATGCAAAACATTCTTTTGAGAGCCTTGAGTCTGCTGATTTTGGGGGCAGGGAGAATAAGCGAGAAATCATGGCTCAGATAATGCCTATTTTTCTTCCTTACTATATGCTTTTTATAGATGGTGCAAACAGGATTGCTTTGTGCCTCAAAGCCTTGGGCTTTTGTCACAGGACACCGGTGAAGGAGTGATGTATATGTACATATTTTTGTTGCTTCATTTTGGAAATGTCACCCTTTTTTTTTCTTTTCCTTAATAGTTCATTTTTGCTGTTTTTACTATTGGTTCAAAGTATTGCCATCGTGGTTGGGAAAGAATTATTAATCAGAATTTGCCTGATGGCATCAGGTAGAACGATGGACGTGTTGTTGTACGTGCATACATACGTGTCTTGTTCTCTGCTTCGCTCCTGCCGGAATGGTGCAAAAGAAGCGGCAAATATGCGGTTGTGATGCGAAAAGTTAAATAGTAATTAGAGTTTTATTAAGAAGGCGATAAAAAACAGGACCCAAAGAATTTGTTGCGGTTGTTATTATTGCTAATTGTAATTGATGCATCTTTTTAATATATGATAATCAATTATAATTACTATTTAGAATTGCATAACTTTAATGAAAGTTATCTACGCAGCAAATGGTTGCAAATTAATTTTTTAAGTCATCAGCAAACATCCTTTAGAATTACGCTCTATTTTATAGATGTTAGTAAATTAATATTTATTTTTGGGTTAATTGAAAAAAAAAACCATGAAATTTTTTAATTTTTGTAAACTTACTCTCTCTCTCTCTATATATATATATAATGTATATGTGTGAATGTATTTATTATTATTTTTTTTTATACAAATATGTAAAGGGATGTTTATGCAATTAGACCTAATATTAAGGCTCCTCATGAAATCACAATGCTATTAATTTCCAGAGGGTGCTCCGCCCGCTTTGCCATTTCCCTGCAGTTATTTATATGTAGGCACATGCAACCGTACGTACCACTTACCAGGACACTAGGCAACATGCGAAATAGACACACAGCTCAAAATAGTACAATGTCCGAGAAAACGAAAGGGCGGAGGGGGGGTGGGGGACGACATTCCATTCCAACAATAATCCTACGTATAGCCTGGTAATGAAGTGTGTGGGTGTGTGGGGGTGACGGTGGCTAGAGGCCTTTTCGTGGGTTAGAATCTAGTAGTTGTGTCGGGGACTGTGGTGGGCGACTCCTTCCTTTTTTGTTGGGCCTATTTTCCCCTGTGGACGCCGCTACAAGTCTCTCTCTGCAAAGAGGATCTTTTGTTCCCGTGCACGAATGAATGAGTGCAGGATACTGATATCATTTCCGACATAACAAATCGAGAATTTTTTAAAAAAAAAAAAAAGATCAAAATTTTCGAAAGGGTAGATAATTAATATGAATGGACGCGTGAACAGCTACTTAAGAAAAAGCTTTGGTAAACGGGACCATGATTTCATCTTGGCTGCTGCCGCTGCGTATACAACATTTTTTTTATGTGAGGACGTTAGCTTTTCCTTTTATTTATTTATTTATTTTAAAAAAGAGATGGAAAATAAGTGACATATGTCGTGTGTGCATGTTAATCTCATTGAGGGGGAAGTCCCTTCGTAATGTTCAGCGTGGCCATAACGCCAGCCTGTGGATGTGACAAAGTGAAATTATGCTCTCTCTCTCTCTCTCTTAATATTTTAATAATTAAGACTTTAAATTTTTATTTAAATATTATAAATTTAACTTTTTTATATGTGTAATTTATAAAATAAAAAAATTATTTTCATTCTGTAATTTGTGATTTAAAAAATTTTATAATTTTGAAAAAAGTAGTGAAATGATGCTATTCATTTCGCCTTCGAAAAATCACCTCGGGAGTAGAATGTCACCATGTTATTGCCTTCCTTCTACTAAGTCTAAGGAAGGTTCTTCGAAGAGTCAGAATATTTAATCTTTACATAGTACATATATTTATAATTGAGAAAACCTAGTTATTAATATCTACACAATAATACGAGAGTAAATTTAAAATATGTTAATTTATTTCATAACATTTAATTAAAATTAAATGCAAAAAATTTATTTTATTTTTTATGTTGCTTAATAAATTACGCAGTGATAATTTTTATGATACATATATATATATATATTTATATATAAATTATTTATGTTCAGAGGTTGTATTCGGGGCGGGGTTTGGCTAGGGAAAGAAGAAGAGGGACACAGTAGTCATAGTAATTTTAATTGGTGGAGGCTTTACTCGGTTTCGAGGGCTCACTTTCTGGTAATTAAATTGATATTACACCGTCATAAAGTCTAACCCAAGACTCCGAGAAATTATATCCTCTTTTGCATGAATTGCAATTCAACGAGTATCCCCCAATTATTAATATATATATATATATATATATATATATATATATATATATAAAAGACAGAATGATTAGAAATTTGAGCTCACCTAACCTTGGTTTGGTCCGTGTCCCGCAGCCAAGCCCCATCTTCCACGAAACTCACATGAAGGTGCCTAGTGCCTACAATTTGATCTGTGACCCCGTATGAGACAGTGGGGGATGACCAAACGCGGCAAAGAGCACGATTAGTGGATCAAGTCCACGAGTTCCTTTGACAAAAAATCATATACGATAGAGGCATGTTTATATTGCTGATATTTGGTGCATGGTTGTTCCATTCGCAAAAAGAAATTCTATTTAATGTGATATTATTCTTTTCTTCGTACAAAAAAAAAAAAAAAAATAGAAAGAAGGTTTCCACCGATGTTTATTCGATTTAGCTATGGAATTATAGAGTGACGAATTCGGGGTATGTGCGCCCCCCCCCCCCCCCGGCATGTTCTCTATTGCTTTGAAATCCAGGTCGTTGGCATCAATTACTTGGTACAAAAAAATAAAATAAAGAATATACGAAATTTAAATATAAAATATATACTAATTTATTAATTATTATGTCTATTTAGTATAATAAGTAAGTTCATTGTCCTCCTAATCAGGCTCGACTTGGTATTTACTGTAGAAAAGTCGGCCTGGAAACCTGGAATTGATCGGCAAACCTTGGTCTTTATCGAACAGAGCTTGCTTTGGCTATCTGCCAAGTTAAAATGAATCCAATTACCATTCCTTTAAAGCTGTCGATTAGGCTCTTTAGCCCCCGCATTTTGCTTAACCCTAACGCCACAGAGAAGCCCCAAAAAAGAGTTTTTATCATGTCGTGCAGTGCAGTGCAATGCAATGCAATGCTCTGTGCGGGCATTTTGCCTGTGCTGGCCTCGCGGAATTGACATGCACAGTGCCAAGTGCTTCTTTTTATCGTGATTTTTAAAAAGATTTCGTTTTATAAATTGTTTCATTGCATTTTACAATAACTTTTTAAGTCCCAGACAAATTAATTCTATTGTGCCTTTCATTATCGCTCGATAAGATGACAAATGTCGTTGGATTTTTCTTAGAAAAAAAAAAAACAAACAAACAATTAGAAAGGACTTATTGTCCAAAGCTAAGCCTACTTTATCCAAAAAATAATATAACTATAGGAATTTTTATTAATTTTGAGCAACCATATTCTGTACGATATTACAAGCAAATAAATTTTAAGTTAAATTACATAAAAACTCGTAACACATAAGATCAATTACAAAATAAATAATAAAATTAAAATGTTTGTACATTATGCATAAATTTAATTCCTGTCGATATCTCATTATAAAATTTATAGTAAATTGCAAGGCTTCGTAACATTTGTAATTTATATCTCATTTCAAAATTTTATATTCGATAACTATTAAGTTATAATTAATGCTATGTTGTATTTTTTATTTAACTTACCAGTAAATTTATAAGCATACATGGGTATGGGTGGGGGTGGGGCGGGTGCATTAATGCAATATGCAATCTCGTTCTCCCAAACAAGTATCTCTGACATTTTATGATCTGGATGAGCTGTTAAGCAAATTGGATCCCACTCCTCGGACTCCACCACCGTCGGAAGAGTTGCCATTCTCTTAAACCAACGAGCAAACGAATAAAGATTATTGATTGGTAACTTAAAAAAAAAAAAAACTTAATATATAATTTATAATTTAGATAATTTTTTCCCACACAATATTACTATTATAATTGTTATTTTTACTATTTAAAATTTTAAATTAAATAGATTCTCGATTTAGTACGAAGGCGGAGGGGGGATTAACGCCAACCCCAAAGAAAATTAAAAGATGTCCTGCAAATGTCCCCACCACCCAACTAAATCAACAAAGACGAGTCAGAAGACTGGAGGCCCCCCGTTTTAGCCCGAGTGGTCGCAGTCTACTCTTTGTCCGGATTCCTCCCCCTCTGATTGCCGCATTGTTTTACTCGGAAGTACTCCCTCTGCTCAAATGGCAAAATTGGCAAAGCGGCCATGCGCTCTTCTCACTGTTTGCACGTTGCCGTGCACAGCCCCAACGAGTTAAAAACCGAGCAAACCTAACGTTCACTCTAATTTGTTGGGTTGAACGGTAATTTAGATTAAGAGAGAATTACAACTATAATAAAAATTAATTCAACTCACTAAATTCAATTTAAATTTTATTATTTCGATAGATATAAGTGTTTATTATTATAGAAAGAGATAATATTTAAATTATTATGCGTAATTTTAAACTATTACTTGATATTTTATTATATTAATAAAATATTAAATATACATATAATTATCTAATAATTTGCATTTGAATGTCCGTTGATGAAATGACACCGAGTTAAAACGGAGAAGACAAGTCGTCTTGAATCCACCGAAACATCTTCGGCGGTCACCTGAAAGGGACGAAAGAAAAAAGGGAGTCGGGATTAGATTAAAACAAGAGGACTCAAATCCAAACCCAATTAGTGCTTGTTTGCGGCATAATGCTTCCCTTCATGGCACTGGGTTCTGGTATAAAAATGGAAAATACAGGGATTATGGGAAAGGAAAAAAAATAAAAAATAATAAATAAATATATATATTTATTTATTTATTTTGTGTAACTTAATTTTTAGTAAGTATCTTAATAAAAGGGAATTTATAATTAAATAAAATATTATTATTAAATTGCCGGCATATGAAAGTGTTTTCATTTTAGTTATTATTACAGCGAGAGCGAGAGACACGGGGCGTACAGGGGCTGTGGAGGAGCATCAAAAAGTGTAGTAGTATTTATTACTAGAAAAGAGCCTTTATATCTCTAGGAAAAGAAAAGACTTTTTCTGCTCTTCCTTCCTAACCCATTCCTAACACAACTGCTTTTCTGCTGTTAATCCTCTGTAATCTCTTTTCTCTTTATTCCTTTGAGAAGCGACTTGGAGCTGCAACTCCACCTCACCAATTTCATATCTGAGGAAGTCTTCTGTACTCTTTTTTTTTTTTGGCTCACTAATTTATTTGTGTTTTTTTTTTGTTGGGTTGTTGTTAGCTGAAAATTGTTGTACTGGTTGGATTTAGTGGTATGGATCGTTTGAAGAATTGACTTATGGTGGAAGTAGGGCATAATAGGGTAAGATTCAGGACGGGCTTTGAGCATGTGGGCAACCCTTGTTTGGATCCAAGAATGTGTTGGTACACTCTTTTTGCATTTCTGAGGGCACAGAGAGGATAATTTGAAGTACATTTCTAAGGGGTTTGAGTTCACGTGATGTTTGATTTGAGCTGCTGGTTCCTATGTGAACTTCAAAAGTTCTTTGTTCTTGCACAAGTTTGTTACTTTATTTGATTCAATTGAAGTTGCTGATACTTTGTTTTGTGGGGTGAGTTTTTTTTTTTTTTTCAAATGGAAGCTAAAATTAGGGGGAAGTATAAAAATCTTTATAGTCCTCTGGTGTCGGATTTAAAGGGAGCAGGAAAAAAGAGTTTAGAATGGGATTTGAATGACTGGAGATGGGACGGCGATCTTTTCACAGCTAGTCCATTAAATCCTGTACCATCAGATTATAGGAGTAAGCAGTTGTTGTACCCCGTTGAACCCGAAATTCCAGCAAATGCAACTTTATCCCACCTTTCCTCTGATGATGATGATGTTGTCAACCTTGGGACTGAGAAAGGGAAGAAAGAATTAGAAAAGCGGAGGAGGATTGTGGTTGTTGAAGGTGGGGAGCAGGACGATGAGGCTGGGTCACTCAACTTGAAGCTTGGTGGCCAAGTCTACCCTATCACAGTGGAAGATGCAAAGAGTGGTCAAAAAACAAAGATTGTAGGCACTGCCTCAAATCGTGCTGTTTGTCAGGTGGAGGACTGTAGGGCTGATCTTAGTAATGCCAAGGAGTATCATCGACGACACAAGGTTTGTGATGTGCATTCCAAGGCCAGTAAGGCATTGGTGGGAAATGTTCTCCAGCGGTTTTGCCAGCAATGCAGCAGGTCAGCTGAGTTATACTATCATATTTTGCTAGAAGAGGCATTTTGTTATGTTGTTGAACTTTAATTTTGGAGTTCACAGCTGTTATTTAGTGATTATATTTTGTTGAGAAAAGTTTCACATTATAGAAATTGGTGCATTGAGTCTACTTCATCCCTTTTTTGAGATTGTGGTTACAAACTTGTTACTCATTGCATCTTTGGCACTAGCAAGCTTATGAATATTTGTGCAATTTGTTTATATTTATGGCCAGGTTTCATCTTCTGCAAGAGTTTGATGAGGGAAAGAGAAGTTGTCGGAGGCGTTTGGCTGGCCACAACAAGCGAAGGAGAAAGACACATCCTGAAAATATAGCCAATGGGGGCTTCTTGAATGATGAAAAGGATAGTAGCTATCTATTGACAAGTCTACTCAGAATTTTATCTAATTTGCAATGTAAGCATGCTTCCAACTCATTGTTTTAAGTTTGCTTCTTTACTAAGACACTGATTGATTGTCATTTTTGCCCACAATAGCTTCTTTGAGCAGTTGATATTATATCAATGTTTGTTATTTGACTCACAACATAGTTGATTAAATTTATGGTCCTTTTCAAGTTCCTCTTAGTTTATTAATGCTTCTGAGTTCTTGCGTTTGCTTTATTTCTATAGATAAATCTGTGATAATAGATTTTGATTCTTTCAAGGCTTTTTGTGTGAATGCTGGTTCTTGATTTTGGAAATGTTATGCAGTACGATTCACATTCAAAGTAGTAAGTTGATTGTTGTTTAAGTTTCCCCCCATGTTTCCTTTCCATCAGCATTTTGGATATTGTTTGACTCCATGGATTCTAACATCTATATTGCAGCAAGTAGCTCTGATCAAACAAAGGACCAGGATCTGCTTTCACATCTGTTGAGGAATCTGGCTACTGTAGCTGGTACAACTGATGGAAGCACCGCATCTGGTTCAGTGCAAGGATCTCAAGCTTTGTTGAATGCTGGGACAACATCTCAGCCAGTTGGCAAAGCATCAGATGCAGTAGCAAATGAGCCAGGTGCTGTTATGCCATTTAGTTCAGCTTCTGGGAAACAGAATTGCATTAATTCTCAAAACCTTCTGAGACCTTTGGACCAATGTGGGACTGTCCCTGCTTCTGATTTGGCACAAAAAGCTAAGTTCTGCAATGATAATCATGACAGAACTCTGCGAACTCTGCCAGGGTCATATTTCACGGAATTATGTCCATCAAGGAGTGTAGCCAAAGAAAATGAAACAAAGGGTACTGATCAGAGGATTAAAATGAATAACATTGACCTTAATCATGTTTATGATGATTCACAAGGCCATGCAGAGAACCTAAATAGGTCTTCTGCCCCATCAAATCCAGGGACAGGGTCTCTCAGTTGCCCTCTGTGGATGAAGCCAAATTCTCAGAGGACAAGCCCAACACATCTGACTGGAAACTCAGATTCCAGTTCTACACGGTCGCCATCTAGTTCCAGTGGGGAGGATCAGGTGTGTGTGTGTGTTGGCACGTGTGCGGGGTGTGTGTTCTGTATCTTCACCTTTTGATCACATCTTTTCCATTTAACCATGATGCATCTGTTTATTACATAAATAGCCATTGAAGACTAGGCATGTTTCCCACAGTCAACAACATGCAAATGGTCTACTGACTTGCCTTTTCAATTTCCAGAGTCGCACGGGCAGAATTGTCTTGAAACTCTTTGGAAAAGACCCAGATGACATTCCAGTTGCCCTGAGAAAGCAGGTATTTTCTCAATCATTATTTGGGTACGAATTTCTGGTTGATAGCTATCCTAAAATGTGGCCCATCATCAGATCCTTGACTGGCTATCCTGCAGTCCCACTGACATTGAGAGTTATATAAGGCCTGGCTGTATCATATTAACAATATATCTGCGTCTGAGAGAATTGCTATGGGAAGAGGTATGCTTCCATTGCTAATTTGAAGATGGTAATTGGTGATCCTTTTCTTAAAGCAAGAATGATTAAATTTTTTAATCATCATTTCATCTGCAGATCTGCCATGATCTCGGTGCCAATTTGAGTAAACTTCTCGATTCATTTAATGACTCCTTTTGGAGAACAGGATGGATTTATGCTAGGGTGCAGCATTGTGTCTCATTTATTTTTGACGGTTTGTTCTCCCTCTCTGCTGCATACTTGTGTTTGCTTGGTTGTATCAATATGAGCATGATGGAGCAGTGACATCTAAGATGGAGTACAATTATTTTGATTTTGCTCTATCCATGCTGCAGGGCAAGTTGTTTTGGATGCACCATTGCCTCTGAAGAGTCATGTAAATTGCAGAATCTCGAGTATCAAACCAATTGCAGTGTCTTTGTCTGGAAGAACTCAATTTATTGTCAAAGGTTTTAACTTGTTTCAGCCTACAACAAGGTGAGTCTTATCTTCTTTGTACACATGAAGTGTCATCCTTGACTTTTTGTAACTTGGGAATCAAAGTATCATTTTTTAAGACTGAAAATCAGGCCAAAAAATGGTGTCCCAGGCTTTTTTTTTGTTCTGAATTTGTTTGAATATTGCAGTAAATGAGTTATACTAACCTTTAATTTCAGGTTACTCTGTGCTTTAGAAGGAAAATATCTGGTCCAGGAAAATTGTTATGACTTGCTGAATGGTGCTGATATGGTTGATAAGCATAGCAAGCTCCAGTGCTGTATCTTTTCTTGCCCTATACCAAATTTTATTGGAAGAGGCTTCATTGAGGTATTATTCTCTCTTCCTACTGTCTTCTTGTGTTTTAATGTCATTATTATGCCATAAAAATTTATCTACCTCATGATTTGACGTTATTTGATTATTCATGTGTCTCATGTACTGCAATTTATCTGCTTTCCCTCTTCCCCCCATGCCAAGTCTATCTCTATCTCTGAAGGAACATGTCATAATTTAACTAGCATGTTGCAAGGGTGTCCTTCCTTTCTCTGGATGCACTCTCCTCCCTTCTTCACCCACTCCATGTCTCTCTGACTTTTGGTGCACTTGGATAAGGTTTTGTATGAAATATATTCATGGCTCTAGCATCAGCAGGTGGCATCTGATACACAACCAATGGTGTAGGTTTCAACTGAAAAAAAATAGAAAAAAACTGTCAATGGCTTACAATAGATGAGCTAGCTGGATGTCCCAGCATTGTTGCATGTAGGCTGTGTTTATTCTAAGAATTTTGGTTGCACATTTTTTCCAGGTTGAAGACCATGGTCTCAGCGGCAGCTTCTTTCCATTTATTGTTGCAGAGCAAGATGTATGTTCTGAAATCTGTGTTCTGGAGGATGTAATTGAAATGGCTGAGAATAACATGAACAAAAATGCCAAAACAATGGAAGCAGGGAATCAAGCACTGGAATTTGTACATGAGATGGGTTGGCTTCTGCACAGAGGTCGCTCAAAGGTTAGGCTAGGTGACAACGATCCCAGTTTGGGTCTTTTTCCTTTCAAACGGTTCAAGTGGCTAGTAGAATTCTCAATGGACCATGATTGGTGTGCTGTTGTTAAGAAGCTCTTGGCCATTCTATTTGATGGAATAGTAGATGTGGGAGCGCAGTCTTCAATTGAACTTGCATTGCTGGACATGAGTCTGCTCCACAGAGCCGTGCGTAGAAATTGTAAACCTATGGTGGAACTACTGCTGAGATATACCCCAGAGAAACAACCGTGTGGACCAGGATCTGGGCAAAATCAGGAGTTCCTTGGGGGCTATAACAAATTTATATTTAAACCTGATATGGTCGGGCTAGCTGGGATAACTCCTCTTCACGTGGCAGCTAGTAGGGATGGTTGTGAGAACGTGTTGGATGCCTTAACCAATGATCCTGGATTGGTATCTCCTCATCTCTACAATAGATTTTGTCTATTTGTTTTAGCTAATGCTCTTGACCATTGACTGTAGTGGAGAACGCCCACATGATCTTTAACATAATCTGTTTTTTGGTATTTGCGGTTTTTGCATTAGGTGTGATGTTTTAGACAGACATGATGTTTGTCTATAAATTCCTTGCCTTACTTTTAGGTCACCGGATTTAGACTCCTCTCTCTCTCTCTCTCTCTCTCTCTCTCTCTCTCTCTCTCCCTCTCCCTCCATCAAGTTCAAGCATTTATAATTCATTTGATTTATTTACATGCATGAAACGAGTTCTGTTTCCCATAACACACAAGTGAATTTTTTCCAAATTATTTAGGTGATGCCATGTTTTGTCTTCTTCTTTTTCTTCTATATTACATTTATGTGATTGCATATACTCTTGAAACGAGTTCTGTTTCCTACCTACATCTCTCTCAAATGCTTGATTGAATTTGTTTCAAAATTATTGAGAGGATGTCATGTTTTGTTTCTCTTGGCGTCCTGTTGAGTAAAGTTACATGTTTCTTCTATATCTCCCGTTGAACTCATCGAATGGTGCTGTCTGTGTGTGCTTCGTTTAGGTGGGAATTGAGGCGTGGAAGCGAGCTCGTGACAGTACAGGTCTGACCCCTAATGATTATGCCTGCCTGCGAGGCCGCTACTCTTACATTAATCTAGTCCAGAGAAAAATCAAAAAGAAGGCAGCAGAAGGTGCACATGTGGCGCTCGATATCCCCAGTAACCCCTCTGATATACAGAGCAATCTGAAGGATGGGCATAAATCATCGAAAGCCGCCATGTTGCAGATCGAGAAAGGTGAAATAAAACCAATACAGGTGCAATGCAAGGTATGCGAGCACAAGATGGCTTGCGGTGTGGCTAGAAAGTCGCTTGTGTACAGGCCGGCCATGCTGTCGATGGTGGCGATTGCTGCTGTCTGTGTGTGCGTGGCATTGCTCTTCAAGAGCTCTCCTGAAGTTCTTCATGTGTTCAGGCCCTTCAGGTGGGAATTACTCAAGTATGGGTCAAGCTAAAAAAATAAAATAAAATATTCAAGGCATCATCAGATATATATATATATCCCATGGAATTATTAATTGTCTTGGCACTAGAAGACTCTTGTTTTCTTTCTTTTTCCTTTTTAATCTTTTATCTAAAAATTTTATTTAAAAAAAAAATGATAAGATAAAAACTTAGGGAGCCCTGATGTTGTGTTTTGAGTTTTTAGATTATTTTTAGTGGAGATTATTACGTAAACATAGGTATTACTTACTGATGTCACCTGTGCTGCCACGATTAAACTATTCCATGAAGAATAATAATCAACGAGGTAGAGATGTGGATGCAATTAATTAATTATTTTTCAAATGAAATAGAAGAGGTCGGAATTCTGAAATTTATCCTAAGTTTTAAATTTGATGACTATTAAATTATAATTAATTTAATTTTGTGGGATAGCTTACTGAGCAACGCGACGGAGACCCATTGGGCTGCGTTGAAGAAGAAATGAAAATTGAATCGAAGCTTGCATTGGGTGGAATAGATGTGTGGAGTTCCGTTGCTTCAATTACAGTGAAATAAAAAAAATTACGAGCTTCTGTTCTTAATTAGAACGATTTTCCGATTTAATTCGACACGCACAAAAAAAAAAAAAGAAAAAAAGAAAGAAAATTTGTATCTGTTAGCAAGAAAATTTTATGGACAAAGTTAGAGTTATTTTTAAAATTAAATGTTTTAAATTTAAAATTTTTAAAATAATTAAAGAAAAGAAAAGAAAAAGAAATGACAAGTAGTTGCGGATTAATTCCGGACAGGACACACCAATAATCAAAAGACGATAGATAGGGCGTGGATAGACGGAAGAGACATGGCAATGTTTCTGTCCTTTTCGTCTTCTTCGCTTATTTTTAGCAATGGAACGACGGCGAGTACGAAGAGGAGGAAGAAGAAGAAGAACAAGAACAATGTCAATACCAACCACCATTCTAATACCATTCGATACTCCTCTTCTTCTTGTTCTTCTTCTTCTTCTGCTTCTTCTTATTCCATTGCAGCAGCACCACCTCAAACTAAAAGGAGGCACTGGAAGCGAGGTGAATTCCCTGGAATGACCGACTCTTCTTCTTCTTCTTCACTCTCCAAGAGGTCAGCCTCGCCCATCAAGAATCTCAAAAAGAAATTAGACCGTAAGACCAAAGCCAAAGCCTGGGCCAGCACCGTCACTGAAGCCTTGTCGGATCACATCCTCAAGAAGCAGTGGCTCCAAGCTCTTCAGGTATATTTCCTTTTACATTTAAATCGTATTGGAAGCACAGGGTCTTCCTTCTTCTTTTTGTAATTTTTACCCGTATTGTCTGGTGTAATTCTTGGATGGGTAGGTGTTTGAGATGCTAAAGGAGCAACCTTTCTATCACCCAAAAGAAGGGACCTACATGAAACTCTTGCTTCTGTTGGGTCGTTGCGGGCAGCCCAATCGTGCCGGTCAACTGTTCGACGAAATGCTTGAAGAAGGTTTGGAACCCACTGCTGAACTTTATACTGCACTCACGGCGGCTTATTGTCGCAACAATCTTATTGATGTGGCCTTTTCCACCCTTGACCAAATGAAAAATCTCCCTCGTTGCCAGCCTGATGTTTTCACTTACAGTACTTTGCTCAAGGCTTGTGTCGATGCTGCAAGGTTTGACTTGGTTGAGGCTTTATTTCGAGAAATGGCTGATAGGTCCATATCTCCCAACACCGTTACTCAAAACGTAGTTTTAAGCGGATATGGGAAGGCAGGGATGTATGACCAAATGGAGAGAGTGCTATCTGGGATGTTAGACAGCACTTTGTGTAAGCCTGATGTTTGGACAATGAATATCATCCTCAGTGTCTTTGGCAACAAGGGTCAGATTGATTCCATGGAAAGATGGTATGAGAAGTTCCGCAACTTTGGAATTGAGCCGGAAACCCGTACATTCAATATTTTGATTGGTGCTTATGGAAAGAAACGGATGTATGATAAGATGTCCTCTGTGATGGAATACATGCGCAAGCTTCAGTTTCCATGGACTACCTCAACGTTCAATAATATTATTGAGGCTTTTGCAGATGTGGGGGATGCAAAACTCATGGAGCATGCGTTTGCTCAAATGCGTGCAGAGGGTATGAAGGCAGACACCAAGACATTCTGTTGCCTTATCAATGGATATATGAATGCGGGTCTTTTCCATAAGGTGATTAGCAGTGTGCAATTGGCTGCAAAGAATGAGATACCTGAGAATACCTCATTCTATAATGCAGTTATATTTGCTTGTGCAAAGGCAGAAGACTTGATGGAAATGGAGAGAGCTTTTAAGCGGATGAAAGATAAGCGATGTCAGCCAGATTCCAGAATTTATAGTATCATGGTGGAGGCATATAGAAAGGAAGGGATGAATGACAAGGTCCGTGACTTAGTGCAGGAGAGAGAGGAATTGATTGCCAATGGTTTTGCAAATCATTAGGCCACTAAGTGCATTGTGATTGATCACTGATGGGAAATTTCATAATCAGGTTTTTCTCATTTCAGTGATTTCAAGGCTTCTTTTTAAATTATTTATTTATTGGGAGGGAATAGCTTACATGTTGGCCAGCAACATTTCTATACGTGGTTCCTTACATTGTCAAAGCTTTTTTTACAGGTGATATCCTTTGTTTTGCAACTCTCCAACATTTTTGGAATTACCATTTGTAAACTCAAGAATGGATATGCAAATCTCATTGTGCAGTATTGTCTTTCGTTACTGTGATTGGTGATTCATTGGAAGGCTAACTGTAATGATTTGCAAAATGGAGAGAATACCTTCCTTGATTATATAAACTCACTCATTCTCATTCTTGTCCCAGTTCCATTTCCCTTCTCACCTGCTATGTTACTGATTCCATGAAGGAAAGAATGCAACTAGATTCTGTTTTATCCCAGCTTCTACAAAGTAAAATGCATACATTTCTTGTCTTCGAAGCATTGCATTCATTTCATGTGGTCGAGACCATGATATAAACCTGGAGCTCGAACTAAGAATAGTGTTTATTCCCTGCTACGGCCCAGCCAGATAAGCATCGTGAGTCTTATCTTTTCCTCACCGTTGTATTGGCGTTAGAATCTTACTGTATTAGCCTGCCAATATACTAATTGATTCTCCTTTGCGACTTGGGAGTTTGGTAGGATGGACTATTTAAACACGAAAAAACTAGGCTCTGCTATTGTGGTCCAAAGGGCTTAGGTCTCTCAAGCCTCGAGCCAACGTTAGCGCCCTTAACTGGCCAATTGAAATAAATTGTGTAGATAGCATCGTCTAACTTGACACTAAAATAACCTCAAAAGAGCATTAACCCAACTCCAAGTCTTACGTGTGATCATTCCTCTCTAGTCTGTTTTCTAGCGAACAGTTTAGTCGAGGATTTACAAGCTATAAGTGCTAATGAATTGATTAAGAAATGAAGGAAAATAGACACGTCATTGAGGAACAATTTTTTTTTTCTCAATATAACAGAAAATTAACTTGTTGCGGCTCTGCTGCGGACGCCATTCTCTTCTACTCGTCCTTAGTAGCTCTAGCTAAGCAGCAGGACCTCATAAGCAGCAAGATTACATCTTGCTTATTTCCTTTTACACCAATTTGACAACAGCTTTCCAATTTTTTTTCACAAAAAGGTAAAAAGAAACTTGAAATAGGACAAAATAAAGGAAAGCATACTAAATAACAAACTCCCATGCTACAGAGTAGTAGACTTCAGTAAAGCTAAATCGTGTACTGGTGACTCCGCAGGGACCTCAATTACGCAGAGGCCTTGTCCCACTTAAGGGGCTTCACCACCTCCCATGTGAAGTCGGGATCATCCCTGCCAAAGTGCCCGTACGCAGCTGTCTTCAAAAATCTGCCATTGCCACCCCTCTTGAGGTCAAGGTTTATGGCAATCATTCCTGGCCTGAAATCAAAGTTCTCTTTCACAATTTTAAGGATCTCTTTGTCAGGTATCTTTCCAGTACCAAAGGAGTCTACAAACACCGACAAAGGCTCTGGAACACCAATTGCATAAGAAACCTGGACAATGCACCTCCTAGCCAACCCATTGGCAACAACGCTCTTAGCAGCCTGTCTGACAATGTAGGCTCCGCTCCTATCCACCTTGGTGGGGTCTTTTCCAGAGAAAGCACCACCACCATGAGCACCCCATCCTCCATACGTGTCAATGATGATCTTACGACCAGTGAGACCAGCATCACCATGAGGACCACCAATAACAAAGCGGCCAGATGGGTTAAGATGGAATATGGTCTTCTCATCCAAGTACTTATCAGGAATGACAGGCTTGATGACATGCTCCTTAAGATCAGCAGCAATTTCATCGTTTGTCACTGTCTCATCGTGTTGAGTAGATATGAGGACAGTGTGGACCCGGAGAGGAACCATGGCACCCTTGTCATTGTAGTACTCAACAGTAACCTGAGTTTTACCATCAGGCCTGAGCCACGGGCAGGTACCGTTCTTGCGGACCTCGGTGAGGCAGGCACCAAGCTTGGTAGCAAGAACATGGCTCAACGGCATGAATTCAGGGGTCTCATCAGTGGCATAGCCAAACATGTGGCCCTGGTCCCCAGCACCAATCTCCTCAGGCCGCTTGGAGAGATGGCCGTGGACACCCTGAGCAATATCAGGACTCTGTTGCTCAATGTTGACAAGAACCTTGCAATTGTCAGCATCAAGACCCACGTTATCTGATGTGAATCCAATAGATCGACAAGTGTTGCGGACAATGTTCTCGTAGTCTACATTGGCCTTGGTGGTGATCTCACCGAAGACCATGACCATATTGGTCTTGGTGCAAGTTTCGCAAGCCACTTTGCTGTCAGGATCCTGTTCCAAGCAAGCATCGAGCACAGCATCAGAGACTTGGTCGCAGAGCTTGTCGGGGTGCCCCTCGTTCACTGATTCGGAGGTGAACAGAAAAGTCTCCATTTCTTCCAAGCTGAAGACAACAGAAGCGAGTAATTAATACCTCAATATTGCAAGATTTAGTAACAACCACTCTGCATATATTTCTACACTGCACACTTTAAATAAAGCTTGTGGCCTGATGATGTTTATGCAAAAAAAACAATTCCCCAAAGCTTAAGTTCAAGAAGTGAAAGTGGAAGTTCAGGTACAAACTCAACCATAATAATAATTCAGATCTACAAATTTTCCACCAACAAAAAGGAAAATTCACTGCCGGTGGACATATATCTAAAGACAGTAGGAGGTCAGGTCCAAATAGATAAAAGAAAAGGGGCATAAGCAAAGAAACGAGCTTGCTCAGAGTCCCAACATAAATCTCGAAACAAAATCATCGGCTACACAAAGTCTATCATATTGAAAATACAAATCCAATAACCAAAAGTGACCCAGATCCTAAGAGAGAGAACAACACAAGAGAGGGTGAGAGAAAAGCACCAACCTTGCTGAAGATGAACACAGAAAGGTTGGCGCTTGAACGGAAATGGACTTCTCTCTATGTCAGGCAAAGAGGGTGTGCGAGGCCTCTAAGAGATGGGAGGTGACAATTTATAGCAAAAGGCAGGCAAATAGTTTTGAGGCCCCGAGAAGCAGAAAAAGGGGTTAGGTGAGAAAAAGATGGCGGATAGAAAAATTTTGACCAAAAAATAAATTTATTTATTATATTGTAAAATTTTTTAATTATATTTATTTTTAACAAAATTATTAAATATATTAATTTTATTAAGTAAATTTAATTTATATTAATTTTTAATTAAATACAGTTATATGATAATTATTTATGTATCACATAGTAAATATATTTTTTTATTGTTAAATTATTAAATTTATTAATTTGATATAAACATTACTTTTATAAAAATATTTAAAATATTGTAATTTTAAATATTTTTATAATATTTAAAATATATTTTTTATTTTATTAAAATTTTAAAATATTTTTAAAAAATTAAAAATATATTATATTTACAAATATAATAACGTGTTAATAAAAATTTTATTTTTATTACATGGTGTATAAATAGTGATTAAGTAACCATATTTAATTAAAAATATTTAATATAAAATAAATATAATAAATAAAATTAATGTATTATATAAATTTTAAAAATAAAAATTTTTATAAATTTTTTTAATGTGACAAGTGAAATTAATTTTTTATCAAATTTTTTTTTTTAAAAAGTGAGTTAGTGAGTAAGTGAAATTTTTAGAATTAAAAACTAATAATATCTTAAAAATTAGTATATTATTGGACAGTAAATGTGAAATTATTTTTAAGAATATATATATTTTTTAATATGTAAAACTTTCATGCCAAAGTTCGCCTGCATTCATTTCGTCCAAGTCAATCACAGGCCGCAGCCTCGGTGACGTTTGGGGGTTTGGTGTTGAATCTCGGCCGTTGGTGGGGGACGCCGGGTGTCTGGCAAAAACTCTTTTTCAAGACATTGTTTAAGATTTTTCACTTACCTAAAAAAATGTGACTCCCAAACAAACAAACGTGGCAGAGCGCCGGTTACATGAAAATAAGATATGTCGTTAGTGTAGTTTTACCTAACGAGCAAATCAAATTAAATCTCGTTAAGTGAACGAGTTTTAACGAGTCAAATCTCCGTTGTGATTTTTATGTGAGAATCTTTTTTTTTTTTTCTTCAACGATTGATTTAATTTTATAATGTTAACACAAATAATTAAAATTACAAAAATATGTTTTTAAATAAAATCAAAAAGAAAGAATCCCTTATTTTAATAAAATTAATTGTTTAAAAGATAAAAACGTTTAATTTTAGTGAAAAATCATAAATATATGACATATCATTTAATAACTAGTCTACCCACCAAACATACTTTAATTATACGTAAAATAATTTTTTCAATAACTCTATACACGAGCTTTTAAACAAATCTTAAATGGACTGTTCATTTGTCCATGTTTATTCTCAGTTTATTGATTAAATAAATTCTAAAATTAATCTTGCATGTTATTGAATTATTATAAATGGGTAAATTTTATCCAACAAAATTACTAAATCTTTTACATCACTCAACGTTATGATAAAAAATCATTTATTATTATATTAAAAGTTATGAATTTTAATTTTTTGTTACGATATTGAGTAAAATTAAAGATACATTCATAAAATATAGTTTATTGATGAAGACAATCTTCCTCGCTAATAATGTAAGATATAATTCTTTCTTTTATTGTACTTACCCAACAAAAAAATACAAAAAAAAAAAATCCTATCCCTACATAAAAACAAGAACTTAAAACGAGAAGGGAGTTGGTGGGTCGCCGCCTCTGACTCCTGGGAAGAGAGACGGAGTGAGAGATATCAGAGGGGGAACTTAGAATTATTAATTTATTCACTCACCAACCCAACCCAACCCAAGCTGAGCACGTGGACTTTATTTGCCATGGTGGGGTGATGGTGACCTGATGTACTTATTTATTGCAAAAACTAAACATGCCCCACGTTGACTAGGCTTCCTTGGCTTTCTTTGAAACCTTCCCTCGGTTAATTTTGTTTTTTCAGATTTTCTTAAACCCAAAAAAAAAAAAAAGAGAGGAAGAAGTCACTTGGTTGTTCGATTATTTTTAATATACTTTATTGATTAAAAAAAAAAAAGAAACCAACAAAAAGAAGTGACATTTAATATGGCAGTAAAAGGGTGACATTTAATGGAAAGAATTTTCAATGCAATGAAATTAACAGTATTTAATATCCCCTAAAAGGTGCAAACAACATCCCATTAAATACCAAACATTCAAGAATTGATGTTTTAAATGCCAAGTCATTTTAGAGGTTGGATGTATAACAAATTAGTTAGTTAGTTAGATACCTATATAAATAAAGTTCATATATATATATATATATGTATGCATGTTAAAAGAATGTCTGTGTGTGTTGTTCTTGACTAAGTTTTAACTCCATTATTGCATATCAAAAAACATGTTATTTGTGTGGAGATGGACCATAGGAAAAAAAAAATTGAACGACAACAATATAACGTTGAACCGTCCGAGGGTAATACGATGGGGAAGGCAGGAAACATAATTGCAGCCGGTGGCGAAGGCCCATATTACAGGCTGACGGTGTCGATAGCCTGACATCTCGGACTCAAGCACTTGCATTATTGAGTTATGTTAGACGATATGGAATTCATGGACAAAATAGATGAAGTGTGATTCGAATTGTCGGCCGTATCGAACTCTACCTATAGATCCGCGTTCTCCTGTTCTTTTCTCGTATTCTGGGGCTTTTTTTTATTCTCTTATGCTGACATTTGACAAAGGGTACCGAACGGGCAAATTCCACCGGTTAAATTTCAACAAATGCCATAGTAGCGTAACCTTAACTTCTATTTGGTACGCCCCAAATCAAATTGATGGCTTCTATAAAATTCAAACTCGTTTAAAAATGCCAAAATTTTACCAGTTTCCACCAGAGTAACAAGGCGATAACATGTTAATAAGCTTTCTTTTCGTTTTTCTTTTTTCTTCTTCTTCTCTTCTTCTTTTTTTTTTTCATTTTTTCAGCAGCCAGAACCACCAGCTCATGATCGGGATGGACAACCACAAAGAAATATCCAAGTTAGTTTACAGAACCAACTCCTTTGTAATTTTGATTTTTGAGTAAAAAAGAGTGGGTGGCCGGGGGGGGGGGGGTGCAGATCCACGGAAGAAGAAGAAGAAATGGGGTACAGGGCCAGGCTGTTCGGGGTTTGCCATTGTCATTAAAATAACGTACCCCGCATGCCAAGTTGCCAACTAGTATCAATTAATCTTAGGAAGGCCCATTCCCACTGCTTGGAGGGAAGCAATCAGGCAAGCATGACAACGGAGATGAGATCCGCTTTGGCATTTCAGTTAAACCGAAAAAAAAAAAAAACATGACAACGGAGATGGAAAGGAAGAGAGTTGGGCACTTTCGTTTTGACTTTATGAGCTGTCATTTGTAACGGACATGTTAATGTCAGTAACTTGCACAACAATACGATCATTCTCAGGCAAAGCTGTCCAAAGTTAAAATCTTCTACGACCCGTCTCTTTCCTGTCCGCCCAACGCCTCTTTCTAAACTCCTTGTCTGAATATAGACAGACCCACCACAAAGGCAAAAACAAGAAACCTCTTCTGTTCGTCTCTTCTTTCTTCATTTTTCTATTCTGAAAACTACCGTTGTTTTTCATCAACAGCAATTCATGGGCAAGGTTCAGTCTTTCAAGCAGGAATACACGTTAGGTTGGTTTAATTTGCTTTTCCAAGATGATTGTTTTCTTTTCTTTTTTTGGCTGTCAAATTCTTTGACCAAGGGGCATTAACGTTTGTGTGTGGTTATGGCGTAGATGAACGAATTCAAGATTCAACAAATATCATTAAGAAATACCCCGACCGTGTTCCTGTAAGATTATGTCACCTTTCTTTCGGTTTGAGTTGTTTTTCTGATTTGGTTGGTTCAATTGAAGGCGAATACAACCGCTGCGTTTCAATTAACAGGATCATTTTGAGGAAACTGTACTATAGATGTGCACGTAGCATGTGTTGAAAGATGCTTTCCTGATGGCCATTACGGGAAAGGCCTCGACGCCTAAAATGGTTTCGTTTTTCCTCGTTGGAAACTAAATCGTATAATATTCTGACGAAGTGGGAATGGCATCGTCCAAAAAATATTTCTCTGATCTCCATTAGAAGAATCTGAGTTAGCCCATGACCTCATTTTTGGGGCACTGAATCCGTAACCTGAAGACTAACCCAACCTCGATTTTTCACAAAGCAAAATTCGACCACATCGTTGTGGTTGCTCGCAGTAATGACCTCAGTTTTGGGACTCTTGACTTCGTGTTTTTATGCATATCCCTTTCTTTGCAGGTGATTATTGAAAGATTTGGAAAGGCAGACCTACCAGAACTAGAAAAAAGAAAGTAGGCCGTTTTAGCTTTCCAGATGAGCACTCTGAAAGTCAATTTGCTGATGGTTTAGTTCTTTCTTTCTATGGCTCCTGATTTATAATCATCTGATTTCTTCCAGGTTTTTAGTTCCCCGAGACATGACCATTGGACAATTCATCCACATCTTAAGTGGTAGGTTGCAATTGACTCCTGGAAAAGCTTTGTTTGTGTTTGTCAAGAACACATTGCCCCAGACGGGTAAAATTTTTTACACTTACATTTATCTCGATGAATCATGTTAACACGTTGTACAAGGAGATTCCTTAACTGGCAAACATTTCACATTTGTCTACAGCAAGTCGAATGGATTCAATTTACGAATCTTACAAGGATGGTGATGGTTTTCTGTACATGTGCTACAGCACTGAGAAAACCTTTGGCTGAGATGTAGCATCCCTGCTCTCATTATGCGATGCATATTGTTCTTCAAATGTATGGTTCTTCAGCCTCTGTGGCTCAACACAATATTCGTGTACATAGCTGTTCTACTGATGTTTATGTAAAATGCAGAGACCCCTGTAAGTGATTCTTCCTTTTCTGAATTCCTTGTAGCCAAATAAAAGAACTGGAGCAAGTTCTATTGCTTGCACAGCTCTGCATAAGAATCAGCTCGCTGAAGAGCAAGATAAAAGCATTTTCTGACCAAATATATCTAGTACTTATGGTAGATCCGTAGCTCGTATCATTTGGCTTAAATATTGCTCGAGTTTCATGATTAGGATACAAGTCAACATTTGTCTGTACGAAGAATGGAATTACCATCCTCTTTATGTACAGGGACCATTCAACCTTTAACATTCTTGTGCTTTCCTTGCGGTATTCAGAAACAAATCAAATCCTTCGTTAGCAATGACATGGACCAGCAATTCCAAAGTACCGTGACCTCTGCTCCCACTATGCGTATGTCCTTGGTAACCATAGGGCCATTATTTGGATAATTAAAATCTTCGAGTGGAACGAATCTTGACCACCCATTTTCCCAACTCGAGGAACTGAATCAGAAATTAGCCGCGAGAGAAAAATGACAATAGAACACTGATGCAGTTTTGATACAGTTTTGCCTTGCTCCATCAATGACCTTGCTACAGTTAGAGACTTTATTACACAAGCTCAAACTTAAATATAAGAGCCTCTATAAAGCTCAGAATTTAAAGGCATGTGTCCAGGTTTAGATCCATAGAAATGGCATTCCTAGAACAAAAAATTGAATTAGGATATATTAAACAAAAATTAACAATAAATCACTTACTTTCAGCAATTAGCTGTCGGACTAATATAAAAGCCTTGCATAGTACGCACAAGATGGAATCACTCCATAAAGTTAATAGACTACGTGAACCACAAAACAATTAATCGAGCAGAATCAAGATGAGATTGGAAAGAAGGGGGCCAAATAAATTACATGAATTAAATCACGATTGCTCCTGTCAGTAGCATCCAAACTCTAACGCACAGAACAAAGTGTAAGTGCTAACCTACTATCTCCGTCACCCACTGGTGTTAACCAATTCCCACTCTTTTTGGATCATTGATCAGAGATTTAGCAAGTAGGGGAATATTCAATCATGAGAACACAAGGATCTGCATCAAGCTTACCCTCTTAATGTATCAGCAAAGAGGAGTAGAGACTCACTGACTTGATCCATGTAATGCATTACATTTTATATGGTGCATCAACCACTCTGAGCAGTTATAAAAATATCAAATGCCCGGTCCTCCCTGCTCCCTGCTATGAAATAAGCTTAGGGATTTTGGCTTTGTGTACCCCAGATATATTAGCTTCTCTACCAATTTCTTCTCAGAATTTGCCTAATAACAAATAAAAAGGAAAAAAGAAAAGGAAAACTATGATGAACAAATAGAAACAATCTTATCTACGCAATCTGTTTCATATAAAAAACTACAAAGAACTTACCAGCACATTGTCAAAAAAGCAAGCAGAATTTTGCCCAAAAAGTGATGATGTGAAACCATATTGAAGAAAACCTTTTTTTTTTTTTTTTTTCAAAAAAACAAAGGAAAGAATCATTTAAATGCCACATGGTACTTTTAAAATGGCATTTACTTTGTAACTCTATTTTTTTTTTAGCAACATTTGTCACAGTTATTAGTTTCTCAAATCTCTAAATTACTTATCATGGTAGTCCATTCGAATTTTTTAATGCTGTAAATCATATATGCATTTCCTTTTACTATACTTTCTTCAGAAACAAGTCATGTAGAAGGTATTTTCCAGGCTCCACAAGTCCAAGTATCCAAAAAAGAATCATAACATAGAAATTGATCATACCCAACAGAGAATAACAGAGAGAACAAACCTCAAGCATAAGACTATTCTTAGGGATGTTGCAGGCCAAGATCACATTGAGACCTGTCTGTAATACTGCAAGAAATGTAATATTATCTCAGCGAACTAACAATCACTTAAAATAAAGCAGGACTTAGAGATCAAAAACCTATTAATTACCTAGACGTCTAGCGCCTGTATTATCAGAAGCTCATCCAAGTACGGAAGTGGCACTCACATTATTGCTCTGCAAATATTAACAACCTCAAAAATATCAAATGTACTGTCAAGAAACCAATCCATTTAAAAACTTAAATTGTTAGGTAAAGTTCAAGATATGGAAGCATGAACAAACTAGGCTCCCATTGATAAAAATGAATATGGGAAACTTTTATTTCTCATTCACAAATCTCTTTTTTTTTTTTTTTTATTGTATATGTTGCTAACTCTCTGTCTAATCCTACTACTGGTTCATTTCGTTACCAAAAAGGAGGAGGAAATTCGGTAGCAGCTTTCCCTTGACAATTAGAGACAAGAAGAAGAGTTATCCCCTTTTGTTTGGAGTTCTCCGCTTCCTGTGTAGTCCAGGGCAAGCGAAGGCCTATACTAGAATAGACAAAATACCCTCTTCTTTTAATTATAAGAACTGATCATCATCGTCAATTCACAATTAAATGTGAAGATAACATGATTCGAATTTATGAAAATTTTGATATTATGTTAAAGAAATCAATTCAGTTAAAAACTTAAATCCTTAGAAAAAAAAAACCTAAAATATGAATTACATAGTTCTTCCAACATGTAGTATGAAATATTGTAATGTATTTCTTACGTGTAATGATACAGGCAATGATGTGTCGAAAAAAGAAAAAAAGTAACTAATATTGTAATGTAACATTGAGGAAGGTTGGCATGATTTGTCTTTACAGGGCGGGTGGGAGCAGCTGCGTACAAGCGACCAATTTTAGCCGAGTTGCAATCTATCCATGCGTATACCTAACAAACAAACAAAAAAACAAATAAATAAATAAAAATATATATATATATATTAAAAAAATCAAGAATCAAACAGTGGCAATTGATATCGCAAAAGCTCTAATTTGTGTTATAATTGGTACAGAACCATTTTCAGGCAAAGGCAAAGTTGTAGGGGGAGCGTTTACAGTACCTGTGACGTATGATCTGGAAATAAAGAGTTACGTCGTCGACGATCTCGGTGAAGCACCTGACCTGTGGTAGTACGCCGCTACCGTCCGGATGCCTAGACGACGACGACGACGTCAATGATAAAGATTCCATTTTTGCGTCTACCTCTTCGTCCAACTTGAGATTACTCATCTCATCTAGTCGGTAATCTAACACATCCCCACCTTCAAACCTTGTTCTGCCAAACTTTGCATGGATTGGATTGGTTCTCTTCGGGTAGCTTAGCTCATTACGTTGAGCCAGGAAATACTCCTGGAAATAAATCTGGAGAAGTTACAGTTTGCATGCAGTACTCCAATTCGAATTTCAGTCGAAATTAAAACAAAAAGTATATATTTTTGTAAGTCATCAACAAGATAAAATTTAAAGATATTTTTGCATTGATCACTTCAATATTTATCATTATCGTTGCGGTTGCTGTTGTTGATTTTGTGATATATTTAGACGTACCTTGACGATGACGACGATGACGATCGACTCCCTGCAACATTTTTATTGGGTCGAAAATTAGGCCCGAACCTTTGATATTCATTGAGCACTCTGCTGAGAGCTAAACTATTTCAGGAAGCGACGACTTGGCCGCATTAGTGGAGGCAATGTACTTCAACTGGAGGGATAAGAGGTACATAATTCCTCATTTTGCAGTCAATTAGGCCATTGATCCTTGCTTGCGGCATCCTTTACCATTCGGTTAATGTCTTTCAGACGTTTTTTTTTTTTTAAAGCATTAATATTCTGAGCGTCGATTCGCCGATTCATGTCCTGTCAGATGAACAAGATATGCAAAAGATGAGGAAGCTTGCCTCCTCATTTCCCATGGTGCTCATGGGCAGCTTATCTCTAATTGAATTTTCTTTTACGATGTCTCTCCATAATATTTGCGTCGCTTTCATATGAACTATTTATTTTTCTTTTGAATTTTGTTTTAGATACTCTAGCTAAGACATTCTAGCAACATGCTCAAATAACAGACATTGGCAAAAATTAGAGAAGAATGGTAAATCAAAGGCAGGTGGGGAAGACCCCAAGTCAAAATCACGAACAGCTAAAACTTCCCTTCTTAAAGTTGTCCAGGCGTATAAATCACAGATTCAGCAAGGGTGGTGCGGCCTCCCCATCCTGCATATTGCATTGACGACTCTATTAGTGAAAGCCTTTTTCATGCAAACAAATGGACCCTTAAGACTCAAACACTCTGATTTTGCTAATTGTTCTTGGACTAATGCATTTGTATTTATTACAATAGTTACCTGCCGCTCATTTAGGGATTCAGTGCTCTGTCTTTAATCTGGCTTCTTCAAGTTCAAGCAATTATCTGTTGCTTGGCTAAACAACTCCTGAACCTGCTTCAATTCTTTCTCTGGAAACACCGAAAGGTTTTTGAACACGATCAATTTTAACAATACAGATTACCCGTTTACATCTGATAATAAAAAGATTAGATGTATTGAACCGTGACAAAAAGTTATGGTGATATGAGCAAACAAGGGACATGCGTTTATTTGTGACTTGAATTCTGCCATACTCCTAAAATATTTTCTTGTGTGTATCATACGATTGACTCAATTAAATGCCTACCTGACAGGTAACAAATGATGACTCAATCATCCTAAATTCCTCAGTTGATGGGCAAGTAACTTTAGAGGTCGCAAATGGGGGCTGGAATTCATATCTAACTCTTCTGATAAATAGAATATTTCAAGTCAACATGATTCTTACAACTAGTTTTGAGGGGTTAAAGCTTTGTTGAGTTGTTGAATCTTACCATTCTCACAATTCTATTTCCAGGTGTGTCAGTTGGTGCACCTCGTCACCTGCCAACATTTGGCATGAATGAATGTGCCATTTGTGCTAGTTGGTAAGAGTCTAGTTAGACCCTCTATCATCTATTTGTTTGAGTTTCTAGTTGCTTGCCTCCACAAGATAAGTTTGTCTCATATCCACTTCCATCAGCTAAGGAAGACTAAAAGGCTGAGCTAATTGCAATGCAAAACCATTAACAATCCAAGGGTTGGAGATTTAACCTGCAGCTTCCAGTTGTCTCTGGAGTTCCTGGCCTACAACATCATTTTCAGCCTGAAGAATAAATGAGAATAAAAACCACTAAAATGCAACCACTAAATCTACTGGAATCTTGGCTCAAGTGAAGCAGCTGTCTACACACCTGTAGTTCTGCAATTCTTTTCAGCTGAGCTTCTTCACCTCCTTCAGCCAATGGAAGTGCCATCACCAGAGCATCAAACTGTATAGGAAACATACATCATTTTGTTGGCTGAAATACTTGGATGCTTGGGTTAAACAGTTAAAAGTTAATAATAACAAAGCAATGGGGATCAAAATGAGAATGGAGGCAAGAAAAATCCTCACTCAGCCAATAAAAATATTTCATTGTTAGGGCATCTGCTTTCACAACAGCTTTGCTGATTTTCAATAAACCAATTGATAACTGACTCAATTCTCTTTCCAATAAATTTTAATTCCAGAACTGGTCATGCAGCTAAAATAAATACTTTAAAGCCATTAAAAGCATTCATGTAAAATACCCTTGTGAAACTTGAAACTTAGTTCTTAACCAGTATAGAAGTTGTCAAATCTCCCAATCATGAATATTATATACCAAAAAGAAAAAGCCTCAGAAGCCCCCTCCAGCTTAGATTCCCCCGAAAAAAATACTGCCAAAAGGTGGTGCACAAAGTGTCCAACAACGAGTAATAGAATTTACATGGGAAAAATATTAATACACATGTCTTGATTAGCATTCTCTAAGTTGGACAAACTATGCACCTGCTTAGCAGCCTTTACAAGAGCAGCACTCATTAGCTTGGGTTGTTCTCCAAAATCCTCTGGAGGGCTAGTCTGCGGTTCAGGGTAATTTGGAGAGAGTCGAACAGGAGGGGCATCCCTTTGAAGTGTTCCGATCATATTAAAGGTTAAAGAAGCAATTGTATCCACTTGCTCTTGCAATTGTGAGATTATATCCATTTTCATATGCCTGCCACCAACATTTTAGAGACTAGCATGATTCATCTTGAAAGCTATTATAACAGGGAATTGAGCTACATGCTTTCCTGATTGTTTCTATCTTTTGGACCTTATAACATACAGAAATCAATCAAAGACAGCACATGAATTCTGTATAACTTTGTAGATTAAATTGAAAAGAGAAAAAGGATATCAAAGATTGCCATGAGAGATAATACACAACAGAGAAAAGCACCACTTGCACTAGTTGGAACAATTTACAAGGTATACGAGCATCCATATTTCCAAAAGGATGTCTTAGTGCATGAGGCTTCCGATTTTCAAGTTAAAAAAAAAAAAAAAGAATTCCAATCATCATAGTGGAACTACAAATTGTGTGGCAACCTCAATCTTATCACTCTCTTTACTTACTGAAAGCAAAATCGTATCAATCTCTTGGTCTCTTTGTAAAGATTTGTCAAGTGATATTACAAAATAACCTAGCTTATGCCTGCAACATAACATGGTACCAATCAATGGCAAAGCAGAGTCATAGTGTGAATTATCACCTACAACATATACAACAAAATTGCTCAAAGTAGAAAGCTAGACGGAAATGGCATGTCATTTTCAACCTAATCGAAAACAAAATTTAATGTGAAGTAGCACGAATGAATGATAACAATGGAAAGTATTGCATTCTCTTCTATTTGCAGGAGCCATATGATCAAACCAAGGGAAAAAGAAAAAAAAAAAAAAAAAACGGAAACGTAAGAAGAAGACAGAAAATGGAAGTAAAGTCCTCTATGCTCCATAGAGATACAGAGATATGAAAGAAAGGCAAAGGCAAAGCCGTGCAAGAACCCCTATTATGATTTAACAAAAATCAAAATCAACAAAACCCACTTGACAAACAAATGTCAAGTCCACTTTCTTGACAAAACAAATCAAACTATCTACTTTTGTCTAAACTACAACCGATGTTAAGCATCAAATATTTTACTCGGGTCTTCACTTCTAGGAAAGTCTTTACGAGGAGACACAGAATACCCAAAAACAGAAAAGACAAAAAGGAAAAAAAGAGAGGATAAAAGAGAATATCCAAGGACGCGAGAACAAGAATAAATGGAAAAGTCAACACGGGGCAGCTGGATTGCATCTTACCAAATGGGTTGAAGATTTCCAGACGCCCGAGCTCAGGCTAGACGGCGATCCGCCGATATCCGTTTCATTTTGCTGAGTTGGTGCGGCGGTTTTGGTGAGGCTGTAGCCCCGCCGGGAGAAGAGATTGGGCTTCAGCGGAAGCCTTTTTGTCTGGGCTGGCCTCTGTTTTCTTAGGCCCAAACTCCATTCTCCCACCTTAAAAATGAGCCTATAGTAGGTTACAGAGTTAAAAATTAAAATAGGAAACTTTTTTTTTTTACGTTTTTATTTGATTTGTGGATATTAATTTTTTTTTTAAAAATGGTTTAATTTAATTAAAAAATAAATCGATAAGAGTATTATTATTCACATGAGAAAAGCCCAGGCAAAACAATTTTATAAATAAAATTTACAAATTATGTCATACTTCAAAATTTTTTTATAATTTAATGAGCATTTTAAATATGTTATAATTGTTTGATTAAATAAAATATAAATAAAAATATATTATTTAATAAAGATATATATTATGTAAGTAGAATATTAATATTTTTTAATTTATTAATCATGTGCAGTATTTGCATGATTTATTTATAACATAATGTATATCATATATCATAGTTTTTCTCTTCTGAAAAAAAGTATTAAAAAAAAAAGGTGGGGAGGAATCATATGCAAGTGCGTGATTGATCACTGATACGATTCGCCCGACGTCGACGGTGACAGATCAGGACATAGTACAGTAGGCTTGATTCAATCCATTCGACGCCGTGTCAGTCAGTCAGGCACCATTTCATTTTCGAATCTTCTAGTTTTGCCTCGGTGGTAGTCCCGATGTTCGTGCAAATACTGATGGGCAATCTCGGGATTTCAAAAACGAGAGAGAATCCCCTTTTGCGCTTCTTTTGCTTTCTTAACGCTTAATTAAAAACCGGCCTTTCAAGTCTGCCTTTTGCTCTCTCTCTCTTTTGTTTAAATATTCTCTCTCTCGTCCCGCCCCCCCCTCTCTCTCTCTCTCTCTATCTGTCTTTCTCTACCCTCCGTGCATCTTTCCTTAATCTCTACTTCTTCTTTATTTATGGCTAGCTAGGGTTAGGGTTTCTGAGTTGCGTCTACCTTGAAATCAAAATTCTGAAACATGTTTCCGAGTTTTCCTTATTTAAAATCCCTAAATCTTCACCTCAAGGATCTTTCTAGGTCAAGCATGTCCTGATTCCGCTCTTATTTGGTAATTATCCTCTTTTATCAGCTTCTTTTTTTTTTCTTTTTTATATCGTTATCTTTAGGCATGATTCTGTGTGATTTGGTTTCAATCCCGTACTATTCTTTTCTATAATTTTGGGGTGTTATGTTCGGTAATTTTCTGCCTTTGATAATATGGCCGTGCTTTTCAGTTATATTGCTGTTGCCTTTGATAATTTGGCTTGATTGTTAATACAGCTGTGTTAGAGGTAGAGATATTCGTTGATTGAAAAACTGAGGGACTGGTTCTGAGAATTTTCCGTGAAAGATTAGGCGGAAAGCTTATGTGTCCGAAATTGCATGTTTATAACTGTTTCCAACGACGGTTGTCTTTGGGTTGACTTTATATTTTTATTGAACTTCCTTCCATCTATATTGATATGGGGTCATTTGATACTTTCGTTTTTTGATAATTTCATCAGTCATTTTGGATTGATAAAGGGCTGGTCTTTTTTTGTGTTCTCAAATTTAGTCTATATTCTGACGCAGGGTGGCAGTCCTGCAATGGAAATGTATGATGTTTCTGGACATGGAAATGCGGAATCATATGTGGTATTTTTTTGTTTAATTTGTATATGACTGCCTTGTAACATTTTTCTTGTTTGATTAGTTGAGGTATGATTAAGACTAAGTTTTTTACTTTGTTGAGCTATTGTTGATTGTCATCTTTTGATTAATTGGTTTCTAGATTCAAGGTGCTGAGATAAACAATAACTTGACAAGTCCACTTCTTGAACAAGTTGAAGCCATGTACACTGAAGCAAACCCTGAGTTTTTTGTGGATCAGGGTTTATATTATCCTACTGCCACCAACTATGGTTACTACTGTACAGGTAATTTGAAATGCTTATTGTATCAGAGCAAGTGACACTTATTGTATGACAATTATCCACTAAAAAGGAAAATTTTGTTGTATGCATCTTACATAGTCTTGATCAGAAAAGGAAATGTTTAATTTTGTTATTATCCGCATACCGTTAGGATTTGAATCACCCGGAGAATGGGAGGACCACCAGAGAGTTTTTGGCATAGATGGTCCAGAAGCCCAGTATGCGGTGAGTGATCTTTTCTTTTTGATCCATCTTCAACTTCTCATTTTTGGTTGCTACCACTAATCATTTGACCTTTTTGCTTGCATTGTCTTTTTCAGGGTGCACAAACTGAAAGCTTACCTTATGTATATTATACACCTGGGTATGGATATGCACAATCTCCATATAACCCGTACAATCCTTACATACCTGGTGCAATGATGGGAGCTGATGACACATATATAGGGGCACAACAGTGTTATACCACATCCCCTTATCAGGTTACTGTATCTTCAGCTGGCTATATCCCCATTGTTGCTCAATTGGATATCGATCGACCCAGTTTAGTGGATTCCTCAATAGAAACAGGTGTAGCAATCGCTAGTAGGTCTGATGGTCAAAATTGGAAACCTGGCCTTGCTTCATCATCCACACCCTTTCCCAGAAACCTAGGAAAACCTGCTTCAAACCAGACTAATTCCTTTCCCAGGATGTCAGAGGTGGCAAGGTCTAATGTTGGAACTGGAAAGCAATCTATGAGAAATGGAAATATTTCTTCTGGTTTTCCAACTCCACCATCACGTGTTCTTCAGGTACAGTTCTTGCTTTTTTACAATAAAATAGTCTATCTTGCTTTCGTTCTTGTCTTTTTTTCCAAACAAATGGACAAAGCAAAATTGATAACAATTTTACCATTTATTAGTGGGGATAAATTCTTGTCTAGGAGCAAGAGGCCACATTGCAAAATGTGATGCTGCCTATTTGGTTTCTTGCTTTTGTTCTTTATGTTCTGGCTTCTGATGAATGTTTTTAATACTTTTTTTTTACCATACAGAGTAGGAGCGCCTCTGGCTCTATTCAAGCTATTGATAACATTTCAGGTGGGAAGGTTTTGCCTCATTCTAGTCAATTAAAAGTTTCCCTGCCTGTCAATAGTGGCTTTGCTGATTTTGGACCAAGCTCTCATGGTCTGACTGGAGTGGATAAGATGCGAACCAAGTTTCATGGTGCAAGAACTTCCAGTGATGTGAATGGAAACCTGGATGGTCTGGGTGAGCAGAATTGCAGACCTGGTACAAACAAATTGAAAAATCAATTTGCTGTCAAAGCCTACACAACCAAAGTAGGAAATACTAGTTCACAAGGAAACATTATTATATGCGCTGATCACTACAACGAGGATGATTTTCCAGTGGACTATGTTCATGCAAAATTCTTTGTTATAAAATCATATAGTGAAGATGATGTGCACAAGAGTATCAAATACAATGTTTGGTCTTCAACACCCCATGGAAACAAGAAGCTGCAGGGTGCCTATGAAGAGGCACAGAAGATAGCTGCAGGGAGATCAAGGGGCTGTCCTATATTTCTCCTTTTTTCTGTAAGTTTTAATGACAACAACTTTGTAATTTTATATCCTTGCTCCTTTTCATTTGTTAGCCAGAGTAATTAATGAATCTTGAAATAAGATCAATCTTCATTCCTGAGCTATATTGATGTGGAGCTTTCTTGGTGTAGGTTAATGCAAGTGGTCAGTTCTGTGGGGTTGCAGAAATGATAGGACCAGTTGACTTTCATAAGGATATGGATTTTTGGCTGCAGGATAAATGGAGTGGTAGCTTCCCTATCAAGTGGCATATCATAAAAGATGTGCCAAATGCGAGTGTTAGACACATTATATTGGAGAACAATGAGAACAAGCCAGTAACTAACAGCAGAGACACTCAAGAGGTAAGCCAGGGTTTCTCTTGCATGGTGGCTTCCTGTTTTTTCTTCTTCTTTTATCTTTTTTATTTTCTTCAATTAATGAATGCCATATTCCAGATTAATTATTCAAATCCTCTAAAATGTGTTCTGCCCATCCTTATCCTATTAGAGTGGTTACATTGCTTACACTTTGTGGGAGATATTCTCTTTCATCTGGAATTGACATTCTCTAGAGTTTTGACCTTGGCATTTATAGTCTAATAAGTATTATTAACATCCTTTTAACCAAATGGATGTGTTAATTAATTATATGTTCGCCTTTTTTGTGCAGATAATGTATAAGCAAGGGATGGAGATGCTGAAAATATTTAAAAACCACACATTGAAGACCTCTTTACTTGATGACTTCATGTATTATGAGAACCGTCAGAAAGTTATGCAGGAAGAGAAGAAGGCCAGATTTATGTTCAAAAGTTTTGAAGGTCCACTCTTAGTACCTGCATTAGATCCGAACCAGAAGATTAATCATCGTGTTGAGCTTTCTCCAAATAAAGAAGAGAAAATTACGGAGCAAAGCAACCCAAAATACTTGAAGGAAGCTGAGTCATCTACCACTGACCAGCTTTATTCAAATTCTAGTGATCCCAATCTTAGCACGGGTGAAAATCCTATAAAGACTGTTGCAAAGGCTGAAGATGATAATGCACCTGCTATGGAGACTGGTTCTCTTGACATAGACACAAAACAGGCTGAATCCAAGCCGCTGCCTGATGCTTCCACTTCTGTTGCTAATTGTGAACCTACTAAAGTTGTCACTGTGGGATCGGTTCCTGTCAAGGTTAATGGGTTTGCAGAACCGTCTATTTTCCTTACTGTTGGCACTATCCCACTTGATCCTAGGGCATTAAGAGTCGAAAAAAGTGGTGCAATCCCTAGAAGTGCATCTCAAAATAATTGATGTGGCGAAGGCTTATGGTTCACTGGCTTTACAATGCGTTTGAAATAATTTTGGCATGGCAGATGTGTGTAAACCTGAGGGAGGGGTGTTCGGTCGTGGGCTAATGGTGAATTAAGTGGGTTGTTTCGTATTAGTCTTTATTTCCAATGTTTTATGCAGTTGTTTTTGAGATAATACTGTTTTATGTTTGGGATCTTTTTTGGATTTTGGGGGGGGGGGGGTGGAAGGAACAGGGGGTCTCTATTTCTGTTGTTTCCTTCACGTGTTATTGTTCTTCAATATCGACTGGTCAAAGAATTCCATTGTCTGCAATATAAACTTTTTTTAAGGGAAAATTCTGGAGTACTGCATATTTTAACTTCATGTTTTGCTAATTGCTCCAGTAAGTTCAATTGCCTGCTCTTAGCCGTGGGTTAATAGAAATGGTCTTTTACCAATTGTTGGCCTTTCTTTTTTCAATGTGAAATTAAAAATTTTCAACGAAATTTGATGGTGGGTGGCTAATTCGAGTTAAATTTTTTGTAAAGATTGTCACTGTGAATAGGGGATGGAGATGATAGCGTTGACTAGAATGCTCATCTTTGTCGACTCAATTGCGCCTCGTGATTTTCACAAGTTTAGGCATCTAAATCTGACGAGCCACGTGGGATTGGAATGGCCTAGGATGGGGCCTTTTCAACCTAGTTAAAATTAAATTACCTGAAGGTAAACCGGTACCGAGGTCAATTTAAGTTTGATTTAAGACACTCATTTGCCTCGTACAGGTCGAACTCAGGTGTGGATTTATGGCTAGCCAGTTAAGAAGCACCGTCATCAAACCTTCCCTTCACGATGTTATCCTAATTCCTAAATCCACCACTGTTACTGTTCTTTTTCAACCTTCAAGTTCCCGAGAAATCTTGTACGGCGCGGGCGGTGGCAGACACACTGCACCCCCCACATGTGGCCGACGTCTGTGAATAATTTATGAGAAACTTAGGAGTGAAAATAAGAACACTATGAAAATAAATAAATAGATATATTTATGTATGTATAAAGAGATTTAAGAACCTGATTGGACATTCAAAGAAAATTTTATTCTTATAAGAATTTCATCAATTATACTCATTAATATATAAGTAACTACATTTGCTAATTTAAAAATAATAAAAGATAATTATTACATTTTATAATTTAAGTAAATTTCATTAAAGAATCAAATTATTTTATAGTTTTTCAAAATAATCTTGTTCTTAAGACTTGTTGGCAATAAATTTTGAAGATTAAAAAAATGATAAAATTCTCATGTGGCATATTTAATTAAAAAAATAGTGTATTTAACAAGAATTTGAGTAATATCTTTATTTTATAGCTAATGATATATCAATATAAAATAATAATCTATTCAATAAAAAAAATATTAAGTAGTTAATTTTGTACAGTTATATTCTCTCTCTTTTTTTCAAGTAAAATATATAAAATAAATAATGTATTTAAACACTTTGTTTGAATCAAATAAACCAGAAGATAATTTTATTAATAAGTAAATAGTGATATATAACTATTAATATAGTTAAAATTTGACATATACTCAATCTTATACTTAAAATTTAAACTTAGTAAGAAACACATCAATATATTACTTCATATGAATTTAAGTTATAATGAGATTACTCATCAAAAATTATAGCAACTTATTCTTTATTTTTTAGATTTTTATGAATATGGTCTATGCAAACAAAATTTAACTGTATACCTTATAAAAATAAAAGTATGTTAGACTCAACCATAACCAACTTAAAAAAAAACTATTTTTGCTACAAAGTAATAAGTAATATTGTACTATCATTTAACTTAAAAAAATATATTTCATTTTTTCCCTTGACTTGTTACTCATAAAATAGCAAAAATAATTCTTAAAGTATGTGTTAATTATCTTAGTTTATTTATTTGTCTATAAATAGTAAGTAATGTTTATATTTAATTTAATCTCTTTAAAATGAAATAATTTCTTCTAATATTTATTAGTAAAAATTTTATTTTGATAATTAATAATAAATTTAGAATATTAATAATACTTTTAATAAAAATTTGAGTAATACTAGTAATAGTATAAAGATGACTAATAACACATACATAAATAATTTAGTCAAACAATTCACGACAACAAAAATACTAGTTTTACTTTAAAAATATTTTTTTAAAAAATAAAATTTATATAAATATATGTTTAAACTTTTTTTTTTGGAAGAGAAAAGTTGCAAATTCACTTTTGTAACTTTGCAAACATCATACCTATCTATAATTTTTTTATTTATTTTATCTTTTACATCCTCCAATAAAATTAATGACAAATGTGTATATAAATACAAAGAAATCTCAAATATTTAGCAATTAAAGATGTATAAAACTCTTACAAGATTATTTCTTCATAATAAGAATTAGGAACAAGTATCACCTTACCTTATAACACAAATTCTTAAAATTCAAAATATATTAGGCAATCAAAATAAGATCTATTTATAATTTTATAATAGTTCTCGAGTTTCAGATTATTTTATGACTTATTTTTAATTTGTGTAAAGGTATTATAAGTAAAGATAAAAATTGTCATTAGCTCAACATACTCTAAAATGTAAGATAATGTATTAATTACAATATTCTTACTTTCGTTCTTATAAATAATCTCATAATTATATCTCAATAATTTAAAATTTATTTTTACTACTTTATAAAAAAGGTTTGTTATAATAATTTTTTTTTAATTTTTAAAATTTAAAAATGTCTCTTAATTAGATAAGGACACCACTTTATAAGTAAATAAACTACAATTAATATTTCTTTATCATACACAAATATTAATCAAAACTACCTTAATTTTAACTTTTAAAGTATCATATTTAATAAGGAATATTTTACTAAAATCAAGTAAGACAAAAATTGATGTAATGATAATATATTCGAGGTAAACAAATACCTTTTTTATTTTATCGCCCTGTGTAAACGAAAATTTTTGGAAAAGTTGTTAAATAAATACTAATTTTCTCATAATAACAAATAAACATGTAATTATAAATAATCAATTCTAAAAAATCATAAAATATCTTAATTATTTTAAAAATTGACCAATTCAGCATGATTTAAATTTTAAAAGAATTTATTGCCACACATCTCATAAAAATAATATGAATAAGATAATTTTTACTATTTAAATTTTTAACAAATAAAAAATCATCATACAAATTAATAAATGTAATTTATAAATATGATAGATAAATTTTAATAAAATAATTATATATCAAAATATTATTAAAAAAATATCAAAGTCTAGGATATCGAATAAAGATTACTAAGCTTAAAAACATAATTAAGTCAAAAGTTGTCTGCTGAGTAACTTAACACTCTTAAACTCATTTAGTAACTCATAATAATAAAAATAAAGATAAAATATTTATTTTTTTTACAATAACACAATTAAGTATCTACATTCTGGAAGATTTTTTTTTTTTTAACCAGTACAACATTTGAAGAGTAAGATTAGCAGTTCAACTACTAACAATGGCTTCCATTGAATGAATAATGGGATATTCTAAGTTCCTAACAAAACCACAATGCTCTCAAATAGGCGTGAGCAATCAAATGAAATAAACCGGTTCTTAAAAGATTCAAATATTCACTGATAAAAAAATGATTATGTTTATTAATTTTAAAATAAAAAAAATATAATTATTAAACTTTATAAATTAAGGAATTCTCGTTAAACATGAGCATCATCAGTTGCGCCGCAAACCTTCGCGTGTTGTCCAAATCGCAACTGCGAGGCAGCTCGTGTGATTGGTAAAGCTTAATGTGTCTCTGTCATTGCGTTTCTTCCTTTACGATTTTTGGGACTTTTGCTTTCAGTCTCTTTGCTTGTTATGAAAACGAAGTCGAATGTTGTTTCAGCCGACGAATGGTTTTGCATTTGCATATCCGTTATTGGCCATAATCGAGAGAAAATTTTGATGATTTTTTTTTTTTTGGTGGGTTTTGCGGAGTTAGAAGAAAGACTCGCTTCTCTCGCGCTTCCTGGCCTGAAACACTGTGCTGGGGTGTGTTTGATTGGCTTAAAAATGGTATGCAGTGATTATCTTCCATCATATTCGTTCCAAGGGGTTCATCTGTTTCTGATACTCTTATATGCTACAGGACGGTGTCGAAAGGTACTTGGCTGGCGAGAGTTCTTCGTCAAACCCAAATAGGAATACTCCAATAGTGCCAAAGCCTGAGATGTTCGACTTTGAGTTGCCATCCGAGACCATGTACTCCACAAGGCAGTCTGGGGTAATGCATCTGCCTCTCTATGGTCTGTTGGATCATTACATTCTCCGGCAATATCTGTAAATTATCATCTGGGTGGTTCTGGAGAAGAAATATCTGTTAGTTGATTTAGATTTGCGCGTACATGTTCACCAATGAATCTCTGCTACACGTTTTGTTTGTGATTACACCAGGATAATAATTCAAGTTCATGTGCAAGTAATTTAAGATCATCTTTTATTAGGATGGGGTTTTCACCAACACTTGTTGACAAAGTCATTGACGAAAATGGTATGTCATTGTGTGAATGTTTGCATTCATAGTAATTTATGTTTTTGTAAATAATGAATAATAAAGATGAGTAGCAACATGCCCCGTAAATATTGGATGCAGAATTCCCCACCTTTTGCAGCCAAGACGTTGTTCCTCAGAAATTAATTGCATCCCTTTATGACTTGTATTTACTAATTTCTTTCTAATATTTCTTAAATTCTTTGATTTTTATAACACATATTATATAATTCTACTAAATATCCTGTATCTTCTCTTAAATCTATGTCAAGCCAATGCTGAAGAGTTATTGGAGATTCTCATTGAATGTGCCGCAAGTAACCAATTATTGTGCTGTATCCATTTGTTCTTTAATTTTTCTTTTCCTGTTATATAATTCTACTTCATTTAATTACCATGTCAAGTCAATATGTGTACTGGCAACAAATTTCATATACACCTGTCATTATTACCGAACAAGTTCAGTTTGCTGATTGCTGACCTGGTTTAAATGAAGTAGGATCGTGAGAAGGCAAACTCTCCTTCATCAGATTCTTTGGATAGTTTGTTTGAGGACAGGGAAGCAAGCACTCTTCCAGACTATTTCAGATTTGTTGAACCAAAAGAGGTCGCATGCTTCTTTCTCTCTCTCTGTGCAAAGTTACATGGAACCAAGTTCAGACTGAGACTGTGGGCTAGTTATTTTGGCCCAAATGTTTAGGCTCTGTTCCAATAGTCCTTTTGAAAAGCATCTGCCCAATTGTTATTGGTCAGGTCTTCCACAACATACTATGTTCACTGTCGCATATTAGACGCGCGCATGTGGCTGTTGTATTGTCAACCTTCAATCTCTCTTTGTTTCCAAATGGTGCATCTGTTTTTTTGTGTCTAGGCTTCCAATTGATTAAATGTAGCAAGCACAGAATGAGTGCTTCGATGTATTTGGGATGGTTAAAGCGATTATGATTTGGATAATGGTTGACATTAGTTCTAGAATGATTTCATCAATAATCTTGCTCAATAATCAGTTGACTTGCTTGCGAAAAGGTTAAGATTTGTTACATGGTATCTTGCATATTGTTCATATAAGCCTCGCTTTTATTGCTGTCAACTTCATTAGCATGGAGTGGGATCATCCTAAATAGAATTTTAAAAGATAGATATGCTGTTGGTTTAATCAACTCTTGAAGCTTTTATAGGAGCCAATACTGGATGAACTGTATGATGACAAAAGGCATTCCTTACTAAAGATGAATTTCTCTGCAAATGAAGTTGACTTTGCCATGACCAAGCTTGGTATGTAGAAGTTACAGAAAATTATCACTGCCAATACCTAGTATAGTTTTTGTTGTTGAGTATGATTTTCTTTTGCGCTTTCCTCCTTTGAGATATTGTTGTTATTTTTCTTGGTATAAATTAAGAATCCTTTTCCTGATGCTACTTGATTTGTGTAAATTGGCTGTCTACCTCCAGTGCACCTAATATTTGCCTTTTCTTGCTTTGTAATACATCTCATGCTTGTTATGAGAAAAAGCATCTGTAATTCTGAAAATCTTATCTACATTGTGATGTTATGTATCAGGCGAGCATGCTCCAATGGGTGAAATAGTGGACTTTATTTTTGCTGCCCAAGTTGCTGAAAAACTGGAAAAAGAAGTAGGTGGCATGCATAATGGTGATGCAGAAATACATGAGGTCTGGATTAGTCTATTCCTTCAGATACTGTTAGAATCATCATTTTACACGCATTATAGATGTATTATGACCTTTTCTGTTAGTATACCTTGTCATGGAGACAGCCTATTTCTGAAAACATGAGTAAGGTTTTGTACTTCTTACCCTTCCCTAGATCTCATGGTGTGAAAGCATCATGTAGTCCACCCTTTTTTTTGGGGGGGGGGGGGTTTAGTATACTTCCTTGCAATCTTTCCATTAGCTTAAGCTTTTGAAGCAGCCTGTGAGTCTTTTGTGTTTGTCTTTCTATGAGATGGAGGATATGGCTTTTGGGATGGAGCACCATTATCCAGTTTATGTTCTATTGCACATTACGATGGACAATAACTTCATAAATCTTTGTTTCTTTCATTTATGTTAGCTGCTGGCTTTTGGAGTGTCTAGTTGTGTCCCATAACTTCTCTATTAGTGCCTTCTGCATACATTCATCTGTCATAACACATGGGTTTGGAGTTGGGATGCTCCATTGGTGGTTAAATTCGTGTGGGTAGTGTAGCGTCAGGAGTTGTTTACTATGATTGCTTTCTTAGGTGTCTGGACATGGATTTGGTTCAGTAAGAAGAAAAATAAAAACCAATATGCTCATTATTGAATGTTTCATATACATATATAGAGAGAGCCCTTTTCCACGGGGAATTTTATGTATGTTAATTAATGAACTTCCTTTAAATGCCCTTTTTTATCCCTTTAGCCTGGAGAGTCTTAAAAATGTCATTGACGATGAGAATCTCTTTAAGAAAATGCAATAGCATAATGGAGAGGCAGTGAAATCATTTGATTTTGTACTTCTCTGTTACTGAAGTTCTGTGATTTCTTCTTTTTCTCTTGTTGAGACTTCATGGTCCATTGGAAGTTATCTTGTTAGAAGGAAGCTTCTAGTGGACAAGAAGTGGACCTTTCCTATTGTATTAGCAAGCAATGCAGTTTATTTCTATCAGAGGGATGGTCAATGGTGGCAGCAAGGCGTTGAGAATATGTTTTCTTTCAATCTGTGTTTAGTTGAAAGTCTCCACACTTATGTTTTGGTGGCTCTTGGTTTTGTGTGAGCTTTCTTGTGGCCTACTTCATCTTGTAGTAGTCTAGCCCCTTAAGCTTTATAATATGTGTTACCAAGAAAAAGAAGAGAACGTAGAGAACTTAGTTATTTGCACACACTCATACATATATAAATATCATTCAATGTTGAAATCAGATATTGTGGCATCAGCAGTGTGTGTTTTTAATGTTACTTTGCTAACACTTTTATCTGAATATTTCATTAATATTTTAATTTTCAGGATACTAATAATGAAACTCTGTTTGGGACCATGGAGAAAACACTTCATTTACTTGAAATGGGTTTCTCTGAGAATGAAGTTTCACATGCAATTGAAAGATTAGGTATGTAGTCATTGTCATTAACTTCATTGTTTATTGGTCCACTTCAACTGTGAAGGCAGAATGCACAAGATTAGCTTCTAGTTTCTTCTTTGCCTTGTTTATCTTAATCATAGAGTGTTGGATGGAGGTATATTTGTAATAAATGTACTGTAAAACACTGTTGTTATGTCATAATTGGACCTTGCTGTTGCTGCAACTGGCATCATCTCTGGAAATTCTCTAGAATTAGCCATTGAGAATATCTTTGCAATCCTGAGGGTTTCAGAATAGTGTCTGAGCCATACCCTGAACATGGACAAAGTTTGAAAAAGCTGTATGTTGGCTACAAGTTCTTAGGCTTGTATTGTGTGTTTTTTTTTTTTTTTTGGTTCTTTGGTTCTATTGTTTCTAAAGGACTTTACTGATGTTTTTGAGATGCAAAATAAATTTCTATGTTTCTTGCCTATAAGTACTCCAATTTTCCTGCTGGGCATCTTGTATAGGAGTTATTAGCCTTTTTTGCTTTCTTTCAGGTTCAGTAGCTCCTGTTACAGACCTTGCTGAATTAATCTGTGCAGATCAACATGGTGAAATCTTCGTGCCGAAAATTAAGGTTTTGTTTCTGATATTAATCAATGAAATTTATATTTTGCCATATTATCATTTAGGTGCATATTGGTTTTCAATCAAATTTTTGTATGCACCCTTCGGGTTTCATCTTCACAATGACCGTGTTGTTCTCCTGCACTGGTGCAAGTCAATGTATTGTTAAGTGTATTTGTTGTGCTGTCAAAATACCCTAAAATAGTAGGGGAATAAAAGAAGCCCCATGGATCTGTTATTGTTAATTAGTGGGTCTAATTCTTATGCTCATCAAATGCAAGCACGCTAGTTTTAAGGACTTGATGTGCTAGTTACACATGGTCTTCTCATTCTCATTTTTTTATCCTCTATTGGTAGTAAAATGTTTTCCTGGTTTTCTGCAGTATCTGTCAGAGCCTGAGAAGTTCAATATGAATCTGCCACCTGCTGCAGAGGATTCTAGATATATGGGTATGGAGATAGAAAATGACCCGGGATATCCCTTGTATGGATTGGGAAAAATAAAAACAGAGGATCTCAATCTGGATGCCATTTCCAGAGCAAAAAATATGAACATGGCTGAAAAGCTTAAAGGAAAAGCACTAAAAGAAGAGGACTTTGATAACTGTTCAGACGCTCGGTTTAGGCATTTTGATTTTGAGGACAACTACAAAGGAAAAGGCCCAAAATATGAATATAATGAAAATTTCAGTTTTGATTTTGAACATGTGTGGGCAGAAGAAAAAGTTGACCCTGAAATCCCTAGAGCTGGAGTGCCTGGATTATTAAAGCCTAATTCATGTAGGAGTCTTGATAGAATGGTGGCAAAGCCTCCTTCCTTTTTTTATGGCAATTTTGTGAGTGTGCCTGTTGAGACCTGGCGCAAAATATCACAGTTTCTCTATGCAATCGGTCCTGAATTCGTGGGTGCTCAGTTCTTTTCAGCATTAAGTCGGGAAGAAGGATATGTGCACAATCTTCCTACTGCAAATAGGTTTCACTTGCTCCCAAAACCACCGATGACCATAAAAGATGCAATACCAGGTTCAGACAACTGGTGGCCATCATGGGATACTAGGAAGAAGTTGAGCAGCAACAGTTTTGAAACTAATGGAGTATCTTATCTCTGTGACAAGCTTGGAAGGATGCTAAATTATTCGCGGGGTTCTCTGTCATCTGAACAGAAGAAAGACATCCTCCGCTGTTGCCAGGCATTAAGTCTTATATGGGTTGGCCCAAACAAATTGAGCCCCATCGAAGCTGAAAATCTAGAGCTCATCCTAGGCTACCCGGTGAATCACACCCAAGATGCTGGGATTAGTTTGGTAGACAGGTTTCAGTTGCTAACATATTGTTTCCAGACGGATACTTTGGGGTATCATCTATCTGTCTTGAAGTCTATGTTCCCTAAAGGAATAACAATGCTGTCACTCTTCAGTGGCATTGGTGGGGCAGAAGTTGCATTACACCGACTTGGCATTCATTTGAAAGGTGTTGTCTCGGTGGAATCTTCCCAAACAAAGCGGAAGATCCTGAAGAACTGGTGGCATGACAGTGGACAGAATGGCCAGTTGGAGCAGATAGATGACATCCAAAAGCTAACTAGTAGCAAGATTGAGCGACTGTATGACAAGTTTGGTGGCTTCGACTTTGTAATGTGTCAGAGCTCATGTACTCGCCCTTTACGGGGTCCAAATCGTGGCCAAACGTCCCCTGCTTTTAATTTTTCATTGTTCTGTGAATTCGTTCGTGTTTTGCAATGTGTAAGGAGAATGGTGGAGAGAAAGAGGTGACCCTTATTTCCTTGTATGCATGATCGCGTTCTTTTGTACCTTTGCATAATGCATGCTTTTGGCCGTAAGTATGTACTTCCTCGCATGAGAATGTTAATCTTTCTCTCGGCGAAAGCAAATGCTTAAATAGACACTGCAAATTGAGAAATGGATCCGGACCACAGCCGAAGAAATGTATTTTTCTTAGGCCCATTAAATTGACCGAGTTTGCGTTGTTGAGTTCCATTAAAATGCATTTATCCTCAATGTGGAACCGTCTTTTGTTCGATTTATGCAAGTTCAGCTTGTGGGGTCGTTTCATTTTTAATCTTTTCATATTATTATTTTTTATCTTTTTGGGTCTTTAAGAGGGATTTGGGGAAACCGGGATTCGAGCCCTGTCTTCCTGTTTGTTACGAAGGCCGGGGACCACGGCTAATGCAGCTGGGCGGTGGGGTCGTTTCTGCTTTCTTTAAGTTCCTAAAAATGGTAATGCGCAACCACAAAACAAAGCTCCAATGATATGGCCCTTAAGATTCAGGAGGCCTAGTCTAATCCTTGTAGTCTTCAAAACTTGCTTAAACCTGAGTTCAAAATTTTAAAGATGGGGTAGGATATAGGGAATCTACGATGAAAATGGCAAATTGATAAGCCAAACACAGCAAAACTTATGCTCTTATAATCGACAGAGCACCAGTACATGTTGTGATTTGAAAATCAAACAAGGGGCTATTTAGTTCAGGAGACAAAATGCTTCAATGAAGATTTGCCTTACATGGATCGTTTAGAAGAAATTTCAAACATGACAGAGTAATCCAGCATGAAACTTCCAGTCGCGCGTAGATCATTCAGCCTCCAATATGCTTCAAAACTTACAGAAGATAACAATCTCATGAACAGACACGAGTGTCACTGCCGAAATCTCTTCCTTTTATTGGTGGCCAAAATATCATCTAAAGCACCAACATCAACTCCAGACAAAAAAGTAACGACATGGCACTTGCATCAAGTGCTCTTGCTGAATTTACGACCGGTCATCTTCTCAGACTCATAGAGTAAATGGTTTATAAGTCCTCTTGCCGCGCTGCAAACATAGATGAAGCAGATTCAATTCACAGCATAACATTACCATTACGCAAGCAAGAATGCCGAATAAGAACCATGTCTGTGGCGACTCAATGGCGTATCAAAGACATAATATCCTTTTCATTCAACTCTCTCATCAAGTAATTCCCTGCTACAAAGCACTACTACAACAAAGGACACTAATAAGAGAAAGAAGCAATAGCAAAAGGATGGTGACTTACTCATCCTTGAGCTTTTGGATCTTTTCTGGATCGGTCTCGTGCATGTGCCTTTTGAACTGCTGCCTAACCATATCCACAACAAGCTCGGTGTTGTGTTGCTGCAGAGTAAGTTTACAAGAAAGGCCAACAACATCAAATTTCCCAAAAGTCTAAAAAGATGCTAATTGAAAATGAGGAATGGTAATTGCTTACCCGATGGCCAATAAACTTAGCTCTTCGGAGGCATTCGCGGTAAAGCTGCAAATAGAAAAGATTAGGAAAATGATTGGCTGATGAGTTCTGAAAATTAAGGGAAATTTTAATTAATCAATTAATTGAGCCACAAATAAAAAAAAAAAGGTGCTGTAAAATACTAATGATACACTCAACTCTAATGACATTGTCGGCAAGTTCAGGAGGCAATCCGGTTTGTAAAGACGGCATCTTTTCGCTTCCCTACAGTTCTCTTTCCAATTCCAAAATTTCAAGAAAACAGCTGCTACTTACAATTAATTGTCATCAAATGGAGTTCCAAAAATCAAGGACAACATATAAGGAAACCAAGAATCAATCGAACAGCTCTTATTGAAGATGGTTTTTTTTTTTTTTGGAAAAAAAAAAGCCAAACGAAAAATAGAAAAACAATACTTAACGGATTAAAAAGAGAGCACTCGCAAGGAAAGAAGATGAAGATGAATCCAACCTGATGACGGCCCGCAATGGGCAGCCAGGGTTAGTGAGAGCAAACGCGAGAGGAAAGCGAGTTTATGTTTTTGAGTTGTACTTGTTATGTGCCCGCCGCAGAACAGAAGGCAGACGGTGCGTGTGCGACTTCGGGGCGTCCGATATTTCGGGGTCAAACTTTGGGGGGAGGGGGACGTCATCATTTTATCACGACGACAAGTCGTTTTTGTGCGGCTACATTAGGAGATGATATTATACCCTTACAGTTCATCAGTTCGGTGGCAAGATCACTGTATTTTATTCTCTGGTGACTCTCGTACGTTTGTTGGCCCGACACATACTTTTATTGATTGCACCCAAGTTATTATGATTAGATGTATGTTGTTATGGATCAATATTTTCTGTTTGTTGGGCCAAACAAATGAGCCCAATGGGAGGGCAATGTGCCTCCCCCTTGGTGGTTAAATACTAAACCTTTTATATATATATATATATATATATATATATATTTCTTTTTCAAGAGGTATTGCTCTTGAAAAAAACAAAAACAAAAACAAAAACTCTGGGCCTTTTATGCTTCGAAGTTTATAGAGTGGTGGCGGTGCTCTCTGGGTCACACAATTGGATCATTGGAATGGAGCCCCTCCCCATTCCCCAACAAGTCCCTTTCAAGCAGGCGTCAACATGGTTCTTCGGTCAACAGCATAAGCCCAATTTTGATTTCAAATATTACCGGCTAAACACATGCACAAATTCCCAAAGATGAACTCATATAAGTATCCCTTTCAGAAAGAGAAGAAAAAAAAAAAAAAAGAGGGAGGTCATAGATAATTACGTCAAAATTTGAGCCATTTATATATATATATATATATATATATATATGCTATTTGTTAAGCCAGATTCTTCAACTTAATTTAATCGCACGCACGTAAATATACTGATTTTCATTTACATAAGAAGAACCTGGGTCAAGAAAACAAACCCATATTGCTCTACAACAATACATCACGCAATAAGGGAGAAACGCCCAAATAGGGATGGAGAAGCATAATAAACATTACTGATCATCAATACCCATGTCAAATAATGGTTTTTGGGCTGTATTCCTACAGTATCCTATAAAATCCATGGTATCTATGTGCCTCCAATAACCATTTTAATTAGAGCATCCACAAGAGTATAGCTCTCCTTGGCGCTGGGGCTGCCCCTCTCTTAAGCAATCTATTGGAGGTATAGTCACAGTCTCTTGGGTCCCATAAGCATTCCAACAAAATGGTTCGTCCAGCAATTCCCCTTCATGGGGAAGAAGCTCAACTTCTGATAGAAGTATATTGGTGCAGGCTATCGTGTCACTGCAAGCAAAGTGGATTGGTGGGGTTCTCACATCGTAAGTACCCTTAATGTTCCTGTATGACACATCTGTGACATGGACGGCCGAGGTTTGGTTTCGGCAAGCTTTGGACATGCAGTAGTATTGGTCTATGATCATGCAGTTCCTAACGTTCTCCATTTGGATGTTCTCAAACGATATGGCTGAAACGCACCCCGTCCCGCCTTGCCATGTCTTGATCCTTAGCCCATTGTCGGATTCTCTTATGACGGCATTACGGACGGTTATGTTGGAAACACATGCCTGAGAATTGTGTACTCCCAGGCTTCCGATGCTGCAGCATGAAGGCAGAAAATTGGCATGGCGGGTCAATTAGGCAACACTGAAAAATCATATCAAACAAGATGAACAAATGGCTGGGGGGTCTTGGAATGATCCACTAATCACTGGCTTATGTGCCTTTTCTTGCTGGATATGGTGAAATTAATAACATAAGATTGGTCAATTATGATTGATAGGTAGCTTGACAAACACCCACTTAGTTGCTGGTAGTTAAAAACAACCAAAATTTCAATTTGCATAAAAGGGGAGGACATGTACCTGATCCCGTGACTAGGCCCGCAAGTTACACCCTCTATGTCAACATTTGAGCAACCGGGTCCAATTGATATGCAGTCATCACCTGTTACCAACACATTTTAGATCATTATAATTGAGAGATTAGTGATAAACCTATATGGACGGTGAAAAGAGAAGCAGACTTTACAGGACCAATATATATATATATATTTTTTCTCGCTTACCGTTGCTAATCATGGAGTTGTAAATTCCCACAGTGTTGGTGTTCTCTATGTGAATTCCATCAGTATTGGGGCTAAGTTTTGGAGAAGCTATGGATATCTTGTCAATTAAAACTCCTTGACAACCATCGAATTTCATGTGGAATTGAGGGCTGTTTTGAATTTTTAGGCCTCTGACTACTAAATTGGAACTCATGAAGAACCGAATTAACTGAAAAAAAGGAAAAAAAAAAAAAGGAAAAAAACAAGTTAAGCTGTTAAGATAGGAACAGAAAAGGGCATTTAGCAGAACATTAATAGCTTCAGGTTGGGCATGTGTGATGTTCACACTTACCGCAGGGCTGTCACACGGTCCTTTTGAGGTCGATCTTTCAGGACTCTAAAACCACAAAGTTTGATGCTTTCAGTGGCATTTCATTTTTCATCAATGTGATCAAAAAGAAACAGAAATTGATGAGGAGTCTGAATAAGGTTAATTGTTTAAAACTTTACCCTGTGAGGTTTGCAGGGGAGATCCCACCACTTCTCTCCATTTCCTTCAACGGTTCCTTGACCAGTGAAAGTCATATCTTTGAGTCGGTAAAACACGAGCCATTGCATTTTGCTATCTGCTTTCGGCCAAGAATCCGGGCCATCCGGCGGCATTAGGGATCCATCAACCTTTTTGCAAACAATGACCAAGTTTCATTCAGCCCCATATGTGACCATATAACACAAGAATAGAACAATATTAGAACTTTTGCTTCAATGTCTACCTGAAACACGAGGCCTGGCTGGCATGGCCCTGTGAATATTGTTGAAGTGATCATGAAAGTATGACCTGAAGGAGCCAGAACAATGGCTGATTCGACTGCACACGCAGCCTTCCATGCTGCCTGAAATGCAGCAGTGTCATCAGTGGAACCATCTCCAACTGCCCCATAGGATGTCACGTTGAATATGCGTTGTGTGCTGGAATTCCCAGGATCATTTGGGTGAGGGACCGAGGGAAGTGTGGGAGGATTAGTAGGAGATGCAGGGGGGGGATTTTTCGGCGCTTTATGCTTGTGAAAATGGTGTCTTCCTTCTACATTGTCTGAATTATGAAGCATAAGAGTCGCTGCAATCCAAACTACTAAAAACCGGCGAATTATCTCCATGAGAAACAATCAATTGAACTTCAAGGACTGTTTTTATCAGCAGTCTCCAACACTATCTGTAACCCAAAAGAAAAAAAAAATTAAGAATACAAATGGCAGTCTTAGAGCAGGGACCATAAGGTATTCCTGAAGTTGCAATCTCAACAACTTTGCCTCCGCTGATGTTGAGAGACAGCAGAGGAGAAAGAAGAAAGAAATTATTGGTAACCACTCAAACCTCACCAGTGAAGTTGCAAAAGGTAAAGGACCACTATGCAGCAAAGTCTTTAATTTATTTATACTAACATAAAAGTTTACATGAACAACTATTCTAATGCAAAAGGTTGACACGTGTCAAGTTCCAGTTGAGGCTTTTGGAGGGCATTAGGAGAGTGGGAGGTTGGCCTTCTGTGACAAATTCTGCACAAGTCCCTTGTTTCTGCAGTGGAAAACTGGACAATCCATATGTTACGTGTTGATCTCCAACGTTTTGTTTCCCTTAAATAATATTTCCCTGGGATTCTTGAATTTTATTTGGTGGGTTTGCCTGTTGTATTTTGTCCTTTCAAGTATTGTTTTGTGGCCTAATAAGGTCGACTGCGTGGGACGAGGAAGGAACTGCGTCCTCCCCAACATTGTCTGTCATCTTTTGAGATCCGTGATGCATTTGCATCGTTGGATGCCTAGAACAACTCCATTCTGACAATAGATTGAAGCCAAAAATGAGATCCATGATGTCCGTATAAGAAATGAAAACAAATGCTAATGATCGCTTACGCTTGGTTTAATTGGAGTGTGGCTCTGCCTCAAATTAAATCAATAGAAGAGCAAACTTGCCCACCTGAAAGTTTTGGTGGTTTCCTATTGTTCCCTTTTTTTTTTTAAAGCATATACCTGTGGTTAAAACCTCGCAAATCAAAATTAATAGACCTCGTTCGGCATAATGAGGAAATAGCATAAGATCACTCGCGTCTTAACTACGTTAAATTTCTCAGTTCGCCTGACATTTCCATATATATATATATATATTCAAAAAAAAAAAAAGTTTTGAAGCCCTTATATTATCTTGGTTTATGAAACATTAATCACAAGGATTGTCCATCGTTACCACCACATCATCAAAGATCATTCTATTTCTCTCTCTTTCGGACGAAGGAATAAACACACGATTGTGACTGGGATGTTTTGTTGCGTCAAGGAATTCTAATTGAACTAATGGGTACGTGGATATCACATATATCATCAACTAGCAATGAGAACGAATTCATGTGACACCAACTATGCCTGATTGTTGCTTTTCATGCGCTAACTCATCATGAAAGAGAGAAAAAGAGCGAAACTTCTCATATATCTTACATAAGAAATAGCAGCTGCAATCGGGTGATGGATATGGCCTGATGTAAAGGCAAACGTCTCGTGACTCTTCATTGTTGTTTAGCTCCCTGTGGCCATGGAAATAGCAAGCAATGCGGAGTAGATCCACGACAACAGAATTGAAACATTCACGGGCGAATCCAAAGCCTATGGCCCATGAGGAAAAATATTGCAATCTCTCACGAAATGCGCCGGGAAAAATAGCGTAGCCAAACTTACTTTCACTTGTCACGTGCCCCATTAGACAAACTTTAGCAAACAACCGAGAGAAATTAAATCCAATTATAATAACTTCCTATGTATTGATTAATTACCTGGATTCAGATGCAGAATTGCGAGGAATTCCCAGATTCAGTTTTCACAGTCACGAGTATGAAAAGGGGGGACGACGCCAATGATTTTATGATATGCCCAACCGTTTTGAATGCAAATCTACGGCTTATATTGTTAATTTTTAAAACGCATAATTATAATTAATAATGTCAATTACAAGAATGTGTCGATGACTATGATCTGGAATTCTAACCCGTGTCCTAATCCGTCGAGTGTACAATCTCACGGGTGAGTTAGGTCCTCGCTTATTAAGGGTTCTGTCAGAAAGGATTTGAGCGCACTTTTTTGTGCCTAACACCAGCTTGTCCGCCGGCAGACACCCGCTGGTGTTGGTGGGTTTTGCAACCGTAACACCTAGGAGTATGGATGCGTGCAAGCGGAAGCGATACACGCGCTGCATTATTGTTAGGCGGATCTGTAACGGACGGGGCACGTCTTTTGTGGTCCACGTGTCCCCAATGAATTGGCTAGAAGATGTTTCTTGTGGGTCCCTGCATTTGTATGCCTCGTGTCGCCAATCCCTCTCTCTTCCAGAGTTCCAACACTAAAGAATCACATGCAGGCTGCAGCTGGCTTAGCTAGCAGAAGCAGCATTTGCAAACCGATGAGTTCGATGGAATTCAAGAGGAATATAGTCCTGGTGGGATTCACGGGTTAACTTTCCTCTCAGTGTCACGGGCGATAGCATCTATATATATATATATATATTTTTTTTTTAATGGGTTAATTACATTGATAATGACGGTTTTGGGTTTGCTTTTGCTGGACAACCAATCGCTAAGAAACTATGGGCGAGTTGGGACTGTGAGCCTCCTTTATAGGCTATTGCAGGGACTGCATGGGCCGTCCATCTCGCTCGTCGTTTGTGAAAAGTGATCCAAAAGGAGACAATAAATCTGAAAATCAGGCTTAGACTACCAAATATATATATATATATATATATATATATAATAGTTTTTATTATGAATTTTTTTTTCATATTTTAATTTCTTTTTAAAAATTAGAGTTATATTATTTTGTCACTTCTTTTTTTCTTCTTCTCTTAAATCATGAATCATACAAGCACGAAAAATAATTATATGATATATGTATTTATATTTTAATAAAAATACATGAACTTATATATTATATTACATTGATACTTATTCTTTTAATTTAAATTATTGTATTTAAATTAAAATATTTTATTCTTCAATAAAAAGTACATGTATTATTTTAAAATAAAAATATATAAATTATAGTATACTTTGTATTAAATTTATTTAAATTAAATTACTTACATCTACTAATACATTATATTAATTAATTTTTAGTCTTATATATATATATTGTTAATATTAAATATTAGTTTTATTGATTCAATTTCAATAAAATTAGATGAATTGATCAAATTTTAAATTTTCAAATTTTTTAATTCAATAACTAGTTCGATTCTTCAAATTTTAACTAAAATGACAGTAGATTAGAATATGCATGCTGCTTATGGGTTGTGATTGTGAATAAACAAGTAAACAACGAAAATTAACTAATAATCAATAGCTCACAACTATTATATCAAAAAACAAAAAAGCTTACGACTCAATCGGAAGGTTTAAAAAAGCAATATTAGGCATTGATTAAATTTTCTTTCGACCCTTTAGTTTATAGTTATATGGACTTTATGCATAATAAAAGGACATACGCTTGAATTTTTTTTTCTTTTTTTTTTCCTTAGTAAGTGATGGTAATAAAGAGTTTTGCTTTTTTTTTTTTAAGGGTGAATCTCATATTCTGAACTATAAGGGGGTCATTCTTTGCACATAATTTTTTTTTTCTTATATTTGGTGTTGAATTAGCTTGACTCCCTAAAATGGTAGTTAAATTAAAAAAATATTTAAAATATATTAGGACATTTAGCTCAAAATTTTAAGAAAAGTTTTAGTACCCTAACTTGTACGGTCTTTACACATAGGTGCAAGTGATCCTCTCTAGTTCTATGTGATATTCCTTGGCACTGCATCTTTTGATTTCTAGCTATTTTTAACCTTAGCGACTGTGAAGGCTGTCAAGTAACTCCAGACGAAAAGAAAAATGCAAAGACAAACAGCACATACACATGGTTTAAAAAAAACAAAAGCATATGATTTAAATTTTAAAATTTTAAGGAAGATACAGTGTTAAAATTTTAATAAAAATATTATTTGCCTTTTTTATCCATAATAGATGCGAGTCCACATACTTCGCATCTGCAGAAATCCAACAAAGGCCCGTGAGTTGAAAATTCTTGCAGTCGTTGACGAATGTTGTTTGTTATGCCATAAAATAAACTAATTAAATAATTGGAAGAGAAAAGGGGGGGTCGGAAAGGTGGAGAGAAAAAGTTAAAAAAAAAATGAAGTAGAAAAACGCTGGGAGGACACACAGGAAAAAGTGGAAAGAAGAATGCCGCCGGCGGCAGTACTCTTTGGCCTTTTCCCCCCCGGCAATGAAAAAAATTTGTGGGGCTGACCTTTCTGGAGAAGGGAGATGGTCAAATTGCTCTGGAGGTTTTGAGGATTGGATTTCTCTTTCTTCTTATTATTATTTTTTTTAAACCTCTGGGAGATTCTTGGCAAAACAAAATAAGGACTCCTTTTCTTATTTGCGGAAACAAAATAAGTATGCTAATTAGGACAAAGCCATGAATATTAACTTTTGGTAGTAAATTTATTGTTGCTATAGATTATTTCTTTTAATTTTGACCATAAAAATTGTTACTTCAAAAGTTGTGAAGCACTTTTTTTTTAAAAAAAAAAAAAAACTTGATAACACCTCAGCCCAAGGAGAGCAAAGAAGTGGGTACATATTGTTATAATAATTTAATTATTTTTTAACATTTAGTGAGAATTTTAGTAGCAAGATCTCACACGCTGCACATATCTAGCTGTTAATTTTGTTATTTCTTGCATTGATATTAGCCAAAAAAAAATCTATTCAATGAGTAACTGTTCCCAAATCACATTTTACTCCTTGCTGTTATCGAATTTATAAGAAAGAGATTTACTTATTTCCCATATTTTAGTTTAGATTGTAAACAGTTGCATTATATTAAGTAATTAAATCCCAAATGACTCAAAAGCCAATTGCACATTGAATTTTTAAGACACATGGATGCGGAAGCAAGAACTCATGACAGCTTGAGCTTCACGCTGTTTAGTGCTGAAACTGAAGCCATGGGCTACAGGATTTACGTTTATACTTATGATGGTTACTACGTTAGTTAAAACTCTTCTTTTCCAAGAATCATAAAATTTGGATCTGTAAGGCGGGTGAGCATATTTTCAAGGTTGTACTGATGGTCCAACCCAATGCCATTAAGTTTTAAGCCCAAAATCCCAAATCAATGATTGTACCTGATCTTTTATAAGCCTAATGTTTAGGAAGGACTTGGCGATCTATCTGCGCCAAAACAATTTCCGCTAGGAAGATCCAGAAGGCCTTGCTTGCATGGGCTGAGATGCGTTTGCTGTTGTCGAGGTCTGACACTTTTTGCCTGGAACATCTCAAGGGATTAAAGGAGCTTCCATGGCCTGGAAGGATTCATTGTCCATGATTGAGGATTACAAAGCTGCCAAGTTCGTCGACATTCTGAAATTGGAGGACATAAAGTTTTAATTACCCTCTAAGTGCCACTCAGCGTCGACATCAACTAACAGGACCATTCTTGAGATGCTTCGTGGCTGGTGCTCTAGTTGAACATTCCTCCGTCATTATAGTTGCTATTCCTGATGGGCACATTGGAAATTTTAAATTGAATTCTTTTAGGCTCACATTTTTCGGAGGAACCGAAGCTGGCTATCATGTTGCATTGCAGTGCGATTTTGCCTGGGGGTAGCATGTGACTGAGGAACCTTTACTTGTTCGAAAACAACCACGGTTGGGGCGAAGATGAAAGGAGCCCTTCCCCTGGATCTCCCATCCCAAAAGGTATAAGCCATTACAATAGCCTTCTGCAACAAAGCTGCAATTTTTGAAGCGCAGCACATGCATTTGTGGCTATGACTTTTCTATGGCATCAAATTGTTACTATAAGGGTATTCCTTAACTGAAAAGAATTTCAGTTATCTAACTCAGTTGATTAGTACTACAGTTGTACTTGCCCTTTGCAATGAGCAAGTTTTCGAAAGTATACTGGAAGAGAATCTAATTGCTAGCCATCGTATAAGTAATTTATCAGCTAATGGTTCCCAGGAAAGTTGCCCATGCAACCGCTAATTTTCCCTGCGTTGAGGGAAACCCATTCACTGGTCATTATGGGTTGATTTGGAGGGATTCCATATAACTGCTAATGGAAGGCAGGAAACATCATTTGCATATAGAGGTGAGGCATGAACTTATAGACCATTAAAAGTTGGATTAAGAAGTTTGTTAATGCTTGAAGGGCACCAAAATTGTAACTCTGTTGTGCTGTATGCGGTGTGATGGGAAGGGAAAATTTCAGCTACAATTGATCATCATATAGACACCCTATACACAAGAAATTGGGCACCAAAATTATTTGTTGCCACTTCCTGATCTAACGTAAAAGCCAATCATAAGAAAATGAACCAAAAATTAATGACAAAGAAAGAGAGAGCTTGCACTGAAGCTGCATCCATCCCCATCCCCTGCAACCGTGGCAGATACAGAAAGATTACACTAAGGGAACACATTATGAAGGTGGGAGATCTTATTTGGGGTGTAGTATCCTAAATGTTCCGAGTTGTTAACTCAGGATTGCAACTGCTGTGAGGTTGAAATTTGAGATATTTGAATTTAAAATGATATAATTTTACAATTTAAATTAATTTTGGGAACATTAATTAAAAACAAAAATTTTGACTTGTTATCAATAGATAAACTATTTATTTGCATCAAGGGAAACTAATAAGTTACAAATGTATGAAAATTGGGTTGAACCATTAGCCTTGCAAGATTTTTGAAAATATGAGTTTTTTTTTATTTCTATTTAAGTCACTGAATTATGAATAATAAAATATAATGTAATGTATTAGATATTTATTTTTGTCTATATTTGTATAAAATTATGAACTTTGTTGCCTTTTTTCTAATTGTCATTTTTACGTCATATATTACAATAACTAATGATGATAATGTATTCATGTTTTGAATATTATTTAAAGTATGTGGTTCAAATAAATAGAACAACAAAAAAAGATGGAAGCAACAGTAGCAGGGGAGGGGGGACAACCATCCAAAGGAGAGAGCAATGTGTCTGCGATTTAAAGCAACTAAAGAATAAATTTTGGGATAAATTTTATTTATTACACATTCAAATGACGTAAGAGAATGGTTTAATTGCTTTAAGAATAAATAAATAAATAAATAAATAAATAAAAATATATATATATATATATATATATATATATATATATATATATATAACTCCTTCTATTTTTTATGAACGCTCTGACTTGAAAGATGTAGTGTCATTACTGGGTTGTGTGGTAATGGTAACATTATTGTTATGGTTGGCAAGGTTTGTCGTGCAAGGGACTCTCGTGGCCGGCAGGATTTGGTGGCTCCACTTTTGCATTCACGTCCATTGTGACAGAGAGATGGGTTCCTTTCAAACTCTATCTTTGTCTGAACACTACCATTAACCAAATTATGGCCAAAAAAGAAAAAAAAAAGTGTAAATAAACGGCTGTGGTAGCTCCCAACTTGCAGCATCATAGTTTAACACAACCTTTCTAGAAGTGCTACAACCATTTAAACCACTGTTTTCTCCAAAGGATAAGCCACACCTAACGTCCAGCTATGAAAACCAATCACATTTTCGTTTGCAATTTAACCAAAGGTTAGTAGTCATCCGGTTCTTCTTCTTCTTCATTTTCCTTTTCTTTTCTTTTTTTTTTTTTTCCGTGCCACCGGAAATCAGCTTAACGTACGTTTCAACCACAAACCACGCCAGCCGCCTTTATTCGGAGAACCCCTGAACAAATGGTAGGATTTGAGTCTCCCCACTTTTTTTTTAGAGATGTGACTACATGTCGACGTAGCGTATGGAACTCTCTCTCTGACTAGGCATGCCACTGTTAAGGGTGCTCTTGGCTCCTACTATGTCCCTTTTTTAAAATGACAGGGATCCCATAATTAAAAGATTAACAGTAGTTCGTGGGAAGGGTACGATAAATGGAAGACCTTTCACCTTAATTTCATTAAAAAGAGAGAGAGAGAGAGAGAGAGGAAAAAAAAAAGTAAGAATAGCGTGTTGTATACACTGTGTTTGGATTTTACCCGAACTTTCCAAAGTGAGAGAGGCAATGCCGTCTACTTTTTTGTTTCCCATTGCTGTTTACAATCATTATTCAGTAACTCTCGTGTATAATAACAATAAAGATTTAGATATAATTATAGGTTGTAAAATAATCATGACTTCAATAGATTGTAATTAGATATAATTATACAGATAAATAAAAAGGTAACGTAATCAAAATAGCTTGCAAAAATTAAATATATATATAAAAAAAAGAATCTAAACCAAAAGGGTTGTCATTAAATATGTTTTTTTTTTCTTGGCTCCCATTAATTATTTAAGGAAAAATAATCGAACATGGGACCATCCATAATCCACCATGGGCACGTTATCTTAACGAAAAATGTTAGAAGCGGCCACGTAGCATCCTTCTGCATGTTGGTAGAACTTAGTCTGTCTTGTGGTTGTGAAATAATTGAGAAAAACATGACATGTATCAATTTCTGTCACATGATTCATAGGCATATATCAATAAACTGTTGATATTTTGATTTGATTTACTGCCAACTGACGCGGTTGGAGTTCATAAATAAGATTCGTCCATGGAAATGGATAGCTGTTTTTTCTCCAAGTAGAAAACAAAAATGAAAAACAGTAACTGATATTGACGCGAAACTTAAAAAAAAAAAAAAAAAAAGCAAAAGCCTCTGTTATGGATTAATGAATGACTGGGATTAAAAAATTATTTTTATTATTATTTAAAAAATATTTTATAAACATATTAATTATTATACTTATAAATTCAAATAATAATTATTTGTTAATATTTTTATCCTTTTTTAAATATAAAAATCCGTCGCTCAAATAGTTTAAATGGATCTCTTCTACGTCGAGATTTGGTCGTTGACTATTACATGCTTCGTACAAAAGCAAAAGGAGGTTTCACCGCTTAAATGGGCCAACTCGGATTTATAATTTCCAATTCTGATATTGTAAAGTATATTATAATTAAATTGAATTAAATTTATAATTATTATGCACCTATATAAGGCAGACAACCTCGTGTTTTCCACACGAAGCAAACCATAAAGCTAAGAGAGAAAACCCTAAAAACAACCGACGAGGAGCCGAATTCTCTTGAGTTCTTTCCAATTCTGAATTGTGTGTCGAGGGAAAGTGTTAATTCCTGTTTGTTTGGAGAGCTGAAGAAGAGGGAAAAGGAAATTTTTCTGCTTTAAGACAAAGGAGAAAGGAAAGGGAAAGAAAGGCGATTGTAAATCATAAAAGATGATGGCGGAGACGGAGATCATCTGTCAACAGAGCATGACGGCCGTTATGGATGTGCAGTACCGCCCACGTGTTGCTAAAGAACAGAATTTGGAGGTCGATTTGGCCTCTCCTTCATCTACTCCGACCTTCGATTCGTTTTCTACCCAAATCTCGCACTTGGAATCGGTGAGCATCTTTCTTCTCTTTATTTATTTATTGTTAAATTAATTTAGGCTTATATATAGATGTATATGAAGATTCGCTTGATAAATCGCACAACGTAAGTCCAAGATTTGACCCTTTAGCTTTTTGTTTTTTTTTCCCCTTGTTTTTGTAGGTTTAACCAATATTGCATATCGATTTAGGGTTGTTTGGAATTTTTATTATTCGATGGGTTTCTCTTCTTGGTTCAGGGGATTTGTTTTTATTGATTTCGATGCTAGGCTGTGTTAGAAAAAAAAAAGAAAAAAGAAAGAAAAAGCCCTATTTGGTTTTTTTCTCGGGGTTATCGCATAGGTTTTCTTGATTTTGCGTCCGCTTGTGTGATTTGTGGTTGATTTGAAAAGTTAGATCCCTAAGTTGGGCGTCCGTAGCTGAAAACCTAATTGAAGATGTTTTATTATTACTGCTGTTACTGTTGCTATAATTATTGTAGGTTAGTTGCAAATTATGGTTTTTATCTTTATGATTATTAAGTTGCCTTGGCTAGTTCAGGAAATTAATGGCTTCTGCACATTAGTTTTTGGGGAATAAAATAATCCTGTGTGGCATGGAAAGTAAGCTAATAAAAAGGACAGTAACTAGGGAAGACCGAGAACAGGCTGCTTTAATCAGTTCGTAGAGCTTTACCATTGAAATTAGTGTAATAGTAGGGATCTACAGCTTAGTTTAGTTCTGGCTTATATTCTTCATCTCCTTCTCTGTCTGTACCTCTTGTTTTTCTGCTTACAGTGCATTTTTGATTTTGTTATTACTAGAGTCCTTGCAGGATACTTTAGAACATGGACTTACCCACTTACTGTTTCTCTGTAGGCTGTGAACTGCTCAGAGACAATTAGAGAAACTGTTGTTGAGTCTTCTCCCATGAAGCCATTTCCATGCATTCGTTCTGGTAGCCATGCTGATGTTGGACCAAGGCCATCCATGGATGATGAACACATTCGAATCGATGACTTATCTGTTCATCTGGATTCTTTCTTGAAGTGGCCAAGTGCATTTTATGCTGTGTTTGATGGTCACGAGGGACCTGAAGCTGCTGCCTATGTCAAGAGGAATGCCATGAAATTGTTTTTTGAAGATGCCGATTTGCCGCAAACATCTGATATCGACAGTTTTTTCTTAGATGCATTGGTCAATTCCCACCGGAAAGCATTTTTGCTAGCAGATAGTGCCTTGGCCAAAGAAAGTAGCATTAGGAGTTCATGTGGAACGACAGCATTGACTGCCCTAGTACTTGGAAGGCATTTAATAGTTGCAAATGCTGGTGATTGCCGAGCAGTTTTGTGCAGGAAAGGGATAGCTTTTGATATGTCCCATGAGCACAGGCCTTCTTATTTGCCAGAGCGTCGGCGGGTTGAAGAATTAGGTGGTTACATTGAAGGTGAATATCTATATGGGTATCTCTCCATCACCCGGGGACTTGGGGACTGGGATTTGAAACTTCCATTTGGTTCTGCTTCGCCTCTTATTGCAGATCCAGATGTTCAACAGGTTGTGTTAACGGAGGATGATGAATTCTTGATCCTTGGATGTGATGGTATTTGGGATGTGATGTCAAGCCAGGAGGCTGTCAGCCTCGTCCGCCGTGGCCTTAGGCGCCATGATGACCCAGAGCTCTCTGCTAGAGACTTAGTCAACGAAGGATTACGTCGGCATTCAGCAGATAATCTCACCGTGGTTATTATTTGCTTCTCCTCCCCTCAGTCTACCGAGTCATGCCCTCCTCCAAGGCGAAGGTTTAGGTGCTGCAGTGTTTCAGAGGAGGCACGGAATAGGCTGAAGAGCTTGTTAGAAGGAAATTGAATGTACATGCAAATTATTTGGCGTAAAGAGGAGAGATTTTTTACCTGTTTTTGGCTGTTTCAGATGGTGTAGAAAAATCAGCCAGCAGTTTTATATTGTAGAACTAAAATGCTATGTTTAATGGAAGTGCCTGATTATTTTTTTGTTTCTTTGGTTCGCTCATTCCTTTCTTCGACGGCCTCATTTACTCGTCCATTCTTGCCTTGTCTTCCTTATTTACCATTCTTATCCTTTGTGAAATAAGCAATTAACCTTTGTCCTTTACTGAATGCGCTGGTGCTCTATTTGGAACAACGCAGTGCAAGAGTCTCGACTTAAGTATGGCATTGTTTTTAGTACGGTTGTTCCATGCCTTTTTTTTTTTTTTTTGGTTTCTCTTTAACAATTGATTTTCCTCAAAGAATTTGCCCAATATTAACCAAGTCTGGATTGCCACAAAATTATAAGAGGCGATTGATTGTGCGAGTTGGCACATTGCGGCCAAATGAAAGGCCAGTTGCTCAGCGGCATCACCACCACCAGATGTGAGAAAACGATGATGGTAGGGTATCTGAGGCCACCATTTTCTACAATTTTAGTTTTTTCACACTATCTGCAAATGAAATAAGTCCAAATACACAAAACTCCAAGTGATATAACGATGGAATGATCCCATGCCAATAAGTTCTCGCGTGGATTTCTCAACCCGCATTGACATTGTTCCACCACTTGAGAGATTATTTAGCCCTTGTCTTTTTTTTTTTTTTTGGGGGTACATCAATATCTAGTTTCTAGATATTGTACCTAGGTTAGTAAATAGCAAAACCAATTTGTTTTAATAACCTTCTCAATGTGAACCTTCTTTTAAGTTTAACGGCAGCAGCCCTACCCCATTCCTAGTTCTGGGATTTTATTACGGAAGGAATTCAACTGAATCAAATCCAAAGAAAAACTTGACTTTAAAAAAACAAATTTCAAATGAAAACTATATTTAGTCATAATTAATAATTAGACAGCAAATCTCTGGACAAGGCTTTACCATTGTCTCTTTTAATCTTCAAGGCCCCTAACCGTCAACTTATCAACAGACAAGACTTAATCAAACGTGGCGGCCCAACATGTCCAACACGCGTCAAGAGAAGATGTCGACAAAAAGCGACGGGCTCTTTAATTTGGATGCACCAGATTTCCATAGATTTTTAATTTAATTGATTTAATGCTGTAAATTAATTTAATTTAATATTATATATAAAAAAATAAAACGATGAGTATAATTAAAAATAATAAATTCATAATACTAATATAAATAAATAAATATAACAAATGCTAGTTATAAAAATATTCTTGGGGTAAGCAACTAACTTGACTTGGATTCGAAAGGCAAGAGCCGCAGGAGAATCGAAGATGGCTATGGCAAGCTTCGCGAGGAGAAAGGCGTATCTGCTTACTAGAAACTTTTCCAATTCCTCTTGCTCAGATGCTCTCAGGTACTCTTTCTCCTTCTCCAGCTTTTCTCGCGGCTTTGCCTCCGCCGGATCGGACGACAACGACGTAGTGGTCATCGGCGGTGGTCCAGGCGGCTACGTCGCCGCCATCAAGGCCGCCCAGCTTGGTCTTAAAACCACTTGCATCGAGAAACGCGGTGCTCTCGGTGGCACTTGCCTCAACGTTGGTTGTATCCCTTCCAAGGTATATTTTCCATTTCAATACATAATAATAATAATACTAACAATAATAATCATAATTTGTTTGTATATCTGGAGGGTTTCTTTCTTTTGTCCTTTGTTTGTTTTTTTTTTTTATTTTGTTCTCTATTTGATCTGTTTTGTGTTATTTTGTTGTAATTCCTGAATTTTGCTTTGCTGACTGCGAGCTTGAGTCCCAGATCTAGAGTTTTGTTGGTTTTGCTCTACATTTTGGTAAATTTGATTTTGATTATTGGTTTTTTGTTGGTCCAAGCTTTTTGGATTGTTTTGGACAATTTAATGATAGATATTTGTTATCAGTGTAGCTGCTTTTTGGGAGAAGTTTATGTAATTCTAATTCATGTCTGCTGGATTTTACTTCTGCGGCTGAATATTGGAGGCGGGCTTAGATTGCTTTGTCTTGCTTTTACCATTCACTTGTCTAGTTATTAGAGTAGCGATACTTCTATTGTGATGGATCAGCTTATCTTGTTTTGTTGCCCTTTTCCCCTAGTGTGCCATGTAGCTTTCCCTTCTTTCATTTTCCTACAATCGCTTCCAGTGCATAGATTGTGAATTTGGTTGTATATGTGAATTTATTCAGTGCTCCTCCTTTGTATGATTAGTTATTTAAATGTTTCTCATGTAGGCAACGAAAAAAAAAATCCTGAAATTTGTGCTTTGAGGCAACAAATACATGCAACGAGCTGTCTTTGTGTGTTTATCATTTGCAGCTCTATATTTTTTTTACTCAACAACTTTGAGGAACTAGCTAATATTCAAGTCAAAAGATGCAGTTATAGATGGTTGAACTGGGCTTATTAACGTGGCTTTCTTATGCTAGAACTTTTCACCTCCTGGATGGTCATATAGCTTTTCATCTATTCACAGACTGAGTTTTGCCTTCTTATAATCAGTATGTTCAATGATCATTTTCTCATAGGAAAGTTTGTGCATAACCTAATAGGAGCCAAGCTCAGATATCTTTTGCTCTTATTTCAGGCACTTCTGCACTCATCCCACATGTTCCATGAAGCCAAACATTCATTTGCCAGCCATGGAGTGAAGTTTGCTTCTGTTGAGATTGATTTACCTGCCATGATGGCCCAAAAAGAAAAGGCTGTATCTACTCTAACAAAAGGTATTGAAGGATTATTCAAGAAGAACAAAGTGACCTACGTCAAAGGTTATGGAAAGTTTGTCTCTCCCTCTGAGGTGTCTGTTGACACTCTTGATGGTGGGAATACTGTTGTGAAAAGCAAGAATATCATTATTGCCACCGGTTCTGATGTCAAATCTCTGCCTGGGATTACTATTGATGAAAAGAAAATCGTGTCTTCTACTGGTGCTTTAGCTTTGTCGGAAATCCCCAGGAAACTTGTGGTCATTGGGGCAGGCTACATTGGGCTTGAAATGGGCTCAGTGTGGGGCCGGCTTGGTTCAGAAGTTACTGTTGTCGAGTTCGCTCCTGATATTGTGCCAAGCATGGATGGGGAAATCCGCAAGCAATTCCAGCGTACCCTTGAGAAGCAGAAGATGAAATTCATGCTCAAGACAAAGGTTGTAGGAGTTGACACTTCTGGTGATGGTGTGAAGTTGACACTTGAGCCAGCATCTGGAGGCAATCAGACAACACTTGAAGCTGATGTAGTCCTTGTCTCTGCTGGTAGGATTCCCGTCACTGCTGGACTTGGTTTGGACAAGATAGGTGTGGAAACTGATAAGGTTGGAAGAATTTTAGTTAATGATAGGTTTCAAACCAATGCTTCTGGTGTCTATGCCATTGGAGATGTAATTCCAGGGCCAATGTTAGCTCACAAGGCAGAAGAGGATGGAGTTGCTTGTGTGGAATTCATTGCTGGCAAACATGGCCATGTGGACTATGATAAGGTTCCTGGAGTTGTCTATACACACCCAGAGGTTGCTTCTGTTGGTAAAACAGAGGAGCAGGTCAAGTCACTTGGAATTGATTACCGTGTTGGAAAGTTTCCACTTATGGCAAATAGCCGTGCCAAGGCAATTGATGATGCTGAAGGGATAGTCAAGATATTGGCTGAAAAGGAGACAGACAAAGTATTAGGAGTCCATATCATGGCGCCTAATGCAGGGGAGCTTATTCATGAGGCTGTACTGGCCCTTACTTATGATGCCTCAAGTGAGGATATAGCACGTGCGTGCCATGCACATCCAACCATGAGTGAGGCATTGAAGGAAGCTGCCATGGCCACTTATGACAAGCCCATTCATATCTGAAAACAAAAAATCATTATCATTTTTTTTCTTGTTTTTGTTTGACAACTTTAGCAATCGCTTGCCCTTTCCTTGTGCATCTCTGATTGAAGCAGATGGAATGTCTGAATAGAAATTTGCTGCTTATTTCCTTGTATATGAGAGAGGATAGCTTCACAGTTCTAGTGTTCTTGCATCAATAATGGGGTATTGGTTTATGAACGAATGACGCCATGCGGGCAACCGTGTGCATTCAAACTAAGTTGAGCTGGAGATTCAGTCGTGCTTCTGATGTACAACTGCCAGTTCGGTTGCTGGTTTTGTCCAATTTTGTCAAGATTATCGATATCCTTGTGTTTATGCCACATGTATCCCATTTGGTTGTGGAGCTGTTGGCTTCATGCTCCACATTGTTTCGGTTTCAGCCTTTGGTTTCTGCATAGGCAGCCAATATTTTTCCCAGAAACAATTGTAAATCCACGCTTCAACGCCGGACGGTACAGGATGCTAAGTGGTTTTGCTTTAGCGAATTTATTGGGTGACGGAATTACACGGAAGGGGAATAAAATTTTGCTCACCTCAACTTTACCCCTCACTTATGCGGCAGCTGCAGCAACATTTGGTATAGAAAGAGATCATCAGGCGGCAAGCTCTCTGACCTCATTACTGATACTATTTCCGACAGTCATTCATTCGCACGTCATTCTGCTGTCTTTGTTGCCTTGCACGGGTAAGTCGAATAGCAGGTGTAACACTGATGGGAGATAAGCGATAAGCTACCGTATATCATTAATTATTATTAATAGAAGAAAGGTCTATTTTAAAAATAAATTCTTTACATAATATTAGTTATAAATTTTCATATTAATTTATTATCATGAGATCAATTCATATTTTAAATATATTTTTTGTTTTTAAACTTTCTTTTTAATGACATAATACTTTCATTCTTATTAAATTTTGTGTTTTTAATCATTTATTATTTTTGGATAAAATGTCATTATAAAATTATTATATAAATTTTTAGTAACTTGGTAATGGTATCAAAAATTTTAAGTTTTAAAATAAAATTTTACTGCCATACATAAATTATAACATTAAATCATAATGCAAACTTTGTTTTTATAATAAATGAAGTAATTATAGATAATTTTATATTATTTTATAAAATTACTCTTTTTGATAAAAATAGATAACCAAACATAAATTATTATGATTAATATATTGAGCAAAATATAAATTTAAATATTTAATCACATTAAATTGATTAATTTTTTATACATGATTATATATTTTTTTATTTTTTAGGTACTACAATACTTTTTTTACAACTTTTTAGTGGGGATTATATTTACACCTACTTAATATTTTAATTACAAAATTGATATTTAATTTAATATATGCTAGGTAAATAATTTCATTTTCTTACGTTTTACATCATTCTTAAAATATTGCATGAAATGATCTTATCACCTTTTTATATGATAGTAACTCTAGATCAACACATATTAGATTTTTTTAAAAATTTTTAAATATTGTTATTTTGAGAAATTCTCATTTAGTGTGATATATAATTGAATATTTTTATATTCTTATAACATAAAATGTCTCATATTTTTCATTATAAAATTCTTTTAGAAAAAATTATTAATCTCATGCAATATATTTAAAATATTAGCAATAAACAATGTATTATCGTTTTGTAAAATTAGAAAACAAATTTATTCCTACTTTAAATCATATTGAATCACCAATATCGTAATAGTATTTAATGAATACTTTTTATAATATGTAAAAATTGAATATTTATTGATTTTATCATTAAAATCTTGACTTTTATAAATGAATTATATAATCATTTAAAATAATTAATTTCCTTTCACTTTGAGATCATATTAATACTATCTCTTATAGTTTATTTATATGGAAAACACACTTATTTCCATTTTAAATCATATTAGCCATTAATATCATAATAGTATTTAATGAATATTTTCTATAATATGTAAAAATTGAATATTTATTGATTTTATTATTAAAATCTTAATTTTTATAAATAAACTATATAATCATTTAAAATAATTAATTTCCTTTCACTTTTGAGATCTTATTTATATTATTTCTTATAATTTATTTATGTGAAAAATAAACTTATTTTCACTAATATTATAATAATATTTAATGAATACTTTCTATAATATATAAAAATTGAAATTTATTGATTATATTATTAAAATCTTGACTTTTACCAATAAACTATATGATCGTTTAAAATAATTAATTTTCTTTTACTTTGACATCTTCTTATACTATCTCTTTTATTTACATGGAAAGCAAACTTATTTTCACTTTAAACCGAATCACCGATATCATAATATTATTTAATGAATACTTTCTATAATATATAAAAATTAAATATTTATTGATTTTATTGTTAAAATCTTGATTTTTATAAATAAAGTATATAATCATTTAAAATAATTAATTTTTTTTTACTTTAAAATCTTTTAATACTATCTCTTATAGTTATTTATATTATTCAATTGTGAGTTAGTTTCTTCAAGGAATATTTCTTCGTCCAAATTTATTGATCATGCGAGTATGCTTAAGATCTATTGATCGATAGAGATCAGTTTTACAGAGGGGGGTTTTTAGATGATATAGATGGATTAAAAATAAATCATACTTTGTAAGAGACTCGTTAAGAGGTTTTGGAAATGACGTGTATTTCTCACGAAGGAAGACTAAAGGTTAATTCAAGATGATATGGAAATCCAAATATCAAATATCTCAATATTCTCGTACCGAACCCAACCTCTGCAGAGTTTTTTAACTATGGAATCCTTAATTACGGGAAGTTAGCGTAACAAAATTAGGAATGGAATTGGGTGAGGATCAATAAAGATGTTAAACGAAGTCGATCAGCTTTAAGTTTAACTACTTTGACTTTGGATCATTTTGAGCCACTTTATTTGCCAACCACATCTTATTCGAGTTAGATTTTGGTCACCAAAAGTGCAAGCTGAGTTTGACTAACTCGCAACTTGAAGACATGTTAATTTTTTTAAAAATTATTTTTTTACTGATTTATTTTATCATATATTAGAACAAATTAGTTGTATTATTATTTATATAGATTATATATTATATGTGAAATTACACATTTCTATTATTTATAGGTGGAATTACATTATTATTTATTTTAAAAAATTGTTGTAATTAATGTGAATCAAAAGTATAACACAATATGTATTAATTTATATTATTTATAATATACAATACAAATATGTATATTTATGTATATTTATACATATATTATACATTGATCTATTATATATATGGATAAAATTTTTAAAATGTTATAAATGTAAAAAATAAAAATAATATAAAATGAATAATATAATCTCAATAAAAA
>CM038595.1:6107027-6216523 GCA_021533255.1 Ceriops tagal | reverse complement strand
TATATTCTTGTGTATAAATAAATCAATAAATAAAAATGATAAACTTGTTTCATTATTTTCAAAAAATATTTGATTTTAAAAGAGCAAAGAATTTTTTTAAGTCAAGTTAGAGAAATTGAGTTTGAGCAATTTTACTTTGGATTACTTATGAACCTCTTCGCATTTGAGTTAGACTACTTTTTTCTTTTTGGAATGAATTAGAGCTGAATCGTTGGATGGAGTCAAATTTTAACAACTCTAACTATGTAATTAGGTTGGATACATAATGTAACGTGGGTTTTTGAGTGATTTACTATTCAATTCCTCAATTTGTAGCGGGCTTAATAAGGTGTAAAATCATTAGGCAGGATTTTACTTTATATACGGCATAAGTTTATATGGAAAAATAATTTAAATATGTTAATATTAAAGGGGAACAAAATTCTGTTTGATAAAATTCCTTGCAAAGACAAGGAATTAATTAGTTTAAGATTTAAGATTTATTACACATCAACAAAATTTAATAATACGACAATGAGAATAAAATACATGAAATATGAGTAATTAGTATGTAATTAAATTTTAAAAGAATTATTTAATATAAATTAAATTTAATTAAGTATTAATATATTGAATTAATTTTTTTAAAAAAAGTTAAATTATAAAAATTCATTACCATAGTTGATTAAATTAGTCCTTTTGTCAAAATATTAAAAAGAAAAAATTTACCTAACTTTAGCCTATATTTATTTTTTGGAAAAAATTAGTGACAATACTAACATAATAAATGCAGCTGATTCTACAAATCTCCTAGTGCATTGCAAGCCTTTATTTTATTGTTAGGAGACACACGTTAAAAACAACAAGGTTGTTAACATTTAATGAATAAAGTACGTTACAAAGACCAACAAAGTTTCTATTTCATATATTATATAATATCAGGTACCTTAATTTACTTCAACATCTTAAAAGAGGGAAGCACAAGAAAAGAACATAGAAAAAGAAAGCAGCAAGGATTAAACATGGTTTCTTCTGGTAACCCCTCCTTTTCAATTGTTTCGCTAGCGGCAATTCTATTGCTGTTAGCCGCTCATTCATTGGCGAGGCCAGCCTTCCATGTCAAAGTTTCAGAGGCAGATATTCAGGCAATTTGTTCCAGCACCTTAAATGCTTCATTTTGTTCAAATCTTTTGAAATCCATTCCCAAAGTAGGTTCTGCTGATCTTCCAGGCCTTGCGGGGATCGTTGCAGACATAGCAAGTGCCAATGTTGCAAACACCTCCGCTTATATCCAGCAACTTCTCAAAACAGCTACTTCGAAACCTAAGCCTGGTGGTGGCCCTAGTTTGAGGGAACGCTACTTAACCTGCGCTGAGAATTATGATGATGCATCCCAAGACATTGAAGATATAAAAATGGCTCTCCGTTCTAAAGATTATCCAACTGCACAAATAACAGCATCAGCCCTGTTAAATGACCCTGGCACCTGCAACGAGGAGTTGCAGCCTGACCCGTCTCAACTCTCTCAACGGAATCATGATCTTGAATCTATTGCTGGTATCATTTTGGCCATTACAGCGCGGCTAACGGGTAAAATTGACTAGTAGAATTTTTGTAGCTCTTTTTAGAGCATAAAAAAAAAGAGCGATATTAGTTACAGTAATGAAATAAATATTTGCGCATATTGTTTGTCTTGAAATTTATAACAAGGGATTTTCTCGAGAGAGAAATCTAGATGAAGTCCTTCAGTTTATTAAATTTGCTCTCGAAAATGGCGTTGTGAATGGGAAATTTTTATGTCCTTGCCAAGTTTTTTTTTCCATTTTGCGTTAGCTCCAGAAATTGTGGAAGAACACTTGGTGTAGAAGGGGCAAAATTAACGATGCGAAAAAGGCAAAATAGTTGAAATTTTTCTCAACTTCGATTTGGGTCTATGTCGAGCGGGTTGTGAAATTTTTATTAAAAATATTAAATTTAGTTTAAGCTAATTTTTTTTATAGTTAATTTATATTTGAAACAATAATTAGTAAAGTTAAATTGATGTTAGTAATTTTTTTTTCTTTCAAATATTTTTTAAGGTAAGAAAACTAAAAGAGAAATTTTGGTTTTTCTTTTGAAACAAATTTATAGTAATCCTTTATTGTTTTTTTTCCCTTTTAAGGGAACTTAAGAGTTTTTTTTTCTTCCTAAGAAAACATAGATGAATTTGAGATCTTTTTTTCCTCTTTCATTCCTCAAAATGAAATCTTGAAAGTAATTTTTCTTCTCTTTTTGCCTTTTATTTTTGGTTTGCTGAAAAATCTTGTAATTATTAATATTTAATTACAATCAAAATAAGATTATATGAATCAATAACATCCTTATTTGATTATTTATAAAATTTTAATTATAATATATTTTGGTATTTTTAATTTATATGTTTAGGTAATCATTGTTTCAATAATATTTACTTATATAAATATAGATATTTTGAATTTTTTATTTTCAAAATTTTTTAAAATTAAAACTTATGAATACATCAATAAATTAAATAATGTAATAGTAAAAATGAGATTTATTTGTCACATGACATGTAAGCAATTATTAACTAGTTAGATAGATTAAAAAAATAAATATAATTACAAAATCTCTGTGAATGAAATTAATATTTTTTTTCTAAATATTAAAAAGATAAATTTACCTAATTTAAGATATATTTGAGACAAGTCCCTATAAATTATTTTTTTATTTAGAAAAAAAAATAGTAACAATATTATAAGAATAGTATAGAGTGTGCTGATTCTATAAATTTCTTAATGTGTTGTTATGTAATCAAATCCTAAAAAAAAGTTCTATATTTATAATGTATGAATTGTGACTTCAAAACATGTCATAAACTCTACTTTTATGGTGAATGAAGTAATGATAAACTACTTTGCAATTTTTCATGATATTGCTTCTTCAACTAACAAGAACAAATAATTAAAAGTGAACCTTTTACTATTAAGGCATCCAATAAAATTTAAATTTGAATATCCAATTAGTTTTAAATAATTAGATTTTTTGTATATGAATATATAATTTTTAGTTCCTTATAGGTATTACATTATTTTCTTTGTAGCTTTCCAATAATTCATTTTGAAATTACTTTGATATCTACCTAACATTTCAACTATGAAATTAATATTTAGTTTAATATAGATTTGCAAATACATTACACTACCAACAACAAAGACATATAAAATAGATTTCATTTCTTTTTGTTCTACATTATTTTTGAGACATTGTACGAGATTAAATTTTTCATCATTTTTTATGAGAACAATGAACACTTATTCATATTAAAATTTTCTAAAATCTTCTTAATATAGCACTTCTAAGACAATTGTAACAATTCTTTTGATCTATCATGAAATATTTATATTCTTATCAAATAGGATGTCTCTCTTATATCTTTCATTTCAAAATTCTTTAACAGCAAAATTTTTAGTCTCATATAATATATTTAAATTATTAGTTGCAAGCAAAATATTCGTCAAAATATAAAACTAAAAAGATAAATTTATTCCTATTGATCTTTTAGTAAATGTACCAATTAATATTATTTTCTTTAAATACAAAAGATGTGATGATACATTAAACTTAAAATACCATTGTTGGGAAGTTTGTTTCAATTCATATACTAACCTTATAAGTTTATATATTTAAGCTGTAACTTCAAGAGCCCATAAAAGACCCAACTTAATGAAGTAGTTTGGTAAGAAGGATAGTTTTTAGAGGACAAATTCAAGACTTTAAAGCCTATTTCGCATAAGTTTAGCAAAATTAAACTGGTGGGTTGCCATATGAGCCCAATAGGCTTCCAAGTTAGATCAAAAGCACAATAGGTCAGCCTGCTTTGTATTAAAGGGTAGGCTAACCCATTCATTCATCGAAGAAGTCGAGCAAACACCAAAGGCAATTGGTAGAGGTGGTATCGATGACAGTGGTAAGGATTCTCTTATAAGGAGTTGATTTACCAAGAAGGAATAATCATTAGTGATGTCATTATTGATGTGATGAAAGGTGGCTATTAAGGTAGGGACTAGATAAAGGGGGTTGTAAGGATCACCGAGGTGAATAAGGGAGGGGACGACTAGGTGAATGCAAAGGCAGGTTCAACACTGGTAAGGTAGAGGCATTCTTTAATTGTGATGGAAAAGGGAGTAATTGCTCTTAGAGTAAATAAGGTGGGTTTGGAGACGCAGGGGAAGGAATAGAAAAGGGCTATTAATGTGAATGGGTCCTTCATTGCAAGTAAAGACAAAACACCTTGCTTAGTGGATATGAGTTCTAATGTTCGCTGGAGTTCCTTCCTAATTAAGTCTGTTGTCATTGATATACGCAGGTCACCAGCGGTGAGGAGATAGGGTGGTAGAGGGAGGTTTACCGGGGCAAAGCGTGGACCACCAACAAAATAAAATAAGGGAATTCTGTTACCAAAGATGGAGATTTGGTCCAAAGGTGTGTAGCTTAACAATAAGCACATATAAGGGTATAATAAAGCCATACAACGAGAGGTACTACAAGTGTTGGATATTAGGAAAGCTATTGCTTGGCAATGAAAGGGGATAAGGAGACAATGATTTATCAGCCAATATTCAAGGAAGAAGGAGTAGTGGGCTATGAGTAAGGTGCCTTATTCAAGTTGTAAGGGTTTAGTAGGCAATTATAATTATATGCATGATTAATATGTTACAAAGTTAGGAAAATCAATTAAGTGCTATCAATCCGAGCATTTTTTTTGTGTAAGAAACTAAATTACAACATCCTATAAAACTATGTTAAGACAAGTATGGGGGGTCAAGGAGTATGGGTGATGGCTATGGATTCCTTAAAGACGACGAGGGGTTGGCAATTTATTAAGACATCTTTATATTCCAGCTATAGAATAAATTATTGGTTGAAAGGTTTACAATGTTAGAGGGAAGGATGATGTCATTAAGTAAAACTGTGGTACTTATTAATATTTATATACTGAACTACCATTCTAAACAGCAAGATTTTTGAGAGGAGCTGAAGGGGTTGAAAAATAAGATTATAGGGTAATGGTGTTTTAGCGGTGATTTTAGTATAATGTTTGATAAAAACCAGTGAGTGAGAATTTTGATTGATGGGTAGGCAATTTGAAACTTTAACAATTTTATGTATAACATGGAACTTGTGAACTTACCTATACAAGGGTAGAGATACACCTAGAGTAATTTGCGGGAAGTTCCATTCATAAGGAGAGTAGGCAAATTTTTGGTCAAGGCTAAATAGTTGCACATAATACCAAATCTTACTCAGTGGGGAGTGCAGTGTGCTTTTTCTAATCATTTTGGTGTTTGTTTAGGTGTCTGACATCATGATTGGGGACCCTTTCCCTTCCGATACTTTAGTCACTGAATGGATGATTAAAAGCTAAGTAAGGGTGTAGCGGCAATGTGGGCATAAATCTCAATTACAAACTATCTAAGATACACTATAAGAGACAAATTGTAAGCTGTGAAAAACCTTTTGGTGTTTTGGAGTAATAAGGAGCGTTTGGATTATCAGAAATAAGTAAGGGATGTAAAATTAAAAATCAAGCAACTAGCTAAGAAGTAAGAGATGCAGTCATTATTTGATGTAAAGTAGGCAGAGTTTTTAAAGGCATAACTGGATTACTAGGTGGCAATGAAAAAATATGAATGAGAGTGGTACTAGAAATCTCAGCTATAGTGATTAAAAGATAGTGATAGGAACTGAAAATTGTTCCATATCCAAGCTTTAAACAAGAGATGAAAAATTGGGTTAAGGCTTTGAGGATGGGTAACATAATTATCTCCAAGCCTCAGGGAATGAAGGATATAGTTTTGCACAAATTCAATGACTCGTTGGGAGTATCCATTAAGTTATGCCTAACAATGAATGAAAGCATTTTTCACAAGATGGGTTTGAAGAGTTCTTTCATAAGTACCAAAATATAAGGGACTATTAATGACTATGATAGTAACAAAGTTCCAAGCCTAAATGGCTTTAACCTCACTTTCATTAACTATTATTGAAGGGCAGTCTAGAAAAATATTATAAAGTTATTTAGTGATTTTTATGTCAACAACAAGTTATGTAAGGCATTTACCTCTACGTTTATAAGGTTGATTCCGAAGGTCAATGGTGCAGTAAAATTTAATCAATTTCATTTTATTTCATTAATTGGATATATTTATAAGATACTTGTGAAGGTTTTGGCCTGAAGACTTAAATTTGTGATTGAAAAGGTTATAGAGGAGTTGTAGGCTCTTTTTATAAAGGGGCGTAATATATTTGATAGCGTTCTGATGGCCAATGAAACAATTGAGGAGATGAAGTGATGACATGTAGAGGCTAATTATAAAGATTAATTTTGAAAAAACATATGATATAGTCAAGTAGACTTTCTTAGCCAATGTTATGAGACTTATGGGCTTTGGAAGCCATTAAAGACAATGGAAGTAAGAGTGTGTGTTTACACCCACGATATTTATTCTTGTTAATAGTAATCCAACTCAACAAGTTAGGATAGTTAAACGATTACAGCAAGGGAATCCATCATCATCTTTTTTGTTTCTTTTGGTTGTTAAGGGCCTTAACTCAATCTATAGGAGGGCCATATAAGTAGGCTTCATTAAAGATATCCCAATTTAGCGATATATTGAGCTAATACACTTGTAATTTGCTGATAACACCATAATATTTAGCCAAGTAGATGATTAATTGATACAAAATTGCAAGAGGTTGCTTCGATGCTTTCAATGTTATGCAGGCTAAGAATCATTCTTATGAAGACAATTTTATATAGGATCAAGGTATATAAGATGTAAATGCAAAGATAGGCCAATTTTTGGCATTGCACTGTTAGGTAATATCTAGATCTTCTGCTTAGTGTGAACCTATAGGTGAGGGGCTTATGGGACCCAATGATTAGAAAAATAAAGAAAATGCTACTAGTTAAATAAAAAGTGAGGTTTTTATCAAAAGCTGATTCAATTGTTTTATTTAATGCTTATTCGAGATCCTCACCTATATACTTTTTGTTCTTATTTAGGATGACAAAGTATGGAGGATTGAATTGAGCAGCTACAACGATCTTTTTTATAAGGGAGAGAATAAAGGCAAGAGGCAAATACATCTAGTTGGTTAGGGTATTGTATACTGACAAAAGAAGCGAAGCAAGCTAAGGGTTGGCAATCTTAGAGATACTAATTTTGGTCTATTGTCAAAATAGCTATAAAAGGTAGAAAATGCACGTGACGTGTATTGGGTTAAAATCCTTAAAGCATAATATGGAACATATCGATTATAGCCATAGGAGTGGACGTCAGGATACCAGTAGATGTCTCAATTTAGAGGAGTATATGTTCACTGTGATAAAAGTGTGATAAAAGGATTATAAGGATATGGTAACGCTTAAGGCTAATTGCATTTTTCTAATTAGAAACGACAGGGAAATGGATTTTTGGAATCAATTTTGGTTAAGCGATATTCCTTTGGCCATTTGGTTTCTACGGCCTTTTGCATTGTCAGTATAATAGGAGGGCTTATTTAACAACTTTGTTGATTGGGAGCATAATCATTGGGTATGGAAAATTTGATTGCATTGGGATTTATTTGAGTGAGATAAGTATCTAGTTGTCGAGTTTATGAACCTTATATCAATTTATAAACCAATACAAGGAGAGAATGATAGATTTATATGACGTGGGAAGAAGGATGTGTAATTTTCAATGCAATCCTTGTGTGACTTCTTCGATAGTCGCTGTAGCCTAGACAGAGGAGGGAAACTAGTATTTGGTTAAGTTTAGCTCAACCTAAGGTGAAGGTGTTTGAGTGGTAAATGTTATTCAAATTAGGTCACTTGTTCCTTTATTACCACTTTATATGATTGTTTAATGCTTGTGTTTGGGGTAGTGGGGCATTTCATTAGTCATTTTAAGCTCGATTTATAAGGCATGGAAATTGTGGTGTGAATTGGGTCACATATGCACATCGCAGAAAATTTGGATAATAGGGTTTTATACAATCATATGGTTTATTTAGTTAGGATGGAATAAATATATTTTTGTGGGTAAAAGAATATGCAATTTGACTTGAGTTTTTGATATATTTAAAAGCTATCCATCTTATAAAAAAGGAAAAGTTGACATAAGTTGCGTCTCTACATAATACTTTCAAATTCAACATGGATGGAATGTTAACTGAAAAGGTTACGAGGACTAGCATAAAAGGCATATTACAAGGAGATGACAAAAAGATCATGTGTCTATTTTCCAAGGTGGTTGAGGATAAAGTTACTTACAATTTAGGAGATAATTTGCCTTTGGAGTTTGTAGAATATGGCGAAGGGAGATTCACTCACTATAAAGAGTATCTCCCAAAATGTAGTTGTGTAAATCAACAACAAGAATAAAACATTTTAGAAACTTGCATCAATGTTCTACAATATCATTATTAAAACTAATGATCGAGTTTCCTTTACCTTCTAATTTTGAAAATGTAACCAGTTTTTCGACACCTTAACAAAACACGAAAAGTCTTGTCATACAAAATTAGAAGCTTGGTTACAAGGGACCAATCTATAATGTACACTAAGGGTTGCATACCAATGATTAATATATTTCTTTTTATATTTTTTACTTAACAGGAAAGTCATCGTATTTATGGCCTTATGTGTATACACATTCCCATGATATTGAAGGGATAAAAAGCGCTCTCAGTTCTAAAGATTATTCATCAGCCCTGTTAGATGAACCTGACACAGCCTGACCTATCCCAACTCTCTCAACGGAATCAAGATCTTGAATCTGTTGTTGATATCATTTTGGTCATTACAGCGCATCTAAAGGAGCCAAATTGACTAGTAGAATTTGGTAGCTCTTTTCAGAGCAGAGAGAATTTTTATATGTTAGCTAAATAAAGACTAAATGAATATTTATTCTGACATGTATATTCTTTTTCCTGAATTTCATAGCAATAATATGGGATGAGATTGTGTTCACATCTTATTAAAGGAAAGAGAAAACCACAACATAAAGCTTTTAATTTGCGTGGAATAGTTCTATATATAATTGGTATTCTTTGAATTTTCCACCTAAGAATTGTCCTTTAATTTCAAAATTTATTAGGTATCTATTTTTTCAAATTCAGTTTCCATATGTTATCGAGCCATTCACATTAATCTCGATTTTGTAACATTTAGTACAATCTTGCATGTATTTTACGTCTATTTATAACATTTTTTGTGTGTGTACGAATCAATAGATCTTAATAGTGTTTTTGTGTTTGTTTATAGTTGCCGAGTTGTAAATCTTCGATCGCCCAATTGCTATTCAAGTATGAATCTGGGAAAAAAAGTTCAAAATTACTCTATGAATTTTCTCGTGAAACTGAAAGAAATCAAGACGGAGTACATCAGTCTATTAGATTTGCTCTCGAAAATGGCGCTGTGAACGGGAAAATTTTACGACCTTGTCAGGTTTGTTTGCCAATTTGAGTTAGCTCCAAAAATTGTCGAAGAACACTTGGTATGGAAAATTTCGGTTTGGGTCTGTGTTGCGCAGATCTTGGATATTTGATTAAAACTGTTAAATTTAATTTAAGTTAAATTTGTTTTTATAACTAATTTATATTTTGAAAACAGTAATTAGTGAAGTTAAATTGATTTGAAGAATTTTTTAAAAATCATTTTTAAGGAAACTAGAAGGGCAATTTTTGTTTTCTTTTTTAAAAAATTTGGAGTAATTTTTTTTTAGTTTTTCTTTTTTCCATTGAAGGGAATTTGGGAGTATTTTTTTCCCTTTTATGAAAATATAAATGAATTTGAGAAATATGTTTTCTTTTTTTCCTTCTTAAAAAAATTTGAAAGTAATTTTTTTTCTACCTTGGCCTTTTATTTTTGTTTGTTGAAAGATGTCATAATTATAAAAATTTAATAACAATCAAAATAAGATTGTATGAATCAATAGGATATTTATTTGATTACTCATCAAATTTTACTTTAACTGTAATCAAATCTCTGTAATTATAAGATATTTTGAAATCTTTAGTTTATAAATTTACAAGAAATTATCACATAAATTATTTTTATATTAGTAATATATACTTACCCATATAAATATAGATATTCTGAACTTTTTGAAAAAAAAAAAAAAGAAAAGTTTGATTCTTCCACGAAGGGAACCACTAAACAGAGGATCATTTATTTTAGGTAAGTACTCTTTTTTAGTATTATTATTACACACTCTAATCTTTTTTCCAGTATATTTAGAAGAAATAAATCTTTTATCTAAAATAATTTTTAATTTATATAAAAATTCATTACTTAGATTTTTAATTTTCTTGTGTCTTTATAAATCTATGACATATATTAAAAAGTAACAATTTTAAGTCTGTAAAATTATTTTAGTCACAAATCTAGCACTTCAGATATCATGTGATATTTAGCTTCTCTTTTCTCATTTTATTTCTTTTCTTTTACAAAACAGAAAGTTTAATACACACTTGCCGATGGTCTAACTTGAACCCCTTTAGTCTCTCCGTGTACGTCGCCCAACCCAAGATCTAATAATTGGGAATTGCCGAATTGGGTTTGATATTGAGATTGTTGTTGGTGGTGCTTTGAGCTCTTATTTTCTTCTAAGTTTAATTTTGATGATTCAGTAATCATGGGATGAGAGAAAGTAGAGAAGGGATATTTGGTTTGATGATGCAAGAGGTAGAGGAGGATGATCTTAGTTTTTTTTTTTTTTTTTTCGTTTAATTGTATTTTTATTTTTAAAAATTAATTTAGATGTCATATGGCATGTCATATAATTAGTGTATTATTCAGACATTTTTCAAACATAAGTATAAATTAATTTCTTCTCAATTTCCTATCCCTTCGCTTTCCCAAAGACAAAGTGACTTTGGTGACTTGAATGAATGACAATATTTCATTTTCAACGTGAGCACTTAATGCCCATCAGAAAAGAAAAAAACAATGAGAAAAACGAGCAAATATCTTTCTATTATTTATATTTTTGTTTTTATAAAAATTTTTAAGCTGCATTGTATGGTTACTCCACATTCATGGCAAGAATACATCTATGATATTTCATTATTTTGGCAGTTTTGGTATTATAATTTTTCCTTGAAAAAGAAAATATTGCGGAATAATTATTTTTATAGAAAAATAAACTATTAAATTAAAGTTGTAGATACATTTTATTTAGTAATGTAGACACTTTTTGTTGTTAAAGCTTTTTTCTTCGAAACCTTGGACTCTAATTTTAGAAAAGGATATAGAATTTACATTTAATGCCATATAAGAATATGGTTATGTTATTGTTGATGGAAAATATAGTTCTAATCAAGAAATAGATAAACTTCTCATTTTAAGTTATATATTTTTTGAATTTTAAGAGATACACAGTATATCATCAAATATTATTTACCAGTTAAGAATATATTAGCTTACAAAGACCAATAAAAGTTCCACTCTATCTATTAGCACAAGAAAATACCATAGAAAAAGAAAGAAGAAAGGATTCAGCATGCCGCCTTCTGGCATTCCCTCCTCTTCTGTAGTTGTTTTCCTATCCGCAATATTTGTGTTATTAACCACTCCTTCATTGGCAAGGCCAGCCTTCCACGCGGGGTCTCAAATGCAGGCTTAATTAAGGCCATTTGTTCCAGCACCCCAAAACCCTTCTTTTGGTTTAAAACTTCTGAAATCCAATCCCAAAGTAGGCTCTGCTGATCTTCCAGGCCTTGCCGGGATTGCTGTGGACATTAGCAAGAGCCGAGGTCGCGAACAACTTGGCTTATATCCAGAAACTTATCAAAACAGCTTCTTCCGAACGTCCACCTGGCAGTGGCCCTAGTTTGAAGGAACGCTTGCTGTCCGGCGCTGAGAATTATCAGGATGCCACGGATGATATTCTAGGGATCAAAAAGGCTCTCAAACCTAAAGATTATTTCGCTGCACAAACTGTAGCATCAGCTCTGTTAGATGAACCTCAGACTTGTGACGAAGCCTTGCAGGATGACACATCTCAACGACTCCCTCAACGTAATAAACAGCTTGAATATGTTGCTACCGTGATTTTGGCCATCTTCACACGTCTAAGGGGTCAAACTAATTAGTAGAATTCTTAACTTTTTTTTTTCTTTCTTTTCTTTTAAGAGCATCGAAATGTTTAAATGCGGTCTAAATAAAGACCCTGTTCTGTTTAAAAAATGAGAAGGGAAAAAGGCGTGACGATCTGACCACCAAACTGTTAACCGGGTATACATGTTGTTGAAATTTGCATGAACATTATGGGATGCGATCGTGCTCACGCCTTATTAAATGAAAGAGAAAAAGCAAAACATCAACATTTTCATTTGGGTTGATTGGTTCCATATGTGATGGGAATTGTTTGAATTTTCTAGCCATCTTTTACACATGAATTGACCTCCTAATTTCTATATATATAGGTAGCGAGTTCTATTTTATTAAATTTGGTTTCCATCTAAATATTGAGTCAACTTGTGAGTAAATATGCTAAACAATTACTCGTTCAAATCCCACATAACTTCACGCAATTGCTCATCGTTTAGTAAGCAACCAATGGCCAGCCAATTCATGTACCAGGCCTCCCATAGATAGATAATGATCGATCCACAGAAATAGATGGCTATGGGTTAGATCCATAGATCAGGAAATACAGAATCTCCAAAAGCATCATTCTAGTGATTTTATGTAATATTACAGGATAACCTCAACTATCTTGTCCACACTTTTGGCAAAGAAACCAAAACAATAGTGTGCATGTTCTATTAACTGGGTACTTCATGGCTGCATTCATGATTTGGCAATAAGTTGGTCTTGCAAATGCAAAGACAAAATTAAAGCCAAAATTATTAATATATACATCTTGATCCTCAGTGTATTCGCTGTTGAACTATTTTCAAATAAATAAGTTGATAAAGACGCACACCCACACGATGGCTTGGAAGGGACTCCAGTTGACATGTTCCATAAAAGAGAACCTAAAGTTCTGCGATGTCTGGGCCACAATATTCAGGACCATTCAATAAGTATTACTAAGTTGTAGAATTTAACTCCGACACTAGAAAAGAATAAGTAAACATAAATCACACGGTTTCATACAGTTTATTATGTTTAATGCAAGTATAATCTTGTAGTTTTTTCAAAAAAAAAAAAAAACACATAAACCACTGCATTGTCTGACACAACCTGGAATTTTTTAAACCCATATCTGGGGTGACTTCAAAATAACAATCAATGAATCCCTGCAAATACAGATACGTTAGCATTAATTAATATGTTGCAATCTTATTCCTTAAAACCTTCTGCTTTGCAACTTCCGACAAAAGGATGACAACAGTAAGAGGGTAAATGCCCGTTACCTCTACACTTCAAAGGAGAACAGTAGTTGGTTTGTAGTCAATCACAATGACCTTCTCTAACGCAGGCAAGAACACATTGCTGAATTCAACATGAGCAGGATGAGCCAAATACTCGGCAATTCCCTCAGTGGTCTCAAAGGTGGATTCGAATACATGAGTGAATCCTTGATGCAGGTTCTCAATGCTTACATCGGTTCCCCTGCCAAATTGTATTAATATGGTGTGGAAAAATGTTATCCATCTACTTTTCATAATGTTAGAGGTTTCTCTGTCAAGCAAACATACAATTTTTGGATCCTAGGTTCCCCTGTGTGCACCCATATACTTCATCTGTCCATTAAAAAACTATTGATTGACACTTTAAGAGACCAATTGAACTTTGAACTACACAGCAATGTGATCCAATTTCACAAATCCCATTCAATCGCTGTGCATTCAAACTTGAGATCTCCAAATCTTTTCTTAACCAGTTTCACTAGGGGACCAGATGCACCCACTCTTACAAAAAGATCCAGTTACAAAGTCCCAGAATCTTCTACTGCACTCCATGATCCAATTATATTTTTCATTTTTCCTCCTGGAAACGTAGTTGGTCGAGAAAATTCTGGAGATTCAAGCATTTGAGTTAAACTTTTCCCAATCCAAGCCGTCCAATTTTCTAGCTTTTCTATTTGGGTTCATCTCAATCTATAACAAATAGATGTCAACATCAAATTCAACCAAAAACAAAAACAGAAGGGTGACACTATGATTCTTAAAAAAGGATCAATCCGTAAGCAACAGTTTGCTTCCTAAGAACGGGTGACAGAAATTGACCTACTGAGAAGCAAGAAGGCAAATGAGAGAGACTGAATTGAAGAAACAGAGAGGAAAAGAGAACAAGAAATTGTATTACCAGTGGAAAGACTTCATGGGTTCGACGAGATTGACGAGATTAGCATATCCCTTGATGAGTTTCTCGATCTGCGCGGCTTCCATTTCTTCTTTGAATTTCGCTAACAGTACGTGTTTTACCACTCCTTTCGCTTCCTCCATCTCCCTTCACCCCGATCTCTCCCTCCTGCCTGCTGTGCCGTCCCAGATTTCCACCTCTCTGTCGTCTCTCGTAGGTTGGAGCTGTTCATTCGACTAGCTCTCAACGACCTTCAAGATGTCAGTTTTATTGAATAAAAAAAATATATTTATTATTATTATTTTAAAATGTTATTTTTTAAAAGAAAAACCAAAATTATGAATATTAAATAATACCGATAACTTTAATAATATATTTATTAATTAAATAATAAATGAGATATTCAAATACTTCTAAACTGGCTTACCTAAATTTTTAATTTAATATTAAAATTATAATAAATAAAATTTAAGTAAGTATTAACTTTTAATTTATAATAAATTTAAATTAACTCTAACATAAATATCTTTATTTACTATTTTATTTATAAAAAAGAAAAAAAATCATATGTCATTCTTATAACTTTAATCGTCTATTGGTTAAAAATAGTTTAAGAACAATTAATAGATAATTTATAATTATAATGTTATCATTATAATTATTCTTCCTAAGGATAATTATTCTATAAAATTTACCTTTAAAGTGAAAAATAAAATATAAATAATAATCAATTGATTGACTAGGGGCACGTCAATCAGAATGAATGATGCGTTAGGACAGGAGACAAATATTGGAGACAGGAGGACTCAGAGAAAGGAAAAAGAAATTAAATTAGACACAATCACTAAAAAATTATGATTTTACCCAGAGAGAGAGAGAGAGAGAGAGAGATCGTAGGGTGGGATTGCCAACATGCCAGGCTGTGAACATTTCCTACAAAACAAACACACATCCAAAGACATAACAACGTATGATTCTTTTTCAACGACACTCCAACTCTCACAGCTCCACTTTTTGTATTAACAAAACTCGGGGCCATTTCTGCTTTACTAACTAACGCCAGGCGGTACGGTCTTATTTCTCCAAACAAAACTTGCAATTATGGGAGTACAGTTCACTGTAATGCGTGGGATTACCTAGTAAATTTCGTAGATTTAATTATATGGGTGACAAATAAATGCCTTAGATATTAATTATCATTTATTAATTGGTTGACTTTTCAGTTGGGGCAATCCATTGGTCAATCAGTCCATTCTGATCAGTTGTCAACGTGGAAACCGAGGGTTGCACCGCCAGAGACTCACCTTAATTGATGGCTGGTTGCTCACCTGCTCAGCAAAAGATGGAGGAGGAGGGGTGGCTTTAAGGCCCTCCCAAGAGATCAAAAGTATGTCAAAAGCTTGGGCTCAAGGACAAACATGCCAGCATTGAAGTAGAGGGGAGGTGGGGGGCCCAACTCCATGGGCCATTGTACCTTTTCAGGGGACTGCTGGCAGTATCCAATCTGATACAGAGCCACTCCATGTCCCCTCGCAGAAACAGTCCATCACAGCCTAGAAATACCCATTCGGCGAATCGAAGACGGGATCAATCTTGCCAAAATACTTGAATGTCCAAAATTTATCATTTTTCTCGTATTCCACGAACTAAACGCGTATGTACAATAAGCATCTGTTAGAAACCATGTCGTAACAACACAAACTAATAAGGCTCCTATAGATATAAGCACAGATAACCACAACATAAAAATCTAGCCAATTTTTTTTAAAAAAAAAACGGAGAAAATAAAGGACGAGGGAAAACAAATTAAGATCCAAGAAAACCAAAAATTACTAAGAAAATATTTTGGCAACATATACATATATATATTCGTGCTACACGTTATAGTGTAAACAATCTTTTTCTTTTTTTTGTGTAATCTTGGCGCATGCAAGTACAATCACTACAAGAAACTACAGAATTAGCAAATTGTGATTGAAAATGAAATATTACTGCTAGAATGTTAATGTTGTCATACTAGTAAGTTCAAAATTTGAAGTTAACAAATTATTGCAGAACAAAAAGTTATTTGCTAAAGAATATATCAAATTTTCTCTTACCACCGTATGTAGCAGCTGTGAAAAATTGACTCCAATTCATCCGTTCATACTACCGTCTAAAGACTTTTGCAGTGTGAACCTAATGTAGCTGTCATAACCTACCATTCACACTACCATTCAAAGACTTTGCAGGTCATTTGTTTCCTCCTCTTGTATTATAAATACCTGCAAGTTATGTAACAAAAGAGAATAGAAGAGAGTTGAGTAGGGTAGTGTAGTGTAATCCAGTATAAGAAAATCTGTAGAGGTTAAAACCTCCAAAAATAAAGATCCGTTCCTCCTATGGATATAGGTAAATTGCCGAACCACGTTAAATCTTTGTGTTTTTCGTGTGTGTATGTTCATTAGATCCTAACAATTAGTATCAGAGCCTAGTTGAAAAAAAATTGACGAAGAACACGAGACGAACAGTCGAACCCGTCCCTGCGGCCGGAGCACACCACCACCGACGACCTAGCTTCTCTCCTCCTCCTCGGCCACCTAGCAGCTGCTTCCTCCTCCTTGACCACCACCGTCCCTGTCCAGATCGGAGAAGTGACCAGCGCACCAGATCTGACCAGCCTCAACCTCACCGGCAAGCATCGTTGTACAACCTAGTGACCGGCGAACCAGACCCGACCCGCCTCGACCTCACCAGCAACCCCGTCGATCGCCCAACGAACCGACCTACATCCCACACCGACGAAGATCCAGAAGCAGAGGGAGGAAGAGAGATCCGAACCAGGCCGAAGAGAGAGAGACCCGTCGCACAGCCCAGAGGCCGATCCGCATCTCTCACCTGTGAGCCTTGTCGAACAGCCAACGGCCGGCGTCCGTTTGAGTTTCGGCGTCGTCGTGGCTCGTCATTTCCGGCCATTCGGGTGGTTTGGCGTTGAAGCGGAGTAGATCCGACAGAAGAAGAAACAAATCGAGCTCCAAACGCATCAGCGGTACTGTAGATCGGCGGCGACACCAGCGGCAACATTGTAGCATCGGCGGCGGTACTGTAGTGACAGATTGTAATTTGTTTATTTTTTCGTGTAGTTCTGAAGCACAATGGCTGATCCAAAAGGAGCTGACATGCAACCTTCGACGTCTACCATCAGTTCATGGCAAAGAAGCTCAATGTCAAATGCAAAATTTGATATTGAGAAATTTGACGGTACAAATAACTTCGGCATGTGGCAATGTGAAGTTCTGGATCTGTTGTTCCGCGAAGGATCAGATATTGCACTGAGGCCCAAACCGGTGAATATTTCTGATGAAGATTGGAGCTATGTGAACCGTCAAGCCTGTGGCACTATCCAGTTGTGTCTTGCCAAAGATCAGAAGTATTTTGTCATGAAAGAAACGATGGCCTCAAGCCTCTGGAAGAAGCTGGAAGATAAATACATGACGAAGAGTGTAGAGAATAGGATCTACCTGAAGAAAAAACTCTTTCGATTCCAGTATAAGAGAGGTATGTCTATGATTGAGCATCTCAATAATTTCAACAAAATTTTGACTGATCTGCAAAATTTAGATGTTGATATTATTGATGAGGATAAGGCATTATTATTGTTAAATTCTCTCCCTGAAAGTTATGATCATTTAACCACTACCCTGCTGTATGGAAAGGATGAGGTTAAATTCATAGATGTTTCTAATGCTTTGGTGAATAATGAGTACCGGAAGAAGGATCAGAATGACTCCAGAGAGTTGACACCAGAGAGTTGACACCAGAAGCATTGACTGTGACTCGAGGAAGAGAAGACAAAAGGAGATATGACAGATCTAATGGGCGAAATAAATCTCGCTCAAAATCTAGAGGAGAATCAAGAAGAAGACTGGCAAAAGATGAATGTGCCTACTGTCACCAGAAAGGGCACTGGAAGAAAGACTGTCCAAACAAGGATAAATCTGCTGTAAATGTTGCAAAGGAAGCTGACGATAAAGAAGATTCAGCTTTCTCAATTTCGCCAACAGATATCCAGGTAGACAAATGGATTCTTGATTCTGGTTGTTCTTATCATATGTGTCCAAATAGGAACTGGTTCACAAGCTTTCAAGAGCTTGATGGAGGAGTCGTGATGATGGGTAACAACAACATATGCCAGACACAAGGAGTAGGCACTATCCGCCTGAAGATGCATGACGGTACAACCAAACGACTGACAGATGTCGGATATGTTCCAGATTTGAAGAAGAACCTCATTTCACTGGAGGTCTTAGACAACAGTGGATACAAGGTGACCATAGAAAGTGAAGCCTTGAAAGTTGTACGATGTGCATTCTTGGCAATGAAAGGTACTCGACAGGGAAACCTATATTTCCTAGATGGACATACAGTTACAAGAAGAGCAGCTGTTGCCAAAGCTTCTGACAACGAAGCACCTGATTCGTCCCAACTCTGGCACATGCGCTTGGGACATGTCGGAGAGAAGGCCTTGCAGAATTTGGTGAAACAAGGCCTACTGAAGGGAGCCAAAAGTGGAAAACTTGACTTCTGTGAGCACTGTGTCTTGGGAAAACAGACACAAGTCAAGTTCGGCACCGCCATTCATTCTACCAAAGGAATATTGGATTATGTTCACACTGATGTATAGGGACCATCAAAGAATTCATCTTTGGGAGGTAAAAATTATTTTGTTACCTTTATTGATGATTTCTCACGTTATGTTTGGGTCTATATGATGAAGTACAAGGATGAAGTTCTAGACATATTTCTTCGGTGGAAGAAGATGATTGAAACCCAGACCAGTAGGAAGATCAAGAGACTTCGCTCAGATAATGGTGGAGAATACAAATCAGATCCCTTCAAGCAAATTTGTCATAAAGAAGGGATAATCAGACATTTTACAGTTCCTGAAACCCCACAACAAAACGGTGTAGTAGAAAGGATGAACCGTACTCTGGTGGAGAAAGTGCGATGTATGCTTTCTCAATCTGGCTTGAATAAAGCATTGAAGCTATCTTCTTAGAGCCAATGAACCGTACTCTGGTGGAGAAAGCAATGAACCCCAAAGAGGTATGGTCTGGACAACCTGTTTTAGATTATGATCAGATACATATATTTGGATGTCCTACGTATTTCCATGTTACAGAATCCAAACTGGATCCTAGAGCCAAAAAAGCTATCTTCTTAGGCTTTAGTGAAGAAGTTAAGGGATTCAGACTTTAGAATCCTGAGTCAAAGAAGATCGTTTTAAGCCGAGACGTAACCTTGGATGAATCGACAATGTTGCAAATGACTACCACAAAGGAGAAAGAGAATCAAAACTCTTTCCAACAGGTGGAGTTTGAGACTCTAAAGGAGCCAAAGGAGTATCTTGATGACCAGGAGGATAACTCAGTTGGAGTGGAGGCTCCATCATCAACACTAGACCAACAATCAGAGTCCATTGCCACTCACAGACAAAGGAGGGAGATCCGGAAACCTGCTAAATATACTGACATGGTAGCATATGCACTGCCAGTGACAGAGGATGATATTCCCAACACCTTCAAAGAAGCTGTTCAGAGTATAGAAAGTGATAAATGGAAGCTGGCTATGGATGATGAGATGCAGTCACTTCACCAGAATCAGACGTGGAAATTAGTACCACTTCCACATGGAAACTATTGGATGCAAATGGGTCTATGCTAAGAAGGAGTGTGCCTCTGAAAAAGGAAGCATCAGATATAAAGCTAGACTAGTAGCAAAAGGCTATGCCCAGAAGGAAGGAATAGACTATAATGAAGTGTTCTCGCCAGTGGTCAAATATTTGTCTATTCGGATCCTATTGGCTCTAGTAGCTCAATTTGACTTGGAGTTAGCTCAACTTGATGTGAAGACAACATTCTTGCATGACAACTTGGAAGAAGAAATCTATATGTCCCAGCCTGAAGGTTTCAAAGTCACCGGGAAGGAGAATTGGACTTGCAAGCTAAGCAAGTCACTATATGGCTTGAAGTAGTCACCTAGACAGTGGTACAAACGGTTTGACAGCTTTATCCAGAAGCAGAAGTACACACGCAATCAGTTTGATCATTGTGTTTATCTGAAGAAACTCCAAGATGGTACGTTTGTATATTTGCTCCTATATGTTGATGATATGTTAATTGCATCTAGGAGCAAGGTGGAGATCGACAGGCTGAAGGCTCAATTGAGCTCAGAGTTCGAGATGAAGGATCTTGGAGAAGCCAAGAAGATTCTTGGTATGGAGATCAAGCGTAACAGAGAAAGGGACACAATTTGGTTAACTCAGACTCAGTATTTGAAGAAAGTACTCCAGCGGTTTGGTGTAGATGGCAAGACCAAACCCGTAAGTACTCCTTTGGCCTCACATTTCAAACTAAGTGCATTAATGTCTCCAAATACAGATGATGATCGAAGACAGATGGATAATATTCCATATGCTAAAACTGTTGGAGCCTTGATGTATGCAATAGTGTGTACACGACCTGATATTTCACAAGCGGTCAGCATGGTAAGTCGGTATATGCACAATCCCGGTAAAGGACACTGGCAAGCAGTTAAGTGGATACTACGGTATATTCAAGGTACTGTGGATATTGGCCAGAAGTTCCAGAAATATAACACTATGACAAATCGTCTAGTCGGGTACGTCGATTCTGATTATGCCGGTGATCTCGACAAGCGTCGATCAACTACAGGTTATATGTTTACTATGTCAGGAGGACTAGTAAGCTGGAGATCAACGCTTCAGTCAACTGTTGCTTTGTCTACTACAGAGGCAGAGTATATGGCGATCACGGAGGCTTTCAAAGAAGCGATTTGGTTTCATGGGTTGATTGAAGACTTGGGACTTATTCAGGAGCACGTTGATGTCCACTGTGACAGTCAGAGTGTCATTTGCTTAGCAAAGAACCAAGTTTATCACTCCCGCACAAAGCATATCGATGTCCGGTTTCATTTTATTCGAGAAATTATAAATGAAGGAGATATTCTGCTACGGAAAATTGGTACAGAAGATAATCCTGCAGATATGCTTACAAAGATTATTTCAGGAATCAAGTTCCAACACTGCTTGGACTTGGTCAACATTTCTCGGAGTTGTGCAACTTCGGGTGCTTGATGCCTTCGGGCATAATGGAGGAACGGTGATCATGTTTGGATGAAGAATCATCGTCAAGGTGGAGATTTGTGAAAAATTGACTCTAATTCATCTGTTCACACTACTGTCCAAAGACTTTTGCAATGTGAATCTGATGCAACCGCCAAAGACTTTGCAGGCCATTTGTCTCCTCCTCTTGTATTATAAATACCTGCAAGTTATGTAACAAAAGAGAATAGAAGAGAGTTGAGTAGGGTGGTATAGTGTAATCTGGTATAAGAAAATCTGTAGAGGTTAAAACCTCCAAAACTAAAGATCCATTCCCCCTATGGATGTAGGCAAATTGTCGAACCACGTTAAATCTTTGTATTTTTCGTGTGTGTATGTTCATTAGATCCTAACAGCAACAACTCGTAAGTAACTGCTAAAAATTTAAGTTTAAAAATTTTCCACAATAAGATAAAGTAACCCGATTATTGGTCTCATAAAATTATAGCAATAATTTTTTTTATTTTTAGTTTTGACAATAAAAAATCCTACTGTTAAATATTTAGTTCTTGCAGTTAATACAATTATTTTTGAACAAAGTGCTTTGTCACTCGTGGAGATTTGAGAATAACCTATACTGTGAGCAGCCCACTTGCAATAGAGCAGTTTGTAACAAGAGCTATGAATTAAAGTTACCTCCCAAATGCGCAGCTTTGAGTAGTTGATTTCCTAGTAAGCCATGGCAAATAGGGTCTGGTTCTCCAGTGGGTGCACCGTCTCAAACTCACGGACGACACATTCCTGAGATTCGAGAACCTGACCGTGGAACTCGGGGACATCATGCAGAACAGAAACTACAAGAGGGTACACGGATTTTGTTTTCATTAGGCCCTTGGCCAAACCCACCACACCCTTCACATAGTCTCCATTGCCTGCCAAGAAAGTAACATGTTCCCTCTTTTGCGAGTTCATGGGGTCGTCCATGATTATTCGTCCAAATCTAATTTCCACTACATCATTGATTAAAAATCTCAACACGTGGCGGGTAACACTGCTTCTGTCTTTCGCCTTTGTCTGCTCTACAAATTGACACCGGAAAAGTGGGCTCAATGAAGTTTGATCTTTTACCGTCAAAACAATGTCTTTGATGATGGACGGCATCTGATTGAAATTTTTATAAGATTTCTAAACTTTGGAACCTCGTTTGTATACGGAAGTCATGGAACTTCTGGTACGTAGCACATTGTGCTTCAATTGGGACGCATTTATCTGTTAGTTACACAATATTCATAAAAGCTTAAGTGGCTGAAGCTTAAGTAGCCTTTTAAGTGCTAAACTTTTCTAGAATTTCTCTATATGAAATTCATATTTCTATAATGCAGGATCTTTCTTTATGCGAATACTAACAATAAAAACTATAATGAAATTAACGTACCGTTGTCCATTATGCTGATGTCCCGTAGCGAAGACAAGAATCCTCCCTTTCTTTTGTTCCCTAAAGCTTCTCTCTTTTCTCTTACTCTTCCCTTTCTTTTATATATATATATATATATACATTATTTCTTTCCTGTAACTGTTATCCTTTCAGGAAAATCTTCTTCTGGAACGGCTATTTTAAATAGGAAGAAACGGTTATTATTAATAGGGAGAGTAGAGGGATTTTAAACCGATGACCTAAATTACCATTATGTCTAACCGACCATCATATTAGATTTTTTTATTTTGGTCATACTTTAAATAATACGGGTTACTCATGTTAATTAATTTAACATTAAGTGGGAACATGAGAAGAAATTGTTGGTGGACCCTATGAAAATGGTGACATTTTTTAAGGCCCCCTAAAATCATCCGTCATCCGTCTCCCAGCTATGTAGTCAAACTCTATTCATAATTCTTTGTTTTCAAATAAAAAATATTCATAAATTCTTAACTGCCAAGTGGAAGTAAAATTAGAAATATAGTTTTCAGATAACTAACATTATAATACCATGAGACAAAAAAAAATGTTCCACGATGGTCAACCTGGACATTATGATTTGAATTTTAACTGTTCGATTTGAGGGAAAAAAAAAAAAAAAAAGGTACAATGTCGTTTATTACAGATCACTGCAGCAGTCGTTAAAAGTGTTGTGCGAGTGGCACTTTTTATGAATGCACGCTATGAAAATGCAAGAGTATAAAGGGAAACTCATGAGTGAGGTACTAAAATCAGTGTCCTTATTCAGATGCCTAACTCAGAGCTGAGAATATAGCCCCCATGAAATATTCATTGGGACATGTAATTCAAATGATGATCAATGAAAGAAAATGAAAATGAAAATTGCTTGGAGGTCATTTTCATGTGTATGTTTTGATCCCAAGAATACTACAATACTACTTGGCCACGGATCTACTACCTGCAACTTGGCAGCGAGGGTCTCTTCTCAAAACATTTGGAATCCACCCATATAATGTTGGACGATTCTCTCAAAAATTGGAGAAAGAAAAGCAAAGCAACAGCCCCAAAAATTTAAGTAGATGCCGACCGCCAAGAAAAACTTTATTTATATGGGGAGAGATATGCAAGGTAATTGAGATTGGTAACTTATGATTCGTGACCATGATTGACACGATTGTTTAATTGAGCATAACGAAATAGAAAAAGCTACATGGACAATGACCCAAAAAGGAACATATTTGAATCTTGATATTTTTCGTATTTGAATAATTTTGTGAAGACAATAATACTTAAGAGTTTGGACTCACAGCCTATAAACATATAGTTCACTATTCCAGCAATCAAACACAATTTAGATTTTTTTTTTTAAGCTCATTGTAATGGTCCCATCGGATAAATCAAATATTTTTTTTATCTTTTCTTTTTTTATATAATTTCTTATCTTTAATCCTTGGGTTCTCATCACGCATTTTATTGGAATGACCACAATAAAGGATTGCCCCGTCAATTTGCTCGAGAATTTTTTTTTTTTTTCTTAAGGTGGCTGTAAGCCTTACGAAACAAAAAATATTATAGGAGCATCTCCTAACCACTGCACCTCATACAAATCCTGATCCAAAGTAAGTCAAATTCCTGCCGAGAGGCACTGAAGAGTAGGATCATTCAGTAACAATGAGAAGGCAAAGCTATTCAGAGCATCGGTCACTTTATTTTCTTCACAATGTACATGGGAAATAAGAATTTCTCAATCTCAGTATATATAACCCCGGCAATTCTGCACTAGGTTTGCCTTGGGGTGAGTTTCTTTTCCTCAAAAAGTTTCTATCCACCTCTTTCCTCAGGGCTCCCGCCCCGTCAAGAACATTTTATCAGAAACAGGACCCGACCTGACTCAAAGCCCTAAATTCTGAAGACTGAAACAATCAAACACTACAAAAACAACAAAGGCGAGTTTCTGTGTCTGCGAAATTCCCCTAATAACGATGAATCAATTAGTGGTTACTATTAGCCATTCGGGCTGCATTGACCTCTGTCTAAATTGTTAAGGCCTCAGTATGCCCACCACCCAGACGGTCCCTCGTGTCCCATGAAGCCACTTGTGGTGTAATTCATTTGGGCCTTAGTGTGTCCAAAATGGAGATGAAATTATGTCCGACTAGGCCCAAACTATCACAAATGACGCGGAAGGCTTAACAAATAGCCACATGGATACCTGACCTTAAATTTTCAACATTTAGGCTCAGGCACCAGCCACTGATGATGTTCATTTCTTTTGTGTAGAATTGTTCCCAGTCACGTCACAACAGACGATACAAAAGCAATGGTAACTTATGCAACTCGTGTCTTGGGCATACGTTAGATTTCTTGTCCTAACAATTTGGGCGTCCAAACCATTTTTCTCACATGGAAACTTCGACCATCGATTAAATCAAAGGTGGACAAAGCCCGAACTTCAACGTCAAAGCAAATTAGGTGTTGGTGCAAATTCACGGTAGCAAAGTTTGTTATTGAGAGTCATTGTTGTAATGGAATCATTACAACAATGACAATGCTTCTTGAGCTGACTCTTGCCTTCCACCCTAAATTTGAAATTTTATCACTAATATGCCGTTATGTTATTCGTGTATTATGTAATTTATAAATTTTTGCAGTTGGAATTTTCGTAGCACATTATAAAAATGATATTCGTCAAGATATTATTGTTATTAAACTCATTGTTCAACAAATAGGCAAAGTACCAAACCGGTGTCCCTATTTGTTCGCTTAAATCAAAAGTCGAGTAAGATAGAATGAGAACACACGGAAATTTGAAATTAACTAGATTGAAAACTACAATAACATGACAGGATGCGATGGTGTTGCACAAGTTTATAAAATTTAGTTTCCCAGAGTTCCATAGCATCATCATCCTATGGAGTTTTAGACTTTGTCACCCATGAGAGTGACAACTGATATTTGACAACTCATCCTACAATTACAACGTTCCTAGCATGTTTGTATCTTTATAAAGCTTGAAACAATGAAATTGTCTTTCCGTTGAAAATCTAATTTTTTTTTTATTTTAGAATTGAGACGATGGCATTTGGTAACGTACTTGTTATGATAATGGTGCTCGAATACAGGCGCCCCGTTTGTTGACACGCGGGACTAGCTAGGCATAAGCCCAAGAATGTGATGTCGACCATGGCTTTATAGACCAACCATAGAGGTTGAAACTTTAGGCCACGACTACTAAAAAACTCATTATAGCTTAGGCTGCTAATTAATTTATTTATAGATCCCCCGTACTGTCCAATGGATGGCAATATATCCTTTCATTTAAAATATTATCTAAAGCTTTAACATGCAAAGCACCAATGACTTGTAGCGTTGGCATCATGATTGATTGTCTGGCTAAATATTTCAATAAATAACAATGTAATGCCGCAATGACAAAACTAGATAGCAGAATAGTTGCACCCTAGTCCTAATTGGCGAGCTTATTTAACTTAATACATTGTTCTGTTGCGCTTTAACCAGCCAAATGGCCCCATAGTCGGAGCGATAAAGGGAATTTAAGCATGTTTCAAACGCTTTTCTTTCTAGTTTTGGGAGCAACTGCTGAGTTCAAACACTTCAAACTGTGTTCTAACTTTCCTGTCTTTCTGCTAGCTAGAACACAGGTCTCGAGTCTGATCGATGATGATGATGCATGCATGGGGCACACAGCTTGGCAAGAGAATCACAATCATTGTGTCAAATCAAAAAGCTGAATTAACAAGCGTACAAAATAGACATAATTTGTTTTTTTTACATATCCTATGTTTAATGTCCGGTACAAATTGAACAGTAAGTATATGTGCACACATTTTTATTTCAAAAATATGCTTCTTCAAATGATGGTTGGATCTCAAATTCCAAACAGAGGAAGTTACAAGGCTGTTCACTGGTATGAACTAACGCTGCAGACGAGTTGAGACGAATCAAGTTTTTGTCATGCTCAAACATTACTCCTCTAATAAATGGACTTCAAAATGAGACTTGGTATAGGTGTCCTTTAATAACAAAACAAACTCGAATCGCCTCTACCATTATCGAACCGAGTTTTTGAACTTTTAACAAATATGCTGTTTAATTTTATAATATTAACAAAATAATTAAAATAATAAAAAAATATTGTTATACATAGAATTAAATGACAAAAAATATTTATTTTAATAAAACCAACTAATTGAAAGTAAATATTTAATTTTAGCGTACAAATTTGTGTGTATGTATGTGCATGTGTGTGTTCATTCACACACACACACACACACACACACACACACACACACACACATATATATATATATATATATATATAATTTTGAAAATAAGCTTAATAAATATTACTTTTATGACATAATAAATAATTTTTTAATAACTATAAAAAACATGTTTTCAAAGGAATTACAAGTTCAAATAATTTGAATTTTATCTTTACTTAAAATTCAACTTGTTTATTAAACGGAATTTTAAATTAGAGTTGAATATTAATGCCTTTTAATTAAATAAATAAATTTTTATCGAATCAAATGACTGAATTTTTGGAGTTTTAGTACGGACAAAAGCGGTGTTCATGGTTTTATCAGGCGGAGAAACGCAGTCACACGTGTAGAAATGTAATGATCTCAATTAAACAAAAAGAAGGCGGCCACAAGTGACTATAGGCATTCATAAAAATCTATTTCTCTCTTCCTTGTTGCGCAAATCTTTATATTTTATTGAAATTACGTAGGAGGTCCAAGACCCAACAATGTCGTGGATTTAAGGTACGAGTCTCATTAGTTAATATTAAGCAAACTACGTGTAGATTTAGTTGGGAGAGGGTGGCTTTGGAACCGAAATATGTGTGGCTTGTCAACAATGAAAACATCTTAATTTTCGATCATGGAAAGACCGTCGTTATTTTTGTTTGTCAAATAATGCCTCCAGCCTCATATCTGATGAAACTAAATATATAAAAATAATTAAATTACCGAGTGACGAATATAAAAAAATAATAAATTAAATTTTAATATCACATCGAATAACATCATGTAATTTTATATCTGCATAAAAATGCTAATAGATACTATAAATTATGTCACTTGTTTATAATTTACTAACGTGAGATGTTATATTCTTAACAATATCTTAACATTCGTTGATTTGCTGACCTGTAATATTGCTCACTGCTGCCTAAGTTTTTCAAATATCCTCGATCAACCTTTTGCTTTCTCAGCTGACACTGGAAAAGTTTCAAGCACTTGTAGGAAATGCACTCGGGGGGGGGGGGGGGTTGTTCCATTGAACAAGTACCAGACTTAATAATTATCTGACAAAATGGCACGACTCAAAAGAAGAATGGAGGGAAGAAAAAAAAAAAAAAACAAAGAACAAAATTTGGCCCGTCTCTTACTCTGGATAGTTATCCATTCCAAACAAGTGCATCTAGACCATAAAAGAAAAAAAATAGAACAGAGAAAGAGAGAGAGAGAGAGAAGTAGTTAATCATGGATTGATCCAGGATTATTAGCACAATTAGGATGTAACACGAGGTACTTAATAACTCCAAAAGTAGAAACAAAAAATTCCAAAAAACTGTCTTTTACAACGTGGACTTTAAGGTGAGAGGTTCCATTGAATCTGGACTAGCAAAATTTGTTCCCGATCAATTTCTTTATCTCTTCCTATTCGCAACTATAATTCCATGCCCTAAATGTACTTGTCACCATTTTTAGGTATTGAGTTACTTTCGTTGCAGTTGTAGTTATATGTAGCTGGCAGTCGGTTACCAATTTTGTCCCATCATCCTTACCGTCATTTTCTCCTTGTTATCTTCATCGTCATCCTCATTGTCGATGCTGACATCCTACCACAAAAATCCATTTGCGCTCCGAAATAAGTCTTTAAAATATGTACACAATTGAACGTGCCAAAAATAGATCTTGAATCTTAGGCATAATTAAACAATAAGAAAATCTGGCTGCCATGGTGAATTACATTTTTTCATTTGAATCCTGCAAATGAACTTCTTGTAGCCTATAGGACACATTGATTCTCCCCAACCCTAAAGAAAATGAAAGGAAGAAGAAAATAAATAAAGAGTTCGCTACCTCCAAAATGCAATTTATCATCATTCTTGTCACATAGTCCGATTGCGCATGACTGCTAGATTTTACTATTGGTCAATTTGCTTCGTTTACACGTAATTAGGGACGGTTAACTAATAGAATTGTGTCCGGGTAGTATTAACCTAAAAATTTCTATGGAACGTCACTTTTTCATATGGAATACGTCAAGCCCTGATTAGACGTCTAAATTAGTGCATTTAATTTTGGCTACAAAGAATTCTTTTCTTAGAACCTATAGCACTTTACTCGCTTGCTTGTTGACGAGAAAAACAAAATCGTAGGTAAATAGGATCTTTAATCCTACAAATGATATATTATTTTTCATAGCTGGCTTCCAAAAGAGAAGCCAATCCCCAAAAACTATACATGGTAAAGCCAAAACTCTCTTAGCAGACCAGAGAATATACAATGAAAGGAAATATATATACCCAGCTACCAACACTCTTTAAACTCAAACACTCGGTAACAATTTATATCTTCGCTAAGAGTGGGTTTTTTTCTTCCTTTTTTATACTTAATTTTGTCAGGGAATTTACAAAACTATTTGCCTCTCTTGTTCTAAAGACGTACTGAATCTTACCAAACAATAATTTGTCTATCTCTTTAAGAAAGTTCACATGCTTCCACAATCGCTTACAAAGGTTTGTTCTACTGAAAAAGAAAAATCTTTAATTGCTAATTAATTGAGAGTTTAAGAGAAATCGGCAACGAGGATTGAACAGTGATTGATGACGGTCGTGGAAACGTATACAATGAAACATCAACTTCAAAGATATCTTAAACAAAAGAACCTTAGCTCCCCAGCTTGGGAGGTCACCATGCCCCCTTAATTTGTGCCTTTCGTTCACATTGCGGCCTGAATGATAGGTCATCGCCCATGTCGGTCAACGCGTCTCTATGGATAACGCTGCAAAACCCCAACACGTGTTTTTGCCACGTCATCCACCTCCATGTCAGATCTCCTTCCACGGTTACCGTGAACTCTGACTAGGAAGGATGATGAGACTGAAGGGTCTAGATAGACAGTCCTCCACTCAACAATCAGTTAGAGAGAGAGAGAGAGAGAGAGAGAGAGAGAGAGAGAGAGAGAGAGAACCTAATTAGTTAAAACTATAATGAACCTTTCTTAGTGCCTCTAACAGGACAGCACGCTCTGTCAAAAGAAAATTTGGAGAAGAATCTATCGAAAATTAATTAGACAAAACTATCAAGGTATTGAGGAGTCAGAGACCAATATGGTTACGCATGCTTTAACATAAATGGCTAAAGACTGGAGGGAACAAAGAACGCAATTTCATATTAAATTATAACTTTAAAGTTTAAACTAATGCATGCGCCTCAGAGATGAGACAATGGTGCTAGTCCTTTTCGCGGTCGCTTTGGCCGCTTTCTTCATACTCAGCAAAACGTGTCTATATGATGTTGGAATTAATTTAATGGAGTTCTTTAGATGCTAACTTATATGTTCAATTTATTAAATTTAAGCACGAGAATTCCACAATTTCTGCCAGGAATCAACTCTTTGCATGTTTGGAACAGGAACCTCGAACTTGAAAGGACTCAAGTTTCAAACAATCCGCCAAGGATGATGGTGAGATGTATGAAATAGGAAATTGCTTTCTAGCATTTAGTTTACTATCCAAATGAAACTTTTAATGGACCATAAAATGAACAACTTAATTTACAATATTATGTTAAACTAAGAGTAAATGAATGAAATTAGTCACACTCTACGGAAAACCATCTAACATCTCATTCTAAAACTAATGGTAAGGATCAATGCTGTAAGCATGGCCGGTGAAATGGCTGCCGATTCAATTATTTAGCTTAGATAGTTTCAAATTCTAAACGTGTCAACATAGGAGAACGGGAAAAAAAATGGCAAACTAAACTACTTGCTAGATTACTCCTTAGGATGACTTCGATAGCAGCCTTCTTAGAAAGCCATTCTGTCATAAAGTGAATGCTGCGCATCACATTTTGAAATAGGTTCAAAGTGTTTCGATTTTAATAAGTTTATTATGGTAGAGACTGCAATTAATTATTTATTACCTTTTTTTTTTTCCTGATGTGTTCAAGTACAATGGATTGCATAATTCCCCTTGCACGCCTTTTGATAGAAAAGAACGCTGTTTTTCCCAAAAAGAATACGCCCGTCAACCATAAAGTTTGGGTCAAAGACGCATAGGAGTAGGAGATAAGAATGCTTGTGTCTTTATAATAAAATATAACCACACAGATAATAATAATAAAAAGAAGAAGAAGAAGAAGAAGACTAAAACTATTTAAAATAACAGAGAGAGTTGCTGTATGCGTGTTTGAACACCGTCCTAGTCGGAATGTCAACCCCATTATGCCTTAAAATCCGCTTAGCTTTTGACGAAGGACCAGAAAAGACAATGAATTGGTTGATACAGTCTGGCAAGAAACGTTGTTCGAGTTGATAGTTAATATTGGAGCATGGACGTCTTTTATTTGTTGTGTTGTCTACTTAAAAGTTAGACTTTAGCAGGATGACAACAAATAATAAACCTGTTAAACCCAATAGTTTCAACTATTAGCTACTTGGGAGCTGGCCGAAGTTGTAGCAAAATGTCAAAATGGCATATAAAATGAAGATTGACAAAGCCAAGCTCATGCATAAATTGGTTTGGGCGTATGTCCATGACTTACCTCAATCATTGCGTTTGATGATGATATTCTGACACTATCTTATAGTCCTATGCCAAGGCATACACCCTATTGCAGGGCAACTGGTCATGCTTTCCAACAACTGCCAATATAACAATCTTATCGTGTCAGACTTCACGACAATACCACAGAAACACCACAACATGAGAAACCCGAATTTTATTAATGATGAACTAGAATAGTTCATTAAGCATCAAGATACGAGGTTGTTGGCTGTTACAGAGTCTGAAAGTCACCCATTTTAGTTATAGATTCTGTACCGAACCCTTGTGCGGCAATTTGAAAAACTTGTTCTGGTTGGTTATAGTAACTGCAGTCAAAGGAATATTAGGTGCCGCCTTAGATGTTGTTAAATGAACGTCAAGTTCTGGTTGATTAAAATCAGATAATCTTTCAAGCGCTGGAGGAATTAAAAAAGGGACCGAATATAGAATATGGGTGGTGGGCCACGTATAAAAAGGATTAGAGTTGATTCTTCTGTCTCACTGTTCTGTTTTCAACCCACCAGCTCCCTGTTGGGGAGTATAAGAAAAAAAAAATGTCCTTCGATGAGAATCCGTCTACAACCTCCATTTGATTAATTTTCTAGAAAAAGTGGTCAACATAAAACTTTTATCATTTTGTTAAGCATTTAATTTGCAATCAAAAGTTTTAGTTATTAGGGGAGACGCCTTCTCAAACGCAAGATTTGTTGAGTAAAAGCTATATTAAAAAAAAAAATTACGTAATAAGTCTTATGCATTTTGTTTTGGCCGAAACTAGCGCTATTAACAACATCTAACAGTGGATTCAGTTGGTCCTGCATGCCATAAGTTTATCATCAAGGCTTGACGCCCAACAAAAGCCCTTTTCACAACTCACCAACCATTCCATTTTTTCTTTGCAAAGTTAACATCATGCTGGAATTTAAGACCATAAACCCGAAGTAGAAAGACGCAAGTTTATGCGATTAGTGTTTAATGTTCAAATTCTTAATTGATATTTTCAATATCCCACAAAGGTGGATATGACACTGGAGTCTTCGTTGGAAAAATGTGAATGGGGCTGGAATAAACAAACTATTCCTTAGAATCAAAGTCATAAACAGTACTTAAAATACTTAAGATTCCAATTTTGAAAGTTGTAACTTTGAATTTCGCAAGACGTGGTGTGAGATTTTATTTACTTAATTTCATTAAATGAAGCAAGCGTACTCTCAGTTTTGTTAATCGAGATTCAAACACTTAGTATGTCATACAGCAAATGTTTTGTCAATTTCTTAACCCCTTTCGTAATTAACCTATCTAGTATGTGCATATAAAATGATTTGCGATATGTATTGCTCGATCGAGACTCGCTTTAAAATTGAAAACAAAGGAAGAATACAAGGTCGCATAAAATAAAGAGTATTTTCGTTTTGCCCATCCAGAACTAGGGCTGCCGCCGAATGCAGAATTGGCCAACCAAAAATCATCAAGGAGATAGCATTTTCAGAACACCAACATAGCATATGCCCATCAAAATAAACAGCATGTCATTCAGCCATCACTGCAGCACTTGCACTTTCAGAAACATCCAAGTGACATTGATGTTCTTTAACTAACCCCAAGTTTGTCTAAATGGTTAGCTGAGTAGTATCAGTCTAGCAACTTGGATTGAACCTTAAAATCAGCATCTTAAAGGTCAACTTGGGCAGGAATTTTGTTTTTTCTTTGATCAGGTCGGCATCTGTATATATCTGGTTTTGTGCATCCTAGCTTCCCCAGGATGCAATGAATAAAATGCTCTGAAGGCTGTTCACAAAAAGGCATCTTAATGGTCAAACTCTTTGAAGTACACACGCGGTGTGTAAAGAATATTGTTCTTTTCTCTTCTTTTTATATCAAATGAATAGGAAATATGACATGACCCTAGCAAGATCATTTTTTGGTTGAGTGAATTTTCTTCGTCTTACTTTCTCTTTCTCCCAAAGGAGAGGTGGGGTCGGACCCCGATCTCTTTCCACAAGCTTCCTCGGCGCTTGAGGTGTCTCGGTCTCTTGCTAAACCTCTTTTCAAGAGATTCAAAATTCTTTAAAAACATGCTCGTAATTGAGCATCATTAACAGGAAAGTTCCTGTGGGCTTTAGCAAATTGTTTCCTTATGATGTAAAGCATTTTTCGCAGCCTGAAGTTTCCACAAGGAATTTTAGTTCACTCGTGTACATTTGGCTTGTAGGTAATAGGTGTATGCGTTAGTTCCACTACCAAGTTAAGGTTCACATAATGCATTAAGGTATGTGATCATCACATGAGTCCCCTTCCTTTTATTTAGTTACTAAATATGTGTGATGACTGGTTCCATTTGTTATTTTGGGAACAATGGTTATTCCCTTTATTTTAATTTGCATATTTTAGCGACTATAGTGGCACTTGAAGCTCAGTGGATTCAAGTAAGATCAGAAAACTAAAGGAAAAGGAATAAAAAAATGAACTCCGGCCGAAAAAGAACAAAATCTTTAGAACTCAAAGATGTCCCCAATTATAAGAGACCAGCAAGTTATGGTAGGCCAAAGGCTTAAAGCGGCAAAGGCAATTGCATAATAAGAAAGGATTATATTCCTTTTCCCAGAACACGTGACCATTAAGTCATGTAATGTGAAACTCTATGCCCATTATTTGGATGATCTAATCAGCTTATCTTCAATAAATTGTCCAGTTGTTTAATAATCCACCCAAGTGCACGCCACGACAAACAAATAACCAATCATTAATTATATTTATTAGTTTATGATTGTTTATTATTTGGCACCTAGCAAGTTTTTTCTTCTCGCCTTTTCTTGGCCAAAAGTATTTCCACTTCCTTTTCCTTATTGGAGGATCGATAAAAATGTGGACAGACCTATCACATATCAACTGGCCCATGGTGACCCAAAATTTTGAAATTTGTTACTGCCAGCCAAGCATGATTGGAAACGGAAAGAATGTAAAAGTAATTAACTAAACCTAAACCTGAAGGTAAAGCTTTTCAATTTTTCATTAATTCGAATCAATTAACGTTTAATTATGCCTGGATGTAGAAAGAAAGGAATGATCAGAGAAAGACGGAAATAGATAGGATTAATTCTTAGTATTAAACAGTGTCGGTAGATACTGACCGAGTAACCTTCTTTTGGATATGTTTCCTCTAATTTTATGCCCTACAAATCTTGTAATTTTTTATCGCCTGCCAAGAAAAGTAGTCATGAATTGAGAAAGGGGCTCCAATACACGGACGGGCATTGGTCATGGCCTCGTGGATGCGCCATAATCTACAGTTAAAATAGAAAACTATTGCTATCAATTTGAAATTAAACTTGGCGTAGGCAGGGATTAAAACGAGTAGCTTGTTCTCGAAAATTAACTCGTTAAGCAATTCTGTTGAGATATTTATATTTTTTACGGTTTATTTTCGAATGAAAATTGCATCCCATAATTTCTTACAGGGACCGTCCTGCCCACTGAACAGCACGAACTCTAGAAACCCTGCGATCCCTGCCCTCCCCTGTATTCTCCAAAGCAATTTACTAGTCAGAAAGCCCCCCTTGATATGACTTCCAGCCACAGAGCATATACATTCCCTCCGTCCGTCTATAGCTTTACGTTTTCCCCTCTCCTTTTCCCCTACCAACTCATCTGACGCATCCATCAGCCACGAGTAAGTGCCCATGATTAATATTATAAAACTATAATAGATAAAGACAAAATTAACCCCATACGCTAACTTTATCGGCATGTTTAGAAGGATCGAAACGGCTCAATCCCCCCGTCGAATCTTTGATTAGATCTGGACAAGACCTTAGTTTGTTTCTAATTTGATGGCAGCTACGAGAATCATAAGTGGTCCAGCCTTAAAATGCGCCGAAGGGACTTATTTGGGATGCAGATGCATCATACAATTGTTCATAATCATTAGGGGGCAACCAATCGGAGCTGTGGTGGTGGTGGTGGTGGTGGTGTTGTTGTGGCACAGATTCCAAATTCTGCGTCCTCGCTAAGGTGTTTCAACGGATTAAATATGCCCTCTTACACATACATATAGAAAAATAAGAAAGATGAACACAGAATTTTGTACAGCAGTAAATGTTGTGCTTCCGTGGTGTGTGGTCCGCGCATCTCGTGGGTCCACCCTCGTTGGATATTACTTACAGCTCCCGTAGTAGTAGTAGTAGTAGTAGTAGTCGTCCAATTGAACTCCATGCCGATTAAATGCAATAACTCACTGATATTTACCTTTTTATTTTTTCATTAAAATGGGTAAGTGAAGATAACATAGGGATTGTGTTGATGTACCGTATAATGAATTGAGTCACTATATTAAATTCGTAAAAAAATAAATTTCATGATACTCAACAAAAACCACCAATTATTTTCACAATTATATGAAATCAAATATACATTTAATTTTATCGAGCAATTTGACAAAAATTTAAATTGATAATCTTTACATGAAACGATCAAATTGTCTAACTATAAGATTTCAAATGATCAGTGATACTGATATTTATCTATAACTAAGAAATAAAAGAATTGAATTAATCCCCTCGCTAATGCAGCATATTGCCCACTCATGACGACAGCACATTCATAAATACAAAAGGCTATTGCATTAAATCTATATTTGCTTTTGGTAAATCTAATCTTTATATGAATTTTTTCGACTAGCAACAAACAATTGCAAAATCCAGGGGAGAATAAATGGTATAAATTGTTCCTTTCTTTCTACATCTTCACAATAGGTAGATACATTGAAACCTGCTTTTGTTTTCAATTATTTATATATTTTTTTTTTATTAAACGAAGAGGCATGTTTTACAATTAACTACTATTATAAGACTCATATATTCATGTAAAGGCAAAAAATCTATTGCTCCACACCATTTGTCATGTCATTTTACCATTTAATGCTTAAATTAACTCAGAAGGTTAGATAACCATGTGCCTGCTCACCGAGGGGGACACTTCTAGTGGACTGGTCCTTCGCCGGTGGCCTCCCATTTGCAAAGCCGCCCTAATTAGGTGGTCGAACATGAGGGAGACCAAGTCTTAATAAATTCTGCTATTTACGAGTATTTTTTTTTTCTCATTCCTAATTTATATTTATTGCCGGTGGAAGTCTAGTGGTTACTTAGCTTATTTTTCCTTGTATCGGCTTCTTGTTTGATTCTTCTAATTGAAGTTCAAAAGGTAATAAATAAAATTTTGTATTAAAAATACGGTGTTAAATTTTAAATATATTAATATTAAATTTTAATTAAAAAAACTCAATAATATCTTAATATTTAATATTTCCCCATTAAAAAAATGAATAAAGAGAATTTAGGTAGCGGTTAAAAAACTTCGTATAAAGGCCTAAAATCATTGTCTATCATCTAAACAACATCATAAAATCAATGCGATAGTTCATCTTGAGACGAAAAAATAACAATTTTTACATTAAAAGAAGTTCGTTTAAAGACGAGAAGGTGGCTTTAGAGATTAAAGGTAGGGGTGTACATATGTAGGATACAATTTCTTATTGTTAAAAAAGAAATCTATATAAATCAACTTTGACTTCTTGAATAAAAATGTAATGTGTACTCCTACAAATGCAGCCACTAAGGAATTTTTATCCAACACAAATGAATAACTTATTAATTATTTTCTGCTTGGCGCGTGAGGCCCAAAAAGTAATAATGTTGTCTATTAATCTAATATCAGGGTTGACTTGCAAAAGATAAATGTAGGAATAATTATTAATTCAAAGTTTAAATTTTTATTTACAGCTTTTTAAACTTGAAATTTCGAACTTGAATTTCAAATAAGCTTGAGTAAGAGTATTTTTATGAGAAACTTATTAGGTAAATCTAGTCTATAGGCCTAATTTATGAGCTTGCACCATATCGGCCAAAATAGTGGTATGATAAAAATCTCGGGAGAGTAAATTACATTTGTCAGAATTTCATTTATTGAACCCACAATTATATAATAATAGACTAGAGAATAATTGTTGTATGAGACGGTATCACCATGCCAGCATACTAACTTGTTACGATTGTATTTTATAGTTTCGTTCTCCTTGAAATTATCCTTGCGATAAGAAGAAAATAAAGAAGATGTTGGCAGTTGGACTGCATAAATTACACTCTGGCAAATTTAAGATAATTCCAAAACTGAAAAGAAGTTACAAGGTTTTTTCTCAAAGGCTTTTTTATATTCCAAAGTGGATTGTATAGCAAACACATCGCACTAAACACAGTAATATGTGAATGCCATACAGAGTATGAGAAGAAAACAAATTTCTCCTTTGTACCCTCCCCGCGGCCCCCCCCCCCACCCCCCCCCCCCCCCAACAAAAAAAAAAAAAGGCGTGGGCGGAAATTGTGACAAAATTCAATAAGCAACTTGCCACCAAGGGGCAGAAAACCATTTCATCGGTATCGTGCATCTACACGCACACACAGGGAAGGGAAGGTCAAAGGGTCAAAATTCAAAGCCGCATAGCTCTTTTTTCTTCCTACTCTCTCTCTCTCTCTCTCTTTCTATATGCTAGGATTTGAAGGTAAAGCGCCTATTGGATTTTATGAAGCGTAATAAATTAGCAATCTCTAGTAGTGTTAAATTAAATTAAATACTAGTTAAAATAAAATAATTTTAAAAAAAAAAAGCCCCAAGTTCCTATTGCGGCTTGCTTTCCTCCCGCATGCCACTTCTATCTCCATTTTCAACCCATCTATTCCATCTATAAAAAGCCCACCTTCTCTATCTTCATGTACAAATCCATAACTCTCTTCATTCTCTCTCTCTCTCTCTCTCTCTCTCTCTCTCTCTGAAAATACTCTCCGTAACAAAGCCTTTCCTCGTTCAATCAATCAGTCACTCCACCTTAAGAGAATGATGATGGACGTCGAATTGAGAAACAGGAAAAGCAGCTCTTCCACCACACAAATCGAAGAGGAGATGGGTGACTTAAGGAGGGGTCCATGGACCGTTGAAGAGGACTTCAAGCTCATCAATTACATTGCTACTCATGGTGAGGGCCGCTGGAACTCTCTCGCCCACACCGCAGGTAACTGCTACTATAATAATTGTACCTCTCACCCACGAGAAGAATAGTTGTGGCTAGCAGCCGAAGAACAACTCGCACAACATGTCTCACTTTGCTTTGTCCATCATTTTAATTTCTATCCCTTTTGTCTTCTTTCTCCATCGGTTTTCCATTTCCTTGTACCACTAAAAATTGGCCTCAGGCTTAAGACCCCAGGACACGATAAGCTCCAAAGTTCTCATCTTTCGTTTGATAATTCCGCACCGTCAATTTGATCTTCTTGTCCACTAGTTTGATAAAGAAATTTCGGCCTTCTAATTTAACTTATTAATGGTAGCTGGCAAAGGATCTGTTACGATTATTATGTCACGGTAGGAAAGATGAAAAGTAAAGAGCTTGTTGTTTCGGAGAAAATGAAAAGTACTTGTACAGTTGTATAGAAAATAAGACTTCAATCATAAAATATATTTGCAAAAGCTCCTCAACCTAAAAATGTGTCGGCCAGAGCGCTTTATTTCCTTTTCCATTGTTACTGATATTTTGTTCTGAAACCAACTTTACCAAAACTTAATTTCCTGAATCTAAACATCATATATTAATGAAACAGGTCTCAAAAGAACTGGAAAAAGCTGCAGATTAAGATGGCTCAACTATCTCCGACCCGATGTTCGTCGTGGAAATATCACCCTCGAGGAACAACTCATGATCCTTGAGCTTCATTCCCAATGGGGCAATCGGTATGATGCAACTTCAGCTTACAATATATATATATATATACATATTTGTTCTTGTATTTTCCTGATTAGGACTAATTAATTATCCTGCCTAGCAACTAATACATCTCGAGATATAAAATGTAGATGGTCCAAGATTGCTCAACATTTGCCGGGAAGAACCGACAATGAAATCAAGAACTACTGGAGGACCCGCGTCCAAAAGCATGCAAAACAGCTTAAATGCGACGTGAACAGCAAGCAATTCAAAGACACTTTGAAATACCTATGGATGCCAAGGTTGATCGAAAGAATTCAAGCTTCTGCTGCTGCCAATGCCCCCAACGCCGCCACGACTGCCACCGGTGCTGCCATCAATTCCGCACCTGATATGGCGTCGATCCCAGCCAGCGCCGATCGTCTCATATTCAGCAACGTTGACATGGCTACCTCTGGGCATTTGGCCACGAACCCCGGGGTCATTTGCATCGACTCTGGAGCTGCTCATGTTACTTCTAGTTACACACCAGAGAATTCTAGCACTGCAGCCTCATCGGACTCGTTTGGGACTCAGGTTTCGCCTGTTTCCGACTTGACTAATGATTATTATATCCCGGTTAGTCACAACTCCAATCCGGATTATTTCCAAGCTGAGCAAATTGGATTCTCGGACTGTATCACCAGTCCTTGTGGTTATTTTCAACAAGGATTAGATTTTCACTCTACAGTGATGAATAATCCATGGGTGGACGGAGGAGACACATCTGACAATTTGTGGAGTGTCGATGACACGTGGTTCCTAGAGCAGCAGTTCAGCAGCAACAATATGTGAAATGCATACATAAGTGGTTCGGATCGGAAATTAATTAATCGTAGAGAAGACACAAAATACTATTGGTGTAGCAGAGAAGATTAATCTATAGAATAATAATTCGGGAATAGTGGTTCAGAAGTACAAAATAGAATTTGGGACAAAAGAGACATGGTTGTGGGTTAAGTGCATAATTTTCGTTTATTTGACTTGTTTGTTCATCGTCTCTTTGTTGTTTCCTTTCTTTTTCTTTAATGGGGAGAATTTGTAATATCAGTTATTCTTAATCTTATTCTTTCATCGATATCGACTCTCTAGCGTTTTTTTTTTTTCCTTTTTTTTCGTAACTTCTTTTTAATTACCATTGATTGCATTACAGAAGCATGCCCTGGGATATTAATTTTATAATATTAGAGGCGATAATAATTGGTTCCACCACCTTAGCTTGGATTTCATTATTTTATCAGTTTAACAAGCATTATGTTATGGACTAATGATACAAACTTTTGAAACATTGTCCATGGGGCCTGAACCAGATTAAAAATACCAAGTTAATTGCCAGATCACGGAGAAGAAGAAGATGAAAAAAACAAAGTTAACTTAGATTAATTAATAGTAATTTGTGAGAACTGGCCTTATAAGATCAATATACGTTCTCATGGATTTAGATTGCCCATTAGGAGCAATTGTATATTCACATAATGGCGAAGAGTATCCTTTTAGTGGCCATCAATTGGCTAGCTTCAATTTATTCCTTCGATTTTTGTGTGTACGGGCAAGATGCTTATGTTGAATCCATTACTCGAACATGATCTACTTTGATTCCACATAATCCACAACACCAATTTAACTAGACAAAGTGCAACTTTGATTCCACAATCTTTCTTTATTCGGTCTTTGTTTATAGTTGCGTTGTTGTACGATCATCCAACTACACTATTATATTGTATAAATCTTCACACGGTACGGCCATTTAGCATTAATGTTTATTTTATTTTATTTTATCTGTGCCTGGCGGTCACTTTTGGTTTTATTAATTTGAAAATAATAATAATTAATATGTAAAATAAAAATAAAATAAATATTAATTTACTATAATGATTAATTATACAGCTCTGTGCACATACCTAGATTTCGAGTTCGGACTTAAAATGGAGGTTGGCACGCGTAAGGAACAACGGATGGGCCTAAACACGTGACCAAAAAAGGCATAGGGAAAGGGGGAGAAGGGACGGTGTGGCGGCGGGGAATCCTTGAAGGCCACGTGCCTATAAGAGAAGCCAGCAAAGCTGGTCCGATTAACTGAAGTCTTGCGAATTTGCCACGTGTGTTATATGTGGAAGGAATAATTTTAAAAAAAAAAGAAAATAAATAAATAAAGGTATTTAGGCCAGAGGTCATTGGCCTGGGATTCCTGGACCAAAGCACTAGCAGCCGCAACCCTTGAAACCGCCCATACCAAGAATTCCACGCAAGACTAAGACTTTTTTTTTTATTTTTATAAGTTGCCTTCAAAAAATAAAATAAAATAAAATAAAAAATATATATATATATGAATGTAATGTAAGCGAATGTCGAATATGCACCACGACGTACGAGAACAATGCACAACTGGAATCCATAACAATTTAGAAACAATTTTCTTGTCCTTTTTTTTTTTTTTGGGTTGTTGTGATCTTCCACATGCTTCCCTTGTTATGGAGTCCAAAGTATATATAATCTCTACCCAACTGGAGTGGACGTTTATATTCTCTCAAAGGGTCAACATGTGGGGTTCCGGATTTATGCCACGTGGGGTTTCTCTGACTGATTCTCCCCATAATTCTGTATCTTGTGGGGCAAAATAATCCGGCGGTTCGCGAGACGCCTCGAGTTTCATTTACAATATTGGTTAACATATAAGCATGACCCCGGCTCTAAGGTTAAAGGGGAGCCGTAGTTGAATCGTGGGTCCCGGCTATAAGGTTAAAGGGAGCGTTTCAGTCGAACCGCATATTGATGGTTCAATTCAAATTGTTTGTTCGAATTTTAATTTTCATTTCATTTAAAGTTTTGATTTTAGTTTAATTTAATTAAATTTTAAATTATTCAATTCGGTGTTGTTCGAGTTGACCTTTTTTTTATAAAAAAAAAAAAAGAAAATTGGAAATGTGAAATATCTTAATTTTTAATAAATAAAATTTATTTAAATTATTATATCAAATGTTATCTTGACTTTGAATTAATCGTTAATTTAACCTGTGATTATGATTTTAGTTTGGAACTGCAAGTTAAATTGACAATTTCAATTTTTGTTTGTAACCGTTGTTTGAATCGGCAATTCATGGTTCCATGCGGAGCAAAACTTTTACTCAATTGCCTCTTTCTACAGTTCTAATTTGAACTGAAACCATATTAATTGATTTTGCTTCAATTTCTGTTTTAAATCGGTTCCGTTCTAGCAATCAAAATCGTGGTCATGTCCACGGTTAGGGACACTCTCCTATTAAAAATTCTTTTTAATTGTAAAAAAAATATATAAAATTTAGATATTATGAGATTTAATCTTTTTGAGTTATCATGATTATTTTTCATTTTTTGCAAAATTTTAAAAATTAAATAAAAATTTTAAAATTAATAGAATCATGACAAAAGGTGTCATTTATCAAAATTAAAAGTTATAGAGGTTTTATAATATAAATTGAACCCTCAAGGCAATAAAATACAAAAGCGATAAACTACAAAGAGATTAGATGCATTTAACTAAAAAAATAAAATCAAATAAAGATTATATTTGGTATAGCATACAAAAAATAAAGTTATCAAAGAATAATTCTCTCTTATATCGGCATATCGATGTTATAACATCTTTTGTAGATGACATAAGTTTGTGATCTTAACCTAATAGTTGAATTTGAGTCTTAAAACCATGTTCAAGCCTTATCTTTCACGTCGTAAAGATCGCAAAGAAAAAAAAGGGGGGATGACCATATTAAATACATGCATCTGAGTTATCATTTGAGTAATAGAATAAGTTAAGTATTGGGTCACAAATGGTTGGACTTTCTTCTTGATTAGATGAAATAGTCTCAAACATTTATTTTTAAGATCAACGGTGTAGGTCATGGTACATTTAACATGAAAAGAGTCGAAATAATTGATTTTTTTTTTCTTCGATAAGTCAAAGATCTATTTAGGTTGATTTTTCTTTTCCGCATGTATCTAGATGATTAAGATTGGATACGCTCACTGGTAGAAAAATAAAAAACATACAAAGAATAATGTCTGTTGTTGTGTATGACGAAGAAAGAGAGGGGATAGTCATAGCTCTCTCGATTATGTTGAAAAAGGTGGCCTCTCCAGGCCACTTACAATGAATTTGAACTCGAGTGTCGCTGCTGTGTCACTGTGTATAGGCTTGGAATTCTTCTAGTTGTGCACTGTGGTATCACTGATGTGTCATATTTGTTTTCACGTTTGATGGCCGCATTTTGGACAGTTCATTCTTTCCGTTATATGTAATACAGTTTTGGGCATAAAAGATGTGCATAACAAGTCAACCAGAAAATGTGTTTTAGAAATGCCTGTTCCGTTACCGTACGAATAAGTAATAATATATCCAATAGTATAAAAATTACCGAAACTCATCAAAAGAGTAGCAGACTGCGGTCGAATGTAGAGGTACCCGCTCCATTGGCTAGCCACTTGAAGATTAAAATGCGTTGTTTGCGTCTTTGCACAATCATTTGCAGCTAAAAGTCATCCTCTTACCATACAAATTAAAACATCACGCTAGTATTCATCGATATCCCAACACCCTTAACAAGAATTATCCAATTATAACCTAACTCCGCTCATTTTTGCATAAAAGACAGCTATCCTTCAAGTCGTCTAATGTTTATTTCTTCCACTTTTCCTCCATTAGAGAAGAATTGGAACCGCATGTTGCTATATGACCATCTATGCTTGGTGCACCAGGAAGGCTTTCCCGGCCAATATACAACTGCACATTAGTCTAACCCCCAATTGGGATGTGTTACATAACAATCGCCATCAAGTGCACTTTAACTTCTCTTTCGCAAACCATTTTAAGCTGGCAGACGTCCCCACCATGCACTATTTCCTTTTCATTCTTATTGATCGATTGCGTGAAGCTTTCTAACTAATGAAAGTGAGATCACTATGTGCAGGATGCAGCTTAAATTGGGGGTTTTCAACCAAAACAAAAAAAAAGGACATAACCACAGGTTCCTCAGGTGGGTGGAAAAGTTTTTGGTCTTCTCTTTCGATTTATAGGTCACTTACAAAAATGTCCAGAAGGTCTTTCCAATCCGTAACTAATAAAGTAAATGCTCGTGCTGGCTTTCTACTATAAGTAAGAACATGTGTTGTATTGTTCATGCTGATCCACTTCTGTTGAAAAATTAAGGAAATTTTTTGTCGAATAAATAATATGGTGTCATGTATACATGGTTTGGGGAACCCCAAATTAATAGACCACAGCAACTAACCTAATTACCATTTTTATTAATTTATCTTGCTGACATGCTCTAATTACAGTAACAGCCACTATAAATAGGGACAATATTCGAGGTCTTCCAGCTTTTGATGCAAGCACGAGTGCGCAACATATGAATATCAGCCATGCAAATCCTATTACATGCTGCATGGATTTTGAGACGGCCCAAAATAAAATAAAATAAAAAGAGGACAGAACCAATTAACCATGTATTTTTTCTGTCTTTAATTGCAGCTGCTGTCGGGAAGAAAATTAACTAATGGTGTACAAATGCGATTGCAACAACGCCCCCATCGAATTGAATTAATTCAGACATCCAAGTTTGGTATGGGCATCGCCCAGCAGTCATTTCAAGAGTATACATGTTTATCTTAATGCATGTGTACGAGTGAATTGCAAAGGCAACCTCGGATAGATGTAATCAATCAATAGGATCGTAGTTGGCCAAGTTAATGTGGCATTCTTTTGCTCACATGTTTTGTGGCTACTATATGTCCAGACATTCATGGTATATACGTAAGCAAGTTGGTCTTGCTGCTTGGACAAGGCGATACGGAAGTTGTACCAGGCGATCAATTGTGTGATCCACAAAGTCGAAAGATCGATTTCCGAATCATCCATTGTATCTGATGATAAGACACGTTTGGCGGATGATTTTGCCATGCAATTTTCATCGAAGGTTGGTTAGGCAAGAGAAGCCGGGAGATCCATTCAACCAAATCACTCGGCTCATTGTTTAGGTGCGTAAATGTAACCGTGGTAAAGCACGAATGTAATAATGGTAAATGCAGGGGTAGGAAGGAAAAAAAATTATCTTTTATATCTTTAAGTTTATGACTTATTTATATTTTGTATTTCAAATTTCTAAAAATTACAAAAACATTCTAACAATTGTAAATGATATTAAAAATTTTCCTCTATTAATTCAGCATTAGTATAAATCATTTTTAATTACAAAAATGCCATTAAAAATGATTTTAAAGGACCAAAATATCTTAACAATAACCTTTGTCTCATCTCGTATTTTATGACCCCTACAATTCATTTTCCTATGCTACCATATCTACCAATTATTATCATTATTTTCTCATTTTTCCTTTAAAATTTCATCTATTCTAATTTTACTTCATTACTTTACTCTTTCTTATTTTTCATTATCACCTGCACTGCCCCACCCCTGCCCTTCTCTCAATCTTCTTTAAGAGTTATCTATCTTAGTTTTGCTTTAACACTCATACTTATCTTCCTCTTTCACCATCACTTTTTAGTCATCTACCATAATCCTTCTCTCAATCTCTTTAAAAGTGAAAGAGAAAAAGATAAATTAGAGAGAAATAATAAAAATAATATCAAAAAGAGAAAAAAAATTAGAATGTTTAAATGAAGTAATAATTTTTAAAGAAAAAATGGAGATAATGTTTATCATTTATTACTTTAGAGATGTTAAAACTAAAGAGAAAGAATTTGTCAAAAAAAAAAAAGAAGGAGAGAGACTACTAGATTTAGAAATAAATGTAAGATATGTTAAGATTTTAACTATAAATTATGTATATAAAAATTTTCATGTTATAAATAAAAAAGAAAAATAAATAACATATAAATAAAAATTACTCATAAATTTACTATTTATTTAAATATTCTCTCTCTCTTTTCTTTTCTTTTTTTTTCAAATTTAGACTCTGTGGTATTCCAACCAGAGGAAGAGAATTAAGCCATAAGTATTGGGGTAGGGAACACGAAAGAAAACTAAAACTACACAGCAATTTATAATTAACCAAGAAAAAAAATACACCAAAAATGCTGTTTATGATCGCATGTAATGGGGGTAGTTGAAACATCTTATAACTTTAAAAGATAAAAGGGTTGATAATTGATTGAGTCTTTTAAAAAGAAAAAAAAAAAAGTGAGAATGTTAGAAAAAAAGACTTGTAGTGGGGCCGGGGGGGGGGGGAGAGAGAGAGAGAGACAGAGAGAGGTCAGCGCAGCGCTGAACACCGGGAATGGAGTCAAACGGCTGTTTATTGTAAGAGCGAAGATGGTGAAGATTATTTAATACTCAGCAGACGCCAGAATTATTGAAGATTGATCATTAATCTTGTCACCAAACAATGGATTGTTAATTAGTAAATAGAAGCTCTAGCAGCCTAGTTCTTTGACAATGGCTTTTTTTTTTTTGGGGGGGGGTGTTTACGTATTAGAACACAAGTCAATTGACCTAATTAAGTAAATTTTCTGCCTAATTTACGCGGTTGAAAATGTGAAATTTCTGACTCCGTCAGCTTTAGAAAACTTATGCACGATGAGTTGCGTTAGGCTATAGGGTAGTGATCTAGTCAATAAAAGCCGTAAACTCTTAGTTGGGCTAATTGGCTAATGGTACCTTCTTCTTCTTCTTCTTGTTTCCTTTTTTTTTTTTTATCGAACCGCCCTGCAAAAAGAGTACTAGATGTACTATGACTTTTCTTTTTCAATTTTTTTAAGCTAACATGGTTTTTATTACAAAAGTAATCTTTTGGTCCCGTATTTAGTCAAATTTGTCAATTTTATTCTTGCAATTGAAATTTAAGATTTGACTCGTTTACTTCAAACTGAAAAAAAAAATGTTTAAGACATTAGAAAACTATTTTTGTTTTCAAAAAAATATAGATAGAGAGTTCTTTAATGGTTCTTTTCTTTCTTTCTTTATTTTTTAATCTATTTTTTCATTGTTTTTAAAAAGATCTATTTTAAGGGCGTGGGATATTGCAAAATGGTTAATTAGGGTAAATTCACCTAAAATTCTTAAGTTAAGGGATTAAATTGAACATAATTCCAACAAAATTTTTATATTTGAATTAAGACTTCAATTGACTATAATCGTTTTTTTTTTTTTTTGGTAATTTTTTCATATCTAAGAATTACAAATGGCCCACATTGGGCGAAGATGTATACACTAGCCCATATTAAGTGTGTTGCCCTTGTAACTCGACAAGGTGCATGTTCTCAATATGGAAACGAGCCTACAGAGTTCTCGTTTCGGTTAACGAGTCCATTAATTTGGGCTAATCGGCGGTGGTACGATGTAATGGGTTGTTGAGAGTTCATAGCTCAGAACATCCTATTCCCATTTCATAAGCCCAATTTTGCTTTCTTGATTAGTTGGGCACCTTCCACGGATAGGCCCATTTGTAAAGTCCGGCCGGAAATAAGAATGAGGTGGCGAGAGGGCGCACCGATTCAACTTAGTTTAATCCTTGATTGACTGCGAGAAAAGTGATTGGTTATAGAGTGCACAAATAGAAAAGAAATATGGGAAATATTTGTTGAGATTACTTTACATAATTAATAAAATAATTATTTTATCAATAAACAATGATGATATTTGATTGAAAAAAAAAAAAAACTACTTTTTCAGTCCTTTTTTGTGGGCGGAGGTTGGCTCTCTTATTTAGTTAAATATGTACAGTATGTCCATAAAATCATGACTTCATATATTCTCTCTCCAAGAACATGTAAAGGAAAGAAAAGTAATTGTTGGACATATTTTTTATTGGACCTATTATATATAATTTAAAAAAATCTTTTATTAATAAATAATAACACATATTCAAATGCATAACAATGAAATATCTTTTTCTATATATATATATATATATCTTAATTTGTGCCCTTTTACTAAATGTGCGTCTATATAATTGCTCCCCCAAGAAAATACTTGTTAGTGAAAATCATAAATACAATAATACATAAAAGAGAGTACTGGGTCGCCTCAATATTTAGTTGACAAATTGTACATGTTAAATAAAATCCTTTAAGAAAATAGTACATATCCCGATGTCTAACGTAAAATATTATTTTTTAAACCATTTTTGTTTATGTCTTTTTTTTATATCTTTATTTATTGAATTGGTATATTCAGACTACCTAAATGTGAATCAACTAATTGGACTCATTAATAAAATAATACAAGTAATATTATGATAGTACAAAGAAAGAAGAGTTAATGAGGTGAGAAAAGTATCTTAAAAAATTTATATTATATGATTAGTGCTAACAAAAAATAAATAAATTATTGAACAAAAATATCTAAAAGAATGAAAACGAAATAAAATTATATATTAGTTCTGTCTGATTTATTTATTGTTATTTATTATTATTATTAATTATTAATTATTGTTATTAATAATTAAAATAAAATTATAATATTTTATTAGAGTGATATTTACTTATTTTTATTTAAATAATAAAATAAATATTTTATTTCTATTTTATTATTGTAGATATTTTTTATTAATTTGTTTTGTGCATTTTTATATCTCAAAAAAAAATTAAAATTTAAGTGACATTACCTATATTTGCATTCTAGCAATGTAACAAATAGAATAAGTTGCGTGTTACATGTTTAGTTAAATAAATAAGTTAGAGCAACTTTTTATTAAGTGAAATTATTGGATCGTTTATATTATAATTATATACTTATTATATTATTTTAAAATATAAGACCTAAATTATTACCAAATTTAAATTAGAATATCTTAAATATAAATTTTTTTATTATAACTGGTTAATATAAGTTTAATTTGTAGTAAATATTTTAGTGCAGTAAATTTTATTACTCAAAAATTTGGTTAAAAAATTAACAAATTGCAAGAAACAATATATATAAATATGCGTGTGTTTCAAAATCTCCTTTTGTATTTTCAATTTATTTATTTAAAAAAAGTCTTACAAGAATTAAGCAGCAAAATCTAGAGAAGTTGAAAAGAAAAAAAAAAATAGTGTTGCGGTTCTCTTTTGGCCGCTGCGGGAGAAATTGCATGAAACAAGAGTAGGGAAAAAGAGAAAGGACGTGAATATAAAGGACCCTGCTTTTGATCGACATTATTGGACGTCTTGTTTTGCGTAGGGTAGGGTAAACAGCTTGACGATGTAAAATTAACAACATTTGAGGTAACAGCTTTGCAATCATGCGAGTGTTCGCATGGCGCCGATGACCCCAGTTGGTAACCCAACAGAACAACTTCGTCGTCAGCCACAAGTGCTTCCATGACAACGACGAGCTTTCCTGGCAGAATCCTCTGCGTAGACTATGTCCGCGGCGGCCACAATGTCGAACGGCGGATTCAACGCCTTGATGTGGCCCTGCGATCGTGAGAGTATGGACTGGAAAAAGAAAGATGGTATTGGGATAATATTACGAGGGTATTTTAATTCAGAAATTATTTATAAATATTTATTTTACTCGAAAGTAGTTATTATTATTATTATTATTTGGGCGTTTGATAAGCTACTGATCAGCAAATAGCAATCTTAAAATATTATGTATACACCAAATATTACTATTTTTAATTTTTAAAATTAAACAATAAATAACACTTCTCAAAAATTAAATCAAATACTCTTACAATTGATTAATAAAAAGTGAAATTGACATTATTTTCCCATTTAATGTAGTTTTGATGATTTAGGTAAATAATTAAGTTTAGAGAAAATTAGATTAAATACTTAAAAATTAATGCAATAATAATAAAAAAATATGAATTAATTACATTTTACTTAATTTTACAAATAAATAAAATTAAATATAAAGATAATTATTATAATATCTCTTTATTACTCTCACGTGATTCCTTACTATTTCTACATAGCTGTGCTCTTAAGCTATTTTGTATTAATTTTTTAAATAGTGAAATTATAGTTAACTGAAATATATTTATCACACATGAAATTGCCCATTAGAGCGAATTTACATGATTTAACGTGGTAAAGCTCTTGAACGAAGGTCGAATATTGAAAAAAGAAAAGAGAGAGAGAGAGATAAAAAAAAAAAAAGCTACACATTTTTCAAAAGCCCATTGATCAGCAGCCCCGAGAGCCGATAGTCCAAAACCTGCCAGCGAAATAACAAATTGCCGAATGGCTTTGCAAAGAGACAAAAGTCCAACGTGAAGAAAAAGATGAAACTTGCAAAGATATAAAGTCCAACACGAGAACCAGAAAAGACGGGCAAAGAGTCGTGTTTCTATTGGTTAACCTCACAAACGAAGAGAGAATTTTAAGAAAATTTGAAATCAGATTTTTTTTTTTTTTTTGCTTTTTAAGAAAATTCGAAACAAGATACTTATTTTAATTTTATGGATCAGTTCACACACTCCAGAGAATCTCTGCACAACATCCCCAATTTTTGCTATCTAAGCAAATGCGAGCAGCGAATCAAATGGTAGTTTTAAAAGCCACTTTGGTTCGAGCGGATAAATTGAGGATCTAAAATTTTGGATTTAGATCAATTCGATTTTTTTATTTGACCAAATAAAAATAATAATTTAAAAATGTTATTTAATTTTGTTGATTCACATAATCAACTTGTTTAATCAAATTAATGAATGAAGCATATTTTTATTGAAGCAAAATATTTTTTATTTTTAAAAAATTGTATATAATTATATTATTTAATAAAAAATAATTATATATATATATATATATATATATAATTAAATTTTACTTTAATGATATTTCATTTATTTTTATATAATATAAAAAATATTAAATGTCTTTAAATAAAAATTAGATCGGTTTTGTTGTGGATCAGAACCGACGCTGTGCCTGGTCCCTCGGTCAAAGCAAGACCCCTAAAGACAATTTTACCCTTTATCAACACGCACACGTTCGATTTGTCGTTCCTCGACACGCCTTCATTTTCCCACGCTACCTCGTTTGTCCTTCTCCATTCTCTCGGTTGATGACAGCTTTAACACTCAAACAATATTTCTTTTTTTTTTTTGGGTGGAGTTCGAGGGGGCATATCTGCAACTCGGACCATTTCGCTTCTTTAGTTCGTTAAGAATAAGTCGTCTGCATCAAAAACTAAAGGGAATTCTTCTAAGAATTGGTTTCATGTGTCTTGACACAGGATTCGCTGTGCTTGTTTTGACAAATGGATTTTTAAGAAGGAAGTGATAAGTCGAAAGAAGATAAAAAGAAGAAAAAAAAAATGATAGAGTAATGTTAGATATTACAATATTTTTCAAAAAAAAAAATTATAAAATATTATTTTTATTAAATTTATTAATTTTTTGTTAATAAAATTATTTGATAAGAAGGAAGGAAATTCCAATGTGAAATTACCATTTTAATTTTATAAAATTTGTCCTTTTGAATTCAAAAGTTCAAAATGAAAAAAAAAAATCAATGAAATAATATTGTGACTCTACTTTTTAATTAATATCGAAGAAAAGTTAAAATAAAATAAAAAAGAATTATTTTATTTTTTAATTTATTTTAAAGATAAAAATATTAATTTTATTTTTATTATTTTATTTATTTATTTTTTATTAATTTTAATGACAGATCTATAAAATGTTTCTTAAACTATAAAAAAATGATAAATTTAAGTTAAGAGATCTTGAATCCAAAATTTTATCATTATTAATTAAATTAAATTATAAGTTATTTAAGTTATTATATACATAATAACTATAAATGAGGGGTTTAAAGAGAAAAAAAAAAGAACAATAAACTTAACTCGAGAACTTTTAAATCTAAAATTTAAAATAAAAAATAAGAATATAAATTATTAAATTAAATTATAAATTACTTAAGTTATTATATATATTAATAAAGATAAGATAAAATAGCATGACAGTAATTATTTTCTCGCTTTTACTTGGATCTGACTCTAATTATTATTAATTAATTTTTTTTCAAACAAAAATAATATAAACAACTTCATTTATATTTTAGAATTAACCTAAATTTTAGGAAGATCTAATATTTTGTCTTATTGCAAGATTCGAACCTCGAACACGCATTGCACATGGGTCTTAGAGTTTCGTAGATCCTAAGACATTTGAGATTAATTTTTTTTAATAATGCATTAACTTTTTTATTTGATTAATAACAAACAATTTATTTTATAATATAAAAAAAGTCCTTTATTTCAGATTGTAGTAATGAGAATCAAATTTTAGTCAATAAAAAAAAAAGCAGCATCGGCACTTGAATTTTAGTCAATAACACTTTATTTTGTGAGCAAAAATTCCAAGGTTTTTTTTTTTAACATTTTCTGTTTTGGCGAGTTGAAATTTTCCCACGTGCAGGGTTAGTATTGTAATCACGTCACTCTTGGACCACATTTCAAAAGTTCAATCCAAGGATTTTCTCCTTTTTTTTTTTTTTTTTCCTCGTTTTGTTTAGCATCCATGAACTTTCCGCTTTTCCCTACCTCCCCTATAAAAGCCCACTTGGACCTCCCTTGTAAAAGTCTCCATTTTGGACGCGCTTTTCTCTTTGTCCAAAAGCCCTGTTCATCAACGTCTCTTAAACTGTAAGTAACTACCAACCATTTCAAATTTTCAAGGTTCTAGCTTTCCTTTCGTTCCTTGTTCTTCCAGTTTTTAACTTCCTCTTGCTCTCTATATGGTTGTCTCTGATTGAACTCTGCTTTACCAATTTTTCAAGACTAACACAGTTCCTTGTATATCTGATTTCATATCTTCACCTTATAAAAAGGGTTGTTCCCCTTTGTATTGGTGGGTCTGATTCTTGTGTACATAGAGGAATAGGATATACCCAGTTTGGAGAATGAATACTAGCAGTTGTATTGGGATCTCCACTATGAAACCCTGTTGTAGAATTTTCATTGGCTCTAAGAGCTCTTCCCTTTTTGGGTTTTCTCTTCAAAAGCTGAACAATCCAATCATTACTAATAATTTTTCGAAATCACAATTAAGTTCCATCCACAGTCGTAGATTATACTGCTACAATTGTTATAATGGTTCCCAAAGTATGGTTAAGCACTGTGTTCTTAATCCGAATCGTAGAGCTTTTAATATTAACGATTCGAATTGGGGTAAATCTAGGGTGTTTACATCTAGTTTCCGTGTGGATAGAGGAAGAATAAGGGGTGTTTTAGTAATTCCCAAAGTTGCGTCAGACATTAGGAACCATTCCACATCGGTGGAGTCTCATGTCAATCATAAAGGGTTTGAGAAGATTTCAATTCAAGGTGGCTTCAATGTGAAGCCTTTGGTGATTGCAAAAATTGAAACAGGCAATAATGTAATTGAAAAAGAAGAAGAGGAGTCTAGTACGGTGGAGAATAATGGATCAAGTGTAGATATAGAATATTATAAAGGTTTGAATGAGACTGCTCCAAAAGTTGAGAGAGAGGTCTCTGAGATTGAAAAAGAGGCATGGAAGTTGCTCCAAGATGCCATTGTAACTTACTGTGGAAATCCTGTGGGAACTGTTGCCGCTAATAATCCTGCTGACAAGCAACCATTGAACTATGATCAAGTCTTCATTCGTGACTTTGTACCTTCTGCACTTGCTTTTTTACTCAATGGAGAAGCAGAGATCATAAAGAGTTTTCTTCTTCACACATTGCAGTTGCAGGTATTTATGAGTGATCCACTAAACACTGCCCTCTTCTTTTTCTTTCTTTCTTTTTGTTTTTTTTTTTCTTAGGTGGTCTAAGAGACTTTATATGTGCTAGTTTTTGCAATTGACTTGCTCTCATCAAGTGATTAATTATTCCTAAAATGTTCACAAGCCTGCATGTATTACATTATGTGACCATTGGAAAAACATGGAAGAAAAAAATTACTAGTTAATCACTAAAAAGTTTCAGTAAAAACCATATAAAGTGTTGATCCAATCTTTCTGCTGACCATGTTCAAATGGTTATTGGCTATGGTTTGATCATGTTGATTAACAACATTTACCCAAAACAAATAAATATAAAAATCTTTTATTGTGTATGATTGACACTTTGATTGCTTTGGATAAAATGATTCTTCTCAAATTGTAGTAAAATAATTTTGTTTCAACTAGGGAAAGTAGTACCATAAAATGTTTTTGTAAAGTATAACACCATCCTAGTCTAATCCGATGTTTATTAATGTTAAGTGAAGCTATTTAAATGTTCCACATCGGCACTAGTATACTGAAAGCTGTATCACATCTTTACGAACTTAAAATAAGTCTTTCATGGTTTTCAGAGTTGGGAGAAGACCGTGGACTGTTACAGTCCTGGGCAAGGGTTGATGCCAGCAAGTTTCAAAGTTAAAACTGTGCCTCTTGAGGGAAGTGATGGAACATTTGAGGAAGTTTTGGACCCTGATTTTGGTGAATCAGCCATTGGGCGTGTAGCTCCTGTAGATTCAGGTAAACTGATGTTAGTTTTAATTATCTTCTTTGCTCCAAGTTACTGTCATTAATGTCCTGTTCTTCATATCTTGGATGTTTCTCTGGTTGCTTTGGCAATTTGAAGTATTATGCTTCTAAAACTTTTGGCACTGAAAGTATGTTCATCACACTCACAGGACTGTGGTGGATAATATTGTTAAGAGCTTATGGAAAGATCACGGGTGACTATGCATTGCAAGAGAGGGTCGATGTCCAGACAGGCATAAGACTCATCATTAATTTGTGTCTAATTGATGGCTTTGACATGTTTCCCACTTTGTTAGTCACTGATGGCTCCTGCATGATTGATAGACGGATGGGTATTCATGGACACCCTCTTGAAATTGAAGTAAGTCCTATAAAATCACACCCAGCTTTAGGTTTTCTTTCATTTGTCACATGTTATAGAAACTAGGAGCTTATGAGCAATGATTAGAACACTGATGTTAGTGTGAATTAATGAACTAATGATTAGAAGCTGGACACCAGTCTGGATTTATAAGAACCTGCTGAATGCAACATTCAGCAATACTCGAGTTGCTGTTGCCTTTTTCCTACATATCTCTGACCAAAGATCCCCTGCCTCCCAAAATGTCTTAATCACATTGCCAATATCATAATTACCATTGTTTGTCTTTTGGTTAATTGGCTCTAATTGGGATTCAATTTAAGACCTTCAACCCTCGAAACAACTCTAGTATTATTATTTCTTTTTCCTTTCCTCTTGTTTTGTTTTTGGATGCCATGGTTTCCATTGGATCACCATTTTCTTGATTAATCTGATATACTAGGCCTTATTCTATTCGGCTTTACGTTGTGCCCGCGAAATGCTCATGGTCAATGATGCAACCAAAAACTTGGTGGCTGCCATCAATAACAGACTTAGTGCTCTCTCATTTCATATTAGAGAGTATTATTGGGTGGACATGAAGAAGATCAATGAGATCTATCGCTACAAGACTGAGGAATACTCTACAGATGCAATCAACAAGTTCAACATATATCCAGAGCAAATTCCTACATGGCTAGTTGATTGGATTCCCGAGGAAGGTGGCTACCTCATTGGCAATCTACAACCTGCTCACATGGATTTTAGATTCTTTACTCTTGGGAATCTTTGGGCCATTGTCTCCTCCTTAGGAACTGCAAAACAGAATGAAGGTATTCTGAACTTGATTGAGGCTAAATGGGATGATCTTGTGGCTCATATGCCTCTTAAGATTTGTTACCCTGCTTTGGAGTCCGAAGAATGGCGTATAATCACAGGCAGTGACCCAAAAAATACGTGAGCCTTTTTGCATTTCTTATGTGCTTTGTATGAATGTTCGCATGATATCAGGAATTGGGTTGGCTAATTAAACTTTTCCATCTTATACAGTCCATGGTCGTATCATAATGGTGGATCTTGGCCAACACTATTATGGCAGGTAATTCTGATACTCTTATTCGAGCTTATGATCCTGCTGAATTGAATATATTGGGCATTGGCTAAACTTCATTATGATGACTTCTCTGGCATAACTATATCTCTCTGCTGCACCCACCTTCCAGTTTACATTAGCATGTATCAAGATTGGTAGACGAGAATTGGCAGAAAAGGCAGTCACATTGGCCGAGAAGAGGTTGGCAGTGGATCAGTGGCCTGAATACTATGACACCCGTAGTGGAAGATTCATAGGAAAGCAGTCCAGGCTGTATCAGACATGGACAATTGCTGGTTTCCTAACATCCAAGATGATTTTGGAGAATCCAGATAAGGCATCATTGCTCTTCTGGGAGGAGGACTATGAGATTCTTGAGAATTGCGTCTGTGGGCTTAGCAAGACGGGCCGAAGGAGATGTTCACGATTTGCTGCAAGATCTCCGAATGCATAGTGCCCTGACTGGCTTCATGGTACTTTCTTTCCAAGAAAGCAACATTAGTGTAGCTGGTGAAGTACAATTTGCCGACACAATTGACGAATGAATGTGTATAGCACTATTCTCGGATTATTTTCTAACCGAAATAAAAAAGAAAAAAATCAAGTAAAATTGCTGGACATACTAGCTAGGGGTTGGATTCATTGAATTAGATGGCTCTGTTTTTGGCGGGCCTCTCCTAAATATATTTGTATGGCTACCTGTTAAAATTGTTTGAATAAAATACCTCCCAACTAATTAACTATTGTTTTTTGCAACGTTGTTCTTCTTTTCTTTTCGAATTGGATTCTCTCTCTTTTCTTTTTTCTTTCTTTTTTCTTTTTGTGTTTTTCTGAAGAAAAGGAGATGGGCTTTTATTAATCAACCGAGATTACGTACATCAGCAGTATTCATGAAAGAATAAACAGAGGCACGGGTGTCCCTGCGCCAATAAACCAATAAACCTCTACTCCACGTGACAAAGTTTAGCAAGAGCATCTGCAACCCCATTGGAGTTCCTGTGCACATGTGAATGATAAACTGAGCAAAATTGGAGGAGAGGGAATTAAATATCGGCTACCATCTGGCTAGCAATTGACGACTCTGTTTGGGAAGATTGTATGGCACGAACAGCAGGTAAGCAATCAGATTCCTGGAGGATGGAAGACCAGGACATCTCCAACGCCTCCTGAAGAGCAAGACGAAGAGCTGGGAGTTCAAGTGTCTCCGGGAGAATAAGCGGCTGGCATTCCTTTTGTGAGTGTGTGAAGCGGCTCCCCCTTAAGGTTCCTAAAGATCACACCTAAACCACCTGCATTCCCACTTCTGGCCGCATCTGTATTCACCTTGATTTGATTTTCATGGGGTGGCCACCATTTGTAGTCACTTCTGGAATTGGATTCTCTATTCATGGAAAACGTGTTAGCACCTTGCTCTTCCATGCGTGTAATGCATGCGCAATTTCAGCTATTGATTTAGGCCATTAACGGCGCTTGAAGTACATTTCATTGAGGCCCAGCGGCCTCATAAGCCCGCTTTCCAGCTATTACTCAACGGTAACAAAGCTTCTCTTTTGCAATTTTTCGCCACCAGTGCTTTGCCCTCTGCAACGAGAGACTAATAAAATTCCTGCATGTTAATGGGTTGCGAACCGGCGACAGTGGACTGTTTCTGCTCATTTGACCTCGCTCTTTCATTTTTATTAAAAAATTTATTAATTTATAAATTATAAAATAAAAATAAATTTATAATTTTCATAAAATTTATACTTTTTAAAAAAATTAAAATCTAAAATTTTTAATATTTAATTAGAATTTTTTTTTGTGCAAATTGCTGCTTTTTTAGTGCTAGTGTATAGTCTAAAAAATCAACCATATTTTTTTAATTATTGTGGGTTTCAGTCAATAAAAAGAATAATATTTTTGAATTTTAAAAAATTAATTTTTTTCATAAAAATCGATAAATATATAAGTTAAAAAAATCTGGTTACATCATTTTTTATTTTCGATTACATATTTTATTAGTTTAATTATATATTTAATAATTTAAAATTAAAAATTACAACTCAAATATATTTTATTTATTTATTTATTTAATTTTATTTTTTACAGACCGAGACACATGATAAAAAATAAATTAAAACTGAATTCCTGGTGACATAAACCTTTGTTATCTTTGTTGTTTTTTTTTTTTTCTGATGAATTGTGTGGTCCAAGTTGGATGGCCCCGTATCATATTAGAAAAAGAAAGAGAAAAGTCCATGTCACAAAAAGAAAAAAAAAAAAAAAAACCCTAGGCACCATTCAGATATTCTCATTTTCCAATTTTCAAATTTCGTCTCAATTTTGACATGCAAATTCATCTACCGACAAATACAGCAGAAACACGGGATCTCACGCTAACCAAACCGAATAGCACCCAATACCTACCCACCCCCGCAATGGATCCTCAAACTACCCCAAGTCTAACTATTACTCGATTTCCATTATCTAAAGCAGGAATTACAGAGAAAGAAATTACGGCAAAATTCCCCTCCTGTAATAATAAGTAAAGTGTGACAATGGACCTTTCAATTCCAATAACCCCATCATCAAGCAACTTGCTCTTCCCCCGTTGTGGGCATCATCATCCTGAATAGGTTAAGGCGGCTATCTGCCAGCCGAAGGGAATAGACCGTTTTCTTGTATTCGCCCCACGTGAAAGGCCTGTACGCCGCCGGCCTGATGGCTGTGACCATCTCCGCTGGGGCGGTTATCCTTGCCTGGAGGGGCGGCGCCCCGAAGTAGGCCATTGACATTCTTTCCCTCGACGAGTTCGTTAGTGCTCTATGCCTCACACTCACAAATCTCCCATTTGTCATCGCCTGATAAAAATTACACCATGCGAATTAGTATGATTGATGTAGTAACATTTAACAATGCTTCTTCTTCTTCTTCTTGTTTTTTCTTTCTTCTTCTTCTTAAGCTAAAAAAAAAAACCTAGATCCTGAATTACCATGCGGCACCTATGCGAAGACCCACAATGATGGCACAATGGACTGGCAATCTTCAGAAAGTAAGAAAAGGTAAAAATGGTATTTAATTTATGTCGCGTAATAAATCCACATCTTAATCTTATGATAGCATCTCTAGATGGAAACAAAATTAAATGCTTTTGCCCATAATATTATTTCCAAAGGACTCACGTCGAAAACATAGGGACCATTTTCTTATTTCCGCGTTCTGTCAAAGATATTATAATCACAATTATTCCCGAATATATATATATATATATATATATACTAATTTTTTGAAAAAAAAACATAGTAAAAAAAAGAGAGAGAGAGAGAGAGGTTCCGAGTGTCCTCCTCTTCAATTATTATTTTGGGGTCGGCTTCTAAACCACCCACACGCTACCATAAATAGCGAGACATCACAGCCAACTAGCCACTTTTCAGTTCCTTTTGTTGTCAAACCAGCTAGTCATTGAATTAACTATATTCCCATTGGACAGAAATTGGCGCGGGGTCCCACCGACACCCAAATACCAAAATCCAATGCTACAGCAGTGGTTTCCCCAGTTTAGATCAGTTTCCATCAATCCAATTCATCTTTTTTATTCACTGAGATTGTTATCATTATGACGAGGGACCATGCAATGCCTTAGACAGAGATGGAGACTTGCAGTGAGATGGGACTAACCTGTAACACGTCACCCACATTAACGCAAAAGGCCATGGGGTCGGGCGGAACTGGGACCCACACACCGTCTCCTATAGAAATCTGAAGGCCACCCACGTCGTTGGACCTCAAGAGGGTCAAGATCTGTGGGTCGGAATGCTCTCCGATTCCTACCTTGTTGCCGTCGTATGAAGTTGACGTGTCCCTGTCCTTGCGGTCTATAATAGGGATAGGTGGGTAGTGATTCAGCCTCAGCAGCGAGTCATTGTCGACGTCCCTCAGCAGCCTGCTGAACACTGATGTGTCTAGGACCCACAATCCCTCTGCCATCAGATCTAATATCTCACATGCCAAATCTCTAACTGCTTCTATGTAACAACTAGCAGCGGAGCTGCTACCAAAACACAGATCAGAATTCACAGAGAGCACGCTTCACACATCATCACATTATAATAACTCTTACTATGTACACAGAGCAAACTTTTTGCTTGTTTTCCGAGAAGTCTTGGAAAGTCAAGTTTTCTTTCATCAATTTCCTGCCGATTTGATTGGACATTCCTGATGAATCTGTCTGTCTCGTCAGTCTGTTCACCCACCCATTTGTTTTGCGTGTTTTGCCATTGTCTAAATTGAAATTAGATTCATCGTTACCTGAATAGTTGCTTTGATTTTTTTTTTTCATTCCTAGTTGGCAATTAACATATTTATTATAAAAATACATATAATGATAAGTGGATGCCAATTCTGTTCCACAGTAATTAGAAAACGCTGGAAAGGGCAATACAACTATTTGATGTGACACACTCATGTTATCCCACCTTCTAGGAGAATTGCAATCCAATAGTCCCATGTGATCCAGCGGGCTTTTGAATGAAATTGGTTTTAAAGGTCACGCGTTACTTGATTTTTCAAGTCGAATCATTTTGCAAGCAAAACTACCCATTACAACGTTGGAGCCCTTTTAGTAGCTCATGGTTTTAACAAAATCTAGCTACTGTCGCTCATGGTATCGTTACGCAATCACAGTATAGAAAATGTTCCGAGTGTCTTCTACTGAAAACTCCGGCAACCCATATGCCATTTACACTCCAAAGAATCCGAAAATATGCTTCTTTTGTAAAAGTGAACAAAAAACATATGCATTCACTCGGTGGCAATGTTGTTTAGATACTGAAAACATAACCCAAAAAAAAAAACTACCTTTTTAAGCATAGACATTAGACATGGTGCTATAGAATGCTATAGGTTCGAAAGATTGGACCATTTAAAATTCCAAAGACAGTTCCAACAAACACCACGCGTTTATGTATTCAACAGACTAAACAAGGAGCGCTCGTACGGAGTACTTAATTGCCAGCGTAGTAAAGCTTGATTAGGCCAAAACATGCAAAAGGAGCCCGCCATTTCCGATGTAAGTAAATAATTAAAATGAAAAACAATGAAGAAACAGAACTTTATGCAGTAAAAAGCCCCAAGTTGGGAATGAGGTCTAGACAGCCAGAACCTGAGACTTAATTTGTACCTGAATTCCATTGGCTCAGCACTGGAGATGGCTTTGGACCTTTGTGAGACTGAGTTAGGATTGGTGTGGAGGAGAAGATATTCAACCTCTCCAGTGTCACCGTTGAAGCCAATATTCTTGCGACCATAACCAAAGGGATTGGCCGGTCCAGCTTGTTGCTTCTCACCAAGTGGTTTGGCAAAGAACCTGAGACTTTCCTGTTCCAATCTGGCAATAATGTCTTGAGGAACGCCGTGATTGACCACCCTGAAGAAACCATAATCTTCGCAGGCTTTGACGATGAGACTTGACACTTGTGGTCTCTCTGCCGAGAGGTCTATTGTGGGTAGCTCAATGGCCTGAACTTTTTCAGTGCGGATTGGAGTTGGAGATGGCACTACCATTATTTCTACTTACTAATATTTTGAGAAAATAAAGAGAAGTTGAAAGCTTAACTTGTAAATTGCAATACCACAGGAAGGATGAAAGATAAAAAGAACAAGGACTAGCGATAAGGCGTTAAAACCTGGGCTGAGTGCGATATATAGTGGCGTTGCGGGAGAGGAGAGAAAAAGGCTAGAGAGAGAGAGACGGAGACAGAGAGCCTGTGGGAAGTAGGCTTGTGAGAAGAATTCACTCAAACTTCGAGGGGATGAAGTACAACTAGCAAATTTGTTTCGATGGGAGAAGGTTGACTATCTTTTCCTAATCGTTGAATTTATTTTTTTAATGCTTTTTATTTAAAAAAATTCCTAACAATTTCATTTCACTTCAAATCCAAACAAGCCATAAATCTCGATTCGTTGTCTTTATGATCAATCTGTTGACTTAAAAGCTTCTCTTTAATTGCTATTGTCTAATGTAACCTCCCACCCAACACCAGCCTCCCCTTACTTTTGCCCAGTTGCCTAGTCTTCCCCAACATCCCCCCCCCCCAAAAAAAAAGTTATGTTTAACTTTTAAAATTTTTGTTTAGTGTAACAAAAACTCAATTTTATGTCCACAAATTTGAATTTTACTATAACTTTTTAAAATGAATCTAATTTATATTTTTTATCGTGATTTCCTTAAAAGAAGACATTCAAATTTTTTTTTTTAAAAAAAAAGTCATCATACACATACATGTAACTTCTTTCACGAGTAAGCATAAATATTTTGTGGTCCCACGGCTAAATATAAAAAACAGCTTTGACATCTGTGCCGACATCATGCCTTAATTTCGCTTGTTGCACTCATGTTTCTAGACCCTTATTACATTCCACGTCTTTGTGTCTCGTTTTCCTCAATTTTTGCATCCCTTTCTTGCCGCTGTTACTTAATTTATTGTCAGAAGATAGCAGTTTTACTTTGTTTGAATTTAAAATGAAGTGTAAAAGAAAATTATAAGAAAGAAAATTGGGACTAAAGAAACTAATTTTTTGTTGGTTATTTGGATGAATTAGAAATAAGTAAGGAAAAAATAAATGGAAAGTGAATTTTTTTTATTTGAATATTGTGTGAAGATGTAGAGAAAAATTTTGATATTTATAAAATGACACATATATCTTTAATACGAATTTACATATAATTTTATATTTTTTGATACTTCAGAAATAGAAAGGTAAGTTTTATAAATTTAATATAACAATTGCCAACTGCAAGTACAATACGTTCATAAACTCTTTATTTTACTCCATGTTAATTATTAAAAAAAATTAGTGTTTGTTGCTAAGAAATTAAAAATCTATACTTATGAATACCTCTTTGCCAAGATAGAGATTCTGCATTTATAAGTAATTTAATTTATTAGGCAAATAGTAATAACTTAGTAGTCATGGTGTGTTTGAATTTAAGGTTGGATGACAAATAAAATTGTAAGAAAATAATTTATGAGAAATAAAATAAAAAAATTTAATTAATTTTTTAATGTGTTAAAAATGAAAAAAGGTAAATAAATTACACATATAATTTCTTATTTGGATGTGATAAGAAAACAAAAATTTTGAAAATAATGTTTATAAAAAGATAATTACATTTGTATATATAATTTATAGATTTTATAATTATATTTAAATTTTAATTATTTAATTCTAGTAAATAATATTTTATATAATATAATGTTATTAGTAATAATTTTTTATATATTTTCCTTTTTATTGTTTTTTTAATCAATAAAATAAATAAATAAAAACGCAAATGATTAAAAAAAGAATAAAAGGACATTATTGTAATTTCGAAGTGGGAATCGAAAACCGACTACCTTTCAACGGTTTTCGTACTAAAACAGGGTGATTGAAAAACGAATGATCTCTCACAGCTTTTCTAAGCATTTTCTCCTCTTGTTTATTTCACGCGCAGAAACCTAACGTGGGAAAATTCTTTTTTTTTTTTTTCACCCTTTTCTTTTCTTACCATTTCTTTTGTATCCCTTTCTCAAAAACCAAACAAGCTCTTTAGGTTGAATTAGCTTCTGCTAATCGAAGGAAACTTAGCTATCCAATTTAATCAAAGATAGATTATCAATATTGTGCTTGCAAAACTGGCAGAATTGTTGGGACTAATAAAGTTTCGAGTCATCTCTGAATAAAAATCTATACAAAACTGCATTGTGGTTATATTACCTTGAGAATTGAATCTTAACTAATCGATAGCATAACAAGCATTGCTTTACAGACAGATGCAACCTTGAAACTAGTCTATTAGAATTTGGGAGTCCAACTTATCATGCTTTAAGGAAACAACGTAAATAATTAATTTAACGCCAATAGAAAGGCATGGATTGATGAATAATACTCATGGTTGCGTCATGATAATCACATGTTAATTAATATTAATGCTCCAATGGATAAGGATGAACCCGAATAAGCCTAGCTACGGAAACGATGATGCATGTCAAATGAAAAGACACATGAAGCAATAACGGACTAACAATGTAAATGTCTAATAATGACACACTGTAATAAAGTTGCAATGAATCAATAATGGAGGCATTTGAATTAAATTATATAAGATTGAAGGGATTAAGGACAACCTAATCTTCTGGCAGGGAGATGTGCCTATTCTGGGAAATTAAAATAGTTGTCGACCCTTTAAAGAGGGTAGCTAGGTTCTGCATTCCCATGCACTTGCAGTCGCAGTCTCCAGTCCCACGCTCGTTTCCATGAAAGGGAAAGCCCCGTCCCTTCTTTTCTTCCCAACTCAGCCCTGTACGTCTAGACAGTGGTCTCTGGCACGTCCAGGTCATCCCTCCTATTCACATCCAATGGAGCCATTTCATTTTCCCACGACTTTCATCCAGCGTCTCTTTCTCTCTCTTTCTGGCTCTGGCTCACAGGGGGTCACTGCAATGATGTATACTTCCACCTGTGTTTAGGGGGTGGACCTCCTACGCTTCTGCTAGAGTTTTTATTATTAAACACTGCTGATTTTCTTTAATCTTAAAAATATCAACACAAACATATGACTGTTGGTCAATAACTGATGACAGGCATTGACTCCCTGGGCTAAATCAAACATTCCAACATTCCAATTCATCGATTTTTTTCTTGAGTGAAATAAAAGAAATCCACACTTGATATTAATTCATTAAAACAATATTAACAGGAATACACCGTTAATACTAAATTAGATTAACTTGAATAACGTCAAATTGGTAATATAGCATATGGGACAAAGCCATCGATCAATAATTTATCATTTTGGAGAACAAGAGCAATGAAATCCAGCAATTGTAGCTGTTTACGGTTTCCGCCTAATCAATCACGAGCCGCACCTATCAATTATAGGCTGGCTTGGACAGAGATGGGAGCAATTTATTGTGGCAAGGCATCAATAATTGGGACGCGCAGATATAATTTGTAAATAGGATCATCTGCCGGACGCGAAATGTAAAGCAATCATAGCAGCCAGGCGGCCCGCGGCCCCGTTGATTTCAATAAATATGAAGTTTACGATTGCAACAGTTTGAAATGAAACTGTGTATCCTATTGGAATCGAACAACGACTTGAGCATATTATTGTGGTGATAGCCTTGACCATATATGTCCACATTTTTAATGGTTTGGGGGGGGGGGGGCGTGGAGGCGGAGGAGAGAATAGAGAACTGGATTCCTGTTTTGCTTGGCTTTACCAAAACTAACGAGCAGCTATAACAAGCTAGGATATCTCAATTTAAACGATGGAGATATATATTCGTATGAATTATATTTATGCTGCGGTAGCCCATAATATCAATGAGATTGTTGCCCCTTCTTACATTTTAATATATGTTCCATCTTTTGATCTTATAAAACAATTTAATTTTTTAGTATGATAACAAAATTTTATAAGCAAAAAATTTTATATTTGAATCATTCTTAATTTTACCTAACAATAATATTAAAAAAATACATGAATTTAAAAGAAGTATTGTTTTAAATCTCACAATATAAACACCCTGTCAGGTAAATACTAATAGATGCAATGTAATTTATGTCAAATGAGATAGCATTTAATATTATATAAATTTTATATAAAAATTTATTTTATTTTTATATAATTATATCATATAATATTAATATTATCCATATAATACTAAATATTATTTACGTGGTGTGATATAGCTACGTTCATCGGATAACGTGTTTACTTAGTGTTTTTCTTGTATTGTATATGTAGAATTGACTGGCGTGGAATTTGGAATAGGGGCATGCGCAAGCCAATAAATTAAGGCTGTTCTACACATTGGTCTATATCCATTTTTCTTTTTTCTTTTTTCTTTTTTCTTTTTTCGTGGGAGTGGGGGTGTTCTAGATCAGAACTGTGAGAACGGGCCACAGTCCAGAGAGGGCGTCCTTTGATTAAGCATATGCCCTGACGGGCTAGTCCCTAACTACCACCAACTTGTCTTCGGTTGGCGCTCAGCCGTTCACAATCATTATACATTTACAATCTGTTACCAATTAATGTCCATCATATCTTGTGAGCATAGCTTTGATGTTTGGTTCCTCCATGATCCAAAATCGAATAGGAAACGTCAACCGCGAAGTTTGTGGAATTTAAGGGTTTATAGAGATTCTGTCGATCGAGGAGGGGGAAAGTGACGCTCTAAAGATTAAGATGCTAATTCGGCACATAACTTGTTCCCACAACAACCTAATTACTTGACGACTGACTTTTAAGACGTGTAATAAGCAAATCCAATTGATAACCGTCGGAATTTTTGTTGAAGGGTTACCCACGGTTCAGTAAACAATTAAGTTGTAAGAGTTTGAATCTGAGATCTCTCAAAATGTTACTTCATGCCATCGAACCTTAGGGTTAAATAAGAACATTTTGTTATTTACTTTTTTTTTTTTGGGTCAATTAATTGGAACTTGAACCTATGTTGTCTTATTTTGTCCCTTGGTGAATATTTATAGTAATTAGAAAGAAGCAACTCAAAATCTTTCCCCGTCTGGTTTGCATCCAAAACAGATATTTCTTGTTTGTTCGCCTGATGGGATCAAGGAACGTTCATGCGTTAATTAGTAGATTGTTTGTTGGATGGCGATTTAAATAGTCTGCATACATTCATTAACCAAAAGGGTAACCTAATTCGGCAAGTTTTGGAAAGTGAGGAAAGGTGAAGGTTTGCATCATAAATGCTTCAGGAATCCTGTCTACGTTACATAGCACTTTAGAACCCCATCGAAGGGTTCCCACTTTTCTCGAACTACTAACCGAACGAGAAAAATTACCTGTTGCTCTTAATTGTGAAATTGTTGACAAGTTGTCATGCCATTGTCTCTTTGGTAAGTTTTGGAGAATATGAAATTCTTTAGCTGAAGAGATACTTTTACCTTATAAGCCAATACACCCCACTTGAGAAAGAATGTTTTCACACGCTAGCTAGGCTTCTTCTAAGATTATGCGCGGAAAAGGATAAACATAGACGTACATTGCCATGGTAAATCTTTTAGGCAAGCTCATTTTTTATGGCCTAATTGTACACATAGAGTAAAACTGAGTAAAAAATTAGCACGCATCACAATAATAAAAAAAAAATACAAAATAACTATTTATTTAAGTCTTGTTTATATTAATTATTGTCATTTTTTGAATAAATTCATTCTATGTATACAATTAGTCAATCAAAAAATGAGTTTCCTTATAAATTTTTTATTTTTTTATTTATCAGAAAGTAAAAGAACGATAATTATAATAACTATCAACTGAAATGGACTCTATCTAAATGGGGCTGTAAAAAAAAAAAAAATCAATTCAATGATTGTGGAGATCTTATCGGATGTCACAACTTTGTCAAATTAGCTTTCTAAAACAATAAGTCTACCGACAAGATTAGAGTCGGTGAAAAAGAATTTAACAATCAGAAATAAGTGCAACGCAAGACGTAAGAATACGTACTCAAATTAGTGTTTGATGTCACCTTCCAAATGCCCAAGTTCCACAAGGGTCGCGTAGATCTCCTTAAAATGGATTTACAGTAAGCTGCGTTAATAGGCCGAACTGTTATCATTTTGACAACAAGTTGTAGGTAATAAAAAAGCAGGAGACGAGAGGCAATGGCCAACAATATCAGTTTGAATTCCTCTACTTCATTTTGCTAGTTAGCCAGTGAGACGCCTGTTTCTGTAGTAGAACAGAATATAAAGGAACACTGCTTTGAACAACTAGCTACGCCATCCATAGGCATTATTAGGACCAAAATGCATGTCACCGTGACATAATCTGAAAATTATTACCAAGCAAGCAAGCAAGAAAATATCAAATTGGATACTGGTAGGTAAGACGACCTTATCGGATCATTTTCATGGCAAAAGTCTAATGCCACCGAAAATATAGAATAGATTCAATGTTTATTTTAAAATTAATGGGCCAGTCGTTGACTCTAGAAAGAAAATAATTTCCGAATCCTTTTCTATTCAGTATCTCAACATCATACAAAATTATTGCCCCCCCCCCTCCAAGAAATTTCCCATCAAATGACCAAATATAAGAAAGAGAAAAGCTAGATGAAAAGCACAAATAATATGAATCAACCATTTATTTATTAACACAAATAAAAAATATATTTTATTATTTGTTTGGTAATTGTCATGTGTCTTAATAAATATAACTATGTAATAATGGTACTCAGAAAGAAAACAGGCGATGCTGTCATTGAGGTTGGTTGCCCAATCGTTATATAACATGCTTTAGGCATGACTGGTAAGTGGATTGTTATTATCAAATGAATTAATGACAAGTTTCACGACATCCAAATTATGTGTACGACTGCATTCGTGTTTTTGTGACTTTTATCACATGGAATTTACCTGGCGGCTGAGGTTATTAAGAAAAAAGTATCTTGTTTATCCTGATATGTCAATGATATTGACAGGGATAAACATTGTTGACGAACACTAAGGGGTTTGATATGACATGCGTGCGCGTTGTGAGTTGTTTTGTTCTGTTTTTCTTCTTCCTCTTATTCTTTTTTTTTTTTTTAAAAAATTGAAATAGATGAATTATGAATTGTTGAATACTATTGAGCGATGGCCCAATAAGCCCATTTGAAACCTTATTAAAATTGAGTCCATTAGTATCTGAACCAAAATTGTTTCACTATTAAACCCATTTGAACCGGAGTGGGTTGGAGAAGAAGATAATATTAAGGCCTGATAATAATAAATACCAGACTTGTTTCATGTGCCAGCTGCCCATGGGACGTGCAGTGACACGAGGATGTCGGCTTTTACAAGCCAGCATGTCTCTCTGTTCCATTGTCCAAGTTTGTGCAAGAGAGGACCGTTAGCATCAAATGCCGATGAGATTCTTGGATGGGTAATCGTTTTGGGCCCAGGGCACCGGCATGGTGGAACAGACTCCCCAAGATTGGGATTCGAAGAAACAAACGTAGGATGTTACATGTTTTATTTTTAGAGTTTAGCATGTTTTCTATTTTTTGCGTTTTATTAACGAAAGTTTAAATTTTTAAATTAAATAATTTTTTAAATATAATATCATACTCTTTTTCTTCGAAAGATGAGAAGATTTAGTATTAGGTAAATATTATTGTATAAAAATGTGCTCACAAAAATTTGAACAAAAAGATGACAGTTTTAGTAGTACAATAAGAGACCTTACATAAAAATTGATAATTTTTTTTACTCTAAATTACAATAGAATACATAGTTTTCTGACAGATTCAATTTAAAAAGACATCCTCTCACCAAACATCTCAATCAATCTACTGAATTAATCACATTTGGTTGAACTGTTATAGTCATGCTAAGCAATTCACAGGCTTGCTGAATATAGTATCAGACTCCTACAATCAATAACTCGAAACTCGGCTATTTGGCTTTAAATATTGTAATTTGATAATATACAACAGGATGCTCAACTGATTGAAGTATCAAATTAGAGACTTCTTAACAAAGTCTTATGTCAAACGTCAAAACAGGCGGCCGGCTGATCCAAATCAATCGAAGCATATTTTAGATGCCGCCACGGTTTCCTTCAACAATAGCTGCTGACGCTGGCCGCTTGCCGCATGCTCTGGAAATTCACTCGTCAATTGTCATAATTGCCTAGATTTTCGATCACAATTGTCCTAAAATAATATCCTTTGAACAAAAGGAAAGCGTTGGTTTGCAAGGAAGACAATAAGTATAACTTACAGTAACCATGACATTTTGGTTTTAAGTCTTGCTCTCATATGTATTGATCGTAATTTAAGTTAGAGGCGAGCTCATTATATTAATTTTGGTTGACAGAATTAACTCAAGATTTTAATCTTGATTTGTATCTTGTGAGGGCAGCGACGGAACGGCATTCTTCTCCTTCCATAATGATTATTTTAGAAAAAGGTCAAGGCAAGTTCATTCATTGATAAATCCCGACCAAGCGAAAGAAGGGACCCAATTAACTCACGAAGAAAGTTGGTTTATGATGGAAAACTAAGGGTTTTAGGGAAAAAAAAATACAGAAATAAGAATTGATCAATTTTTAATTATCGTTTTCAAAGGGTTGACCTTCAATTATTCAAAAAAATTTTAATCAATTTTTTATTACATAAACTTATAACTTATAAGTTTTATATGTATATATAGTGTTTAAGTGTCTATAAATATAAAAATAATTATATTTATTAATATAAAATAATTAAAAAATTAATTTATACAAAATAAGAAAATTTTATTATCACGTAAATTAAGAAATTTTATTCATCAAAACAATCTTATTTTTAAGAATAAATAGTAATAAATTTCAAAAATTACTTTGCAAAAAAGTTGTAAAACTCTCGAGTTACTTCCTTAGTAGGAAGAATAGGCAATTGAACAAAAACTTGAATGATAGCTTAATTTCTATGTTCAACGATACGTTGGTCTAAGATAACTTATGGTTAAACCTTAACTTCTCCTGTATGAGTAATATTGGGTAGTTGGCTTTATGCAATCACAAGTTCCCTAATTTCTTTTTTAAACAAGAGACATAAAAGACAAGATCTATTTTGGACATTGCTGGTAAGTCCAAATGATAAAAAATAGGATTAATGCGTTTAAGGACTTTGAATGGCACATGGAAACAAGCAAATAATTTTATTGATATGTAAACAATGACAAATAATTATTTGATAGGATTGAAATATGAGATAAACCCAATTTCCTATGGTAAACTTATGTTTAGTGCAATGTGTATCACTATGTTTCTTTATTCCGTTTTAGGTCGCAAACAAGATTCTATTTAAGAAATCAAAGTAACTTGTCTTGATCCTATAAGTTTCTATCAACTTGGTCTACGTAAGAAAATCCAGTTGTATACCTTGTAAAGGTTGGTAGACTTCATTCATAAACAACCTCAAATGGGGAGATATTGGTTGAAAAATGATAAGTGATATTATACCACTACTTTGGCCAAAGAAACCATTTCATTTAGTTATTAGGCTTCTTACTCTCAAAACAATGAAGGTAATTCTTTAAACACCTATTAAGGACTTCAATTTGTCTCTTTGTTTGTAAGTGGTAAGTAGTACTGATATTCAGCTGCGTTCTTTGCAAACAAAATAGTTTTTTTCAAAAATTATTAGAGAAGACTTTATCTCGGTCACTAACAATGGATTTAGGAATACTATGCAGTTTTATAATATTTTCAATAAAAACTCAAACAATAGTAGTAGTAGTGTAAAGATGACTGATAATACAAAAATGAGCATATTTAATTAATTAATCCATAACAATAAAAATAGTTGCTTTAATTTAAAATAATGGAAATCCCTTAATAAACTCCTTAGATGTTTCAGTTTAAGCTTTTTCCAAAATAGGTAAGGGTTAGAGAAGACCATAATACACCATATATTCACTTTTGTTATATTAGCAAATATCACATTCAACTATAAGCTTTTTGATTTTATTTTTTATATCCTTCGAATAAAACTCATGATAAAGGTGCTTATAAGTGTGAAGAAATTCTAAATATTTAGTAGCTGGAGAAGCATGAAACTTCTATAAAAGTGTGTCCTTGTAAGCAGAATTAGCAACAAATACTATTTTACCCTTAGAGTACAAGTATGTAAAATTCCAAAAGTAACAGATAATTTAACTAGGATCCTTTTGTAATTTTTCAATGATTTTTTGAGTTTCAAGATTATTCCATCACTTCGTTCTTATTTGTGCAAGGATATTACACACAAAGATAGAGATTTTTACTAAGTCAGTATGTTTTAGAATGTGAAATAACATGTTAGCAATAAGATTCTCACTTTTTTCTTATAAAAAATCTTATAGTCAGATCCCAACAATTTAAAGATCTATTTATATTGTTCTATATAAAAGATCTATTGTTATATCAAATATTTCAAACTCTTGTAACCAATATAAATTTGAAAACGTCACCCAATCAAATAAGGATGCCACTTTATAACTATATAGATAACAACTAACATCTCCTTGTCATAAATAAACATACTGAGATGTTTTAATGATAGAGTCTTACTGATAAAGGCTATAAGACGACATTATTGCATTAAACTACACCAATCTTAACTTTAGAAGTATTAAATTCAATAACAAATACCTTACTAAAAGGGTAAGGTAAGAACTAATGTAGTGGTTATGGCTTATTTGAGGTAAGTAAATGCTTCCTTCATTTCATCACTCTATTTGAATGAATCATTCTTTAAAATAGCTGTTAAGTTGGCACTGATCTTGCTATAATCATGAACAAGCTTGCAATAATAACCAATTAATCCCAATAAGCCATGTGATGCCTTAATAGTTTTTAGAATTAGCTAATCTAACATCATTTGCACTTTAGAAGGATTAACAGTCATACCTTCCTTATAAATAATATGATTAAGATATTTCATTATTTGACTAATAAAATTACAATTTGATTTCTTCCTAAACAATAAATGCTCATAAAAAGTAGTGAACACAATGCATAAATGTGATAGATGAGAATTTAAAGATAGATTATATATTAAAATATCATTAAAAATATTAAGACAAATTTATACAAATATTGCCAAAATATATCATTCGTTAAGTTCTAAAATGAGCATTGGTAAATCCAAAAGGCATAACTAAGAACTTGTAATGACCATCATGTATTTTAAAAGTTGTTTTATGAATATCTTCTTCATGGATTTAAATTCAATGATAACCTAATATTAAATCGAGTTTAGTGAATAGTCTAGCACCCCTAATTCACTAATAGCTTATTAACAATTAGAATGAGATATTTATCCTTCACAATAATGTGGTTAAGTGCTTAATAATCTACATACATCTTCCAAGATCCATCTTTCATTTTTAACATGAGAACAAGAGCGGTGTAGAAACTAATATTAGGTTTAATAATGCATGCTTCCAACATCTCTTTTATAATCCTCTCATCCTTTCCCTTCTATAAATATGGATAGTGATATGGTCTAACATTAATCGGTGTAATTTTAAGCAATAAAGGAATATAATAGTCATATACCCTACTTAAAGGTAAATTCATAGATTCTGTGAATAAATCAAATAATTCGGTTAATAATATATTGATATTTTTTTCCTTTGTGGAATAAGATTTTGTTGCCTTTATATTGTATAACTACACAAAGAATTTCTGTCCTACCTTATAAAGGATTTTCTTTATCTAATAACTTGTAATAGTGGTAATTTTGTTAATTCGTCTTCCTTATAACTCTATTGCGTGCCCATTTAATTGAAACTTTATTACTAACTTAGAAAATTTCTAAATAATATATCTCAAAGTTCTCAACCAATTAATATAAAAAACAATCTCATAATCATTTAAAGGTAACAAGAATAGGTCAATGTAAATAGTCTAACCTTATAACAGAAGTTCTACCTTTATGCATTTACCCTAATACGTTAAATTCCTACCATTAATAGCCTTCACTGCAAACTCGTTGTAGTTCTTAATTAGAAAAGCAAGTTTTTTGACCATTCTTTCATTCATAAAATTATTGGTACTTCCCAAATCAACTAGTATTATTACTGGTTACCTTTTAAAAAACCCATTAATTTTCATAGTTTGTGGATTAAAATATCTTGCCAAAGCCCATATACTTATTAATATATTCAATATGAATATTATCACACTTAGGATAAATATGATCATCATTAGTCTTATTAGTTTCCTTAACTGGCTTAATCATTAAAAATCTCCTTTATTTATATCGATGCTCGTTATACCACTTCTCATTACAATGCTAGCATAATCCTTTTGTCATCCACTCTTTCAAATGCTCTTGAGTTAAGTATCTAGAATTAGTATAACAATTTGAAGAGGATAAACTACTATTTTCATCTGCATGTTTGCTAACAACTCCCTTACTATAAGGCAAAGATTTTCAATGTCCAACTTCTCCTTTTGTAGGTAAGTAAAGGAGATGGTTGTTACTATTATTTAAGGTTGACAAGCTGTAACTTTCTGTTGAATGTCAAGAATAAGTCCTTCGATAAAGACACCCAATAACTATCTTTTTGACCAATCTTTAACTTAATTGATAAACTGCTCAAAACAACTCTAACACTCTAAAATAATTGATGTTTGACAAATTTTTATGAGTACTTCATCAATATTGTGATATTTTAAAGACCTAAAATATACAAAAAGACCTTTGGTAAAATTAGCTCAAGTTGGAATGCTAACAAATGTTTTAAACCAACCATACCATTGAATAACATCACTTTTCAATTAGATAGAAGAAATTTTTACTTTAGATTACTCTATTGTACGATGAAAATGAAAATATTTTTTAGCCCTAGAAATTCAACCTGTAAGATCAATTTCATCCCAACAAGTAAATTGCACCCTCATGCATGGTTGTATATAGTTATAATCAATGCCTTCAGAGGATTCTTCTAATTATTTCTATTTATTAGAAGATTTAGATGTATTGTTTTTTTATTGATTGTTTGTCATAGTTAAGACCACGCGTTTGAACCTTTTAAAAGATTTTTATATGAAAGATATTGATTCTTCAATATAAGATATTCTAGTATCATAATTCAATGAGTTATGTGAAAATATAGTATAAAATTATAAATCGATAATGTCAAAAAAAAAATTTATTATTAGGTAAGAGGTATAAAATAAATAATTTTTTTTATTATGGTTGTAAAGATTTGGAACAAAAGTAGGAGAATTTGAAACAAAAAGGAGACCTCTAAGAATATTGCTTAGATATCATATAATTAGAACCTAAAGTTTTGAAAAAAAGAAAATTATAAAAATAAGAAAATAAAGATTAATTGTTTCAATGATCATTTTGCGGAGATCGACCTCTAATTAGCTAAAAAAGTTTGAATAATTTTTTTGTTACTTAAATTTATAAGTTATACACTTTATACATATATATGGTAATTAATTGTTAATAAATATAAAAATAATTATAATTATTAATATAAAAATAATAAAAATAAATATTAATTCATATAAAATAAAAAAATTCTATCAACACGTAAGTTAAGAAATTCTACCAATTTAACATATACAAAACATTAGTTTGACCACGGCTAAGGGACCAGCATATCCGGACATTATAAACACCCCATGTGATGGGGTTTATAACAGAGGCGAGTTTGTGTACCGCATAAAATCGGCAAAAGGTAAGGAACCCATGTGAAAACGCTTTTATCTGGTCAAACAAAAAAAGGCAGTTTTTCCTATTATAAATTAGAAGAAACATGGATCAGCATGTGAGAATGATAACTAGTCTTTGGTTTCTTTTGCAGAAAGTTTGTCGTCTTCATTCCAGTAACGAAATATGCGCAAAGTTAGTCTCCTTGCAGGCGCTTGCACCTCCCCTGCCAATCTTATGGGTGATAATTGTTGAAATTTTGAACCAAGTTCGATTACTTAGCTAATTTTCTAGTTAGAATAGACTAGTTATACCAAGCAAGAATTAGAGTTAACCAGTTGTCTAAAATTAGGAGTGAGTGTGTGTTATGTTGCTTATATAAAAAATACCAAATTGTTAAGAACATAAAATCTATGTCGATAAAGTTCCAGTGATTAACCTGTCTATGGAATTCTTCATTTATCTATTTAATCTTTTTGGTAGATACTCGTTTGTGGTTTGACCCTTTCCTAATGTTTGGTTTAATCAATTTAACCTAATGTTAAGGGATCTTAGTGCTTGAGTTTAATCTGTTGAGTTCAGATTTATTGTAACAGGTTTTAATTAAATGTCAAGAAACTATATTTAAAATATAAAATCTTACAATTTCATTCCTAATCTAATTTTTAGGCAAGATACCACACCACTTCATAAATCCTGCAAATGGAAAGGATAGTGTGAGCAAGGATTGGAGCGGAGCCGTTGCCACACAACCAATCGGCTCCCTGACCAACATCCAACGGTTAAATATTCTAACATATCTACTTCAATAAATACTTCAATTTGTGTAAGGATTAGGGTTCGCGTTCACAAGTAGGAGTGAGCGTGGACTTGGTAACAACCAAAGGCAATGAGAAAAACGGTCTTAAAGGTACGAAATGAAAACTACAATAAAATAGTCCAAATTTTGAGATATGAAGATATAGAGATAAGAATTTGAGTCTCATTCAACGTAATCTTAAGTTGATTATACATCTACATCATAGAGCTATATATTGTAGAGACATTCTCATTGGTCTTGACAATAAGTGTAGTTCATTAAAGATGTCTTTGTTTAATTTTTTTTAGCGTTCGCTCTTGTAAGTTATTTGGCGGTTTATATTCAATAGTCCGGGTTCCGATCAATTTGTAATTTAATACCATCTTCGTTGGATATTATTAATACTACATTAACCTAACGGAAACAGTGAAAAAGAGAAAATTCATGTGGGTGAGGAGCTCTCTAAGTTACATAATTATGGGGAAAATGACGCTCTTCATTTAGTTTTAATCGGAATTGAAGTCCACCGATTCTGAAATGCTGTCCTTGAATGTAATAATCCGTAGGAAAACATTTATATATAAAAAAAAAGTATGGCAGTAATTTTTTCATTATTGCATCATTGAGTGGCAATTGAAAGACGTCAAATGGTCTCCTTTTCAAACGTTCCTTTTCCCCGGTCGTGCCTTTTCAGGACTCAACGAAAGGGAAGATTTGAGCAAAAGTAAAAAAAACAAAAAACAAAAGGAAAAAGCTCATGAGGGAGCCATGTTAGCATGTTACCCAAAGTTGGTAAAAGGATCGTACAAAAATGGGCCCATTGTTAGTGATGGCTACACAAAAAGAGGTCGGGTAAATACAAGTGAAATCATTTTGGCTGCTTCAATTCAAGGTTAGCTTTTATTTTGTCACATTCCCTATACTATCAAACGCTAAAGATGAGCGGGGAGGTAAAACGAGTCCAAGTCATGGACGAGGTAAAGTCATTTATATTTTCAATGGCCACTCCCCAACATCATCATTTTGTGTTAGAAGCCATGCCTCCCCATTTCTCCTCTTTGGTACTCAACATTCTGCAATCAGTCCAAGCAGATAATAATTAATGACCAAAATTTAATCCTTTATTACCAAAATTTTGACTAATCAATGAACCTAATTATTAGATATTCTCTCACAAAATTTTCGAACCCAAAAATGAAATGTGGGGGCCTCCAGTGATGTTGATCTTAGAATTCTGGACAAGTTGCTGCCTGACATTTAGACACTACTTTGAACGGATACGTTTGTGGTGACTATTCCTCGGGTTGAATTTTTTTTTTCTGATAATTTATTGAGACTTTGTTTTCTTTTGTTTATCTCTTTATCATAAAAATAAATAAATAAATAAATTAGGGGTGTTAGGCATTAGCCACAAGACCATTGCCTTACTTTTCAAAGCAACTATATGTCCACATCTTCCAGTTAACCATTGTTAATTTCAATTGCACTCCCAAATCACATTCACCTAAACAATTGCATTATAACATCATTGTCAGGACACGGATCAAGCTAGGAAATTTGGCCGGTAGGGCTATCCTTTTTCTTCATGAATAATTGAACGGATAGGATAAACATGGCTAAGAGATTAACTCCACCCAGGTCCCCCATACAAATGGTAGTTTCATGATGTTGACATGTTCCAAATGTCACATGCGAGTTCTGAATAATCAATGAGTGAATGTTAAGTTAAATTGGGCATGACAGTGAAACACAATCTTTTGAAAATTATATTCACCATGCAACTTTTTAGACGGTAGTTCACTGAACCTTATCCACGAAAGCTTTTGGTAATATATAACAAAGATTGTCTATGTTCAATTGTCAACAATTCTCTTGAAACAACAGTGAATTAGACGGCCGTGTATCCTCATGATTCATAGTTGCAGTCTTCAGAGTCACGCCTTTTGGCACTATTTGTCTAATTAGCATTGTCAAAGATGCAAAACAGGTCATTTGTCATGAGCATGGTGGAAACCGCCATGATCTCTCATTCAAGATCAAGAACTGAATCGTTTAACTTACAGAATGGCACTCAAACATTGTTGTGAGTTATTGCATATGCTTCCTTCAATTGAAAAGCATTACAATTGCTAGAACTAGTTACTGTAAATATTTACTCTGTACTGAAAAATAATCGAAAATTAAGTTCATAACTCAACCTTCTAATATTTCCTTCCATTCCTTTGATTGAGGGGAAGGGAAAGGTGGTCGAAATTAAGGTTTAATTCTTTTGGCACTGTGTTTTGAAAGTTGAAACCATGTTATCATTGTCACTCAAACAATCATATTCAAGGCCAGGAAAAAAAATGAATGATTTTTAAAGTGCAAATCGGCAAGCCACTGTTTATTGGGGCATATCGAACCGTGCCAATTTACGCTCACAAGAATTCTATCTCCCACTTGTCTTGTACAAAAGGAGAAACAAGTGGAAAATTTTAAAAATAAAATTAAGACATCAACGCTTTCTTTCTGTCTATCTTTCCTGGTGGGTCATTTTCCATCTGTGCGTTCATTACAGGCATTCATTAGTTTTGGAAAAAACAAACATTTCTCACAGTAAGAATATCAGCTTTTCTACGGACAACTTTCTTGGTACAAAAAAGTCTTTTAGCAGAGAAAGAGAGAAAGAGAGAGAGAGAGAGAGCTACAATAATACAGTAGACACAAATTTGCACATAAGAGCAGTCACGAGGAGACCTCCTACACAGATCTGAGAGAATATTAATTCTCTTACTTTGTCAGCCAACAACATATAAAACAACGAAAGTGAGGCCTGCCCCAGCATATATCTGGACGCATAAGAACAATCTAGATTGATGGCCTTAACAGAACGAGAAAGATACGGCTTTTTACGGTGGATAAAGGACAAGAGAGTTAACTAGTGGGCCTAGAGTTCAAGCAATCTTTAGTTCACCTCTCAGAATTTGTATTGTAGAGAAGAAAAGCGGAACGCAGGCTCACAACGCAGTAGCAACCAAGGCAGACGCCGTTGCTTGCTTGCATGAACTATGGAAAGTGCCCATAATTGGGAGATTTCTAATCTTGAGGGTCTCTCACAGTCTAATTCAAACAGCTCAGGAGGGATAGACAAGGAAGAAGGAGATGAGTTCTGCGGAAACAGGAAAAGAAAGAACTCGAACTTTATATCACAATATTCTGACATAAAGTTCCAGTAAACACACGAAATAAAAGGTAGGAAGACAGAACGGGGTCTTACAAGGTCAAGAAAAGGTCTTACAAGGTCAAGAAGAGACTCTAAAATGTAAACAGAAGAGAGAAAAAGGAAAGGAATTTTGGGAGAAGAGAGTAGCAATATAAAAAGCTCAGGTAGGATAGCACCCATTTTACACTAACAAGCCACCATCATTAAGGAACTTGTGGCTCCAACACGAAAGCCATCAAACAACCTATTTACAGAGGTTTCTTCCAGTCTTGAAGTGTTGTGCATGGCGCTGTTCTTGTTTTTCATGCTCTCGGGCTTATACAAGAATCTAGCTTCAAGATTACCTGAAAAGAATCAAAAACCTAGGAATAAGCATTACATACGGTAATTGGCAAGTAAGAGCCAAAGAAGGAAGCACAACTCTTATACAGAACGAAATCTAAGATAAACAAATTTAGAAATCTGAAAGTACTTCTCACTTGCCTTTTTTTTAAAAAAAAAAAAAAAGAAAACAAAAGTGTGTGGTTAATTAACTGAACAAATTGAACAATGGATAAAAGAAAAACCAAGAAAAGAAAGCATGTGATCGGCCAACCAGAGCCAAGTTTGAACATCAGCTGGGTGTGTCAGTTTGACACCAAAAACCACACATAAGCCTTTTTGACATTTCCATATAAAGTAGGTTTTCATACCTTGCAGAAACTTATGCCTTGCTTTCACCTTTTGAAGCTTTTCTCTCTCCTCAATTTTGAACGTGCGAGAGAGAGAGAGAGAGAGAGAGAGAGAACAAGAAGAAGAGAGTCTCTCCTCCATTTTGAACGTGCGAGAGAGAGAGAGAGAGAGAGAGAGAGAGAGAGAGAGAGAGAGAACAAGAAGAAGAGAGTGAAGCAAATGCAATGGAAAGAAAAGTGGAAGAAATGGGAAAGGTTTTACATGTAGAACTCAGAAGGGAGACCAGTGGGCTGCCCTGGTGGATCTGACAGAGAAAGGTCCACGGCCCAGAAAGAATAAAACCCACTCCATGTGACGTCAGCATAAGAGAAAATTAATGTTAAAATTACGTAAAAATTTCCGAAAATTATCACTTCATGGAGATAAATAATTTTTTTATTTTATTAAATAATTTTATAGATAAAAGCTGCCAAGCCACATTGATCGTACCACCAATCCACCGTCCAGTTGGTGATAGATATTTATTTTTTACTCATATTTTTATTTTTTTAAAATTTTAAATATAATATATCAATAATTTTATATTATATAAATTTATTTAATTATTTATTTTAATAATTTTTTTATTTATATTTAAATGAGTCTTGTTATTATTATTATTATTATCTTTCTTTTGTCCGTCCTCGATTAAATTGAGGCCCTGAGGGAGGCGGGCGAAATTTGGTTGACCAAGTGGCAGCTTTTGGGCCGTTGATTGGCAACAGGATACGACGGTCGTGTGGCTTGTTGCATGAGTGCACATTCGGGATACTTAATTACCCGCCATTGGTTGCTTTTCGCAGCTTTCCAAAACTTCACGCTCAATTTGCCACAAATATCCCGTAGAAAAATAGAAAAGAAAATTAAAATTATAAATATAAGATGAATTGAAAGTGACCAACACGCAGGCCTATGTAATAAATTATTATAATTCTCAGCTGTATATTTTTATTTTTTATATATATGATGATAATTAATAATTGAATCATACATATGTATTAAAAATTATGGTTTTCCAAATAAGTTTATATAATAATTTTTTAAAAAGAAGGTCGAATTTATTTTTCAACCCAGAACTTTTATAAAACATTGGAAAACTTCAAAAAGTTACATAATTTGTCAAAAGATGCTTTTCTATGGTCAAACAAACCTCTTCTTTTCTTTTTCTTTAATTTGTGGACGTAGAGAACGCTGCACGCCGACCGAAAGTGGATAATTTGCTCCGGAAATCTTGCAAAATCTTTTTTTTGGGGGGGGGGGGATTCTTTCAAGTCTCAGGATTTTGATTTTGATTTTTTTTTTTTGTCTTGTTTGATTCATTCATGAACTTGTAATTCAGCTAAATTCAAGAATCCAATGTCGATTGAATTTTTACCAACAATTACAACAAGATTAACTATTAATTAAATAAGAAGTTGTCTCCACGTGTGTTCACCATATCCTCCAACTTTCATGAGAAAGGACGTAAATGGTTTACTAATGTAGCTCACCTTATTTGACTTGCTGAATTAATTTTATCAATTTGATGGAAATTGATATCATACATTTTGAGGATTTTTTTTTTGGGTCAAAATCATAATAGTCTGGATTGTAGTCAATCAATAACATGGATCCAATATCAATTTGTACCACAATCGATAAAATTGATTCAATAGACTAAAATAAGGTTGGACAAATAAACTGGCGAAGCATCAATCCTTTAAATTCAAATAATTTGTAACTAATTGCTCACTTTTTCTTTATATTTCAGGAATTCATTATTATGGGCTCTGTTGAGGATTTTTTTTTTTGGGGGGGGCAAAGTTTAGGAAGTTAAGTTTCCACAAATGATACAATTTAAACTTAGGTAAAATCTCTACCTGGAGTCAAAAATCAGGCTCCCAAGTTCCAGCCAAATTCAATTTTTAATGAACTTGGACGCCTCGTACACCTATTAGTTCGTCCGAAAAAAAAAAAGCAACTAATAGGACTCAAGTACATTAGAGAATGCGGAAGGGTTTGACAAATGGATGGGGAATTGGGAATCTAGGTGCTCGAAATACGGTGCAAAGGCCTTAAAGTACACACAAATTGACGAAGAATTGTGCCCATCGCACCAAAAACAAAAAAACAAAAATCATGAGACACTAGTGTATAGCGGGTGTTTAATGCGATAGAATGTGTTTATGTGCGTGCAATCATCAAGTACGTAGGTCGTTTTGCTCTGTGTTTTAATGCCTAGCTCAAAATAAACAATTGAGCCCTTGTGGGGATGGAACGGAACCTCAAGGACCTGCAGGGATGGGGATGCATAACAAATTAACAGTCACAGTCTCCTAAGATACAATCAATCTCATGCAATGTCACCTTCTCCAATTCCTTGGCCTGCGTTTCTTTTTATATAATGTAAGCATAATGTCACGTACTTTGACTCCTCCACCCTTGTTTTCTTCCTTCATTTTTATACCCCTCTACTTTCATCACCATCCTTTGTTGTTCTTTCAAGGACCAAACTGCAAATCCATTTTACGCCAGTAGCATAGTCTGATCAGAAACATCGTGCTAGCCCATTCCCACGTACCAAATGAAAATCACGCTGTTAACTGACTAATATATTTGTTAAATGGAGGAGATAATATATTAATGAGATATTGATGTCGACATTACTTAGACACCTACTTCAAGTTCAAGCCTTTAGCAAAACGTATGTTACATTGTAGAAAGCAAGTCGTGTAACAACAATCGGATTCCAACAACACGACGTGGATTCCCACAAGTCAAATGTGCTGTATTCATTTGTCAAACTCGGCCGATTGTTTAGATCAAGAAATTGAAGTAGTAAATCTCACATTTGCAAAGTCCAAATCCGGTGTCCTAACTACAAATTATTAGTCGAATTGGGATCGCGTCTTATTAGGAAAACCTGGGAGTGAACCGAATGGGATTCAAACCCTTGCTATGTGAGCCTGTAAGAGGATTGACTCAAAACATAAATAGTTCAGGTGAGGATTGGTTTGCAATCCACTAGGATCACCTATATAGGACTTAAGAAGGCCGACGATTTATGGGATTAGGACAAGAAGGAAGCACAAGATAAAACAACAGGATGACAGGGGATAAGACACCACGTAGCTAAAGCATCCGCAAGACAGAGCAAACGACGCCCTGGCAAATGACCACACCTATATGATAAGGATACACACTCCATTACCTGAAGCATCAAAAGGCAATGAGAAGGTGACCACTGTCAATGACTGTTGAAAGAAGTTCAAGTGTCAACTTGTGATCACCTAAGGCCTATAAATATCAGGACACAGCTCTATATGAAGGATACAAACACACTCCATCAAAACCTCTTTTGAGCAAATTACCCTTATTTTAGTTTCAGTTTTAGCTTTTGTTTTTTAGCATTTTTACGCATTTTATTGCGCTTTCACGCATTTTTGGTGAGATTTATGGTATTTCCTTTCGGTTTCTTAGTATGCAAGTTCTTGGGAGATGTTGGTTTGGAGACATTGACATTCTCCATTCATGTTTACGTGCATTAGTCCGCATCATTGATTTTATATCCTTCAATTTTAAAGAAAATAGTCGTTTGATTATTTACGATTAATGGAAAGCATTTGAGCGAGTGCAAATACATTCCCTTTTACTTTTCAAAGTTATTGATATTCTTGCGCGCCCAAAAAAAACAAAAAAGGATCTTGGCAAAAACAAATCTAACTTTGCTATATAAATTTCGTTAGCATGTGTCTATGGTGTGAATTTTGCCAAGAAATGCGTAAGGGGTGAATAATACACGTTCAAGCTGCCAAATCGTATGTAGGAACTTTCAACATGTGACAAGGAGAGGCCTAATATACGATCTGTGTCATGGTCGGCTAGGCAACATATTTTTGGCCTCATCTAGAATTTCAACATATATCGCGATAGCAGGGACGTGCCACATGTAATTAGGCGCTATGTTCCCAGCGCCTGCCGGCCGGCACCTGCAGGCTGATTGTACTTTTCTACCACAGACACGCACATATATATCTCTTCGCTTCTGCCTCATCATCATCCCCTTTTGCAGCCACAGATCTTGATTCGCTCCATAACCTGTCCGCGTTGACCCATGTGGAGAGCAGGGGCAGCACCTCTTCTTCTTTTATTAGTTCCTCACCCTACATTCCCATTCCTTGCCCATTCTGTCCCTTTAACCGCCAACGTTTTGTGTCACTACTCATTACTACCATGGGCTTATGTGCTGAAATGTTTGTCCAGTTGTCACTAGATAAGTTAAGTAATGCCGTTGTCCAGACCCTTTTGTTGATATCAAAATTTTCAAAAGGTCATGGACCATGAAGACATAAGATTAGCATGCAGGGAACAATGTTGTAGCAGTAGCACACATGCCCATGGTTGGAGGCAAGAGGGCAAGCAACTGATGCTTGAATGGATGGGGTTATATATTTTCTGACCTTTCTTGAATTTAGTATGCAACAAGTCAAAAATTGGCCAATCACATGCAAGGAGATAACTGAAATTCAATACATCGTAGATCTGTGCATGCTGGTGTGTTGGATGGAGTAACAATTAACTATTATTTATTTGTGAAAGGAAAATGCCGTCAGCAGAAAATTGGTGAAGGTTCAATCTTTATTTATTTTTGCAAAAAAAAAAAAAAAGGTCTTTTCATGACAATGTGATTGAACTTTACTACCGGAAAATGCGGTACCCAAATTTACATGAGACCAATGGGTTGCCAACCGGCTTGAAAATGTGCCCCCAGAGTCTCTAGACTCCAGCTCAAATCGCATTGGTTTTGCCTTGTGTAAACTGGGGACCTGAAGTGATTCCTGAGGCCAACAGGGACAAGAACATTGCTTGGACAACGAATCACACTGAAATACAAGGAGACATGCAATAGTTGAATACATTAAAAGGTACCATCATTTAAGTACAGATGTGCAAAAGCTTTTAACAGCCGTCCTTTTGTTCCATCCATGAGAAGATTGATGCTAACATGGCGTACCCGAATCAGGAAGCCAATAATGTTCAAGTTGTGGATAAAGGGAGACTTGAAAGATGCATGCCATCCTTTATACTTCATTTCAGTCTGCGTGGGTCCAAGGTTGAGAACTGTTTTGGTTCATCTTGTTCCAAAAAGAAAAAAACAAAAACAAAAACAAAAAAGTTGAGGACTGTATGGTGTTTCGAAGAGGCCCATTTGGGTTCGGAAAGGAAACAGAACCTGCAGAGATTCTTGCAGAGTTTGGGGTTTGAAATTTTTGTTTGGCGGTCCAACTATAGTTGTCTAGTAAATCGGTGGGAGCCCATTTTCAAATCACATTCTTGTTACAAATAAATTATAAATGCAACTCTCGTTGGAAGATAAATTACTCGTGTTAAATTGCTATTGGACCACAAATGGATAACAACTGCTAGAAAGTGGATATAATTTTTATATAAATACGTTAGCATATATGTGTATATAAAATTATATATATATATACATATATTCAATTTTTAATCAAATATATCGGTTTATAGTTGAGTGCCTAGATACAAAGAATAGGCATAGCTAGGGACACAAACAATAAAATATTTAAGTCAACTCTCTCAATCCAATCATGTTGAATGATTTTAACGTGTTAATGTGGGGATGGCACTAAAGTCTAAGGTAATTTTAAAAAGGTTTAAGAAAAGGGTCCATTCATGTGGCACGAAAAGCTTCACTAGCTACATTGCATAGATCAAACAAGTTCTCAAATTTGCAATAATGCCGCAATTTTGGGTCTTGGTCAGACGTTGCGGGGAAACAATTGTCTTATGCATAGTCCATCAGGGCCCCATGTTCTTTTCGATTATATTCGGTTCTGAGAGTAAGCCTCATTTGATGGCATTAAACTACAGCCGCTAATATGCATAGACGAGCCTGGACCGAAGTAGGCCCAATCTCCAGTCTGGCCCGCCCACAGGTCACATTTTGGAATCACAACGGCAACCCACGGGCGGCCACTGCAAAAGCTACAATGTGACGTGAAGTTACCAGTTGCAAGTTGCAGTTGAAAAATATCGGTTTATTTGTTGGGCTTTTAGGCAAATCCATCAAAGTAAGAAAATAGAAGCTTTTGCCTATTTTATATATATATATATATATATATTATTTATTTATCGTTGCATGAAGTTTGTGTTGTAGCGAAGGAACTTCAGGCAGATATTCTGCAAGAAAATTCGAAAATTGACAAAACTTTTCAGGCTGAACTTTATATTCCATTGGCTGAACTAATGAAAACACATCAACTGCCCGTAGAAGTTGGAGTACAACAATAAATCCATGTGGATGGAGCGAGGAAAAAAAAGAGCAAATCTCCTGTTAGAAAATATTTAAAATAACTGAATCTTTAACTAAACTCAATTCATAATAGAACGTTAATAAAAGTTTCATGTATATATCCTATAAATATAAATATGCGGGATTAAAACTTTATGTTCTTGTAGATACATTTCCAAAAAATAAGGACCAAGACTCAACCGGACATCTTTTCGGAGCATTGATGGTTATGGTTTTAGCTAACCTGTTCTAGGCTCTGACTAACAAGTAATAACTTACCACAATGCTTCAAATTGCTTGGGGATTCTTTGAGTGATTATTGTCTTCAGAATATAACGTGACTTGAGCTCCAGAAAATTTCGACCGCCTCCTCCTCCACAGTCACTGATTGCGTGTTGAGTCTTCTAACTGTAATGCATTTAGTTTCATCGATCGGCCCAACGTCCCAACAATTTTTATTGCGGGGCTAATGAGATGCGGCCCAACAATCTCACCAATTAAGTTTCAGGCCTAAAGCTTCGTCACCACCACGAAAACAAAACAAAAGCAAGCGGCCTAGCAGCATTGCTGGAGGCGGTGTGCCTCAGCTTGCGTGGCGGGTGTTCGAACTGCAGCACCCAAGCGATTCCGTAAATAATTGGGAAAAGTTAAAAGGCACGAGCAGCATCAAGGAATGGCATATTCTGATTGAGAAATGAACATATATGTACGCATATTCTTCTGGTTTCTCCTAATTCTTACGTAAACCGCGCAAATTAAGAAACTTCCTGAAAGGGCACATTTCTAGTCACTGTGTATCGTTCTCCTTGAACTTATGCATCAAGATAAAAACTCATTATCAATATATCGACATTAAGGAAATTTACTATCTAATACTTGCTTTTTGTTTGTTTGTTAATTGTATACCCACAACTCCAATACCATTTAATTAATTCATCCAATCGAAGTGATGCAGACAAGAATACCAAGGATCAACTCCCGCTTACCTGGGAAAGTTTGAAGGATGAGAGATACCTCAAATGTGTATCTTCCATGAATAAGTTTACAATTAAATATTAATGATGTATCAGAGTTTGATCGTAGTGGCAATCTATTAAACAGAGCAATAAGTTAACATTAATAATTGTTTGACATCATTCACAATTTCACCTTCTCCGATCTATTTTCCTTGCTTTGCTCCATCAACATCCTTCACCTCCTTGTCGGTCACAATAGCTTCAAATTGGAACAAAGATAATGGAAAAGACTTGGACAATCCAGCCGGAGTCTTGAACGTAATCGTCGAGGATGAAGTAGCTGGATGATTATTATTTACATAAATTTCGCTCAAAGTGATCCAAATCAAGAACTCCCTGGCCTTAACACCAGTGAGGTTTTTGATCTTGTTGTGCTCAATATAAGCTGTGACTTCAGTTTCATAGCTAATGAGTATATTCTCAAACCTGTAATAGTGCCTTTCCTTCTTGTGCTTCAGCCAGACAAAGCCTGTGTCCCTCACGTAACCGCATTCCTCTATCTCCTCTAACGTCAACAGCCCATTTGGTAGGCCTATTTCTGTTAATAATAACAGGAACTTCTCTCTACAATTCTCGTCTCCATGACAAATCTCAGCTCTGGCCTTCATGTCAAGGGTCAACATGGACATCTCCCTTCCTCTGTGAAGATTTGGGAACAGGAGGCTCGGCCTTGGTGTCGGGGTTGGTTTTGATACGGCTGGAGGACGCATGGTTATACGGGGGTCTTTTTTTTTTTTTTTATAGTTTCCAAGGAAATTGGCCTGGAATGGGGATATGTGTTTGAAGCTCGGGCAGTTGCGAAGAGCAGGCAAGTTAGGTGTTGGAGATAGCAGGAAGGCATCTTACTTCTTGATGCCCTTACTTATTCCCTGACCTTGGAACAGAAGTGATCTTCGGACATGTGATTAGAATACCCCAGACTTTTATTTTTGGTACGTTGGAATAGGGGATAATACTCCACAGTTCCAAAAGTACAATGAATGGTGCCCTGCAAATGGGATAAACGTTATTCCTCTGCTAAAGGATAACTTGCCACCATGAAATTGACCAAGTTATCTGAAAATAAACCTTTTTCTTTAACATCAAGTGAAAAAAAAAAAAAAACCCAAAAACATTTAGATATGCTACACGAATAATCTGTTGTAGAATTGATCGTCTCGTTTAAATGGTAGGAGTCATTCCTAATATACCACAAAGTTTTGCGTCCAAACTTCCGTTAAATCTATTACATTCTCAATAAACGTGATTTCATTTATAGATATTTAAATTTATTTTTAAACTGCCTTCTCTTTATAAGTCAATAATTTTAAATAACACAAACTTATCTTATTTAATTATGATTATTATTTATTATATATAAAAGGATACGCTCTTTGTAACTGATAATTATGATTGTGATTTTATATTTACCTGAATTTATTTATTCATTTATTTTTCTTTTCTTTTTAACTTTTTCGTATTGTAAGATTTTCCATCTCCTATTGTTGATATATATATATATATATACACTTTTTTTTTTTTTTTTCGAAGGGAGTTGTTAATACCTAATACTTGCCTGCTGTTGAATGTACGGGAACCGAATCAACCAAATGGATCAAACCCGACCCTCGAACGGTAGATGGTAAGAACCAGCCAAGAAATCGCTCCATTTTACAGATCTTGTGTATAAAAAAAGGGAAAAAAAAAAAAAAAACTCTCCTCTCTCTCTCTCTCGGTTTAATCTTTTTATCCGGGCTATCTGTCGTTTCGGTCTTCATGTTCCGACGTCGTTTTGTACACAGAGAGACTGACAGACATACCGAAGTAGCTTTATTATTGGACTTTTTTTTGGGGGTGTTTTGGTTTTGTTTCTTTAGGTTGTTGTGTTTACTGATGCGCAATTCCGATTGGATGTTTAGTCAAGAAAATTGAGGGATAAAAAATACACAGGTTCCTCACTCCTCATGTGCTTCTCATTTTAGGGCTTTGTTTTTACTGGTTTCCCTTTTCTGGCAATTGGCTCTCTACCTGTGTCTCTGTGTGTGTGTAAGCTGAACAACTGCAGCTTAAGGTATATGTCCATTGGGTTGTAGTTTCCTTTTCTAACATTTTCAAGAAATAATTTTTAGTACTTGTTGATATGTTCCCTTTTTGTATATTTGTGTGAATTCGAACCTTTATTGAATTTTTGGAGATAGCATGCAGGTGGGGTTTCTCTCGTTTTTTTCTGTTCCACCGTTCGCTCTTTTGGGATTTGGGATTTGGGGTACTGTACCGTCGTTTTCTTCAAAGCAAAGCTTAATTTATTTGATTCCCTCTGGGCTCTAGCATCTTGTGGTGATCTAATTGCAAGGGAATATTACCTCGACAATACTTACCCAATTGCATTTCTTTTCTTGGATTTTGATGATGGATTCCTTGGGTCGGATCTTCTGTTGGTTTTCTACCGGGGGGACACCTTCTATTCAGTGGGGTTTCGTTTCCTTTAAATTGTTATTTGGCGAATCTTCTCTTCCACTTTAGGTGTTCGTGATACAGTTACAGCTCAGTTGTTTGGTGATAGCTTACAAAGATGGGGTTTGATTTTTGTTTGTTTTCTGTTCAAGGAAAAATTTACTCAGCTTTTGTACCATAAAATTTGAAGGTTGGGAGTTTACTCGCTGTGATAGTTAATATAAATAGATGCTTTGAAAGAACAGGCAATGCTGTTGTTTTCCGAGACCAGACTGCTTAGGAAAGGATGTGAATGTGCATTTCATTCATATCTCATTTTGTTGTCAAATGACATAATTTGGCTTCGCACAATTTTTTTTTTTCATTTGTGAGTAGATTTCTTGGGTTTTTTGGCTTTTTCTTGTATTTGGATGCCTAAAAGTTGGTGAGAAATATTAACTTAGCTGTCAACACTCTCTGTGGCAGTTTTGTTTCTTTGCATGGAATCAATTGGGCATTCAATGTCTCCGATGAAATAGTAGCAATCAGAAGGATTCACACTCTTTGCTCAAGTTTCTTGTATATTTAGTAGCATGGCAAGAAAAGGCAATCAACAGAAGATTGGGGTGGGCCATTTTGCATCAAACCACAAGAAAAGGGTTTCAGATTCAGGGTCTGCATTTCCAGATGCAAAAGGACAAGGGAAATCAATTGAAGCAAAGGTTTTTCCCGGAGAACAACTCCCAGATTATAACTTACCAACCAGTCCATCTGCAGATAGTGCAAGGAAAGCCAATCATGTAGGAGATGAAAACAAATTTAAGAAAAATTCTGGAAAATTTCATAGAAAAGAGAAGCTAGAGTTAAATTCAGATGTAAAAAGACCAGTGTCTTCTCAGAACAATTCAACTGATTGCAGTATTCCTTTGATGGAATCTAATGGTTTAGAAGAAGAAAATGGAACATTCCTTGAGTATGAGGGCGACCAGAAACATAAAAAAGGTGTATTCAGGTACTTGCTTCATGGATTGCATATGAAAAATATGATGGAAAATGTCAAGCTTTCTGGCAATGTGGCAATTTCAAGCTTGAGGCTATCAGCTTTGTCTATGTTTAAGATGGCTAGTGAGTTGCTAGAGAGACAGAGGCCATTGTTTGTTACTTTATCAGCCAAATTATTTACAGCTCGTGATTATGGTAAAATGAAGATTGAGCAAGTGTATCCTGTTCTGTTGAAGTGGCTCACAAATTTTGGGAAAATAATGCTTCTTTTGTCAATGGTTTGGTTGGACTGTACCATCAGAGGCATTGATTCCTTTCTGCGCTTAGGCACAACATCTTTTTTTTCAGTTATCTGGTGCAGCATTCTGTCAGTACTTGCTATGGTTGGGATGTCCAAGTTTCTAATTGCTATGGTAAGTGCTGATTGTGATTCATCTAGTTGCTTATGGGAAATCTTCTATTGTATCTTTGTATTCTTGCAATATGGCAATGCTATAACATGCTATGGATTTGTTATATTAACATTACCTATCAAACATCATGTGCTTGATGTACGGTTATGGAATACTCCAAAGTATCCAATTTTGCATTGTGTGAACTTTCATGAAATGTTATTGCACTCAGGCCCTGGCTGCATTTGTGGGAGTTTTCATAGGTTTCACCCTTGGACTTTTGGTAGTTGGCATTTCTGGAGTTGCTTTTGTGTGGTTGTATGGAAGCTTCTGGACAACATTATTTGTCATTATCATGGGGGGTAATTCCCTTTTTCTATCCCTTTCTCTTTCCCTAGCTTGTTTTATTTGTTTGTGTGTATTTTCTTTAACCTATGCTTTTTTTTTTTAAAAAAAATCATTATTATCCAGGGTTGGCATTCATCTTCAGTCACGAACATCTCGCACTATTCGTAACAACAGTGTATTCAGTATATAGTGCATGGACATATGTTGGATTGCTTGGGTTAATTTTGGCACTGAATTTGTCATTTATCTCAAGTGACATTCTGATGCACTTGCTAAAGAATAACATTGACAAGCAAAGAAGGTCCAGTAGCTCCTCTGAACAATCTGGGGGACTGGAAGGTCAGCGAGGCTCCTCTGATGGTGTGTCTTCTCAAGCTGCATTCTGCGAAACTGGCCCGGGGCTGTCAGCAGATAGTGGCCCTGGAGCTCCTTCAACCAGTGGGGATGACTCTGAATTAAATTCAGAAGATGAAATTATTAGGTTGTTGAACTGTACCGATCACTATTCAGTGATTGGTTTGTCTCGTTATGGGAATGTGGATATTTCTCTACTGAAAAGGGAGTACAGGAAAAAGGTACTTGTCTGGCTCAGATGCTTTTTATTGCTTGTTTGGGGTGATATGTTTTGTAGGTCTTTGGGGATTGGGTTAGATTGGTTCTCTATGTGTTGAGTCTTAGATAGGGAGGAGGATGCATTTCTATGAAGTTAAAGACGTGCATTCCATATGTCTGGCCGCTACTTTCTTGTAAATTTGTTAAAACTTCCCATTTTCAGAAGGAAAACATTGCTTCTATGCATCAAGCAATCCTTTTTATTTGTTTAGGCAATGCTGGTTCATCCTGATAAAAACATGGGCAATGAGAAGGCTGCAGAAGCTTTCAAGAAACTTCAAAATGCCTATGAGGTAAATTTATCTGCATCTAACAATTGCTTGAACTAATCCATTGTGTATTCCTGACTCTTACTCTTACAATAATAATATTGTCACCATGGTAAACATCAGGTTCTACTTGATTCCTCAAAGCAAAAAGCATATGATGATGAACTGAGAAGGGAAGAGCTGCTTAACTACTTTAGTAGGTTTCAAAGAAATCCTCAGAAGGTTGAGACACAAATATTCTCTCTGTTTATTTTTTCTCTTTTTTGTTGGTTCTACCATTCTTAGATATTGTACTCTTTGTATTACGCTTTCTCAGTTTTCAAAGCAAGCATGCAAAACCATTTGCCAGTTTTTAATCTTCACCCATGGCAGTTCATGTGATTAGTCTGCTGTAGAATCAGTTCACATATCTAGTATGCTTGAATGAACTTGATGATGAAGTGAGAATATTGAAAAGTTCTTATTTGTTTGGCACAGCTTTGTTTTCACTTTGCTTTCACAAGCTTGCTGAGCTGATTGTTTTAGATTGCTAGGAGGCTGACCCTGGAACCTTCATTAGTTGGTCTTGTTTTCCAGTTTGGTCTGTCTTAGTAATTAAGATAACCAGAATGGTGTTACCAATATTTTGAAATGGAAAGGTTTTCACATAATTTCATACGCTCATTTAACTTGGTTAATTATTTTTGAACAAGAAATAGATGGGTAATGTCTTTTTTATTCAGAGATTGTGAATAAGATAGAAGCATTTTCCTGGTTTTGGAATATGAAGCTGCTCAACCATTTAATCTGTTGGAGTACCAAATGATCTCTGTTTCTGGGTTTGTATGCCAGTCCATATTGCTTATGTTTTCCAATGACATTGATTGTCTAGAATGGAGAGCGTGGCTTCTTTGCCTCTGGTTTTGCACATCCAGAGGATGATGGTAAGGAACCTTTTGGGGATTCAAGGCAAATAGCTTGCAAAATGTGCAACAACTTTCATGTCTGGGTGCATACAAAGCGTTCAAAATCTCAGGCGAGATGGTGCCAGGTTAGTTTTTCTCTTTAGATGTCCATGTCCAGTGCCTTTTCATTTGCAAAAGTTGACATTGAGTGCATTAGTAATTGCTTAATATGGAGTTTGGCCCTCCTTAATGCAATAGAAATACACACACGTGCTTCAGCACACACACACACACACACACACACACACTAACATGGTGCTTAAATTGTTTTTAACACTGCGTTTGTTGTCAAAGGATTGCAAAGACTTTCATCAAGCAAAAGACGGAGATGGATGGGTAGAGCAATCTTCACAGCCTTTCTTTTTTGGTTTACTGCAGAGGGTATGCACCCCAATACTTCATCTTCTTCATTTGCAGTTAGGGTGCTTAATGTTTGAGGAGGATTGAAGTATTCTTATAAGTTTCTAATTGGGGGCAGGTTATGGGGAAGTTGAAACCGATTTTTTGATCAATATGCTGAAGTGTCTTGACATAAAGTATTGTTCTGCAGGTTGATTCTCCTGCTGCATATATTTGTGCAGATAGCAAAATATATGATGCCACCGGATGGTATACTTGTCAGGTAAAGTAGTTGCTTAACATCTGAATCGCATTGTTCAAGGAGATCTCTTACTGCCATCATGAATGTGCTTAGAGTGAGACTAGGTCATGTAGAAACAGCAGAACAATTGTTTATTTTTGATAACAATGTTAGATTTAAGTTTTTAGTAGCTCTAGCGTTATCTACTAGGTGGCTACCATGGCACACATCAAGTGTTGGATTCCCTCTTCTGAGTAGTCTCCTTCCAGTCCCACCCCCTTCCCATCCTCCTCTGTTACTTTGTCTTAAATGATAAAGGACAAATAAAAATGAGGTTCCAATCTAGCAAGCAACTACAATTTGAGCAGAGTGAGGCATCTGAATCGAAGTTTAACCTGTTTTATCCAGTCGCATTTTGGCTTGATAGCATTTTTGTAACTGTAAACTGTGGGAAGTGGTGCAGGGAATGAGATGTCCAGCCAACACTCACAAGCCAAGTTTTCATGTGAACACTGGCTTTGCCTCCAAGCACAATAACAGCAAGGGATCAAGCTCAGGACAAAGGAGTGGCCGGATGCCGGAGGAGACCATGACCAAGGAAGAATTCTTCGAGTGGTTACAGAATGCAGTGCAAGCTGGTGTCTTTGACAATTTTAGTGGCAGTACTTCTGCTGAAAGCCCGTCTACCAGGGCTGGAAACGGTCCCAAGGGCAGTGGAGGTGGGAGTACTGGCGGGAGCAAGAGGAAGAAAAGGGGGAAGAAGCAATGGTAAAAGTTGACATAATTTTTCCGTCCTAAAAAGCGCAAATCTTTTCAAGTCTTTTTTTGTTGCCACTTAAGAGAGGGGCTATAAGCTCCAACCTCAGGAGAGGCCTATTATTTTTTACATTGGAAGGATTTTAAGGCCCCGGGATGAAAAAGGGTGGGAGAAGACGAATTCCACTGACCTTAATCAACAACAGAAAAAAAAAAAAGAATAATAATAATAATAGAAACGGATTACTTGAGAATGGCAACAGCCATCGTAATGTGATCTATAAATTTCATTTTATCAAACTTTTTGAGATAACCGTGCAAAGTTGATGGAATTTCGGTGATTGGAAATCCTAGAAGTACAGGAAGCGGGGCAGTCTGTGCCCTTCTCTTGCTGCGTTTGAGATTAGAGCGGTTGGGTTAATGCAAATATATCAAAGTCCTATTGGGCACCAACTCAAGGGAAATTCCACCTTTTTGGTAAGCGTGAATTATGATTGAAAGCACCAAAAACAAACAACAAAGAAAGTGCTTCCCCGGCTTTAGTACTGTTGAATGCTTGAATTTCGAGTTGCAAGACAGAACATAGAACCGCGTTTACGGACAACCAAATGTTCATTTTTCTTGAACAAAGCGTGCGGCTGATCATATCACTGTTAAAGAGATCACCGAAAATTCCTTTTTTTTTTTTTAAATAATGTTTTCATATAAGGACGGAGGGAGCAAGGCGAAGAGAATTTACAACGTCAAAAAACTTAAGCTAGGAACGGGCAATGTGATTTGGGATCAAAACATATTAATTATGAAAATATCACAAAATGTCAACTTTATTTCTGAAATGAAAGAAAATATTAGTAATGAGAAATTGGGGTGTTGGGGGATGTATACTTCAATTTGCAACACACATGCTGGAAACTTTTATTAAGCTTTTTATTGCACTAATTTAGGAGATTGCACACGCGCGTTTTAGATAACATTTCTAGTAGTCACCATCACCGAAGCTTCGTTTTGTGAGCTCTCGACTTTGCGGGGGAGGGGGCCATGGAGATGCTTCTTCACAGCTCTGCAACCCATCCGTCTCCCAAACAGGTCATCAGCAACGGATTTAATGGGAGGAAGGGTCCACCCTCGATTCTCTCCAATGGGTACTCTTCTTCTTCTTTGGGGCCATTCCCCTCTCAAAAATTGCCTCTTGGACTGAGAAAATCAGTGATTGTTTGGGCAAAGAAGAGCAAGAAAAATAGCAGGGATGATTCTCATGTCTTCATGCTCAGGCCAGATGAGACTACTGGGCCTTTTCCTGAAGCCGTACTGCTTAAAGAGGTCATTTTTCTCATCACCCACTTTTTTTTTTTCGGAATTTTTGAGAAACTCATTTTGCGCATGCTTCGTGTGTGTGTGTGTGTGTTTCAGGTTTCAAAGCTTAATTCTTTTCGCTTATAAACCATCACTTTAGAGTATTAGGATTTAAAGAGGTCTTCAAATGCAAAGACTTTGATCAAACCAATTTATTGTTCTGTTTCATGTCTCAGAATAGGATTAGATTTCAGTGCGCACCAGTTCTTTATGGCATTTCTGTATAGTATAATCACTTCTGTATCAATATATGATATTCGCATTTGATTTTGGGCCTTTTTATTTTGAATTACAGAAGAAAGTGCGGGAAGATGGCAGACTTCTTCCTGACTTTGCTGATGCAGAAGAAGGTGGGAATTCTAATACCTACAAGATTTGTGTATTTGCTTCTCTCTCTCTCTCTCTCTCTCTTTCCAATTAGTGTGATTTTTAGAGTTTGAAGCGATGTAACTGTTTTGTCTGCTTGCAGAAAAGTTATATGAATCTCTGAATCTTCAGCTGCAAAGTCAATTGAAGGTGGAGCCAAGTATGTATGCTTGTTCCTGTTTCTTCTTTTTCTGTCTAATTGTCTTTTTAAGAGAGCAGAAAAAAAAAATTTCAACAAAGGATTAAAAAAAGGGAAAAAATTTACTTTTGTACCCTGTATTTCTACTGCTGCTCACAAATTGTTTTTCCTAGCATCCGGTTTAAGTTTAAAGTTGCTGTGCATGTTTTGAAACCATCATTTCTTGTCACTTTCTTCTTGTTTTGATCGGTGAGGTACATGGAGGTTCAAGCAATGTGTCTTATGGTTTTCTAGTGATGGAAACCTGTGTGGACATGGAATCATAATTTACATTCATATTTGGAATTGACTTATTTGTTGATATAAATGTATTGTCTTGCTCATTGTGCAGTGCGCCATTACGAGGTGGTTTATTTAATCCATGAGAAGCATGCAGAAGAGGTTGGCAATGTTAATGAGAAAGTTCAAGGTGAAGTATTATGCCAACATTTCCTATGCAACCCAGTCAGTAAAGTCATTTGGCCAAATAAGTTTCACAGTATTTCTGATTTGCAACTCTAAGTTCTCCTCCATGTGTGTTGATAGTAGAGTATATTGACAGTCTCTCTGCCATGTGGGATGGCATTAGGTGCTATTTACACTGTAGTTTGTCCTATGAAACATAAATACCTTTAACCTCTGATGCAACCTCACAATCTTGGATGTGCGCCCACTTTAATTTGGCAGATTTACTCTGGATATTAGCTTATTCTTGCTACATTTCAAAAGAAATTGATTCAGATGATTTGGGCTTCACTGGCTTCCAACTAGCTGTATTTCTTGGCGCTCTTGAGGTCCTGACAACTTATGTAGAACTTGTACCAATTCCATGGACACTTCTTTAGGACATGACATCCAACTTGCTCTCTGGAAATGAATGATATAGACCTTGAATTGCCAATGATCATGAACATCTTTGAGGTTCTGGTTAGGATTATTATGGTTTCCTGAACTGATGGCACAAAAAAATTTTTGGATTTAGGTTGCTCTGTGCACTTTATAACTCCAATTAATTACAGAGTTGCCTTCACTTTTCTTTTAGTTGCTGTGACTTTCTTTTTGGCATTTTCTCTGTTGTTCCTTCCACATTGTTGGTTCAGTTCTCTTTCCTTTAACTTTTCATCCACGATGTGAATCTCTTGTAACAGTGTGTTATTGTCATGTGGAATAGACTTTGGATGCTTCAGAAGCATCTATATTTCTTTTCCCAGGTTTTTGTAAGGTTGAATGTATAATGTACTTGGTGAAGCCACCATTTGATGTAAAGAATAAATGTCGTGTATTTTCTGATGTTATTAGAAACATATGACCATACAAAAGATTGCCCTTACTAGAAACATATTGCCTATATACTTTCTGTTGTACAGTAGGTTTGCTCCTTTCCTTAATCTCATTTCTGTGGAATTTCTTTCACAACTTTAAAGGAGTATGCTCCTTTTTTTGCAGATTTTCTTAGGGAGAAGAGAGGCAAGGTTTGGAGATTTAGTGACTGGGGTATGCGAAGGCTAGCATACAAGATACAGAAGGCGAAAAAGGCCCACTACATTTTGATGAATTTTGAGCTAGAAGCTAAATGGATTAACGACTTCAAGAGCATGCTAGACCAAGATGAGAGAGTCATACGGCACCTTGTGATCAAGATGGATGAAGCAGTCACAGAGGATTGCCCACCTCCACCCGAGTTCCACACTCTGCGTGCAGGAATGGACTATGACGATGAGGAGGATGGCTTTGATTGCGATGATGGTGACTATGATGATGAAGCATATGAGGAGGGTGGAGTTCATGAGGATGAGGTGGAGGGCTATGATGAGAACACTGAAGAGGAGGGAATTATTGTAGTAGACAGTTACGACAATGAAGATGACAGCAAAGTTAAAAACAATAAATCTGCTGGTGTAATTACCATGGCAAGGTGAATAAACAGTTTCTATCAACCTTTGAACTTTGGACTGATAGTCATTTAGAATGTTTAAACCAGTCTTTCTGCTGATATTGTCGATTGGCTCGCACGGCAGTTGGCTGAGGGATATCCAAATGTTTAAAGGCTGAGTGTACAAACAAACTATGCATTGCGTGCGTGTCTATACACTATCAAATGGATTACCCGGTTGTCTAGCATTTCCCATTATCTAGGAGATGATTCACAAAACCAGTTCTTTTTACTTCTCTCTCTTTTTACCCATTACCCCTTTAGCTCCACAAATGATCTCTCTGTTTCTTCTAAATTTTCCCTTTCAACATAAACAAACAAAGAAGAAGGAAAGAAGAAGGCAGTTTCTAACTCATTCCATGCGAGAAAACATCAGACATTGTAAGATATCTAACCGGAAAAATAAAATAAAATAAAAGCAAACGACACCGTATTGTTATAATTCCCGTTGGGGCCGGAAATATAAATTCGATTTAATATAGGGATGTTTTCCGAAAATATGGAAGTTTAGGGCCAATCGAGGGCGGCTTCTTTTATTTACTAATAAAATCCAGGCAAGTGAGAAGAAATAAACAGGGCTTCAGTAGAGCTAGCAGGGAGCAAAGGTTAGATCTTTGGGTGGCTCTTGCCTATGAGTGAAATTGATTTTAATTTATTTTTTTCCCGACTGCAATTGTTTCGCTTGTTTAAATTTCTGCAGATTCTATTTGTGTTGTTTGACTTTTGTTGTGAAGAACTGAATTATAGGTATACCCAATTTACAATTTTCATGGTGGTCCTGTTCATTGGATGCCCCAATTTGCAAGAAGTGTTTTTAGTGGTTTTTTCTTTTTTTTCTTTTGGGTGATTTAAAGTTTGAATTTCTGAGCTTCGTTCATGAATTTGAGTATGCAGTGTTAGTGCAAAGCTGATGGACAGTTTGCTTGTTATTGTTTTAGCAGCAGGTATGGCTGGCCATGGCGAGTCGGGTGCTTCCGGGAAGAATTCGGGTGATGCTGCTAATGACTTGCAAACATTCAATGCTGAAAATCTTCAAAGCAACATGAAAGTTATATATTACAGGTTCGTTAAACAGCTTAAGGATAAGGGGATATTTGGAAATTATTGAATTTGCCTTTTTTTCTTTTTTGGTCACAGATTATTCATATGTTATTGAGTCCAGTCCAGAGGTTTTCTCTAAAAATTTGTGCCACCAAATGGGTTTGAACTGTTTGATCAATTCTATTTGTAAATTGTGTTTTGCAGTGTAATTTCAATGTTTATGTATAATAGCATCAGTCAACTTGATATTTCATTTTTTAAGGTTTCAAATGTAACAAACTTTATGCACGCAAGTTTTGAGGATGAATGATAAACAATACCAGTTGTTGATTCATGTGCAGAGTGTTTGAAATACTTGGGGAAGATGCCACGCACTATTTTAGTAACTATAGTTGAGAGTTTGTTATGTAATTGCAATAGTCACTGGGTGCTATATTTTCTATGCAGCCGGACATTTTTGTCAATAATTGGTGGAGTAATTGCTGGAATTTTAGGACTCACGGGCTTGACTGGATTTATCTTTTATTTCCTTATAATGGCAATCACTTCAGTTGGCCTCATAGCCAAGGCAAGGTTTTCCATCCATTCATACTTTGACTCGTGGAACCAAGTTACACTTGATGGAATTTTGGGCGGGCTCATGGTATGTTTATTTCTTTTTTCCCCTCTTTACAAATTTCTCTTCTTCCATAGCCTTTTCTCTTCTTGTCCTTCGCTACCGTGCCCCCATAATTAAAATTTTTCTGCTTTGCTTTGTTGCTGTTTTTTCCCCGTATGTTGTTATCATCAATTATATTGGAAACGGCTGAGAAATCTGGTCAGATACACAGGATTATCCTTGGGATAGTATTACTGTTGTTTGCTTGGATATGTAGTTAACAGTATGGACTATGTGAAATCCCTCCGTATGGATCTTGGAAATGTGTAATATTTTCTTGAACAATTCCTTCTTGCTGGCTTGGGCTGATTCAATGCATATGTGGCTGGCTATGGACAAGCTATATTTAATTTAATTTCTAATTTAGATCAATGAAATTACTGTTATGCTTTTATATCCGATTGCATTGGTAAGCATAATTTGCATAATTTTTTGATACACTGACGATGTTTTTGTGCTTATGCAGTCCTTCGTGCTGTTCTGGACGTATCCTTTTTGTTAATTGAGATACTTTATAGCATATATGCTGAAACTGTGACTGCAGTAATCATTACTGCTACAGTCCTGTCATCAGCGATGAATACATGATTGTCCTCAAGAAGAACATCATACAGGCCTTTTTTTTCTCCATTATAATCGATATAGACAACCCAATTAAAGCTTTGCAGGGAAATGGGAGAATCTTTGAAAAAAAAAGGGGGTGAAAATCCAAGGGCTCAACTCTCTGTTATGCTGCACCCTTAATCTTCCCTTTCATTTTCTTTTAATAATGATATATGCATCATTCTTTTTCCCATGTGTGACAGAGCAGTGCTGCTTCTGCGGTACTGATATCTACTTTATAGATAATTGATCCTATTTCTGAAACATGTGCAAATTATTTCAGTTCATATATTTTGTTGCCCATTTCCTTGATGCAAATAGACTTGCATACGACATTGTCCATATATTTTGATGAGGCATGTGGTACTCTTGCAATGAAAGGAGATCTGCAGCTGCTGCAACATAGTGTTGCTAATTATCATGATGTGGGAGTTTGAAGGCCAATGCTCTATGCGTTGAGCGATGAAAGACTTTATTAGCTCTATCATTGTCCTCTTGCTACTTGGAAGTTTTTTCCCAGGACTAATGCTTTTAGACTTTGAGAATAGGTGGGAAACAGTTGACTGTTCAATTTTTTTTTTTATTTTTTGGTAAAAACTCTTCATATCCCATTAGTTAATACTTTCTTGAGTTGAATCTTGAGACTAAGTTGGTGCATAGAGTTCAGCTTGGTAGAATTTGGCTTTGAATAGTTTTGTGAAAATTCAATTCCGGACTCTCTGATCCAACGAGGGGGGTCGACCACTTATTCAGGAAATTCTTATGGATCTTCCCATCTTATGAGAACGTGTATGGTATGAGTATGAGAGCGTATTGCTTGTTGGGGAGTACAATATCTACGTTATATAGCTCAAGATTTCTCTCTTTTTCGACAATGTAAGATTTGGGTAATGTGCATTCATTACGTTCTCCCACACTGAATTTATCGATGATCTCGTCGATGTTTTGGGACACGCACCAAGATGAGTTCTCGGCATTTTGTACCAAGTCGAGGGTTTTACGACGGAAAGGGGTAGGGGTAGGTTCTGATATCACTTGTCAAAAGGGTAAAATATGTAGTTTAAGATCTTCTTTTTATCGACAATATGAAATTGAAATTTGGGTAGCGTGCACATCTAAAAAAGGACCGTTTCAATTTGCAAGCCGACTCTTGGCTGCTGCATAATTTTCCTGTTGGATGCGCGTCTAATTAATTACGCCGGTCTCTTCCATTAAAATGAAAAAGAAATATAAGAGACATTAAACATCTATAGGACTATTACCTTGTATATATGCACGCTTTAGGTTACGATTATTTGTTTTGTTATTGTTAAATAGTAAGCTTCCCCATTTATTAGCCAGTGAGCTCTGGCACCACTTTCATTGAGAGATTAGCCCAAGAAATTGTGCAATCATGAATTTTAAATTCACAAATTGTAGACTATAATTAACCATAATTATACATGGAGAAATAACTAAAAAAATTCAGCCAAGAGCTGTAGCAGCGTGATAGTAGTATGACAGTGTAATGACTTGTCCATCCAACTTCGTCATAAATATAATTGTTGCGTTGATATTGTTTTACATATATATAAATATAATTGTCGTTTTAACTTTCCCTTGTTTTTTCATTTTTATTTTTTCCTTTTCTTTTATGCGGCTTGACTTGGCTTAGGGATCGAGAGAAGGGCGCCGAGGTGGAGGCCAAGGCGATTCATTCATGGTGAGGGTCCACCACTTTATGACCGCTAACCCTTAGGCGTGTCATTAGTAGCAAAGCTGGACGCGACCATTCCCCCCCCCCCGGTCCGATCCAATAGACGAGAAGCACGAGGCAAACGCGATACGGTCTTCAATCTGACGCCTTAACCCTCCCCTTGTCGTTTTCTTTTCATCTGTGAACCTCAGCTCGAGTCGAATCCTCCGGGGCCACTATCTCGCTTCATTTTCTCGGCGAGAAAATTCAATGGTCATCACCCCTGCATTCAAACCAACAGAGACACAATTAGGTCAACCTGGCTGCAAATAATGCAAACCAAGAACTTTAAAGAAAAAAAAAAAAACTCGGTCGCAAATGATGAATCACTGTATAAATAAAATTAGCACTGAAATGACTAGATCAACCCCCACCATTCGTTTCCATCTTGGCGGACATCTTCCACTGAACTACGTTCATTTTTATTTTTTATTTTTTTACGGTATTGACCACTCCCACGCCCGCGATAGGATACTATCGACTTGTGCGTATTTTCCCATTATGCCATTTCTCATTTGCTTCCTTCGAAAATCATGGCGCCGAGAAATATTTGCCCTTTCTTTTTTCATTATAAGCAAACCCTAAACATTATTTTTATTCCTCGGGCTGGTATCTGAAAGTTGTCACTTCACCACCCATGTCACTTTCTGGTTGCAAGAGAAGAGGCAGGGGTAAACATTAATCTACTTAAACCAACAAAAAAAAAAACACAAACACTTGGGCACGAGCCGTTAACAATCAATCAGGAGAATGCCAAACACCATCTGATCAAAGATAGATTCTTAATCTAATCCAAACACGATATCCAACCGTCGAACTCAATCTGGGGTATATAGATCACAACTCAGCATCAAACTTGGTTCCTCCCCCGACTTTGACCAAGAAAATCTTGCATGACAAGATGATGACAAAGATCATGTATTTAGCTATTAACTAAGTAGCCAGAGAACGACACGACCCATATATAACTGGAGTTTCCGAAATTCTAAAGAAAATTTTTTTATGTTGTCCAAAAAAAAAAAAAAGAAATCTTTTATATATATATATATATATATAAAAAGAAACATCAACCATTATTACCAGGCCCGAAAAAAAAAACAATAAACAATAAACAATAAAGAGCTGGTCTAAAAATCATAACTTGTAGATAGTTATTTCTAAACCCCAACATAAATATGCGTAACTGCCAAATACACCATATAAAATCCTAAAAAGTAGCATCACATGAGAAGAGGGAATCGTAACACAGAATCCAAAAGCTTAAAAAATCCTTGAATTTCTACAGAGACGGGATGGGGTTAAAAGAGAGAGAAAGAGATTGACCTCCACAAACCAAGAAGGGCTCCCCAGCCCTATCGTTTGGAGGGTCTCTCATCGTCAACTCCACCGGCATCGTCATCGTCGTCGTCGTCGTCACCACCATCATCGGAGTCATCTCTATCGGATCTCTTCCTCTTCGCTGGAGCCTCCGCTTTGCCAGCAACCTCACCTTCATTTTCATCGTCCTCCTCATCGATATCTTCTTCGTCCTCAACATTCTCTTCCGGTCCGAAATCGCTGGCATCTTCCTCATCTCCGGGACGGCCTACTGGTCGTACAAGATATTCGGTTCCCACGTCCTCCTATGTGGACAAAGCATGACAAAAATCAAATAAAAATAGAAAATGTCTCAGAATTTAAAAATAGTAATAACAAAGAGATATCAGATGTCACAAGATTAACGATTACAACTAAAGAAAATGAATCGACGGTTGTTATGACGCCCCAATAAGTTCTGGAACTGCACAAAGTCCCTACTGTAAATATTCCCTTCCGAAGACCAACATCACCCCACCCCCCCCCCAACCCTACCCTTTTTCAAGCCACACGAGCTTTGATTGGACAACAAATCGCAAGCCTGAAAAAGAAAAAACATATACAAAATTGAAGCCTATCATCTACTGACTTAAAAAGCTAATAGCTACGCATTACAACATAAGCCAGATCTTCTTCTGTTACCGCTAATTTTTCACTTTTTTTTTTCTTTTTCTTTTTCCTTTCTTTCAAAAAATGGAAACGTAGACCTCTACCCCCTTTTTTTATAATGATAATAATAATAATAATAATAATTTAAAAAAAAAACTGATTTTTTCAAAATTTCAAAGCAAAACCAAAAGCAAATATCATAGATCCGTAGAGCCTACGAGGAAGAAACAGATCTAGAGGTCATAATTCCGTTTAGACGCAGCTAGGCAAGACCTTTAAACCGACGGATTTGAATTCTAAGCTCACAAAATCCGCTAAATCCTAAGGGCAAAAACTGCATTGCATAATCGCGCTTTCTTCCGCCCAAAAATGCAAAACCACCAGATCTGAATATTTTAATGACCAAAACTTCAAAATGATACTAAGAATTGCGTAAATTTGAACTGGTTTTACCTCCTCCTCAGCTTCTTCTTCGTCCACGCCGTCTTCATCTTCACCGGCCTCAACGTCTTCTTCATCGCCCGCCAATTGAACAGGAGGCCCGCCAGAGGAGTGCAAAACCTGCACGTCGTCGTCGTCGTCGTCGTCGTCGTCGTCGTCGTCTTCTTCTTCGTCATTAACTCCTTCGTCATCTTCGTCATCGTTATCACCCAACGACTGAACAGGTGGCCCACCAGAAGAGTGTAAGACCTGCACCTCCTCGTCTTCATCGTCGTCGACTCCCTCGTCATCATCGTCGTCGTCGTCGTCGTCGTCGTCGTCATCGTCGTCATCTCCACCATCACCATCTACTTCTTCGTTGTCTTCGTCGTCCTCCTCATCGCAGGCAGAGTGAACAGGTGGCCCACCCGAGGATTGCAAGACCTGCACCTCCTCGTCGTCTTCGTCGTCCACTCCCTCTTCGTCTTCGTCTTCGTCGCCGTCATCGTCCCCGTCACCGTCGTCATCGGCGTCTCCGTCGCTGTCATCATCATCTTCTTCAACGTCTATGTCTTCCTCGGCTTCACTTTCTTCCTTCTTTTCTTCTTTCTTTCCATTCAAATCCCCAATTTTTCCCTTCTCTTTGAAAATTTCCCCGTCTAGCTCCATGATTTTCATGTCCTATAACCAAAAGATTGTGGGGATCAAAGAAATATTATCGAGAAAATTTAATTTTCCTTCGCTAAAAAAAAAAAATCAAATCGGAAATTGAGAAGTGGAGAGAAAGAAAGACAGAAGGGCAGAAGCAAGGAGCTTCGTCGTTGTACCAGTAGCTCTGCAACTGCGATCTCAGCCGTTGAAAGGTGGGTTCACGCGGATTGATGACGTGGTACGATATCGAACGCTAGATATGACACAATACGTTTTCCTGGAGGAGATAGAGTCATTGCGGCGCTTGAATGCTTTATTTCTATAGTCACCTGCATGTCACGTGAACAGAGGCCTTGGTGGTATCTAGGTCAGGTGTATTTTCTTTTCTTTTCCCTTTTTATTTTTTGGCGGGGGCGGGGGTGGTGTTTTCGTTTTCCCTTTGGGTAGGGAGTATACGAGGCAACATTTTGTGGCCCAAGCATGGACGGCCCAGGTTTTCTCCATTGTGAATGCAGGCTACATGTATAGATTAATTTTTTGGTGGGTTTTAGTTTAATGGTATTAAGTCGTTTAAAAGGCATAAAATCTTAAATTCAAATTTCAATCAACGGCAATTAAACTTTAAAAGAAAACTAAAAATGTTATTGGGCAGCCATTTCTCTCAAAATGAAATCTTACAATCAAATTAGTCGATGAAAATAGTTCCGCTAGTTTAATTACGTGATGTTATGATATGCTTTCAATGTTTTGGATGCATCGGGGAAAGTTACAATATTTCCCTCTTCCCATGCTTTCAATTCTGATTCAAATCTTAATATCGTTGCCCTTATTCATCTTATTGAGGGTGGTTATCGGTGGTCGACTAATGTCATCTGCGTGCTCGTTCATATCCAGTCATGTGATCATCAGTATGATTGTGGCCGGCCATGTTGTCGCCACGGTCATCGGTGGTTTGCCACGTTGCCGACCTGGTTGTTTGGTGGTCGCCCAAGTTACTATCGGTGGTGATCGATAGGCACCACGTCGCGGACATCGGTGGCCATCGTGTAGCGAACGCTGCCCTTGGTTGCAGGTTGTAATCAAAATCATACCTGGAATTGAATTGGAATCGGTCAATCCCAAGGCTAATCAAATGGGTATTTTTTAAAATTAAAAAAAAAAAAAACACCAAATTCGGGCAAAGGGGTTGCAACTAGTCCATCCTAACCAAATCGAAATTATTAATAAATGTTTTGGTTCCCATTGCACTGTTATTTGCGCGCAAAGGGTATTAATATTTATCGATCATGTTGTAGGAGGTGGAATAATAATTATTTTCCCCCAAGGATTGACAATCAGCAATGCAACTCAACGTAACCTATAGGCATTAGACCCGCAATTTGCTGCTTACTTTACCGAAACAAGTGACTAGACTTTTCGTTTCCACAATGAGCGGCTAATATTTCTTTCCCTCTAGATCTGCCCCTTTAGATAAAAAAAAAAAAAAAAGATTTGTACTTAAACCTAATTATCATCCCAATGAGTTGTTTTGTGAGCAGATATGCCAATATTAGGAGATTTTCACAAGGGTGTTGGCGACCCACAACCTCTTTTTTTTTTTTTTTAAATTGGTTGAGGAAGGGGTTTTATAATTATTCTCGTAATCGTGCTTCGAGTAATCTCGCTTCTTAAAAATGCTTAATCACTAGTCCAAGCCATAGTTTTTACGTTATACATGTAACAGTGAATAACTTCATCTGGATGCTGTGAAAGACTGACAGACCAAAAAAAAAAAAAAAAGTTGTCCTTTTTGCGTTTGAACATTGTTTTAAATTTAATCTGTAATTTGACCCCATTACTTTGAAAGAAAGGCTCTTTTTTCTTTTTAAATTTTTTTGGTTCTCCCTCGGTGTTGGTAAACACGCAAGCCACGTGCATTTTACATGTTAAAAACAGTATCTTTCGTAGTAAGACGAGAAGTTCTTGCGTGTACCAGATTCACTGTACAGGATTGTACAGCAAAGCAGTAGTACTTTTACGAGACATTTGTAAAATTTGCAAATATTTAGGATGTTAAATGCATAATATATGATTTATATTTTAAAATTTATTTAATAGTTTAACATTTTAATTAAAATAATTTCTTAGAATATTATTAAATTTTTTTAAGACCAAGTAATTATTTAAATTATGTCATTTTAATTTTTGATTATAAATTTATTTTATATCTCACTTAATATTTTAAATTTTTAATATTGTAAATTTTTTTATATATAATTTATGAACAGTTGACAAGACAAATTATCATTATACTTTTGGGGGGGGTGGATTAACTACTTAATAGTATAGAAATCACAACATATTATTGACATGTCGAAGTGTTATTAATCTAATACACAATATTACGCGTGGGAAGTACACTTTTAGCCTGGCTCTGGACAAACTTACGCGTCTTGAAAATGATGCCTGGTTTTGGCACTATGGTTGACTGACTATGAGCATTCAATTACTTAACATGGAAGACAAGCCGTCCTTAGATCAGTTAAGGAACTATTCCCCTTCGCGGAAGTTTTCTTTGTTTATTTTTTTATTGGGTCCTCCTCACATGCATCCATTTTGCCTGTTTCCTTCTCTTTTATTTAAAAACACCATTTGTTTTGACAAAAACATCTTCGTTCCAGGAGTGCCCTGTCGGTTTATTAATTTGTAGCAGAAAATAGAGGTCTTGCAGCACAGGGGCGTCTCAAGCTCAGCTGGCATGGCTCAATTCTGAAGTCACGCCAGATAATTTGGTTTAACTTGTACAGCATTTTTTTAAGGCAACATTTGGGTACAGCTCAAGTGATTCCAAAAATAATTTTTCCTTCTTTGACCGAAAGTTTAAATTAACAATCATTTTAAATGATTTTACAATTGAATTAGTTCGCTTTTTTATTTTTTATTTTTTAAAAAAAGACAATTAATTGAAAGCGAAACAAGTCTTTAGTTTAAAATTATAAATTTAAAAAAAAAAAAAAAACACAAATGGGTTCCTGGTTCGGGGTTTGTATGGTCCTCGGCATTGTTATCCATCTGGTCATATTCGACATAAAATGGTTATCTTCACAATTCACACACACTTCCTGAGTCCCCCCCCCCCCACCCACTAAAATGTTCCAAGTTGCAGATGACGAAGACACGAATCCCACGTTGTCCACGTGTTTTGCGGCAAACGAAACGCATCTGTCTCGATCATGATTTTGTTCTCTTCGTTTGCTTAATGAACGTTTCATTTCCTCCCTGCGGATGCTGCACCCTATGCCGCTCAATGGACCAAATATATCTACTTAAAACTAAAATTAATTTTCATAATCTATTTTATATCTAATAACAATTTACACCTTATGTTTTTAAATGTAAAAAAAAAAAAAAGGACGTACTACTAGCATTTACATTCAGCAATAATTTCCATTCTTTGTTAAATATTCACTAAAAATTTTCAAATAATTATACAAATTTTATTGTAAATATCTTAAAGAGGCTAAATTTTATTAAGAGAAAAAAAAAAAGCTATCTTGGGGTTGAATCATTTGTTGTGTTTGTTTTTTCAACAATAGCATTGTTATTGAAATTTTTAATTGGATAAATTTTATATATGTATTCCTTTTTGTAATTTATTCATTATTAGAGCTATCTTTTTTAGAACATTATAAAATTTCTTAAAATAAAGGTTTGAATGTGTCTTTTTATTGTTGTCCTTATATTTAACTAACAGTTGTTGGTCAGAGTTTTTATATATATATATACAGTTCGAAATACATAGTTTGAATTGTTCCGTATATATAT
>CM038595.1:6006041-6106927 GCA_021533255.1 Ceriops tagal | reverse complement strand
TTATTAATAATATATCTACTTTAGGTCATAAACATTTTCATCATTTTAATTTTTTAACAAAAATATGATATAATTTTATTTTTGGAAAAACAAAAAAATAAAAGTAAAAATAAAAAAAAGAGGGTCCTGGACAAGCCCCAAGCCTGAAGCCCAAAATGTCCCATAAATAATTGTGCTCGGACCCCACTTTTGCAACGCCGTGCTAGAAAATTACAAAGACCATTCTCTACACGACGCAGATACTTCTGGTACGATTAGAGAAAAAGATTTTCCTCTTAAAAAAAAAAAAAAAAAAAGAGGAGAATAGAGGGAAAAGACAGCAGGGCCATGTGTTCTTGGTGGTACTCCGTGGCCTTACAGTGGCCGATGTTCCGGTTCTCTTTGCCAACGTCTATGTTCCGGTGGCCGGAATTCAGGTTCACTTTACCATCATCAGTATTCCGATGGCCGGATTTCAATTTTTCGTATTTGAGAAGTGGGTGGACTCAAGAGAGCTTCAGGTGGCTGGAATTCTCGATCGATGAGGTGTTGTGGACCTTTGTAACGGTGTTGGAGTCAGTGGCTTTAGCTTCCATGCTTTGTTATTTCTTTGTTTTCTGTGGTTGTACTCTCTGATCAGTTACCTTTTGCCAATACTTGTTGACTCGGCTTTCCGGAGGTTTCTCTCCCTGTACATGAACAGCAAATGTATCGTTTGTCTGAAAGAAAAGAACAGGTGCTTATTTACAATTCACGGAATGTTATGGTGGAAATGTCTGCTTGCTGTTTTTCATGGATGGAATTTCATTTGTTTTCTATTTGTCTCCCCGGTGGCCCCTTGATTTTTTTCGGTTTGATCCTTTTGAGTGAAAAGAAAAAAAGAAAATTGTGTATGACTCGGTGTTTCTCCCAATATAGTTACAATCAGTCATCTGGACTACTGTGGGAGAAGAGCAATAACGTCAGAGGAATTTACATTAATTGGGGTATTGATTTTTTCAGAAAAGTCGAAATCTTCGTGGTGGTTCCTGCATTAATTTGGATTTGTGTGACTTCTCAGGGATCTGTCTGTCTCTCTTTTCTTTCTCTCGTGCATTCAATCTTATAGGTTTGAACTTGAAAAAGAGGTGGTTGTCGGTACAAGTTTTGCTTAGTGATTCGTAACGATTTGTGTAAAATTTTGCACTTTCTTTCTGTACAACCACATTCCTGCGATTTGGAGGCCCAAGAGGCAAGAGTGCTAATCAAGTTTGATTCTTCAATGGGAAGGGAAGCCAAAGAGAAGACACTGTTTAATCAAGTAGTGTTGCCACTCTCCACTTCCTCTTGATGGCCCTTGATCTTGGTAGGTGTAATGTCCATTCTCAACGCTCCATTTGGAAAGAAAGTAGAAATCAAAGATAATTGGAAATTAAGTTGAATTAATGGGAAATTTTGTTCTCCTTGTTGCTTGGTTGCAATGAGTGCGGGAAGAACAAAAAGGAGACATTTTCGCCTCTATAGGACGTTAAGAAATAAAGAACAGAGCAAAGAGGACTACCTTTCGCTTTCTTCATTGGGGAAAGCTTCTTTTGGGTGTGCATTTGTCAGCCAATGGCAGTCGCTGTTTTTGCTTCCCACAAATGTTCTTTTGATTAACAAGTAATATTGCCAATTGACATAAGTGTTTTTTGTATTTAATTGAAAAAAAAAAAACCATTTTACTACATTATAAATGTTTATGGGACTTGTTTGTAAGGTTTGTTTATATGCAACGCAATTATCCTTTTGCTTCTTATCCGATAATCAATGCTATAGCATAATAATGATGTGGGGATAACATGCGGAACCATCTGTGATCAATCATACTTTCTTGAGCACTAGACAGGAGAGGAAATTGTTAGGTAGGGAACGCATTTAGCGGTGAACTCTTGCTCCCTCAACTAACTTTTTCCACCCGTGATTCTATTTCTTGTCTTAGTATCTTTTAGCTTAGCCGCTGAATTGGTCATTATTGCACTATGGTGCCATCTTTAAAATGCAACAAAAATAGAGCGTGGAAGTTTGCATCAATCGAATTGTTTGATTTCACAAATTGCCATTCAGAACCCGAAAAGGTGAATGAATTGGAGAGGCCTAAAAAACAAAAACTGAGAAAAATGAGACAAAATTAAAAGCTCCGGCGATGGCCCATGGCTTTTATTCTGTTTTTAAATTTTGGCCCACATACTTTTTAAGCAACCGGTTCTAAGCGACTCTGTCCTCTTAATTTAAAAAAAAAATAAAAAAAAGGGAAAAGGTTTACAAACATAATAATTAAAATGGAAAAAATATTAAACAGAATAAAATCAATATTCTAATTTAATATGTGAATTTTACAATTAAATGGTAATTAATCTTGAGGTCCTTTTTCCCATATTTCAGTCCCCAACTGGCTTTCTAGCTGATTGCTGTGGAGGTCAGTAAGTTTGATTAGCGCATTTGCAGGATTGTAGCAATTGTCTATGGCAATCCTTTGAAGAAGCATGCTGAAATTTGTGCCTCTGGGGCTGGTGGAGAACGGTTTAGTCCTTCTATAATTACCCAAAGGGACATTGTTCCTAGTCACTTTAAGCCTTTCATTGATTCAGTTATCAGATTTCGTGTCATTTTTTTCCCTATGTAATTCAGAATTTCCAACCAGTGCTGCAAAGTGTTAAAATATGGGCTAACAGACAAGGGATTTATGGCAATGTTAGTGCAACACGCTTTATAAGAATATGGTTTTCTGCCCGACAATGTAGCCCAGTCCTTTGCACTTGTTTGCAGTTAAATGGATTTCTTGGAGGAGTGCATTTTGGCAATTCGATGTGCTTGTATTTGTTAAGAGTCATCCAATTCCAGCATTGGTTGTCCGGTTTCAAATTTCTTCAATACCTTTGCTATTTTCACACCGTGGCCTATGACAGTGGCGCTGCGAGATGGATATGTCGCCAACTACAGGGGATGCCATTGAGACTGGATCTTTCATGCCTATTCGTTTGCCCTGTAGCCGACCTAAGTATTGCCATTGCCATTCCCATTCCCATTCCCATATCACTAGAAGCACACCCTACAAGTTCAGGTTTGAGCTTCTTGAAAGGGTGCCAGTCCAAGCAACAGCACATAACGGACTGGGTTGCGGGCCGCTTAGCCCGTTTTACACACTATAGGATGATTTCAAAAGGAAATTTACTGGGTTCGTGTGTCTCCTGGAGACAATTTCAGCTAGATTCCTGTTCTACAAAACAGATTGAGCCGTAATGCTCAACATCGGTTTCTAGTGTAGGAAAAAACCCAACAATCCTGACGAACCTTACTCATTTTCAATTCTCTTCAATGCCGTAGGCCTCAAGGTGGCAAGTTTGACGTCCCCTGCCAAGGTTTATACGTACAGACATAAAATTTGACCAGCTTAGACGAAACCGTCCACGAAACCCAAATTACAGCCGCAGCCATTTGCCGAGCAAGTGCTTTGATTCGGTGCAGCACTTTCGTTGAAGCGACGAAGAAGACACCTTTATCTTCGGCTCGCAATAATAAACCCTTACAGCATGTATGTGCGGATCAAATTCAAATTTGAGAAAATTTCCATGTTTTTAAGGGTTACTAAACCCCCCCCCCAAAAAAAAAAAAAACATAAAATTTTTACATATAGTGTCAAATTTATTATACTGTTGATAAACCCATTAACAGGCTTACATGAACGTCGGTGTGGTATTAGAAGCCATGTGACATTATCATATGGATACATAGAAATCAAAGTAGTGCTGCTATTTGTTAATTTTTTTTTGGCACGTTCTGTGACATCTAATGTCACGTTAGCGTAGCACGTGAGTTAATCATTATCATCGTGCTTCTATTAAAAGCATTATGGATTTGATTAAACATAAAAATTTGTAATGTGATTGAAAAAAAAGATAAAATTCATGACAAATTTATAAAAATTAGCATGAAATCAAACATAGCGTGAAGTCAGCGTAAAATCCAAATTGAAATGGAGATGTTTCTACGAATCATATGATATTAGATTGTGTGATAAAGAATAATTAATTTACTTTTTTTTCATAAACTACGTACACTTTTTCAGTCTCTATCGGGTGACTTTACGACAAGATTTTTTTTTTTTTTTTGGTTAAGGTGAGTATCTTAATAATTTATTTGTAAGAATCATTAATAAGGATAATACTTTCCATAAAATAGATAAGATAAGATCACACGAACTGTGGAATCACATGATCGTACAATCTAAGAGGTGAAAGTAAAAGCAGCGGCATACAGCCATAATCTTTCCCTGTATTTCTTGGCGCCTAAAGTCATACGTGCATCGGAGGTGGACACCACAACCGTCTCTTACAATAATCCTTTTCACACACACACATCCATATCCATATATATAGATAGATAGAAAGAAAGAATCGTTACACCATAATTGACTGGGACCCGAATCTTGCGCTCACCGGAAATTTTTTTTTTTTTTTTGGGGGGGCACCTTCCGCAACATTCGATTGCTATTGATGCAGGTTTTATGGGAGTTGTACCCCCAAAAAAAAGACGAAAAGATTGGGTAGCCGAGGAAGATGTACGGATTAGAGTCGGGATTGTGATTTCAATTCTAAAAAGTTCTTTAAAAAAAAACAATAACATATATAATAATATTACAAAATATGCAATATAATACAATATGAGATTGTGTAATAATCATTCTATAATGTGTAGTCATAATTAATTATACATTAAATAATAATTAATACACCTTTTTTTTAATTTTATTGTGCATAATAATTTTTTTTTTCAAAAAAATTCGTGCCCATGGAACTACAAGTCCCATCTGCTCTCCGTATAATCTTCTCCGGTTACGTAATTGTACCCAAAAAAAAAAAACTGAAAAAAGGGGCTTTCCGGCGTTTGGAAAGATCGAGATCGAGAGAGGGGGGGGGGGGGTTTTCTCCTGTACATTTGTTAGTACGGCACAAAACCAGGGGCTCCTGGAGGTTGCCAGTCCGTCCAGCTCTCGCTCTGCTGTTGATGCTTTTTAATTTTTTTAATCGTTTTCTTTTGGGTCACTTCTTTCAACGCAAGAGAATATTTCCCCTCAAATACATAAACAGTAAAAAGCTAAAGGCCCCAATTTTGATTTTGCACTTTGGACAGCCGTTGAACTTCAGACAGCCACACATTGAGCACCTTTTGATCATTCTAGAAGTTCACGAGCTCCATGGGATACCTAAAAAAAAAAAAAAAGAAATGGGGGCTTTTGCTAACAAGCCTAAAAATTTTTTAAGCACTAGAGACAATGGCCATTTTTGGCCAGAAGAGGGAAAAAGGCAAACTTAGGAAAGCCACAAATTGTTGGCGTAGACCACATAACAAATTTTATGATAACCATTAGATCCAGTTTAGGTGCCCTAAATATTCAAGAATCGGCATAACGACAACTACAAAATGGGCAATGCAGTGAAGACTCGTCATTCCTCTCGAGCATGCGAAAGGCATAAAATTCGATGCTTTTCTACCAACCACTACCCAACGACCTTAATATGTTGGCAGCTTCTTGCTGTCACATTACCTCTTTGGCCTTTAACCAAATGGTATGCATAAAGGTGACAAAAAAAAAAGAAAAAGAAAAAAGAAAACTTACAGTTAAGCTGCGACACATGATGTGAAGGCCACTCCCCATTTGAATCTAGAAACATCGACTTGGGTCTTGCCAAGGTTTTTTCATTGTGGGCTTGCAAGCATTACTATGAGATTAATCCAAGAACAATATAACGAATAATGCAGTCACAATTATGCTAATGTGACGTAGTTGTAGCCAAACAATGTGCAATATTTTAGGCGCAATTGATAGCTGCATTTGATGGCAACATCCCCAGTATTCCCATGTGATTGCAAAAGCAAACCAACAGAGCTTCCACCTTGTTTTATGGTTGCTCAAACCAATTTTCCTTCTCCGTACGATATATATATATACATACACACATAGAGAATTCCAGAGAATCAAAACGCACTTCATCAATTACTTCCCTGGCATATCCCTTAAAAGATGAAATCTTTATGCTCTTCGAGGCCTTCTACAATCCTCATCTATGTTCTTATGCTGTCAACATCCTTGGCATCATCCACTTCAAGCCCTGATCTCATAGAACAAATATGCAAAAAGACACCCTTTTATGACCTCTGTGTGACTGCTCTGCGTTCCAGCTCTCAAAGCTCTGGGGCGGACATCAAAGGCCTGGCTTCCATAGTGGCTAATCTCATTCTATCGGACGCCACGGACACACTGAACTACATTCAGGGGCTAGTCAAACAGGCCAAGGACCCAAAGCTGCAGCGGTCATTGGCAGATTGCGCTGAATTGTACATCCCAGTTGTCAAGTACAATCTTCCTCAGTCCATCGAGGCCTTTAACAGAGGTCAGTATGGATTCGCCACTTATGTGCTGTCCGACGCCGCCAAGCAAGCCGATGACTGCGAAAAGAATTTCTCCGGCTCAAAAGTGTCGCCGTTGTCCGACAGAAACAAGCTTGTGAGCAATCTGTGCGATGTAGCTGTAGCCATTATCAAGATGTTGGTCAAGCGTTGATTTGTAGTATCCTATGTTTTCTCTGTTTTCAGTCATGATTATATTAACATCTACACTCTTTTCTAGTTTTCTTCAAATTACAATTTACCGGTAGTTCTTTCACTTCGAGCAGTTTACACCGTACGGTAGAAATGAATCTTAATGATTTAATTTTAACTGTTTGAAATTAAAATTAGCTCGGCTGAGAAACGAATGCTAATTTTCAAATTTAAGTCATTTTTTTAGTTTTTCGAAAATTCTTTCTCGTGGAAATTGAGCTTGATGACAGATGCAATGCCGTCGGCTCACGAGACCTCGTAGAGAGGTACGTCCAGGGTTCCAAACTAGATTGTTAGCACTAGGGTTGGGTTGGTCAAATTTTAGGGTGGCTCTCCTTCGGCGACGTGCACTGTTGAAAGAAAAAAGCTAAGTGGGCGGGCCCAATTTCCGCCACGGTCCTCAACTCGTTCCTTTAATTGTCAAATAATGGTTCTTTAAGAGACACCAGTAATCCGTCTTTGATGCCTCCGAGTATAATTTTGAGATTGAATTTAACGGGAACAGAAGGAGTTATTTATTATGCATAATTCATCGTTCAATACATTTTTTTAACGAGCAACAAATAAAAAAGGGGATCAAAAGACGATTTTGTGGGAGCGTAGACCTCCAAAAATTAGGAGAGCCATGCAAAAAGTTTATTTTTATTTCAAATGGTGTGCAGACATCAGTGGAATAATATCTTCAACTGTAATGGTAGCAAGCTACTCGCAATGGATCAAATTATATTCTGTCATGAGGGGAGCGAATCTGATTATTTTGCTGACAAGCCAGCGGAATTGGCAATGAGCCAACAATTGCATTTTTTTTTTTTGGCTGCCTGGCTATCGAGAATAACCTGCCGTTATCCTATTGGAAAAGTAGGAAATGGGAGAAAGACTGTAGAGCCCGCTGTTATTGCCCATAAATGAAAAACCGCAAGAGAAATAACACTTTGCTCTGTACGGCCAATTTCCCCCATTGAATTCATTGGACTCGGTACCAAAAAAAAAAGAAAAAAAAATCAATTGGAAGGATTTTATTATCTTATGATTTGCCTCAACCCCAGTAAAAAATATGGGGGCTTTCAAAGTGTGAATATTCTTCATATGCAATTCTAAAGTATACACATGTATTTTAAGTAGATGTCTGTATCGTGTTAACAAATATATATATATATCGTTGGATTTTATGTTGGTTAAAAGAAAAAATTAGCCCTCACGCTGATCCTTGGCTCTTGATCCCCGATTCTCCCTCTTGTGATGCAATGGGTAATCTTATCAGAATATGCTCGACTATTAGAATATTTCAAACAATATTTTAAAAAAATCAATTATAATATAGTTTAATTAATAATAAAAATTAAATTATTAAACTAATTAATGAATATAATTTAAATATTAATATATATATATATTTTTAAATTATATATATAACTTTATTTAAATAATGAGACTATAAGGTCATTTATTGAATTATTTAAGTAAAAATATTTAATTTCAAGATTCATTATTAATGTTTAATAATGATAAATTTATTTAAAATTTTAATAAATAGTATTAAAACAACTATTTTAAAAAAATAAATATATTTTTTATGTATGATAAATAAAATATGTAATTGAATTATGATAGATTAGAAAAGAGAAACATCAAGGATTTTTTGTTTTGTTTTTGTTTATGCCGCATAGGGAGAATAAGAAATGCTAATTCCGCGTTAACGGCGGCACGAAATCGGTAGAAAACAAAAAAGAACCTAACATAATCGGTTCAAGAATGGCTAAGGAGTTCTTACGTCTTCATTTTCAATTTTCAAGACCGATAATGAATTATTTGGCTTTTTTTTGCAGAAACATGCCCCCAAAAAAAAAAAAAAAAACAAGAGAGTTGCTGTATGTTGTGGGCTTGGCACAAAGAATTATTGAATTTTTGGGGCAGAGGAGCACACCGGTGTGCTTGTGCTCTTAAAGGAAAAGAATTCGGAAAAGGTAATTAATCGGGGCAAGCACCCCTAAAGCAAAATAATTCAGACAAGATCATCAACTGGGTGGGGCCTTAACCGTGAGTTCACGGGCATCGAGTCATGGCTCTTTTCATTTGGGAAGAATGACACTACCAACAACCAGGCGAACCTTATTGATTTAGAAAACAACAAAAGATGTCCCACGGGAATCGAATCCGTGTTCCCTTGTACGTTGTATATCAAATATATTTAGTAAAAAATATTTAATTACCTATTAAAGTTAATATAATATTACTTATGATAATCACGTTATACTTTTTCAAAAGAGAATTACAATATGCTTTAATCATTTTATCCAACTTATAATTAATTATAAATATTTACAGTTATATTACTAATTTAATTTATTTATATATTCAATTTATTATTCTATTCAATAAATTGAATTTATTATAATGACATAAATAAATTACTATTCACTTAAGTGTTACGAATCTTATTTGATATTATCAGTGAGTAAGTTCATTACTATTACATATTTAAATAATCTTATACTTATAAAAATTATTACTACCAATAAATCAAAAAAAATTATTTAAAAAATATAAAATACAAAAAAACATTTACAATTCATAGAAAGACAATTTCATTTTATGAACAAGTCATTCATTGAGATTCTTATAACAAAAGCCATTGATCCAATGGTAAATCATTGACATTATCTTTTCGAAATTACAGGATCTCTTTTTCTTGATTATTACTTCAGTAAACTTAAGGTTCACTTTTCTAAATGCAAAATAATATATCTTTCTTGATTCTTCGAGGCATATGGACTCATAAATCCACGAGAAACTAAAGAAACAAAGACAAAGATCTTATTTGCTTAGACCCAGCGAACGACCGGAACCCCATTTCAATATGGCTTCATTTTTTAACACTGTTGACCGTAGCAGCCTCAAACTAACAAAACTAGAATATTACTATTACATGGGAAGACAAAGGCCAATGCAAGATTTGCGATGACCCAGACCACATCCCGGGCTAGGTGTATGAATGCCATGATCTCAAGATTCGAATGTCAAGCCCACAAGTGAAGATGCACAGCTACTTTGCTAACCAGGCCAATAACTGGGATTAAAGGTTAATGCCAGATGTGAACACCGCAACAGCACCGCGCTCCACAATCAAGTTTGGCTCTCAAACGCACAAAGATTTTAAGATCCTCAGACAGTACCTTTTGAACCATTTGGTTCACCAAAAATGATCGCATAAAATATGGACAAAAAGGACGTAATTCGGGTAGGCTCGCCAAATCAGTGACGAAGGCAGCAAGGGGTTCCATTTTTCGCACAAAGTACTCCTATATATGGGCAGTAACTAACCTTTGAAAGCTGCAAAACCAACTGGATTTGTTGCTGAGGAAGCAACTTATCTGGCATAACCTATAAAAATGTAGCAGGAACCTTTCTCTATATCCAATAACAGGAGTAAACCTGACTGCGAATTTAACCCACTCACACTTCTAACAACGCATATGTACAGAGGACACATTGGCATTACCCATCTAACTTCAACTGTAAATGCTGCTATTTGTACACGAAAGCAACTCCACTGGCTTCCATGAGAACTGCATAGACAACTGAATTTCAGTATAAGCTTCAGTAGAACCGTCTCATTTTCTCTGCTTTGTCCTAAAAGCTTTTCCAAGTTTTACAGATGAATCCGAACCAGTAACCAACTCTCCTGAACTGAAAAAAAACATAGTCTGGAGATTAATCTTGCTAGTCTCAGCCCCACATAATCTCATCACCAGAATGATAAAAAATAAAAAAACCCCAAAATGAGACTCTTAAGATATAATAAAGTAATAAGACAATTTAAACAAGTGACTTACTCAGATGATCCAGAGTCACTTCCATTTGGGTTACTCACAGATGGATTCGCAATAAACTGAACAGAAATCAAACTATCCTCTGCCATTCCCAGTGACACAGGAGATTCCTGAGTTACAGACATGCCTTTGGATGACATTCCTGACAAATGAAATATGCCAACAGGAGAAATTCAGCCAAAAAAAAAAATTCATGAAAATGTAAAAATGATATAGAAAAACAACAAGAACTTGAATGTTTCACATCATGCTGGGATCTGTACCACAGAGATTATGACTAAGAAAGAAACAGTAGACTAAGAAAGATACGACAAGCAGAGAGGCAGGGAGTGCAAGCATACTTTTACAAAAAGAACCAAAGAAACTAGTAAAGCCCAAATGACAGCAAGCATTGAGAGATTGATGGACAAGGATAGCCACGAAAAATTGTCATATTTGACTAGAACTAAGCACCATCCGGATACAGTTAGTCTCTAAGAATCCAAATCCAAAACCTCACCTGTGTAACAAAATGCTTAAAATAGATTGCTACTGGAAATCTCATAGCTTGAACCAAGACATAAGTAACAACTTTAGGAAATTATTAAATTGAAAAATGATTGCCACTAAATGAAAGCTTAAAAAGATTTAAATGTCACCTTGAAGGAAAATCACTAGACAAAACAGAATAGTCAACACCATGGCCAATAGACTGCTACTGGATGATGAGGCTTTGGAAGCCTTCATTTTCTTCAAAGCTTTCACACGCTCAACCCTTGCACGTTTCAGAATGGCAAGTTCAGAAACCTCCTTGAGAAGCTTCTGGTCAGCAGAGTCCAATGATGGAGCTCTTGGAGGCCTGGGTGGTTTAGGAGGTTTCTTATTACTTGTCTTTTTGCACTTCTCCTTTCCCACTTTCTTCTCTGCGTGATCAGCAGTCTGTTCTCCCTCTAATTTTGCCTGCTCCACAGGAACCCCAATAAGTTGTGGCATATTGCCGCACAAATTTAGCTCCTCATCACCCTTGGTCTTCCCATCAACAAGCGCACCACAAACCTTAGAAAGCAAAGGTTTTACAGGTATTTTGGTACCTAAAATTGGTTCCTTTCCTTGATCTTCAACATTGACTCCCAACCCACTTTCAAGATCAACCCCAAAACCTCCATCTCTTGGAGCCACATGTCCCATTTCCAGTTAACAAGCCAAATCTACCACTCAACTTCCTAGGCAAACTCTAAATAAATAAAATACTCCAATAAATCCCCAAATTGCAAAGAGAATAGATACTCCTCAAAAAGTCAACCAATTCTAGGCAGTTCCCTTCTTACAACAACAAATTACAAGATGCAGCAGGCGGTGGCAACAGCAATATCCAACCTCATCAAACAAATGACTCTTTTAAGTTCAGTCTCACGTTCCAGACTTCTGTATCTTCGGTAATTGGAATATTAACTTGTCTTTCGCGCCTGTGTTGCTTTGGTAACACGGTTATTAGCAGCAAACTTCCACTCTCCTTAGCTTCTCTTTTCAATAGTCCATCGCCCCAATTTCCTCTATAAAGCGCCTTCGAATAGACATAGCCCTGCATTTGAGTAACACACAGCCAAAAAAAAAATACCAATTACACTGACTATAGCAGGCCACAAAGTGTTCTTAATTGAAGGCTGAAAAAAAAGAAAGAATCAACCTTGAAGGACTAATGAAACATGAAACAGAAACAAAGAAAAAAAAAACTTAAAAACCAAGCAAATAACAGAGTCCGAGGCAGATCAAAGCAACAGAGAGCAACGTCTCAGAATGTAAGACAGAATATAACACGAATGCAACCCACACAAGAACCGCACAATGTCGAGTATCACAGGAACACGAAGCTAAAACAGAGCACCCCAAAGGCTTCTTCTAAGCTTTTTCCAGAGAAAGAGAGAGAGAGAGAGAGAGAGAGAGAGAAATAAAAATCAGACGAAAATAATTCACCCAAAAACAAGAAAACAAGAACCATTCATCAGAAAAGACGAAAAAAATATAAAACGTAAACAAGTACCTCAAGGGCAAAGCGAACAAACCCAGATCCGAGAAAGGTACAGAGAAATAAGACTCTGTGCATAGAGTTAATAAAAATTGTAAAATAAATAAATAAATATACATACAGAGAGAGAGAGAGAGAGAGGGGGGTGCCGGAGGAGGAGGAGAAGGAGCAGGACCGGAAACTGAGAAAGAAGAGAAAAAGGGACGTCTAGCCAGATTTATACGGAAAGAAGAAAGTAAAGATGCGTATTAGCAAAGCATTTTTCTGGCTTACAGCAAAATAATGGCATAAAAAGTCCAGCATTGAGCTTGCACTTTCGCGTCAGTCAGCTCCGTTGTCGCCTCGCAATTGGGGTCCCACTTAATTATATTTATTTAATTTTATTAATTATGAATGTACTTAAAATAATAATGGTTTTTTTTTTCCCCCTATAAATAATGCAAGTACAGCGGAAATCAAGCGTCAGCACATGATGATTCGAAACCTCACCGACACTTTTAGCACTCGGCACCCCTGCATCCATGGCCTCCCCCCGCCCCCGTCCACACAACGCCCTCTTTTTTTCATTTTTTCATTTTTTTTATTTTCATAATTAGTTTTCAAGTGTTTTTTTTTTGTTGGGGGGGGGGGTCATAAGAGACAAAATAGATCTATAATTGATATAATGAAACTACAAGCTGGAAGAAATCGAGACCAAGTCTCTTATTAAGAAGTAGTAGGTTTTAACTCACGCGTACGCGAGGTATAATAAATATTTGTTTAAAAAATAAAAATACTAATACAAGTTATTCATGTTGAACAAATTGAAAATCTCAATTATAGATTTGAATTGCACACTAACCCACTAACACTCACGGCTCCTAAGAAATTAGTTTGACCTCCTTGTTATTTGCTTCCGTGGTTCCATTCCCATTGAAGGGGTTATTAAGAGGGCGTCAGCTGTAATTTCTAAAGAGACTAGATATATCGACGGACCAATAAAATTAAAGTTACGATAATTTATTATTGTAGCCATCAAATATGCTTTGCTTGTTTAGACTGCAAAGCTTGCCAGACCAAGACTTTGCCAAATCCCTCTTCAACGTTGAATTGCATTGAGACAAAATAAATACATACATAAATAAGATCAGAGTTAGCTGAATTCGAAATTATGACGAAGCTAGTAAAAAGGATTTCAAATGATAGATGGAGCATAGAACTCCTTTAACATTCCCAAGAGGAATTTTAAAAAAAAAAAAAAAAAGGGGTTTCTGCAGCACACTAACTTTTAAATTATTCGCTCGCTTTGACTTGAGTTTAAAATCATCAATCAAAAATTGACGCATTTCAGACTAGAACCAAAATTCATTAAGAACTATATATAAGCAATTATTTTATGATAAAATATTGAAATCAAGACCAACAAGGGGAAAAATATAAAAATAAGTAAGATCTGAAGTGCGCGGTGAGAGCAGTTAGACAAGAAGGTCCTCAAAATTTTCCATTTTACCTGTAGGACACGGGACACTTGCAGGAAGAGAAGGCTCAACAGTGACACATACGGTTTGGCCATACTTTCTCCAGGAATACTCGTCTGGTGGAATACCAGCCGTCTCATTGCTAATTGCAGACACCTTAACTACTCTTTTTGTTCTTGTTTTCCTGCTGAATTCAATCAACCCTGTTGAAGTAAAGTCACAAAAAAAAAAAAAAACAATCACTTTGAAAAAATTTTCCAGCTTGACCAAGCCCAAAAGCAAAAATTCGATCGATTAGACATTTAAATACCAACCTTTTACGGAAGCATTTGAGAGCATTATCATCATCCATGGAATTAGACTTTCTTTTGAGCGAAGAAGAAGACAGAGGGGGCCTTCCAGAACATGAGATTGGTGTTAAAACTGGAAAGGAAAACGGAATTTTTCTTAATTCTAAAAAATGATTTCTTAGTGAACGGTTAAGCCATTTTTTAGGAGAAAACTATGAGCAATATGAGATTTTCGGTTACCATATCCATCTCCAATCAAGAAACAAAATTTTATGCACTAATTGTATGATTATATATGGGTAAGTTTTCTCTTAGCTTCCCCTTTATAATTATACTATTGTGATAAGATAAATATTTTTGGCGTGCAAGAGGTTAAAGGCACAATCGAAGTATTAAAGTCACAATTAGAGTATTCTTGGAATTATATATGTTGTAAAGGGTTCCATTAAACAAAAAACAAAGGTTAAGAAAAAACATATTGTACTTGAATTAGTATTAAAGTCCAAAATATTGTCGATTTTAATATGGTGGCTACCTCAATCCAACCAAGACATAGCAAGAATCGATGAAATGGCCCAACTATTTATGAGTAACTTTTAAAGTGAATTTACTGGAAATTCAAATTTGGTTCCTTTGTTCTAGCATGTTATGTTTAAACTTGGGTTAAAAAAAAAAAAAAAGACTTCTCAACGAATTATTGAGCTCCCCAAAATAGTAGGACAATGGTTACTATAGAGTGAATGTTCTAATTTTATTTATATTTTTAGAAATTTCTTGAATTTGTGGATATTCTAAATGGATTTATGGCGAATCAATGAATTCTTTTGTCATTCAAAATTTGGGTAATTTTCAATCTTCTTCGCTCGACATGCAGGTTAGAGTTGGGTGACAAGGCCCCGATAATGTACGCTTCCAGTGAAAGTAAACTTAGCCATGAATTAAGAGCCAGTATTCATATGGGACCAGGTCGTTTGGTGCTGTTGATCTTATCGGCCTATTCAGTGGGTGCGATTGAGAAAATTTTATTGGGGAAAACAAATTTATGTGTATAACTATATTAAAATTTTAAATATAATAATTTATTTTTTTTTACAAGTAACTATATATTTATTTAGTCATTTCTCTTACATATAATTTTATAATCAATTTGAAATAATTTAATTATATAAATTTGTTTCAATTATCGACAACTTTTGTTTAGAAGGTCGTGCAATAAGTTAAATAAATAAAATGATATAATTAATATCTAACTAAAATAACACAAATTTAATTTAAATTAAAATCATTAATTTATTCTCAATGTGATTTTTTGAGACATTTCGTTTATTCCTTAAATTTATTTCATAACTTTTAATTATTTAATTTTTTATAAATAAAAATTTAAAATATTTAAAGAAAATTGTAGATGTGTAATAATAAGTTCACCAACTGAATTTGAAATTAAACTTTTGTTGTTACTGTGAACCTATAAACTAATGTGATTTAAAGGAGGACAAAATTTATTGTTACAATCTTAAAAGAAAATGTGTGGACAAAAAAATTGGCGGAACAACTAATAAAAAAATGTGAGCAGTTTAAAATTTTATGGGGGCCATTAAAAATTTTATGAATCTAATTTTACAAAGCCAAGCTAAAACACTATTTTTAAGTCGGGCCCCACAGTAAATCCATCCTTGGCAGGACCTGCCGGTACAGCCAGGGTGGTTCCAGTCAATTTTGAATTTTTCTTTTTGGATGGCTCAGTGAATTTTGAATTTAATCCTCCAGCGATGAAGACTCGTAAGCACATCTCTCTATATATTATGGATTATTATTGCATATACATTTAAGGACAAAAATTCTGTGACGACATCATTTTTGGACAAAGTAAACTCATTTTTCCCTTGAAGATTTCTATTAGAAAGACTTATATTTTGAATTTTGAATCTAACAACTTCTAAACGGGTTGGTGCCAGTCAATTTTTAATTTTCATTAGAAATACTTGTATTTTTTGTTTGAAATTAATTTAATTGTCCTTGTCTAAACCGAAACAGTAAATAAACCACCAAGCAATGGGAGCATGTTCAATTGTGTTAGAGCCCTATGGGCCATAAAAATCCCTAACCATGATGAAAAAAAAAAAAAAAGGCAAATACAAATGTGGTTCAATCATTTTTGGACAAATGTGCTTGTAGTAATTCTGCAAGACATTCTTTACCATTTATGTTTTTTCCGGTTCACGAATTTTAACGAGGTTACTACAAGCAGCTACTAGCTAGTAGAAAACCCAGCAGCACACTGCTTATACTTTAGAGAGTAACAAACGAGAGAGTAGCACCCCCAAATAATTTATAGCCCCACACATCATGGTTCCCCCACCTTTTTACAGCATTGTCAATCAGGGAAGTCGCGGGCAGCTAGATGCCTCCAGCAGCTGATGACACTGCACCGCACCAACAGGTACACAAAAGCAAAATTCCACACCACTTTTGGCTGGAGGAAATGAAAGAGAAGAGAGAAGAATTTTGCAAGAGGACGGAAAGGAAACCGTAAAGGCCCTGCAACATCGACTCTTGGTCTCACTGCAAATACTTTGAGAAAGTTTGCATCCGTTTCGTTACAGAGAGAGGAAGCTCAACCCAAACCATTTCACTTGGGCCAACGAGTTTTTAATTCATTAACATTGAAGTCGTAAATTAGAGATTATGTAGTAATGAATTGAAAAAAAAAAAGAAAGAAAACATTCCCCTTGAATTGAGCACAAAGATAGGCAAATTTATGAATTGAGCCTTGATAATAAGCGTCAATCGCAAAATATGTTATGCTGTTTAGAAATATGATACAATGTTTCAAAAAAAGAAAATCAAAAATTTATGCGTTTATTGTTAAAAAAGTATCACTGTGTAATAATAATACATAGAACATAATATTAAAATAACAAAAAAAGTAATATAATAATAATAATGAGTTTATATTTATTTTATTTATTTATGAGATTAAGTGAAATGTAATTGATTTAATTTTTTTGTTATTATCATTTACTACTTAATTTTTCTCTAGTAAAAATTTTTAATAGTTAAGATAGATTAAAACTAATTTTAGATTGTAAATACTAAATACAAATCATGTTATATTTAAATTTTAGAGATTTTTTTAATATAAATTTATCTTATACTAAATGAGAATTACTTGAAATAAAAAAATAATATAAATTTATATAATGTACAAACATGAAAAATTATAAGAATAAATATATCAAGTTTCTCAAATTATATACAAACTTAGATCCTTTGTGCCCTATTTTCAATTTTAACTTAACCTAATTGCACTTTTTTTTTTTTTGGAAGGAAATCCTTAAATGCAAAAATAAAATGTAAAAGTAAATGAATCCATCGGTTTCTTTTGCCCCAAAAAACAAAAAATCACCATCAATTCAATCAGAGCAATTCAGGTAGAGCAAAGAGTGGTCAACGCCTCGGTAGGAAAAATAATTAGTCACATGAAAGCTTCCAAATTTTTTTTTCCCTTGTATCTTTAAACGCGGTTTACAATTAGCTGTCAGATACGAGACATTAAATTCCAACAACGAAGTGATGTGCGTGCGCCAAGTGTCAGAGTTTGAATCGAATGTAAATTCCAATGAAACGCAAACTTCATGGCCACCATCCGATGCCCCAAAAAGAGAGAAAGAAAGAAAGAAAAATTGCAAACCGACGTTTTTACCTGTGATTGAATTGTCTGTAGTGGTCCGAATAATAAATGGCTGTGTGAGACGTGCCCTGCTATAAATGCCTCCTGACACGTTGAGCCTCCGAAGATAAAACGGACGAGTAGAGGTGTTTCCAATTTTCTAGCTTAGTTAAGTGCAAAGTAAAGAATATGGAGGCAAAGGAGGACGTCGATGGCGAGACTGGAAGCATGCATGAAGAGAATGAAGCAATAGAGGTCGAAGGTGATGGGAATGCTGGAAGACGCCGTTTTCTGAGTAAGAATAATTTATTCGATTTGGAGGCCCATGGTGCCGGTGGTGGCTTCGCCGCCCAGGTATATTTTTATTTTGTATCCATCCCTGTCCTATTTGTTTTTATGTATTCACGTATAATATCAATACGCGAGTGTTTGTATCCATTAGGGTCAGTCCCAGTTCTATTCGTGTTTGAATTTTTATGGATGCACCAAATCGAAAGACTTAATTGTTATTTATTTTTATTATTTTTTGGTATCCAAAAGTGGTTAATTAATTTTTTCTTTAGACCAAGAAACTAGTTCAACTGCAGTGAATTCCATCATTCTAGTCGTTTGTTTTTTTTTTTTTTTAAAGTAAACTCATTGGAGTTGCTGAATATAAGAATTTTAAAACCAACGTTAGTTCAAGCTTTATGTTGAAATGCAAATCCGACTTAAGCGCGAAAAAAAAAAGAAAAAGTCTTTTTTTTTTTTCTCGGAACAAAGAAATGTATGCCCATCATTCTGTCGATTTTTTAATTTACCCTCCTCTAATGTCTAGTTTTCCTCTCTTGCATCCCACCGGCAATTTGTGTGAATGATGGTAGGACCCCACGATAACTAAACTCACCTGAAATCAGATTCTTGGACTAAATAATCCTCTTCGTTTTCATTTTCATTTAATGGTCCTAGCAACCTAGATCAATGAGAAATAAAATAATTAACGTTGAATTCACTTATTTGTTTTAGGCAAGTCCTCTGCGATGCTATGGTTGGATGCAGGAAGCATGCTTGCTTTTTTCTTCCATATTGTTATCACAGGATTGGGTATTTGTTGAAGCAAACAAGTGTGAAACTCATCGACTGCTTCATTAAATGGCAGGAAGCAGATAGGGGAACTATTGGGAAACTTGCTTTTCAATGCATCGGGGTTATATTTGGCGATCTCGGGACATCTCCGCTGTACACAATGGCTGGAATTTTTCCCAACGGAATCAAAGACAGTGATGATGTCCTTGGAGCATTGTCTTTAATTTTCTATTCGATCATCTTCATCACCCTGATAAAGTATATTTGCATAGTTCTAGCAGCCAATGATAACGGAGAAGGTAATGATTCTTTTTTTCTTTTTTTTTAAAAAAAAATTATGGCTTAAAAAAATAACACGAGGACATTCGATTATAAACCTCATTTAATAAAAATTATGTGTGGTTAAGTGTTCTTGAATATTTTTATTAAACATTTTGATTGTTTGTTATACTGTTTAATTTTATTCTTCTCGTTACAAATCTATTAATTTTAAATAAAAAAATTGATATTTAAGGAAAAAATGAGAACTCAAAAATTATTTTTTATTAAATGGAGTTTACAATCGTGCCTGTCTTTCAGGCCATGTAACAGGCACTTTGTTTTTATTCCTTTTTTCCTAAGCTGAAAAGTCAATGAGAAACGATTCCAAACATTGTTTAAATCTGCCTACCTAAAATATTCATCTGTAGGTAGCATAAATAATGATTTTCTCATTAAACTGAGGTGATATCTATGCATGCAAAAGCTTTTGACTCTTCCTTGGATCAAAAATGCACAAGCAGAACCATTGAGTATTACTGAAAGATAAATGATATGGATAGAAATGAACACTTGACAAGAAAGGCTCCTGTTACATTCTGTATCTGCTAGTAATTAGTGATTCGTTGATTTGTCATTGTAGGAGGAACTTTTGCTCTATATTCTCTTATATGCCGCAAAGCAAGAGTCAACTTGCTGCCAAACCAGCAGGCTGAAGATAGAGAACTATCTAATTACAAACTAGATGTGCCAAATCGCAGGCTTAAATTAGCGTCAGCTCTTAAATCCAAGCTTGAGAAGAGCAATTTATTAAAGCACTTATTATTGCTTATGTCCGTGACTGGGGTATCAATGCTCATTGGAGATGGCATTTTCACACCATGCATTTCAGGTGAAACAATTGCCATTCATTACATCTTCTTAATTATTTCCTTCACTTCAATATTTTATATACCCTTACGAGTAAATGCTGTTGCTGATCATTTGTTTGTTCACAGTTGTTTTTTTATCCTCTTTTGTGAAGGAAACAATACAAATTTTCGTTTATTTATGTTGGTGCAGTGTTATCAGCAGTTGGAGGCATCAAGCAGGCTGCAACTTCCCTCGGTGATAATACAGTTATGTGGATTTCAGTGGCCATCCTGATATTCTTGTTCCAAATTCAGAGGTTTGGAACGGATAAGGTCGGCTATTCTTTTGCTCCAATTATTCTCGTATGGTTTGCTTTTATTGCCGGTATTGGCCTCTACAATTTTCTGCACCATGACCCTGGGGTAATTAGTGCTCTGAATCCATGGTGCATTGTACAATATTTTGTGAGAAACAAAAAAGATACTTGGATTTCGCTTGGAGGCGTGATTTTATGCCTAACAGGTACGTGTATAAGCATTTTCCTTTTGTGATTTCTACATGTCATTGCCAGAAAAAATATACGGCCATGGTGTGCTTAGCAGCATGGTTTCTGAGGATCACATATATGAAATTGCAACTTCTTACCCACTTTCAGCTTCAATTTAAGGTTCTTTTTGAGCATGGAACTTCAATCAGTCATCGTGTAGAGCTGATTCATGTTTGGAGATTAATGGTGGTTTGAAACTTTAGACTCTGTAGGAGGGAGATGATATGTTCCTAATAATTGTATGCCCTGCAAGTGCTTTCTTGTTGAGCATGGTTTGCCAAATGTGCTGCCCTTTCATCTTGCTTTCCACGGCCCCATCCTTTCATATATTTTTTGTTGTGCTCTTATAAAAAGGTATGTTAGTTTGACCATCGCTGCATACAATCAGGTTCTGAGGCTTTATTTGCTGATTTGGGCCACTTTCACATCCGCTCAATTCGGATAAGCACGTGCACTGTGCTTATCCCCTCAGTCTTGCTTTCTTATTGTGGCCAAGCAGCTTATCTACGGAAACATAGCGGGGACGTTCTCAATTCCTTTTATAGTGCAGTCCCAAGCAAGTATCTCGTTTGTTTACTTTTTTTGATCATCATCATAAGCTTCCTTTGTTAATGTTGTTGACTTTTGCGCATCTGAGCTTCTTTACTGCAGAAACATTTTATTGGCCACAGTTTGTTGTGGCAGTATTGGCGGCTATAATTGCTAGTCAGGCAGCAATCTCAGCTACCTTCTCCATAATCCGCCAAGCCGTAGCACTTGGGTGTTTCCCACGAGTTAAGGTGGTGCACACCTCTTCGAAGTATGAGGGACAGGTTTACGTGCCCGAGATCAATACCATTCTTATGTTGGTTTGTGCTGCAGTCACCCTTGGCTTCCGGGACACTCTGAAAATGGGCAATGCATATGGTAATGAACCAAGATATTTCTTTGCATTTTATAGGCTTTTTCTGCTAGAATTTACCCTTGCTTTCTCATCTGATGTCAAAATTTTAATTTAGGCATTTCAATCTAGTGATATATGCCATTCTTATTACCTAAACTTTGATCCTAATAAATGCAAAAGTTTCTGAGACTACTGATACTTGATGACATTGACAACTTTCTTCTCAGTTTTCTCTAAAGTTTCACTTCAATATCCCTTTGCAAATGAAAGTTGATGCTTTAAATTAAACATGGGGGAGGTGATAAAAAAAACTAACTAGTTTGTTAGGTCACTCATTTCTTGTTTATTTTTATTTTTATTTTCATTATTCTTGATTTTCTTAGTGATATGCCGTTGGTTCATATGAAAGGCATTAAAGAACCTTATACTAAAGACAGCAGTTGTCCAATGGATTTTTTTTTGGTTCGTGTTGTCATTTGTCATTTAAGTATGAAGAATCGTTTCTTCCCGTGTTTCTCTTCCTCTCCTTGTACACCTTCTTCTCTCTCTCATCATCTTCTCTCATTACTCTTCTTTCTCGTTTTTTCTACACCACCTTTGTCAAACTCCATACTAACAGTTAAAATTGGCCTATTTTCTTGACGTAGCAATCATTGATGGTCTATGAGTTTAAATCCTAGAGTGCAATGATTTGACACCTACTTATCATTCTTTTACGTAGATGGTATTTTCGTTCATACTTTTAGTATACTCTAACAAGCATAGACATTGGTGTGTTCCTGCAGGAATGGCTGTGATGTGTGTGTTTGTTATCACATCTTTATTTCTTATCCTTGTGATGGTCATGATATGGAAGACACACCCCATCTTCATCATCCTCTACGGTCTAACAATTGGTGTAATCGAGCTAACATATTTGAGCTCAGTATTCTACAAGTTTGTTGACGGAGGATACGTTCCTTTGCTCATTGCCTTGGTTCTCGGAGGAATCATGTTTACATGGAACTATGGCTACCGAAAGAAGTACATGTTTGAGCTAGAAAACAAAGTTTCTGTAGAAAAGCTCACTGATGTAGTCTCTGATCAGAGAATACAACAGATACAAGGCCTTGGTCTCTTCTATACACAACTTGTGCAAGGTGTACCTCCTATATTCTCCCATTACATGTCAAATATCCCTGCTCTCCATTCTGTTCTTGTATTTGTTTCAATTAAATCAATCCCCATCAGCAGAGTCCTTCCCGAGGAGCGTTTCTTGTTTCGAAGGGTCGAGCCTCGTGAGCTAATAATATTCAGATGCACTGTGAGGTATGGATACAACGATTCAAGGAAAGAGCAGGGTTCCTTTGAAGAAATATTGGTTAATCAGTTGAAGCAATTTTTACTAGAGGATGATGAAGAAGTTGCTCAAACAAATTTGGCATTTGTTGATAATGCACTGGAGGTTGGCGGTGTTGTCTATCTGATGGGCGAAGGTGAGCTTATGGCTTCAAAGGACTCCAACCTGTTGAAGAGGTTAACTTTAGATTACTGTTACAAGGGGTTAAGCAGGTGCGTGAGGGAGCCAGACGAAGTTCTTCTCATCCCCCGCAAGCGTCTCCTCAAAGTGGGAATGACTTACGAGGTTTGACAAGTCTAAAATTTGGTGGAGCAAAGCTTGGTAAATTGGTTGGCTCAAAATGCTCGAGTTTAGAACTTTATATATTTGTTGTAATTATAAACAGTCTCTTATCTCGGAATGGTTTGCCAGTCCAATGTGGCATAACTCAGGCACACATTTTATGGATGTTTACTGTTTGCAAATCCTATTTTGACGTATTGCCTGCCAAAACAATTTATTTGAGGATGTCCTATCAAATCAGTAATAGATCAAACCAGTTTTCTAGTTCTGTGTATTGACACCAATTCCAGGTTATGCTGACTGACTGCCAACGAAACCGAATCACATGACCGCCAAAATACTTTTGAGAAGGCTGACACGACTCCTAGAAGCCATTCCCACGTTCTTTCAGCAATTATTGTAAGAAGGAAAAAAAAATAAAAATAAAAAATATATATATTTATAGTCTTCATAAAAGAAAATAATTTTAAGAGACAACAATTGAGTACAGAATAGTCTTTCTGTGTTCCAACGTGGCTCTTCGCATTCGAACGTCAGTTGCGCAGGTTCTTTCTGTTATACTTAAAAACATAATAATAATAATAATAATAATAATAATAAAAACTTGAAATTTGGCTTCAAGTATAATAAGAGTGATATTTTATGATATTACATTTTTTATTAATTTTATGCACGTTTTATTTCAACTATTTACATATTTTGTTAGTTTTTTTTTTTTAATGCATTGTGTGATTTTTTTGTTAAAAAAAATTGCATAAAAAAGATATTGCTTTATTGTGGTTGACATCACGTGAGCCCTTAAGCATTTTTCTGCGTCCGGCTATCATTTTCCCCAAATTATTGTTGGGATCAACATGAATGAGTATTACGGGTGATCCGATTTGAGAGGTCCCAAGTAGCCCAGCCCACCTAGTAACGCATAACTCAGCCCATATGGGCCAAGCCTGATTAATGAGCCCAACTCGCATCTGTAGCCCACTCAGAAATCGTTTGGATTCCTTATTTTTCATTTGGAGTATTTCAAGAACAGCTTTGTATTGCATTCACTGTAATTTCTCCATTGCTCTCGTTCCGTGCTTCAAGAATCGCTTAGGGTTCTAGCAACCCACTAGGGTTTCCTTAATACTATATGAATAGGCACAGAGGAGGCCGCTACGGCGGCAGCAAGAACTACAGCGGTAACAACGGCGAAGCCGACGACGACTATAGCCAAGATTCCTACAACAGTCGTCGCTCCTCTTGCTTCTTCGACGATGGAGCCAATCTTAGCGATTACAACCGCCGCAGCCCTAGAAACCATCGTGGCGGGGACCCCCGATCCTTTGAAAGTCCTCCGCGTGGCCCCCGTGGTGGTGGATTTCGGCCGATAGACGGCGGAGGTTTTAGGCCTAATTATCGGGAGCCACTGCCACCGTTGCCACATCTTTCCTCTCTCTCGGGTCACAAACGTGGGTTCGGCCGAGGAAGTCCTGGTGAGCATATGCGAAATTTACGTCTTCCAGTTGGTTGATTGATTGACTGATATTGTGAATAACTCATTACTTCAGTAATTTGATAATTGGCTGCAAGCAGAGATCTAGTTCGATTTATTTTTGGTAACATTATTTACTTTACTAAAGCTTCTTTCAAATGGATTGCCGTGTTGGCTGTCTAGAATTGTTCTAGTCTCATATTTTGAGTTTTCAATCGATGGGCCTGCACGGTCCTTGTGGAATGCTGCTTGTGAATTTTAGAGGAACTAATAGATTATTGTAATACGCTTGAATTCATAATCAGTAAACTTCTTCTTTGAATGCTTTTGACTTTCTTTTTGAGAAAAACCTTTTGAAATGGTGTAACTTGGTAGTTTGATGTGTAGTTAAATGGGAATAAGCTTTGGGGTAGTACAGAAAATAATTGATTCTTTTTTTTTTTTTGGTGTTAAATTCAACTATTGTTTAGAGCCCCAGTGTGTGAAGAAGTGACTATTGGTTAATTTGTAACACTTACCATGAGTTTTTCTGCACACCGCTGCTGCCTTTTCTAGGACCGACCTTAGCCTCACCCGCACAAATACCTACATGGTGTAGTGTCGGTCGCACATTTCACATAGTGCTCGAATTCATGAATATTTTCCAGATGGTGAGAGAACAAGAGAAAGGATGATGTAAGTTTACATAGGAGTCTTTAGTTGTAAGAATATAGAATAATTAGATCTCACATCAAACTCAACTCATAATAGAATGTAATGGTGAGGAAAGATTCATTTAGCTGACTCTAATTAAAGTTGGGATTAAGGCTTTTTTATTGTTGTTTTATTGGCCTTTGGTCTTCTGCTCATCCTTAGTCACTTTGACATTTTCGAGCCTCCATCATGATTGTCTTTGTATTATATGGTTATATGCTTTAGAATGTGTGTTTACAAAATTGCATTTATAGACTGCAATTTGGATTGATGGCTTATTTTCCTTGGTCATAATTGACTCATGATTGATAGTCTTGTTTGATCTAGTGCATAACGTTTAAGTTTCAATCTGAATATCATTGTAATTTTTACCTTTCATACATTCTTGTAGTCAATTTTTTCTTAGGTTTTTCTCATAGCATTCTGATGATTTTATTATGCTCAGATCGTTTTCACACAGGAGGTTTTGCCAAACTCTTTGTGGGATCTGTTCCAAGGACAGCAGCTGAGGCTGATGTAAGTCATATCTTGAATTTAAATGACCATGAGTCATTGTACTCCTATACAGAAATTTTAAATCCACATGCAAAAACCTGTGCACACTTGTCCATTTGGACAGATGCACAGTTTTTAGTGTATAACTTGATTGGAAATTCCTTAATACAACCACTTTGACCATCCCTTCTGCTGGATTCTTTCTCATTGGCAAAGGTTTTGCATTCTATTCTAGTGCAACACTGATTTTTGCTCCTTTTTCTTCAAAATTCTTTCTTTTCTTTTGAATTCATCCTTTGGCACAGTTGTGCACCTTAAATTGAGGCTGGCTGTCTAATTGTGCTGGCCATATTGCTTAAGAGTCCTTTCTTTTTGGCATCTGCAATCTCAATGCTCTTCACTTGTGTCTTATAATGCTTTCAGGACTGTTCTACTCATTGTCTGTTCCTTCACTTTTCTCCTTTTCTTTACATTTGTGCATTCTTCTTTTTTTAGTTCTGAAAAATCATAATTTTGTGTCAGATTCGCCCCTTGTTTGAAGAATGTGGAAATGTGGTAGAGGTTGCATTGATCAAAGACAAAAGGACAGGGCAACAACAAGGTACATTGAAGTGCTAGTTTATATGTTGATTGTGATTTCATACCTCTCTTGTTTCAGGTCGTCTAAGAGGCTGAGTGGGAGCAAAGTATGCTCATCTTCTCGTCTCAGGTTGTTTTTGCATCAAGTTCTTGTTGATTTGCATGATACCCTATTAGTATGTACATCCTGTCAAAACAAGAAGACAACTCACGTAAACCTACTGAAACCAGTTCATGTATAGCAGTTGGGAATTGGAAGATGATTAGATCCACCTTATTTTCATAGTGGCTGCAGCAGTGGCGACATACCTTACAGGTCGTTTGCATGGGAGTGTCTACCGCCATACTGTAGCTGTTTTCTGTTGGGAAGCTTAGATATCAGAAGTTGTACATACAGTGACACAAAAAGTTGTTTTCATTATTTTTGTTAATAAATGTTAAAGACGATGTAAAATGAGAGAATTTTTTGGATTTTTCTTATGTTGGTCAAATTAGTGGAGTGTTCAATTTTGAATGGCTTGGAATGTCTATATCGGATTGTTGAATTTTCAAATGAGATGGATCTAGAAGTTGGAGTTGTTAGATTTGGTTGAATGTCTATTCTCGTTGTTACATTCCCATAAAAGCACCCATTGGCAATTATGGAGCCATTGCCTGCATGATGGGTATTTCGTTTGTTGAGCTATTCATCGCGTTCTTTCCCATATTTGAGAAGCCGGTTTAGCTAGTATTAAGACTTGAATGTGATGGAAGCCTTTTTTAATTATTTAATTTTGGTTTTTGTTCCTGGTAGGAGGGTGCTTGTGACTTGGAGCTCATGATTTGTGCCCTTTTGTTTGATTGTGGGTTTGAAAGTTAAATGTGAATGGAAGCTGATGCGTTAGTTCTTCTTCAGAATATAACATGAAGGTAGTGGGATAAATATGATTTAGTTCCTTTTATGATGAATGTGAATGTGGCAGATATGTGGGATATTATGCTAAGAAATGTGATCTACTTAAAGAATTCTGCGGCTGATGTGTGTGGTGTGTGTTCACAAGTAGCATTATTGCTTGGCAACAATTGTATGCCAGATGGGCTATGTTATCATTTACAACAACTGGGCGTCAGATGGATTGTGTTAATGTTTAGCAACAGGCGCTAGGTGCTCTTACTTATGACTTAAGTTCTTGGAACATGTGTGCTTCAGTCCATCTATTGGAGGCCATTTCCATTTACTTTTGGTATAAGCCATCCATCTTGGCAATTGAATGGGTAAACTTGTGGAACACTTTCCATTGTTGTGTATGTATTTAAATTTTTGTGCGTAGAATATGGTCTAATTAAAAGGAGTTACTTGTCAGTATCATGGATTTCTTCTCGTGGTCGCCATACCATTTAAATTTTTGTAGTTATCTCTGTAGTGAGTTTGGTTGATGATTAGGCATGTCAAAATGCTGTTGCTTTCTCATCGGTTGAGAGAAGTGCTCTCGTTTTCATCAGTTGCTTGTTACATTTCTTTTCATTTGGATTTAAGGTTGCATGTAGTTGAAGCCTATCTTTTATGTGCTGGAATGTGAATGATGGCAAGATTTTAATGATAAATTTGCATTTATGGGTAACTGTGTGGCTACTTGCCTTATTATTTGGATCCCAAATAATTATTTTCTATTTTTTCTCCTGTACAGGAGCCAAGCTTCTATGTGTAGGTCATCAGTGTGAGCCATTTAGTGGCATTGATTCCCCTTTCATGTTATAAATGAAATCATTTCATTGTACTCTTATTGTATTGAATTATAAGGTATCAAATTATGCCACGATGGCTACCAGTGGCCATTTGGATGGTGTGCTTAAGAGCATTCTTGTTAGTGTTTATAAGTTCAGTAAGTGATCATGACTTGCTGACTGTGGATGTCTATAATGTTTGCTATGACATGGGGAATCATCAATGGTATGTGTGCCCAATATGGAAAGGTTTTCCAATCTATTGTTGGGTAGTTGCATGATATATGTTGTTTGTGGTTGAAATATCATGTTTGTTCGATGTTTGTTTCTTGAGTCAGGTGTTAGTCAGGTTGGTTTGTGTTTGATTTCTTGTGGTGGGAGGTGAATGTTTGCGATTTTGGCTCCACAACTGCAATCAATGGTCAGCTACGTTGTGACATACTAGCTAATTTGGCTCTGTTTAAATGATGTGAAGTTGGCCTTGAATGTTGGTAAATAAACAGTCTGCATGACAGGATTGCTTGATTTGAATATGTCAAGCATCAACATGCATGAATCATTGTGATCAAAGGATGCCTGATGCTGCTCAAGTCTGGGTCATTTAATCTCTAACATTGGGGAAGTTTGAAATGATTGTCGGAGCAGAATAACCTAATGGTGGTAAATAAACAGGCTGCATGACAGGATTGCTTGATTTGAATGCGTCAAACATCAGCATACATGAATCTTTGCGATCAAACTATGCCTGATGCTGCTCAATTCTGGGTCATTTTAATCTCTAACATTGGGGGAAGTATGAAATGATTGTTGGATCAGAATAACTTAAGCCTTTTTTCTCCTTGGAAGTGGGTCACCTCTTCCTCTTTCAATGGGAAACTGTATATTTTTCTCTCCCATTTGTTATTGATTGTCAGCCACGGTCACATTTGTGGTTGCTTAATCATTTCTACTTATTCACTTGTGTTCATCCAAGGCTTGAAATTCAAATTTGGTTCTTGCTGACCTGGGTGATATTTTAGAGTGATGGTCCCGCAATCCAGCAATTTGTGAACTTCACATTTATGCTTTGTGTTTCTCTTTGCTCTTTGCAACTTTAGATTTGTCTTTATCTGTCCAATGCAATCTAGAAAGGATTTACAATTGATGCACTGGTTTTCTAGAGAACATGCCAATGTTTTGAGTAGGTTTTCTTTCCTAATCTGGTGAGATGGTTTCTGCATGATGACCTCCATGGTTGTCTAAACACATCTTGGAGAGTGTTTCTCTGTACATGATTTATTGGTGTGATTGTGTATGGAAACTTTGAATCTTGGGTTCCAAAGTGTGGATCGATGCCATATGTGAGATGTTAGTGGACAAGCTTGTTAGAGCATGTAATTGCAGTATGCTTAGCTCTGGTGCCTCTTGGATCCCTTATCTGTGGTATACTGGTTCTCCATTGGAAAGGGGCAAACAAAAGAACTTATTTAATGGGATTGCTTATTATATATAACTGTGTTGAGGACAGTAATTTTCTAATCATTCCTTAGATTATTGTGAATGACAAGCATGGTTTTGAATTGACAATTGTTAACATTGTGGTAATGGAACATTATTGACTGGGAATGCCTATGTGTTGCAATGACTCAGATCTTACTCTTTTCTTTTGAGTTTTGACTTCTATATATGTTTGGCATTCTTGAGAGAGATGTGGATTAATGGAATCGCCTCTATATAGGTTTTATATCCCAACAATAACATTCTATTTGTAGTGTTTTAGGCAAGCAACTGGATGCTTGTTTTCCTTTCCCTCTTGACAGTGGCGTGCATTTGTCTACACCACAGGAACCTAATACAATTGTTCACATTGTATTTGCTTGTTTATACCATTTTTAGTGGTTAAGATAGATCCCATGAAGCTAGGTAAGAAAAAAAATCCTCTTACTCATGCAGGATGCTGTTTTGTTAAATATGCAACCTCAGAAGAAGCTGATAGAGCCATCAAAGCTTTGCACAATCAACGTACTCTGCCTGGGGTAAGAGCCAATGCTTGGCTTTAATTTGTGTGTCATTCTGGTGGTTTCCCATGTTAAGTATGCTTTTTCTCCCCAGGGAATGGGACCTATCCAAGTGAGGTATGCTGATGGCGAGAGGGAACGTCTTGGTAATGGGTCCTATTCAAGGACTTCCCTTTTTGGTTGTATCTACAAGTTTGTAACTACTATGTTTGGGTTTTCTTTATTGTTGTATTATAAGTGAAATTTGCATTGGTACCTTCTAAGGCATATGGAAGTTAAAAATTTAAACAATGGGGCAATCGGCTTTATTTTATATGTGCTTTTCCTCTTCATGCCTAAATTGGTTATTTTCCTTTGGCAATTGCATGTACCGGGTGCAATTTGCTTGTTAAACTTGGATTTAGTTTTTCATTTTGAGACCTTCCTGTCTTAACTTGTGTTTCCTCTTTCATTGTAGGGGCAATTGAATATAAATTGTTTGTGAGTTCATTGAACAAACAAGCCACTGAAAAGGAAGTCGAGGAAGTATGTGACATATGCCAATCTGTTTATAATATTCTGCTGCCTGTTTAAAAACCAGCATTCTTCTGGAAACTCCTCCTGCCTGCCCTCTCCCCCCAGTGGTCTCCCCAGCCCCACACACAGCATTTTTTATCCTCAAATGCTGAATTACATTCAGCATGGAGACTATTCTATTGTACTCTTCTTGTGGTGACATGAGATTTTGTGACTTTGCCTCCATTATTTTGTGTTCTTTAAGACCCTTTATCATTGATATCCATTCAGTTTCTCTTTTTGCGTGGAAGACGAGATTATTTTAAGGCTAGTAACCAATGTTTCATTCTTCAGATTTTTGCTCCATATGGCCATGTAGAGGATGTGTACCTCATGCGTGATGATATGAGGCAGAGTCGCGGTGTGTCCTTGTACTCCTATTTAAACTTCTAATAAACACAGCAACACAGCTTTCTTTGCCATGATGTAACATGGCATTTATAAGTTGGACAAATCTGATGTTTTTATCTGAAACTAATCTTGTCTTTTTCGCTTGTATGGTGTGGATGACATTATGTTTCTATGTTACCAACATTGTAAATTTGGTGATGGTCAGCCCTCTCTGCAATAGCATGTTTGATCATTGCCACAACTTGGTGTCCAAATCTTGGATATTTCTTTTGCAATGTACAATGTTTAATTGAAGCTAATGTCACAATGATTTTGTTTTCCTATTGCTGATGCTGTTGTTAAATTTCTTTTGAAGGATGTGGATTTGTCAAATACTCTCATAGAGATATGGCATTGGCAGCTATAAATGCCCTCAATGGAATACATACAATGAGGGTAAGCATTTACTGTTGCTTCAATATTGTTGATGCAGTGAATATATTATCTTTTATGACTACTAATTATATGTCTTTAACTTCCATCTTTAGGGCTGTGATCAACCATTAACTGTTCGGTTTGCTGACCCTAAGAGACCCCGGGCCGGAGAGTCAAGGTTATATTTTTTCCTATAACTTTCTATCCCTATGTGCCCACATTTTTTGGGCAGGCAGGCAACATTTTGATTTTTGACGCATTTTATCCTCTATATTTTCTCAGGGGTGGTCCTTCCTTTGGTGGACCTGGTTTTGTCCCTCGATTTCAGACTTCAGGGCCTAGGTAATTTTTCCTGCGAATTTCTGTTCAAACTGTTTGTCTGGAGTGGGTTATTTCTCCCATCTTTTGTATGTTTCTAAGATAATTGTTCTCATGTTCTCAGACACCCACCCAGCTTTGTTGACTATGTCAGGGATCCAATTCCACTTACTACTCAACATTTAATGAGTTCACAGAATTTAGGTCCTCCCAATACTGATGTTCATAGTTTTGGTAGGTCTGGTGACCTAGCCATGCCTCTGAATCAGGTAGAACTATTGGTGTTTTACTCTTCCCCCCCCCCCCAACTTTCTCACATTATGTCAGCCAATAAGTTCTATTTGCTGAAAGCTGTTGCTTGTTGTGCTTTCAAAACTTTAGGGTGGTCCCTTGGGTGGCCCCTCTGATGGTTCTTTGCCAGGACTCATGGGTTCAACTGCAAAACAGGTATGTGAACGTTTTGTCTTTGATACAGCCTAAATTTTGTTTCCATAACCTTCATAGAATAGTCTTAAATTGGTGAATAATTGTTTCCCCTTACTAGAGTTTCAGCCAGCCTTTACATGAAGCACTGCCTGTGAGTCAGCAAATGCCACCACTACAGAAGCCCCTTCCGTCACCTCAGCATTTTTCATCATCTGTTCACCTATACCCTCAACTTGTAACTCACTCACAAGATCAGACTTCCTATGTCAATCAGCCACAGGTCCCTTTGGCTACTGTTCAGACACCATTCAGTCAAGCATTGTCATCGCAGCATTCACTAGGCTTGAGTGGACATTTGCTCACTTCTCAGCCCCCACTCCAGCAGGGTCTCTCATCTACCGCAGCACTACAGGCACCCTTGAACATAAACCTACAGTCCCAATCCCAATCCCATTCTCTGACTTCTGTCACAAATCTCCAGCAGTTACCTGCCCCTGTCCAGCACCAACTGCTTCAGCCTCATCAGCAGGCTCCTTGGCAGCTGGCTCAGATGTTGTCTCAACAGACACAAGCTCTGCAAGCTAGCTTTCAGTCATCTCAGCAGGCTTTCTCTCAGCTGCAACAACAAGTGCAGATGATGCAACCATCAAATCAAAACTTATCGTTGCAGCAGTGTACCCAGGCTACTAAACAGCAGGTTTGAGTTAATTAGAGGATGACAGAACTCATAATTTGGCTTCTGTTTTGAAATAAAACAAGGAAGCAACTCTTGTTTGCCCCATTCTCCATTGCTTGCAGATAATCTAATGTTTCCTGCATTTTTGTTTTCAGTGGCCTGGGATGACTCCACAAACCGTTGCCAGTACTGCTGTTACTACATTTCTATCAGATGTGCCCCATTCTTCTGTTTTGACTGCGGCTGTAGTAACTCAGCCAGTTCCAGTAAAATGTAATTGGACAGAGCATACGTCTCCTGATGGATTCAAGTACTATTACAACAGTTTAACTTGTGAAAGTCAGGTGGGAAAATGATCTCTGCCTTTTTGTAATTTTGGCAACATAACTTTAAACTCTAATAAATGTTTTGCTGTGGACAGTGGGAGAAGCCAGAGGAGTTAGCATTACTTGAGCAACAGAAATCACAACCACAACCGCAGCAATTGCATCCAAAACAAGCTCAGCAGCCTCAGAATCAGTCTAACTCTCAAGTTCTACCCACTCAGAATGTGCCACCAGCGCAACCAATGCAGTTTCAAGCACAGTATCACCACCATCAGCAGCTGCGACAACCTTCTTCATTGGTCAGTGGCTACATGTTTCTTAAAACAATGAAGGGTTTTATTTGTTCTCACTTTTTCTGATTGTTGATCTGGTAATGTGCTTATAATGTTTGAAACTAGAGTTAAATGGGTTGTCAATTAACAACTGTAGAATCTAATAATTGCTCATTGGGTGCTTTCTTGCTTTACCATCTGAGTCTGAATTGTGAGACACGTTTAGCATCTTTTGCATACCTTAAGACTCTGCCAACAATATTGCTCCTGTAATTGCTTAAGCTTCTCCATCATGCTTTTTTTTTTTTTTTCTATTTAGAGTTTGTTATACCTGTGATTTTCATTTGGATATTTTTTTCATCCAGGAACATGGTTATAACCAATTACCTGCGTCAGCGAATTCAGCTAATGATCCAGCACACTTCCAGGTCTTTGGTTTTTTCCCCAAGCGATTATATATTATTCGTAGCTATCATCCGTGGCTAAAGTTTGAAATTGCTCTGATGGCTTCAGGCTGCTCAGGAGTGGATGTGGAAGAACAAGCCCACAGGTTCTGACCTTTTATTTGGGTTCTAAATTTTGGTTACATTTGATAATGGGAAATAACAGGCATATTTTTGTATACATTTATATTGATCTTGTTTTAGTGACTATTTCTGCAAAGTGTTTTACACTGTTGAATCAAGCTGAACAAAAGACTTAATGAAATTGTACTTGTACGCTGAATTCATTTGTCATGCATTTAAGCAAGCATGGCATAATACTGTGGCAATGACTGACTTAAGATTTTCGTTATCTTCATGGAAGTATTTATTTTGCCAGGGCTTATATTGGGACCCGTAGAATTGCTCTCATGTTTTCTTTAGGTACTTTATGTCCCATCATCTTAATATGGGTTCTTCTCCAGGAACTTGACGCTGAGAGAATTGCATGAAAAATGAGCTGCCGGTACTCAGTGCCAAATGAAAGAATGGTGGCTTATGCACCGAGAATGGACAATGGACAAGCAACCGCAACTGCTTGGTTTAAAATACTTAAAACGCATGTGTAAATCTGAATCGGTTTCTTTAGCTTCAGTTTCCTTATTAACAGGGGGGGCTTTTAGTGTCCCGAGTTTCTTGCTCAGCAAATCACACCTGCGCCATTTAAAGTCGCCGGCCCACTCTTTAAAATGTTCGTCAGCTTTTTGTAACATATGTTGCAATTTCTACATATTTATTCACACCAAACCGTGCCTAATCACATATGTAGAGTATCTCGACGGAAACAAATAATTGCAGAATAATTAGTTGGATTTTATTACATGTAAGTGGGTTTTTGATCCAGGTCTTGAAAAGGTGCAATGACGATAGATGGTTGCATAGAAACCGGGTCATGAATGTGCGATATAATGATTATTATAGTACTTTTTTGTAAGATCGTATTACTCTAGTATCCAAAGTTTGCGTTCGTATGGTACATTTTGCCAGTCTGTATTATTCTAGTGTAAAATTTGGGGTTCACTAAATATTTCTTTATTTGGTTTTGGCCAATAAAAAATGATTATTAATGATTTTATTGACCTTTATTTTCCATCTGTTTTCCTCCAAATATGCGGGGTTTAATAATTCAACATCTAATCAATTTGGACTCCGAGTTGTAGAGGGCTCTTCGACGCCAGGTCGAGCATGTATGTCATCTTCAGGATGTGCCAATCTTGATGCATGTCACCTTGCAATGTAGCCATTATTTATTTGGGTTTAAGAGACTCTTCATTTTTCACAACGCGTTACCTTGTTCTTTTCATTGTGAGGGACAGAGGGATTGATAAATTTTGGTTCACTCTTTAAGTTGCAAACTAGACATGTTCTAAAGCACCAATTATCTGTAGTTAATATGATATAATATGCTTCCAAATACAAATACATAATCAGCCAGCGACTGCCATAAGCTTAATAAATTATGTGGAGGGGATTTAATTAGCAATCCTACAGTTCCTGCGCATCTCACCGTCATTACCGGTCAGAGGCTGTATGCTTCCCATTCTTAACATGGAATTCTTGAAGTCCTCGAAGAACAGGAAAGGGTCCTCCGCATACGACTCAACAATGTTCCGTGTTTGGTCGTCATCAGTCACAAGGACCTGATCAGAAGGAAGCAAACCCTCACCCGAAAGAAGATTGACGTAGTATTGATTATCGAACATTGCAGGGGTCATGATGTCGAGATGTGCCAGTGTTTCGGTACTGGCAGATTGTGCACATAGCTGCTGCAGCGACTGAATGTACTCTACATTGACATCTGGACCATTGGAGTTGCCATTTCCCTGCAGCCGAGAGCTGAAAGTTGAGCATCTAGCTTTACCTATTGTGTGTGCACCTGCCAGATTTGCAAAATATCAATTTTCCTGACGACCAAACAGTCCTGACGTAAGTGCACCCCTCCATTGGAGAGGGGGAGGGGGGAATGGGAGAGCAAAGATAAGTTTACCAGAGAGAGCGACCACATCATTTAGTGAAAGACCAACGTTCTCAAATTTAGCCACGAGGATTGCCACTGTGGAATTTGGAGCTGGAATGTTGTTAGTGGCTGCATCTCTGCTAGCCCTCAGGCTGTCTCTTCTACCCATTTGCACTTCCCAACTCGGTCCACCTGACTGCAAAATGACACATTCTAGCTTAGCTCAAACGACCGAAACTAGTTAAAGGATTAAATAGAAAATGACTGCTCTCAACTTCAATGTACATGCTTGAGTAGGAAAAGCAATTAATATTCTTGAGCAGATAATAAAAATAAAAATTACAATAACAACAGAGTCTCTTGCAACAATTGCTAGAATATCAGCGCAAGAAACTGTCTCCGGACAAATAGACTCTAGTTGAGTTTTAATATTGTCGATCACTTCGAATCCTCTCAACGAGTTCAGGTTTGGTGGTGCAGTTTTTTCGCCCACAAAGTTGTTGGTATCATCCAGCAATACTGAAGCATCGCAGCCCTGCAACATTTGTTGTAGTCCAGATGTTATACAACCCATTAGATATATGTAATGCAATGACAAGATAAAACTTGGAGCATAACAAAATGTGACTTGCATTAACAAAGCAGTCATGGAAGTGAAGACGAAGCAGCGAAGCTGCCATTCTTGGGTCCTCAGCAATTGCATTTTCAACCAAAGAGAAGATAACAGGCTCTGCTTCTGGGCAGCTTTGACGGTAAATGCCAAACTGCAATGAGACACCAATATCATCCGCACATGTTTCGTTTAATTTATTGGTTGGTGGCCTTGCAAAAGCAAGGAGAACCCGAAGCATCACAAAGCAGAAAGCTATGCGCAGGGCCATGTTGGCTTGGTTGTGATTAACTGGTAAGAATAGCCCAAGTTACGTAGAAGAGGCTTCGCTAGTAAACTCTTGAGCGGCTTTGCTGGTAGTAACTTCAATTATATAGAAGTTGCACAGGGAAAGAGTGGGGGAGGAAGAAGTCCCATGTACCAGAAGGTGGTTAAGGGGCAGCATGTCACCACCCAGAAGGGGTCAAGCTTTAGTTGCAGAATGAGCTTAGCATATACCTAATGCCATGTGCTTCCTTTGGCTGATTTTTGTGAGTGAAGTAGAAAGACGAATTGAGGGGTCAATGTTTTGCCAATGAAGAATGAAGGATCTTTTTAACTCAAATTTATAATTATCAAGTCACGATGAAATAACATTTCTGTTACACCTAATCTCGGTCCTGAATTAATTGATTCTCTCTCAAATTTGATCCGGACGTCGTAACATGCTTTTCAGTTTGAGATTGGAGAATCATGACTTACATAATGTTGCACCTGGTTGTATGTAGTTCTGTCCAATCCCTGCCTTTCTGCCTCCGTATGTTTCGAGCTTCTTTTATTTTGTATGTTGAAACGTGGTCATCTTAAAGCTAAAGCTCTAGGTCTCTCAAACGGCGAATTCAAACCTAGATCCAACAGATTGTCACCTTTTTTAATATATCAAAGTTTAACTTAAATTTTGGGAAAATTAGAATCACCTTATTTTTTTCTATTTCTTTTTTTTTTTCACCTTTCTCCATTTTTTTATCGAGAATTAGAACCATGGGATCTCGTTTTTTTAGCAATTGAGCCCATTAGAGCTATCGTCTGTTTTCATTGGGCCCATTATTATGCTATAATGAGGCTCGAATTGATCCGGACTGCCTGATGTCCTTTTCTCCGAATTACACACTGCCCGACCTCATTGCCCCAATATAGATATTAGACAGAACAATCGCCTGTGCATATATTTCTCGTGTCAGTTAGATTTTATGGCATACACACATAGTATATTTTTTCCTATTTTTCTTTTTTAACACTTCATTCCTCAAAGAAAAAGTAAAAACTGAACCCAAAAATTCAACTTATTCGTGACTTCCGTTGTCTTAGGATTGGTTCACATATTAATCCCTAGCAACCATTGATGTCTCCTTTTGCTTAATGAATTTAATCATTCTCCTTTAAGTCTATCAAGGCAACTAAGAAGGAGTGGACAGCCCTACCTCTTTAACGTGATACTGCAATGTCGAGTATGTTCAAAGTTGCTCCAATCGAATTTTCCAGACAAAGTGGTTTCCCACTAAAATGCTTCTAGGCAAGCTTTGAATAACAAGTAAGATAATGCGTTTCAGAAAATTCAGTGTTTGCCAAGACTTTTAAAGTTAGACCAAGTAAGACATTTGCATTCAAAATCATTTTTGTGACTTTTTATAATCAAAATCAATTAATTTAATTGAAATATCTATTTATTAGCGATTGATTGAAATCTTTTTAAGAATGCTAGTGACTTCCACTCTGAATTTGGATAATAATTGGTTAAATTGGAAACTGAGTGGGGTGCAAATTCTTGGAGGGAGTTGATTTTCCGATTGGAAAGGAAAAGTCAATTTCGTGTGTTTAGCGGCTAGCTAGAAAGCTTGGAACATGAAGTCATCATGACTCAGGAAAATTTAAACATAGGAGCGCCCATTTAAGAAATAAGTGCAGTTTGCATTCTTCCACTTTTCAAATGATGCTTAATGGAAAAGAACTGGGGAAAAAGACCAAAAAGACATAAAAGGAGAGAGGGAACCAAGACACGCTATCTCCATGAATGGAGAATATCTACTCGTAATATGGAGGGGAAATTACGACAACGCTCCTTTTCATGTATTTGTTGTTTCTTTTTTACGTCGGCCTAGTCTTGGTGACTCGTCCATGTTCTGATGTTCATACTATAAATTAATGAAAATTCATAACAGGTCTGCTCAAATTTCTTGCCGACGCCCAATTCTTCCAAGCAGACTTTGGGACAGATATATATCAGCTCGACCTTCACGTCATTTGAACTTAGGCCGTGCCGATATTTCCAAAATTCTAGAATAAAGATACACAAAGTATGCCCGTATATTACATTAATTCAATGTGTTATTCAATAGAACATCTTGCACGCCATCAACCTCAAGCAGGACAGATTACTAGAAAAAGGTATCGACCAGAGAAATTTTAGAAGAAAATTGCCAAAAAAAAAAAAAAAAGTTATTCCGGATCATGTTATCTATACTTTTAGCAAGTTGTCAACAGACACTCGTCAATTCCAAGAAAAGTCCCTTTTGACTTCTTGAATCTCTTCCCACTGCCGTAGCTTTGCGTGTAGACCAACAGCTGAAAAATGTGCTTCATCGACAAGATTTTTGAATCGCATTCGACTGAAAAGAGGTAGTAGTTTCTGAAACGCAAACCTTATAGATAAGCATGTATATGCCTAGCTAGCTTGCAGGTTTTTGCTGCGCAATGCATAGCTTCAAATCCATAAGTGGAGAACGTTCCCAAGTAATATATCATGTTCTAAATCAATTTTTGGTATGAATATTATCACATTTGGCTGGATGAAGTCAATTTTAATCCAAGAGAACTAGAATTGTGATTTTAAATGAGCTCAACTTTGTTAGTTTCTAGGACAGACAGCGCAATGTGAACATTGGACCAGGACACATGAAAAGCCGAGGATATCTTCAACAAGTAAGCCATACCCCACCCAAGCCTTTCACCTTCCTTTCAATAAGGAACCATGCAAATACCATTTCCTTGCCATGAAAATCTTCACATCATCATCAAACAGCTCATGTTCCATTTGTTTGTATGTATAGCTTGAAGAGGAAGGAAGCAAAGGCCACACATGGTTACTAATTTAATGATCAAATAATTATATGTACGCGCGCTACAAGATATCGTAGCAATTAATTCTATGCATAATCTTCACAACTGTCCTCTATTGCTCTGCCATTAGGGCTCCTCACCTTTGCAAAAGGCAATTGAGTACTGATCGTGCCTAGACTTCTAAATCCCGTTTGACACAAACGTCAAAAAAAAAAAAACGTTAAAACCATGGTTTTTACTTTCTGTGTTCAATGGGGAAAAACCTAACCCTAAGAATGCTGACAAATATACCCCTTGTTAGCTAATGTAGATGCCCGTGGATATATACATATAGATATTTGAAAGCCAAGGAAAAGAAGAAAAGAGGAATAAGAACCAAGATGCTAGGCAAATGCTGAGGAAAATAAGAGCATTAAAAAAGGGATAAAAGGATGCATGATACAAAATCCAATAGACGAGGATACAACAATGAGTAACATAAATGAATCCAACAACGAAGCTAATTCGCTCGCCTACGTAGGCTAAATGCTAGTGACCATTGTCCAACAATCGGGTTCACTAGCACAATGGTCACTAGCATGAATAGGCAAAGTGCAGAATTGGGATGTTTCTCAAAGCCAAAAACCCCAATCGCAAGTCAGTTAGAAAATTACATACCAGAAGCTAATCTAAGACATATCCTTGATCTAATCTTCTTTAGACTCCTTTCTCATCTGGGATGGCACAATGTCTTGAAGGAGTCCATGGTCTCTAATTAAAGAAGCCGGTGAAGGATTCAAGCCCAGTTGTCTCTCTCGAGTAAAGCTTGGAGAAAATGACGATGGATTAAAACTATTACTACCGGTAGTGCCAATTTTCAAAGAAGGTGAAGAGCTGTAGGTATAGGCACGTTGCTGTTGCTCTAGTTGATACCGCGGTTGTGGAACCACAAAAGAAGGAGTCACAGCTCCAAAACCACCAGAATTAGAAGCGGACAAACTTCCAATACATCCTCTAGGCGTTATTGGGCATGTATGCGTGTGTTGTCCTTCATAGGTTGTAACAACAATTGTTGAGTCATCGCATGATCTCTCTACTCTCTTCTTCACACCACATCCTGCACTAGTGCAACGATAGTAGCTCCTGCAATGGGCGATAGATTAACAAAACAAGCCCTTTCGAACCCAACCCCCCAAAAAAAGTGGTGTTGCGTACCTTGCAACACAAGTTACAAGATTCATATATGTGCTTCTTATGAATCATCAACAATGGCAGAGCAAAATAGGGGACCATATATATATGGCGGATTTTAATGATACCTTGGGTAAGGGCTGTTCTTCACCGCTTTTTGCCCGTACTTCCTCCACCTGTACCCATCGTCTAGGTGATCGATTTCACTTCTGGTCATGAAAGCAAATCTTGGCCCTCTTTGCCTTTTTTGGTTCTTCTTTTTGGGTTTCAACCTAAAAAGTGCAAGGATTACACTTTGAGTACTTAAAAGAAGGAAAATCATCAGAAAAGAGGACCGATCTTTGAATAAGCTAGAAAGAAAGGGCCAATTTTCAATTAAATTAGGAGCAGCAAACAAGGATCACAAAAAAGAAAAAAAAAAGTAAAATTTTGTTAAAAAAAAAGGTAGAAGAAGAAGAAGAAGAAGACTTGACGACATGTTATATCATATTAGAAACTCACTGTTTCCTGGTCTTATCTTGATCCTTGTCTTCCTCGTCATGATCTTTCTCTTTACTGTTACCTTGCACATCATTTCCTGCTTCGTTAGACGAAGAAGAGATAGAAGATGAGTTAGGGGTGGCTGGGTTGTTCAAAACCTCAGAAGATGCCGGCAGAGTCGATGACGCCGGCGACGGCAATGGTTGCTGTGAGAAAATCGGGTTCTGAATCGGATGGTACCAATCGAATAAAGAGGAGTCAAAATCATGGCCGACATCAAGCAAGTCCATGGAGCTAAGCGACCCCTTTTCGTCACATGGGATTGGGATCATGTCAAAGATGCTCGATGTTGCTGCTGTTGATGTTACTGTCGATGATAAAGCAAAGCTGCTGCTCGGCATCTCCTCGTTAACGAACGTGGAATTTGCCATGTTAGAATTCGAATTCTCACTCTTTATTGCAATCTCCTGCTCTGAGACTCTTCTCCCTTCCATGTGGAATATATGTCAAGAGCACATATTCTTCTCTCTGTGGGTTGCTCTCTCTCTCTCTCTCTCTCTCTCCCTCCTTCTGTCGACGAAAAGAAGGGTAAAAAAAAAAAAAAGAGTGGCTAAACAAAGAACGATTGGTGTCTTTTTTGTGTGTGTGTGTGTGTGTGTGTGTGTGTGTGTGAGTTTGTGCATTGGAGTGTGAACATATATGGTTTGGGAATTTGGATAACAGCTTGGCAAGCTAAGGTTTCCCATTGGGGTGCGACCGGCGTTTACCAGTTAACAATTCGTACCAAAGTTGTGGGATGATGGGCCGGTTCAACTGGCAGAAAGAAAAGGAAAAAAAAAAAAGGGTGGGGGACCGGTGCTGCATTAATTAGAATAGGACCGCCACTGGGACCCACCATCTCCTACGCGTATGTTTTGACCTGTTCAACCGGTTGAATGTAAGCTGGCTCCTTTTGGGTACACGTGGATTGGGAAAGATGATGGCAATTTTACTCGGTTGGCAACCATGTGATTGCTGCTGCCTCCGCCTCTGCCCTCGATCCTCCCTTAACCCGACTTTCTCTTAGATTGCGGCTCCCCCTCTCCTCTCCCCTCCCCTCCCTATGCCTTTGTTTTGTTTTGTTTTTTTTTTCACCTTTAACGGCAAATTGCATTTTTCTTACGTGATCACAACGGCAATTCACTCCTTGAAATTTGCCCAAATCCACCGTATATATATATATATTTTTTTTTTATTATTATTATTTTATTTTATTAAAAAAATAATAATAAAGATTGTTTTAGAGAGATTTATATATTTACTTCCTATTGCATTGACTCATAAGACACTTAGTCAAGTGTCCATTAAAAAATTAACTGGGAAAATATTATTAAAAATTACATTAGGAAACTAAAAGTGACCCCCAACATTTTACACAGGCATGTCATCTATAAGTTGGATAAACTTTAGAATGACTCGAATAAAAAGTTACATAACTTTTTTTTTTTATTATTTTATTAGACAATTTGTGCATCCTATATTCAACAGAAGTATAACACTACTACCAAATATTATATTATAACAATAAGAGAGCTTCTTTGTTGTTACGTCAATCTTTTTTTTTTCTTTTCTTTTTATATATATTTTACACAGCTTATTGTGCCCTCGAACGTAGAATTTCGGTTTCAACATCCTCATTTTTATGAGCCAGAAAAAGAGAATCGCACATGAAAAAATAATAATAATAAAAGGATTATAATAGTTTATTATATATATATATATATATATAAAAGCAAAACTTTGTTGTGTTTTTTTTTTTCTTTCTTTCTTTTTAACGAAAGGGAAAAAGCAACTGAGGATGAAACAAAATAACCTCGTTGCGAGCGTGTGAGGGCAGCTTTTGGCATGTGTGGTCCAGCTTTCGGACATGATGTGCGGATGCTGACAGAATCTCCGCGTCACCAACTTAGCCCCAGTTCTCTCTCTTCTTCTTCTTCTTCTCCGACAAGCCAAAGCACCGACTGTTGACCTCAATCCACACCGTTTTGATTGAGGCCAACAAATTTCATTCTTACATCAATAATGCCTACTAATTCCACGGGCAAGAATGTTCTATATTTGATCCTTCATTTTTCCTTTTGGTTGTTGCACCCCCCCACTAAATGACTACTTTCAAATTCAATAACATTGTCAAAGAATTAGCCTTCCTTTTTTATTTATTTTTTAAAATTATTCATAAAGAGGAAGCTTATAAACATATCTGAAGAAACTTTCTTAAATATATAAATACCACAAGTGGTAAAAAATGATCATTGTAACTCAGTGGAGTATTAATTACATTAAAAAAAAAACAAATTAAAAGCGACAAAAAAAAAGAGCATCAATTATTACACATTAAAATTGGTAGTTACTTTATTATATCGCAAATTCAATCAATTATTCAAATATAATAACCGCATCAAAAAAAGTCTTATACAACCGGAAAAAAAATGGTAAATGGTAAATTAGATTCCAAATGAAAGCTCCAAAAACCAGTGCCGGCGATGGAGCGAAGTTCATGTCATTAATATCTCGTGTACACCAGGCTTGCACGCATAGAACTATCATGATCAGTTCAAGGGTACGACTAGGATTTTGCGGAATAAAATTCCAAGACTTTCTTTGTCATTCCATAAAAGAGAGAAGATGTTATGGCACAGGAGGATCAATGTCCTGAGAGAAATTTTTGTATTACTTTTCATGTAATCATCAACTTAACTTTTGCCACGATATGCGGTCCCCCCTTAGTGCCCAGAGCTCGATGTGGGGCATGGGAAAAGGCGGACCCCGACTCGTTCGGTTCCTTCTCGTCTGGGTAATTATGTGCATTTTTTGATCGATGTCCCCGTGTACCGTCAGACACACTGGCTTTTCTTCATCAAGGTTTTTCTTCCGAAGCACAATCAATGCACTTCCAACGCGGTTTTACTGCACGGATAATTAAGGTCTAGTTTACACCTTTGCTTGCTTCCAAGGGATTTGATTTGCCACCCTGCATTAAATTTGGCATCTTGTCTGTCCTTCTCATATACAATTTGTTCCATGTTGTATTTTCTTTAACTTGGCTTATTACGCTACAAAAGGTTATAAGATTAGTGCATCAGAAATTTTAATAACTTTTCGTATCGATTTACCTTTTTAGGGGGACTACAGACTACATTTTCCAACTTGTTTTTGACAACATTAAACTTTTACTTAAAAGTAATAGGATCGCAGCCCATTCAAGCAATCTTTTATTTCCTAATAAATGTATAGGTACCTTTATCATGTGACAACAGTCATTGGTGTAAAAAAGAAAACATATACATACCCCTGACTTGTCCAGCAACAAAAAAAGAAACGCAATTCTCCAATAGTAAAAGTAAAACATTGTAAAAACAGTAACTTTCGTTCTTTATATATATATATATAGATTTTGGATAGTGACACATTCATTTACTCACTCTATATTATCATTTTAGCAAATATATGTAACAATTCTCGTATAGCCTTTTTCAGATCCTAGGTTGCGAGAGTTTCATCCACTTGGAAACTCTACCATTACTCATAAACCTGTGTGGTAGAGTTTTTTAAGTTGAACTTAATTTATAAGAATTTAAAAAAAAAAAATCAATTTCTCAGCCCCATTGTTATTTTTCACCGCTGCCCACTTGTGTTTGCAGGACGACTTGTCACCCCATTGCTTCGAGGCAAAGTATGGGATAAAAAAGGAGGAGAAAACTACATCCAATAACTCGACAAAAATAGAGTTATTAGTAAATCAACGTAAAATAATTTTATAATACACACACACACACACATTATATTATGTTATATTAATAATATTTTATATAATATACAAATAATTTATAGTAAATTAATAAATTTTATTTTAAAATTTGTATATATCATATAGAAGGTTATTATTATAATATAAAATTATTTTTATCTTTATTTATTGTGTGTCATGTAGTACTTTTTCAAAATAAGAAGGGTCTTAATCCTTTCAGGTGTCAGATCAGATGGTTTAATTATAACTGTGAGATCAGATGGTTACCCAGTGTAAAAATCTCGCGCCGATGACTTCCTCGCCATTTTCACTTCTCGTCTTGATTTCGTTTGACCATCACGACAGACCGTAGCGCGTGGGGGAAGTTATTCGAAGCCACCGACTAATATTTTGGCCGTTGTTACCCGTATGTTAAAAACGTTTGTAAGTTGAAACTGTACCGGTCGTTCTGTCTTTTTTGCTTGGGATTTAGGAATCTAAACGCACCGGTCAAAAGGCCCTAAAGGTCAAACGTTTGAATATTTGTTTCTTGGAAGCACGTAAAATATGTAAAAAGTTAAAACGAGTGGGTAACGTGCATCCAAAAAGGTGGAGCATTTTGTTGTACTGTGCAGCAAGCAGGCTTTGTAATTTGTAGGACATGTTGTTTGGTCCTTACCCTAGTTCCCTTCTTTCGTGGTCTCATTTTTGTTTCGTTCACATGGGAAATGAATTTTTTCACATGCTAGCTAGAGAGAATTCTAGCTATCTATCTATTTTGCCCATTTCGAATTATGTCATCATTCTCTTCTCTCTCTCTCTCTCTCTCTCTCTCTCTCTCTCTCTCTCTCTGCTTTTTTTTTAATTATTATTATTATTTATTTGGATTGTGTATAAAAGAGCATTAATCTTTGTACACATAATTATATATATATAGTAAGAGGAGAAACAAATTTTATTTTATTTCTTGGTATGTCCAGAAAAATATGTTATTGTTTTAACCTCCTGCCTTCATGCATGAGCCACCAGGCTATCCTCACTTTGAACTAAGTCAGTAGTCACTAAGATGATTTGGTAATTGCTGTATGTCTAAAACAGAATTTACCCTATGCATCTGAACCAAAAAAAAAAAAAAGGTTAAAATTCTTCTTCGTATTTTTTTGATAAGTAAAAGGGTTAAGGTTCTCTCTTCTACCTTTCTAAACAAGACTGACAAAATTGAAGAGAATCAAGTATAGCCCATTATGCAGCTATAACTTGTTAGACAAACAGGTGCTTCTCCTCCCAGGCGGCCTCAAATGATGGACATTAAACCCCAACCGCTGCCAAAAAAATAATTGTGCTTTTCCATTACGAATATGCATGCCATTATTCTATCACCGACTCTGATCAATTCAGGTTAACTGTAGACACGCTTGTTTGTTGGTAGTATGGGAATTGATGGAAACCATAGGCGCAAAGCATATCATCATGCATAATATTCAGCCAAGATTAGTATAAGTTAAACTTCCTTGACGTAGCAACAGACCATCCACGCACATATGGCAATATATGATCAACGAACCCGTCGCAGGATAATTTTTTGTTATGTGCTTGTGTGAAACATTGAATCATAGGACGTTAATTCATTAATATTATTTTTACTGTTTGCGCCGTGTTCTATCATTAATACTTGGTCAACGCATTGGTAAGTATAAAATGGTTTTCTATCAGTCTGCATTACATTATCTATGGCTAACCCTCACTTGTATAATTTGTTGGAATATTTTTCTTATCGAGTGTGTTGCGTTTTACGATTCTGTTTCTAGATTAGTGTTGACATCATCCACTAATGGCTGTTTGCAGAACTATACTTTTGGCTTCTTTATTTCGTGTTAGATTCTAGAGAACAACCACTTATTCCTTTCCCCCAACTTTTTTTTTTTTTCAATTCTTGGGCAGTATCCTGGCTAAAGTTTTCCTTTTGTTTACGGAACCAATTACCTAATCGAATTATTTTTGTTTTTTTTTTTTTAAATGTGCTGGTGAGGCTTATCCTATAGTTGCAAGGCTAATATATCTTATTGGCGATCCTCATCTCTCTCTCTCTCTCTCTCTCTCTCTCTCTCTCTCTCTCTCGACCCTATAGTATCGATTGTCAACATCATCGTCAGCCTTTTGGGCTCAGACCCAGTCAATGAGTCAATTTATTTTTTTACTTTTTTTTTTTTTTGTGTATTTTCAAATTCACGTGCATAGATAAATTAGATGGTTAGCGGGAAAGGGTAAGGAAAGATGCGGGCTTCAAGGATCCGTAAGACATAATGGAGTGTTAATCACACTTGAGATCACCAAAATGGAGCCACTTCCCCTAAAGGAAAGGTTTAAGCACACCGCTTAAATTATCAAGGTTAATTTTATTCATTACAACAGTGACATAGACATATACGGGAATACTTAGTGATTAAGTTTCTTTCTTTCTTTCTTTCTTTTTTTTTAAATCAAATATGAATCGAAAATTGGTTCACGGCGTGCTCGGATTGACCTGCGAATTGTTTACCTGATATTATATAACGAAAAAAGAAAAAAATTCATCAACCTTTCCTTGTAGGTCATTTTAAAATGATATTATAAAACAATTTCACAAAAATAAATTCAGGAATACACAAACTATAGAAGAAGCGGAAATGTTTAAGAACTTCTCATTCAATCGCGCGCAGGCATCGACGAGACAGCGCGTATGAGTAATTACTTAATTTTGACCAAATAAAAGCACAATAATAATTAATACATGTTTAGTTAATGTCATCTTTGATGAGAAGGAAGCAAGCACATTATCTAGTAACTAGAATGAGAATTCAGCTATGTGACACAATTTGAGAAATTCACGAGATAAGAAAAATTATCCTCATCACTTGCAGCACAAAATATATATCTATATTGAGGGAGCCATGCCCAAAACAATTAACCGTTGAGCCATTTTTTTCTGGATATTTTTCAAGCATGAAAAAATCGAAAAACCCGGCGGTGATTGCGTGTGATATTCTCGGACAAGCTTTTTTTTTTTTTTTTTTGGTTTCTTTTCCTTCTTTTGGGTAATCAATAGTTCTGAGACCTGTGATGGTAATTCCAATTTGTTAATTCCTGCATTTCGATTTTATATTGCATTTTGGACTGGGTTAGTCTGTTGGGCGCACATGGCACGTCAAAGTCAACAGTTCCCGTTACTATCCTATTGCTATTTTTTTAAGGTGGGGGGGGGGGGTGGGAAAGCCTGTATAACGCGCAAAAACGCCGTGGGAAGACAAAAAGACTCCAATGACAACGCAGCTTGACGCACCATTTGAATAGTATAAATATTCTCTTGATCATCCGTTGTCCATCATTTCGAGTAGACTCACTTGGTATTTGACCATTTGTCTCGTGATAAAACATTTGTATTGAAATATATCAGACTGTTCACATTAAGAATGTAATATAGGAAAAGTTCACTTAAAATCAATTTCCACTTTATCATCACATTTATGTGTAAGAATTGTTTTTTTTTTAAAGCCAAAATATTAATTAGTGCAAGTTGAATGGTAAAGTTCACCCAAGATTGTGCCCAAATTAAAAGACAATAATTGGTTCACCCTATCTATATCCAAAAAAAAAAAAAAACAAAACAAAAAAGACTCTATGGTTCATGTTCCTATGACTCCCTTTTCTTTAGTCTCTATTGATCGCAAGATGACACAGAGTGGTCAAAAAACAAAAATAGCCGAACAGGGATTAGAAGACGAAAACGTGATCCCCTGAGACTAATGCAGATTTTTGGGGCCTAATTTTGCAAGTTGGGTTAGATTAATCAAACGTCCAACTTAAATTGATTTATAAATTGATAGAGAGTGAAAACAAAAACCTTTTGAACGTCACAATAGCGGGAAGAAAGGAAGGTATGGGCAATTGCCTCCCGCAGCTGTTGCTGACTTTTGAGGAGTTGTCAAACCCACATGCCGCTGGCTTTTCATAAGCTAGAAAACAGGCTTATTCACAACCATATCGTATGTGGGGCCCCTTGTATTTTACGTAAAAAGTCAACTGGGTGTGCAATTGGATTCTCTCCTGCCAAGTGTCGCATCTATTCTCTTGACTGCCATGCCATTGCCATTCAGGGTTATGCTTATTTTTGGGTCCAATTTCAGTTCTAAACGCAAGACCTAGCCTTGAGAAAGTCTGGGTTGAAGCAACAGCTGGGTGGGGTGGGGGTTGAAATTTGGTCATCCCACTTCACAACATTAACTATAATTTCTTTGAAATACAGCAATCTCACAAAAACGATAAACATTCATGAAATAAATGAGCTTTTTTGATGGTAAAATGGACAGGTTACAGATTCTTCTTTGTTGTTTTTCTGGGGAAGGGATGATTTGGGAGTATGAAATTTTAGGTGTTAATTAATTGATGCCATCCAAACTGCAACCCATTAAACCGACAATTCGACAAGGATATGCCGCCTCGTGAATAAGGCCGGACTTAGCCGACATATAAAATGAGACCCAGATAACCTTACGCGTCGATGATTTGAAAAGGACGAAAATTTCAAACGGCTAGTTTAAGAGGAATGGGCGGTTTACCTGCCCCTCGGACGGCATGGAACAATCACTCCGGATAAGGGATAAGAATATCTGTGGTCAGAAATTTTTGAATATTTTTTAATTTAATTTTCAATATTTGAGCAATTTTAACTAAAAGAATGTCAAACTGATAACTTAATACATTAACTGAATTAAAAAATAAAATAATCAAAATAATTTGAGTTAAAATAATGTATTGTGATTAATTTTTTTTTATTTGGTTAATATATAACTGTCTTACTTTATTGATTATACTCAATTAAAAATAATCGAAGCGTTAAAAAACTTAACTGAAACCGTTCAAATATTTTGAATTACATTAATATATTAAAAAAAAAAAAAAACTGAAAACATGAAGTCCATAATATTCTCATGCCTTTTCTACAAATTGATGCCTCTCTGATGCATTTCCCGAGTTCGCCTACGAAATCTCTTAGCACAATGAAGGTATGAAAAAGGCTCAACCTCTGGTCCAGCTATTGAACGAGATACTGACAGGCGATGCTATGGGTTTTTTGGCAGTTGGCAGGTTAACCTCACGAATATTCACCAATACTACCCAGTCTCAAGCCTGAACTAAATTTCTGATGTTTGGCTTTTGAGAGTGAAAGGCGTTTGGACTCTCCCGTTTAGATCTAGATCCGTACAGTGAGACGCTTCACCAACGCGAAATTGTCAGGGTTGAAGATAAGAAATTACGACCGTGGCTCTTTATTGTAACAGTCTCTTCTTAATAGACAAGCTTTCAAAAAATGAAGCTTGTTTTTGCAATCAGCACTTAGTATGTGTCAAAACTCAAGAAAAATCATGTGAAAACGATGGCTGTCATGAGAGCAAAGGCGGCAAGCTCACCTGCCATTGCCAGACCATTACAGGATTCAGCTTAATGTGAACCGACGGAAACAGGACTTGACTCTAGAAGAGAAAGTATAATGCCACCTAACTCGTTATCAGAAACCCTCGCCTTAATTTAACATGGTACACCAATTCGGCCTGCAAAACGTCCAGACAATCAATGCAAGCAAGAAAGTTCACACGGAATCGGTGACAATTTAAATTGTTCTAAAATTAGAAAAAAACAAAAAAGGGCAAATGGTTGACTGCTTAAAGAATTTTCCCTCCTTCCATGAGAATCAGCAATTTTTTCAAAATAATCATTTCGCTGACCATCAAACATCAAGGTTAACATCAGTCATTTGTAGACCAAAGTATTCCAACTTTCGTAGGCTAGATATTGCAAATTAATAACAGAAGACATCCACAAAGGAAGGATAAGATGCAGGCGTCATCAGAGACCCAATTGGCAGTTACTCCACCATACTTTTCTATCCTAAACCTTCCAGAGGGCCGCAGTAATACCACCTTTGACCCCAATTTTCTAAATTTTAGACTCAAGTGTTCCACGAAATAATTTTTAAAAAATGCAAATGAAACCTTAATTGGGCATGTTATTGAACATCAGTGTTTTGCAAGAACCCAAACACGCTGACTAGCCAAAAAGTTGTAGCCAATACAAAATATTGCGGCTCCAGGTAGCAGTCATCCACAACTGGCCCAAATACATATCGATCCCACCACAATAGATTTACCATCATGAATTGGCCACCTAACTAGATAAGCAATGAGGGAATTGGCCATACTCTCAATGAAAAAAGCATATATTCCACTTCTGAATCTGGGCAACATTGGAGCTTTGTTTCATGAGTCTTTAGCAGCAATAGCAGCTTGGCACATTCTGCGCTGGTGAACATCCCAATTGTACACACGGGCAATAGTGACCTGCCAAATGGTTCTTTAACTATTAAAAAGAAAGAAAAAATTGCTGAGTCTTTTTGTGAGTAATTTAGACTCACGTAGTGCATCTAGAGCCTTAAGGGATTATCTTCTTTATAATCTCCGAGGCATAAGATCTCTAGCACCGCAAAACCTTTTATTTATGCTGGCTAATCTAATTAACAATTTAACTGACACTATATTGCATCTTAGTATGTGCATATAGATGAAAGGAGAGAAGAAGTAAAAGAAGAAGACCAAGTTAGGGAAGGGGAGATGTGAACTAGGAACCTCTGTTTAAGGGAACGGGCGATCAAGGCACAGAACTCTTACACTAGCCCTACCTGTGTTATTGTGACTTGATCCCTTAAAAATTGTAAATCAGCAATAAGAACGTCGAGACTAGCTTTGGCATTATCCAAGTTCTTCTGTAGGAGAGAGGCAGCCTGCACCATAAAGTTATAGGTATTAATTTGTGTACTTGAAAAGAAATAAGTTCCATTATGGCACTTAGAAGATGACGTAGAAACCTCTTCACAAGAATACTCCAACATGACATTTGCTCCCAGCCATAAGCACACTGACTCAGCCTCTTCAATCCTTGCCCGTGAATATATGCCTTCTGAGACTTCAAAATCAGCAATGAGTGGCTGCATCCAGAGTGCAAGCCAATACAAAACTTCTTAGCATCCATTAAAGAGAATATAGAAGCTGGTACTATTACATCAAGTTCTTTCAAACAACAAAATGATCCCAATCAAATCTAGAAAGAACCCTAAATCACAGTTATCAACATCATGTTCACAGAGGCAGTCTGCAAATACACCTGTAGCTTATTATTATTATTATTATTATTATTTGGCAGAAATAACACCTGAAATATCATTGCGCATGGCAACACATACATGAGACTACGACAACATTTCCTAAGAAAAGGGTTGTAAGTGGTTCAAAATATTATGCACTTGAGCTGCTGAACTTAGGAACTGTGCAAGTCTAAAAGCATGCAAATCATGTGGTAAAAAGTTCTCTTTGTTGACTCAGAATGCAGGTTGCCCAAAATAAGGATCATAACATGGTGCATGCAACAGGAATGAGAATGAGAGATTCACTTGATTAAGAACTGAATACGCATGGAGACTAATAGAGATAAAACTTTCATCCCAGCTGAGCCTCTCAACTGATTCAGGATGTAGGCTTATTTCACTATGAGAGTGCCAAAGCAGTTCATGGAGGCAACAATTATGAACTTTACTCTCAAATTAGCAACCATGTTTTTAGCTTAGGAATATAAAGTTTCAAATTGATAATGTGTGATATCAAAAAACATATAAAAGAGAATTAAAGTACCTAAAAACAACAGGAATTTATTCTAAATCCAGCTCAAAGCAGATAAAATGAAATGATATAAAAAAAAAAAAACAAACCTCACCACTACCCTTCTTAGACTGCAATGTGGCTACCACTTCTAAGCACTTCTCAATTTCGGGGATCTTTGCCTAACACCAACAACAATCAAAGCATATATATCAAAGTCATTTATAACCTGAGAGAATTGAGAACAATGAAACGTCACAAGGATTCAATTCAATGTTGTGACGCACTTCTAAAGGATGGCACATAAAATTTACTCTAACAAGTGTGGAACTAAATCAAGAACAGATGCCGGGTTCAGAATTGGATAAACATTCAACATATTGGTAAATGGAAAAGGATCCAACTTCAGATAATGTTGCTTGAGAAAACAATTCTGCAATCTACAATTTCCTACCAAAAGTTGCTCAAGGTTTGTTGTGTAACCTAGTTCAGCTTAGTTATAACCCAATATCATGTTGTCCAACCTAGCATGAATTTGACACAACAAACAAAAAAAAAAACACCTTATTTTATAAAAACTGCTTAGGATTTTTTCTTTTTTTTGATTAATTGACTCTAAATGGGAGTCAAACTCGGGAACTTTAACTCTAGATACATCTCTAGTACCAAGGAGCTAGAGCTCATTGGGTGCTTAGGAAGTTACTAGGAAAAAAATTTAATGCCCCAAATCTGAGGAGTTATAGTAACCTCTAAGAAGCAACAATGCTGATGAAAATATCAGCTGACTCAAAACCATAGAATATGAGTAGGCCAACTATTTCAAATCAAAATTCCCAATGCTTCTTAGAGCAGAGTTTCAAAAAAGTAGACAAACTCAGGCCAGTTTCAAAAAAATAGAAAAAGAACAGACAAATTCAAATAGTTGAGAGCGACCTGAAGATCTCTCTGCTGGGCAACAAGTTTCATCTCTACCAATTTGTACTGCTGTAGTCTGACAAAGAACAAAACATGGAAAACCCATAAGAAACATAATAATTGGGCTACTCTTGTTTTTTTTTGCTTTTGTTTTCTCCTTTCCTTCCATTCTAAATTACGCTCTAATTTTGAACCATCTAGAGACAATAAGCCAGCAATGGTGGAAATCTGTAATAATAAATGTTCTCTTTCCTCATATGCTGTTGACGACTAAGCAAGTAGCCAACTGAAAACCCAGCATGATATTAGATCCAACAAGCTTACCACTGCTCCATGGAATCGATTGGAATAACCATCAATAATAATAATGATGATAAATTAATGATGAAAATGGTAAAAGCACAGTGAAAGAGCAGCCTATGATAAAAAGGAGGCGGAGAAGAACCTTTCTTGCAGAAATGAAAGAGCAGAGTTGACATCGAGGCCAGATTGGGTGAGATATGTTTCTACGTCTTCCACGAACTGAGCTCCCGGTATTCCTCTTCTCCCCGTCGTTGTAGTTGTTGCTGACGATGATGGCGATGACGACGACGATGCCATTCTCTTGTCAATCAGATTTTCTATACACAAACAGACCCGCTTTCGGTGCTTCAAATTTCTACTTCCTACTCCCCACAGTATGCCTGTAGTCTGCAGCAGGGTTCTCTAAGGCCTCCCAAGTCGCAACACCACCGAGGGAGTCGTTTTCAGAGCGAGTTGTCCAGAATGATCGAGACGATGTCGTACTCTCGAGCTTTTTTATTTTTCTTTTTTTTTTTTGTTTTGTTTTATGTGAAGTAAGCTTGATTTCAACGGCCCAGACGTGGCCCACTTAAATGGGCAATTATGGGCTTACATTGAATAGTTAAACTGGACACACTCCATCCTTTTGGACTTCGTAATGGGTCTTCCAATAAGAGATTTGAGCCCAAAAACTGTAGTACTGGTATATCAGGGAAGAGAGATTATGGACGGGACATGGGGGGTGGCGGGGGGGGCAAATGGGTTGGGTCAGATGGATTAAAAGATTGGATGGGTTACGTACATTCATGTTCATTCAAGTTCGGGTCAGTGGATTCGGTAGCTTAAAAACTCGGGTCATTCATGTCCTCAAGTCACTTTAAATTTGACCATTTCAAGTTCACATCACTTGTACTTGTAATTGTTGTCGTCATTTGAGGTCAACCCATGCATTATTCTGTGTCCCCTAACAAGTCAAATAAAATTGGAGTCAACTTGGTTTATCATTAAATTGAGTGTGCCTCATTTAAATATTTATTTGTTTAAGATATTGATCATTTCTAGTTCCTTCAGTCAGTCGAATTCAAGTTAACTATTAGGTCATTTTGTGCATACTGTAACTAAGCCTAAATTGGGCACATTTTTTTCAGTTATATTAAAATTGCTTGCACACTTTTTTTTCTTTCTTTTGCTTTTTTTTTAAAAAAGGGTAGTTTGTACATTAATTAATAAAAAAGACGCATAGAGTCGTCACAATAATAGATAGATGAATACAGTAGCCCATTACAAGTTTAGAGATATGATTGTTATGGATTTGGGCTGAAAAAACCTGATCTTCTGATAGCGTGGCTATGATTTGGAAAGTGTGGGAGTTGGGTCCAACGCCTGGTGTGACGTGTATATCAAAATAATAAATAATTTTTTAAATATAATCTGACTCTCACGTGAAGTAGATTTTGCATAAATATGGACGTTCCAATAGATTACCTTCTAAAAAGAGGGTAATGACCTTGTGACATGGGGCATGGATTATAGTAAGATACATAGACATATGTGTGTATTTTTTTTAATAAATTAAGTATTTTTAACATTTAATTTAAGAACTTGTTATATTATTTAATACTGTAATTAGTAATTTGTTAAAAACTTTAAAAGAATAAAACACTATATTTAATAAATTATAAATTAAAATATTTAATATGAATATAAATATAAAATAAAAAATACTTTTTAACTATATTATTTCTTTATCAATAAATTATTAGTTTATACTATTAAAGAAAAAATTTATAGACTTTTAAAAATACTTAAATCAATTTTATCTAATACATTAATTTGAAGTGTGTGATAAATGTGTTAAATTTCATTTTATATTTTTATATTTTTTGAAAACGTTTTGATGTGTTTGATAAATGTCCAAGACGTGTCTAATTAGTATTCAACCCGTGACTTCCAACACGGTCACACAATTTTTTTAGAAGCAAATGGTTCATGGCAGACCTCCGTGTTATTACAATAGAGACAAATACCAGGTAAGAAAACCAATATCAGCTACCCAAAGAGAAAAAAAAAAAAAAAAAACAGGGTGTGGTCTGGGGAGCTGCCGCTGGCCTTGGAGTGCCGACTAAATACGTAGAGGAGCCATGGAAGTTTGGGAGCATAACCCATTGCCCTACCTTGCATTTTGTCCATCCAAAGTCCTGGAGGTATCGCTGTCAGAAAAGAAAGGGTCCTAAAATGACTGTTAAACAGACTGTTTAGCCAGCAAATTACGCGAGATATCTGTGGCACAGCACTTGCAATTTTGCTGTCTCCCCCCCGTCCCTCTCAAGCTCTCGATCAATGCACCTAGGCTACTAAGATCTACGAAAGCAATTATTCATTCTGGCTTGGCTTGGCAATTGGTTCCAAAACTCAACTGAACGGAGCAGCCGCCGCCCACGTGGCCACTGTGACAACCAAGACGATTCAAAATCACAACAAAACCGATGATTTTTCTACTGTTCAAAGTTAAAGGCAAGTCATACAATACAAGATTGATTTGCCATTAATGCATCATTGCTTTGAATTATCATCAAAAAGGAATGGTGCTATTTCCATGACATAGACCGCTCACCGTCTTTAAACAAAAAAAAAAAAAGACACGGGGTTTCTATAGGACGCATTAACAGCCGAGTCGAATACATTGCAGTGGATTTTGGAAGGAGAAATAGGGTTTTCCGTATTAGCTGTCATTAATTATACTGATATGATTCACGTTATTTTCTGGTAGATTCTCTTTATTTTATTTCCAACTCTAATTTAAAACTAAGAAGTTAAAAAGGGTTTTCATAAATTTAGTGTTTTTTTCTCTTTTTATTAAAAAATTATTGATTCATGAGTTGCATCTTTATATAAGATTTTAAAACTATAAATATAACTTATTAATCAATAAAATATCTTCTAAAAGCTAAATTTAGCGGCCATATTACCATGAAAGCATTGCAAAAATAAAGACTAACGCCCCCACTTGGTCCCGTTCATCGCACTTAACGTGTTTTTTTTTTTTCAAGTTTTAATTCCTAAAAGGTTATCTGCAAAATTGACACGTCTTCCCACGCTCGTGCAGCCATATGGAAAAAAGGGCAGTGCAGGCAGCGATTGAAAATTCCCCGTCAGGGTATGCTCGAAATAGGCTGACACATACGTGCCACATTCATTCTCCACATGTTGTCACCACATAGCGTCCAATGTCACTCGCTTTCGAGTATGCGTATTTAATTGATCAAGGTCATAATCGCAAGAAGTTAAAGAGATGCTTCTTCGTAAAAGAATAAATAAATAAAGCAAAATAAAGAGATGCTTGCTTGCTTGCTTGCTTGAAGCTGCTGCTTTGGGGAATATTTTGATCAATTAAGTTTATTGCTAGGCTAAGAGGCCTAGAATAAATACAGAAAAGATCTCACCAATCACCATGCATGTTAGATCTTTAGGGATGTGGGTTTATTTTAGTTTATCAACTCGTGGCATTATGTGAGCTCCTTTTAGGCTATGGATTCATTTTTACGTTAGTGGGCAAAGTTCAATGCTACGAATTAGCGTGCTCACCCTATGAGTCATGGTTAATAAATTGGGTAACTGCATACCCATGATGATTATTTTTGACTGGACTAGAGAGATAAGCTTAAATAAAATAAAATAAAATAAAATAAAATAAAGCGAAAACTCATATGCGCCTGACCACAGTACAAGAACAGTAAAAAAAAAAAAGGGCCTCGAATTCGCTTTCCACGGCACTCTATTCCAATAATATGAAGTTGGCAGGCGTCGTAAATGTGCAGGAGATCTCCCGATTTACGTCACGCGAGCCATTGTGAATTGGCAGGATTTAAATTGGCTTATAAAGGATGCTCCAATCATATCTTCTCCCATCTTAGATTTGCTCGTATTTTTCTTGGTTCGATCGACAGGCTTGACAAGGAAATTGGCAATTAAGTTAAAACTCTCTTGAATGTCAAGGTCCATATAATGAACCTTGCCTAGATTGATAGAGGATGCAAGGACATTGACGGATTGAACTCATTTAATGCCACGGTTAACATATGATCCACCATGTTGGTTTCATCCAGACTAAAGCTATGCTTTAAATTAACGGTGGGCACTAGTATGATAGTCAGTTGTCGCAGGATGGTAATTGGAGCAAGAGCCGATCGTTTGTTTGCTTCCAAATGTCTTTCACCAAAGTGGTCCAAACCAAGGCTCCCTATCAAGGCATGTGACACGTTTGACACCACAAATTAAAAAGATCAAAAAAAAAAAAAAAGAAAGATACCATATGATTCACATAGCACATATATCCGATTCCGACAGAAAACGAAAGCAAACCCTGAATTGCTTTTATCCCGGCCAGCCTTCTTTAATTTCCAAAGGAGGAAGAGAACAAATGACCAATCACGCAAATGCGGTATAATGTATTGTATAATATATATCAGTCTGTTAGGAGTGCGAATGAATTATGAAAGTCTTCTAATATCTGTAGTAGCTAGTGGTGCCCATATGGGATACCCCCATGTCACCACAACCTTTACCTTTTTTTTTTTGTTTCCCCCTCCCTTTTACTTTTTCGTTTTCTTGGAGTTTAATGGGCAAAAGCCCTAACACCTCCATGTGAAGCATAGTACTTTAGGTGGAACCATGCAGTTCTTTAAATTAATGTCATTTTCCTTTCTTGGTTTTCGTTGAATCCAACACATGATGCACCTTGTCCGTTATATATAATAAGGCTATAAGAAGAGAGGGAGATAGCTATGTAGATAACGGCAATAGTTAGGGAGGCCCCTTGATGTCCTTCTGCCATGGCGTTGGAGTACGTATATGTCGGGACATGTCGCATGTGAATATGATTTTTTCTTATATGTATCTCAATTGCCTAGCACAGCAGTACCTTGTTTATTATCTGTTTCTTCGCCCCCCCCCCCCCCCCCCAACCCAACCTTGTTCTTCTTCTCTGGACAATGCAATGCAAGGGAATTTGATGCATGACATTATCAGTTGTGTAAGAAGGATTTGAATTTTTTGTGCCGAAATTAGATGCGTGATACCATTGTCGATTGACTAGCCAAAAATAAAAAAATAAAATTACAAGCCATTTTGGAGAGTGAAAGAATATCTAACGAGCAAGGTGGAAGAAGGATTCGGGTTTTATTAACTAAAATAGTAATTCCCAAGAATTTTCTTTTTCTATTATTCCAGTGAGGCACAATCACCGTCAGTTTATGCAAAATATATATTCAATTTACAACCGTAATTCGAATAAATGTAGATTACCTACACGGAGATTCATAAATAATTAATCACCCTCGTGTCGTTTTAGTCCAATAATCAAACCTTGAATACCAAAAATTGAAAGTATACTCAACTTGGCAAATCAACATTGGGGCTAACTTCGGATTGGAAAGGAACTAACCAAGATAACTTATTTCGTCAAACGAGCAAAGTTCTTAGGGAAGGTTGAGAGTTAAAAACTCAACTTCTTCAAATTCCAACAAAATGTGAGTTCTAATTTTGATTACAAAAAATTTTGGTAAGGTGAAAAAAATGGTCGATCGAGATTTCTATCCTTCATATGCCGTAGATTTCGATTCTCCTCGTGGCTTCAGATTATTGGTTTTGATTAGTATTATCAAACCATAAATTTAGTCATGAAGATAGCAATGACGAAGGACAGAATTGTCATGTACACATGTATCATCTCTATAGCTTAAATTTTAAAAAAGAGAATTAAGCAGATCATTACACAAGAAAACAAGGATTAATTCCCCACTTCACCTCATAGCTAGCCACTATAGAGCTTAGTCTGATTCCCTCGGATAAAAGAAAGGTTTATCTGTCCTACTTTTTCGGTTAGCGTGCCCCACGATTAGCAGATAATTAATTTAATCAAATAGTGTCCTTAAAGCTAAGGCCCTATATTCGTTTATATTAAATGTTATCAACAAAGAACTTATCTTGTTGCTAATGTCAATTAGTGGAAATAAAAATGCGGAAAAACTGCCGTGGACGCCACAAATGCAAGTCGACCAAGATTCGATGCTGCGCCAACCCCGATTATATTCTAACGCCAGATAATTTCTTAGAGTTTTTGGGACACTCTTTACGAAGTCCATTGGAATATAATGTGGTGTTATCTGTTTATGAAGTTAATAGGTTTAGGTGATTTATCCCCCATTAGATGTAGGGCTTTTATAATAGTGTGTGTTCATTTCATTGGTTTTGGGATAAATTTTATAATTTTTTTTTTTTTTTTGGAACTAGATTGTGTCACAGCCCCTTGCATGGCAGATGGGTGTCTGGTTCCTAGTTAAGTTACCATAGAAATTCACTTAAATATTAGATTGACTAATAAGTAGCATTGATTTGAGTTCTAAAATTAAAATCATAGTGCCTTTATTCTAGAGCAAACAATTGGTTTACAAGACGAAATAAACAAGTTTAATTGGAAACCCGGGGAGTGCCGGTGGTGGTTCTAATGATTAAAGCTTGCATCCCAAATTACATATACTTCCAGGCATATAATAGGCAACAGGATAAATGATACCATTGAAGGATCACTCAGCGAATGAGGTTGGTGTTTAATTGCCGAGCGGTTGAGAGTACTAACATTTTTACTTTCCAAGATTTTTTTTTTTTTTATTTTTATATTGGCGGCCAAAGTATTCTCGGTCGGTTTACGCGTCAAACAAAACTAAGTCTCTCTCCGGGGAGCAACCCTGCGTCAGCCTAGTGCATCCTATAATTTTACCTTCAAGTTACTTGCTTCAACAACCATGCCTGCATAACTAAACAGATGAACAAACCCAGCTAAACATATAGATTAAAACCTAGGGTCTATTCTCCATTTGGGAGGATTTTTAAATTGAACTTTGCAGGGTTCGAACCCTATCAAGCCCCCCAACATCTAGATCGAGATGTCTTACTTCCCAAAATCTCAACAGCTTATTACATCTTATGGTTTTCAGGAAATATATACATACATACATACATACATATATATATATATATATAGATGGAGCCTGATTGGTTTCGAGCCCTGCAAACTTTTTGTGAGGACCAAATTTACTATCCTGGCTAATACATCAGAGTAAAAGCATATTATTATTGATTTCAAGTTGCTCTTATGTACACGATATCGAGTCTTATGCACAACTCTTTCATAATAAACGCTGTAGGCCTCTAAGAAGCGGAGAAAGTCACCATTATGATTGTGGATGTGATGTCTACTTCGGTTATCCATTAGAATGAAAAAACTTCAAGCAGATATACATAAAATTGTCATCTAATTATTCCCTTCCCAAGTGTTTTAAGCACGCAAAATATTTGCACTTGATGTCAGTTGACGAGGAGAAAACAGGGCATAATAGTTTTACCTTTGAATTTATAAAATCCCTTATGTTTTCCATATGTCAGTGTCATAGTTCTACTTGCAACTAGGAGTTTGACAATTTTATTACCAGACAACATGGTTGGTGTCATTTCATTGCCTTCTTTTTCCCATCAACGCCAAAGTTTAAATTTTAATCGTTAAGACTAATAATAATTATATCCTATTACTATTACCACAACAGGGTTGGTGTCATTTCATTGCCTTCTTTTTCCCATCAACGCCAAAGTTTAAATTTTAATCGTTAAGACTAATGATAATTATATCTTATTACCGAAGAACATGATTAGTGACATCTATTTCCTCTCCTCTCTCTCCAGATTGGCTAGCCTTCATGTTTTATTTTACTTTTGGGTCAGTGTCTACACCTGTAGTGGTGGATGTTGGCTGCTGAAAAGCTCCCACGCCTTCCTCTTTTTTTTTTTTTTTTTGGCCTCTCCATACAAATTCCACCCCACTAGATCAATCAATCAGTCACAGTAAAACAGAGATCACATCCAAGGCAGCTATTCTCAGTCAAAACTTGTTAGGTTTTTTCCTTTTTCTTTTTCGGTTTAAAAATCCCAAATGGGGATTTTATTTTTTCTTTTTCAACAGTGAATACTGACGAAAAAAGTGAGAGAAACTTGAAATCAGGCACATGGGTGCATGCGTACTCTGATTGTTTTTATGCCTGAACAAAATGAATGCAAACCATGTGCTTTTTCACAAAATAGTCACCTATATGCGAACAAACAGTCGCCCTGGAGGACTTCAATGATCCCAGGTCTCTTCATTCTTACTCACCCGCCCCAAGTCCATCCTATAGCTGGCAGACAGTGATCAAACACCGCACCCGTGTGCCGCTGATTGGTCCCTGCCAACTGAAATGGATAGGTGGCTCTTCTCCGGATTGAGACGGAAGACAGCTGGTGTCGCCACCTTTATCAAGCCTCCATTGATTGACCTCTATTATAAGAGAAATTTGTCATGGCAATACCTCCTATTTGCAGGGCAAGTAAGCGTCGTATTAGAGTGCACCAGTGCAAAGGATTTCAGTTGTGGGGAGCCGTGGGGACAATAAGTCAATAACCCCACATGATGTGTACCACTGTCCTCATAATTGAACGTTTTGGCGCTTTCGCTAACTTTTTCTAAGGGGCGGTGCATTTGGATAAAACCAAGACAATACTCTTCGGGCCTCCGTTGCCGGCCGGCGCATCCGGGGGCGATTCAAGTACCAAAAAATAACCCATACCCATTATGCTCATTCCAGTATTATTTTCTCTTTTAACAATATATGTATAACAAAAGAAGGCAGAAAATAAAATACCGTTAAGAGCCCATCTACATAACCGAAGGCTTGTACTTTTTAGCACAAAATGAAATGAGATCCAGAGGCCGCACAATGACGCCGAAGGACACCACGGCAGGCCCCTCCAATGCCTGGCACCTACTGCCCAGGGAAAGACTCATAACGTACCCGTTAATAAAACAATGTGTATCTCCAAATAAAGCGATAATTTATTCTGTTTTAGGTCTACGAGTGTGTCTAATTTATAAGCTTAAATTTTTTGTTTGAATACTATGAAAGTCGATCTTATTGTCTTAATGTCGTACAAGCACAAATATTCAAATTTTAAAATTCAAAAAAAATTCACATATTCGATTTTCTTTTTCTAGTGGATCCAACCATCAAAATACATAACTCACCCTGGCTGCCGGGGGGGGGGGGAACTCCCACTATTTTGACTAATCATCAACTCACAAATAAAACATAAGACCTGAAATAAATATATCATCTATAAATTTAGTCAACCATTGCCAGCAAAACACCATCTACTAAATAATTATCCAGGTAAACAGAGCATTAAAATATCAAGTGAATAAAATTCTCCTCTGCCCCAATGACGATTGATAGTCGCGGTACAAGCCAAAATTTGATTAAAATGAACAAGAACTGCGTCTTCATCCGCACATTCACTTTCAGACACCAAATTAAAAAATAAATATATATATATATGTATATGATCACAGACAAACGCAATTAACTTTTCCTTCTTTTTTTTTGTTTTGCTTGCTAATACGAAACACCGGCGATTTTTTCAGACTCTAAGAACTGTGCAGGTCAATAATTGTTTCCGAGGATTCTGAAGGAAAATATAAAATATTGAAAGTACTCTGAGAATAATTACTTGGGGAACCTGGGATTGGGATTGTGTAATTTTTTTAAAAAAAAAAAATTACTTACGAAGGGGAAGGTTAAAAAGCAGCAAAAGAAAAGGGATTAAAAAAAGAGAGAAAGGAAAAGGGGAAATATATGTTGAACATGAGATTTAATGAAAGCGGGAGAGAGATGAAATTGCGAAAAATATTAAGGCAAAAAAAAAAAGGAAAATGACATGTGGCAATAAGCCAATGGCGTCATCAACCGGCCAGTGCGGAACTAGAGCCGGGGCCAGAATTAGAGCTTGAGCTTGGGCTTGTGCCAGAGAGCAGCTCAGAGAGAGCACTCATGGCTCGGACTTGCATCTCCAAAGCTGCTATATAATCGGTAGCTTCTTCTAGAATCACCGGCACGGGCTGTTTGCGGCAACCGGGGACCAGGCGGCCAAGAGTACGAATCTTCCTCTGAACGGCAGGCAGGCTCTTCCCTCTCAACCTCAAAACGGTCACTCTTGGTTTCCTCGAGCGGCTACTAGTGGTCCCAGCCGCCGGCGCCACCGCTCTCCGCCGCTTGTGCTGCTTCTTGAACTTGAGCTTGATCCGGCTTGTCAGAATCGCTCGGCTCCACCTGGTCCTCCCCTTGGCCGCGAAGGCTAGGGCTCTATCAGCGGCTTCTCTGACGGCTCGGGTTTGGCGGGGAGCAGAAGGGGAAAGAGGACTGAGTCGGACCTGGCTCAAGGCCTGGACGAGCTTAGATGAGTATATTCGCTGCTGGGCTTCGGTTTTCCACCTGGCGTGCCCTTGGGTCTGGTTATCCTTGTGCTGACCCGACGATTTCTTCTTCTTTTTTCTTCTAGCTCGATCGGCGTTAGAGCCCGTAACAGGATTCTGAATCAGAGTTGATGCCATCACAGGATCGATTCGATTCTCTTTCAGAATTATCTTATCACATATGCGATATACGACCAATTAAAACAAATAATCCCAATCCCGATGATTCTACTTGCAGTTTCGGCGTCGTTTTGGCCTTGATTGGAGAGGGGGGGCAGAGAGAGAGAGAGAGAGATAGAGAGAATGGAAACGATCCAATCGAATTTCTTTCACAACTTGCCAAACTTCCTCTTTTGTGTCTGTCCGTCTTTCAAGTTTCAAGGACCTGAGCCAAAAGGGGAAATTCTGATTCACATACAATCAAAACAAAAAAGAAAACCCAGCCCGGATTCGAAAAAAATAAAATAAAATGAGTAATCGGCATCAAATCTGTAAAATCCAAACCAAACCCAACCCAAAATAGAACAAAAATCAAACATCCAAAGTATTGACATAAGATTGTTACCTGCGATTTTTTTAAACAAGAAAAGGCTGAATCCGTAGGAAGCGGACGTCGGGATGGAGTTCTGTGCTTGTTTAGGAAACTCATAAATGAAAAACTTGCACGAAGCGTGAGAGAGACGGAACAGAGTTGGTGAGGTGTCTATTCCTCCTCGGAAGGTGAAAGGGCAGGGAGGCGCAGAGAGAGAGAGAGAGAGAGAGGTAGAGAGGAGTGGAGGATGTTTTGAAAGAAATTAAGAGAGAGCACCCATCATTTCGTTTAAATACCCAAATTTATTGCTCCAATTGTTAATTATTTTAAGGCCCTACTTTTTCTCTCTTCCCCCGAGGCATTTGGCTTTTTAACCTTGTCATTCACAAATCACAAGCCTGTAATGGCAAACGAAGCTCGTGAAATGGTATGACAAAATTGCCCTAAAAAAAATAAAATAAATAAAAATATATATATATATATATATGGTTATTTAATTTTGTCATTCATTAGTGTTACAAGAGGTTTTCAAAGCCTTGGATGGTATACCATCAACAATATTTAACTAACTTTTGCTGTTATCTCAGACCAGATATCCCATCCTGTATCAATTGCTCCACTGCATGTCACACCCCCTCCACTTGCCATCAAAAAAGTTCACCATGTGCCGCAATTGATAAAGCGCTGCAAAAGCTAATCCGAAGAAAGATGGGGAAGGAACCTCCGCCCTGGCTTCTATGGAAACTTTGGTTTTATTTTGTTTCTGTAACGTAAATTTTGCTTTTAGTGAATTCATTCGTTACATAAATGGGTTTGTGACAGGATTCATCCCCCCAAACCTAATGTATTTGTTAGTTCATCTGCATGTTGACATTTCACCAGGTTTAATTAATTACAATCACCTTTTGACCCCCAAAGTCTTTATATATATATATATTCTGGACTTTTTTTTTTCCTATAGCAGATGTTGCCTTGCAGCTAAATGTAGTTTTGTATATGAAGTATCACTTCCCTCCAATTCGTGCTCTAAATGTCTGTACCTATTTCAAATGCAAACATATGTTTTTCCATTTTTGTTGCATTTTCCCATTTTCCTAAGAAGTTGAAATGTACGTAGAAGATTTTTAAATTCTCACACCCCAAAAAGGGGAAGAACATGTCGTAAAACATGACAAACATCCTTAAAATCCCAACAAAAGATAGATTTGAAGTTTACCATGTGAATATTTCAACTGCACAATTGACAATCGGGTATGGCTGCGACACGAGACAATAGGCTTCGGCTGCAAAACAAATGAATTACAGAAACACATGACAAATTTGACGTAGGATAGATGTAGATGTAGGCCACTTTATAATTGTGAAAGTACGATTTGTAATTAATAATACCTAATCAATAATTAAGATAGTATAATACTGTTCCGAGTCAATTTTACTCCCTCTGTTCATGTAATATTTTCCGAAACGAAGAGAGCTTAAGAGAGGGACAATGGGTTGATGTGGCAGGAAGATGTTGGAGGAAGATGGGGTGTTGGCTTCCACTCCATGGGCTGGAGCATGGGTCCATTATTATATTTGTTTTCATTCCGTGCAATGATTAACGAAGGTATGGATGGAGAAAAGAAATGATAAACAACCGAAATGCATGTGCAATGTGGGCCCCCCACCTCTGGCATCTTCCTATCTTCGGCTTTGTTTTGTAATTGCTTTGAAGAGGTCCTGGAATTTTGCGTCCTTTTGTGGGGTGTGAACAGTTATGCTCCACATTTCCTCCAATGGGTCCCATCTGTGGCAAAGATAATGGATTTCATTAGGGGTAATCAATAATGGATCGAGTGTATTCATCAAGCCAGGCACTGCTAAGCATGAGAAATTAAGAATGGTATACCCACCTCGACGCTTTTGTTTAATGGAAGCAAGTATAAAGCTTCAAGCTTTATTTGAACGGACCACGCATTGTCCCAGCTCAATGTTGCGGTAATAATCGATGGCAATATATTTTCCTGTTACACTTGCATTGGTTCGTTCTTTTTTTTTATAGCTAAAAGACAATTTTCTCATTAATGAAAAAGAAAGGTCCGGTTTCTTCTGGCTAACAGAATGAAAATAGCAAAAATTTTATTATTATCATTATTCTATATTTTTTGCTTTTCGGGAATTTTCTTTCATTTTGAGATCAAGATGACAAGATCCCTACATACCATTAGTTTGTTCTTAAAATTCGCTGAATGCTTGAAAGTTAATTCCAAGCTGATTTTCACACCAGCCAAAAAACTACTGATTATCGAATACTGTTGGCGGAAAGCATATCCTAAATGAAAAAAGAGCTCAATTTGATCGCTAGAGTACACTGAGACAAAAACTTGAAAACATATTTTGACGCCTGACCTAGGGAAAAAGCAATATTGTCTAGATTCCCATGCCAACAGTGGTTGTTTAATTTATCTAATAAGGTTGCCATAATCATTGACCTAATCCTCATTCTCACCTAAATCATAGTACCATGTGTTTGTCAATACACTTCGGGGACATTATCCCGAGAAACATTAGAATAGTACTCCGAAAATCTAAAGGACTGGATAGCCATCATGCTGTGGTGGAGAAATTGCCTCCCCAGTATGAAACATAATGAAACAATGTGCATAAAAAAGGACGAGAGCAATGAACAGCACCAGAAAGTCAGGTAATTATGGGATGTAGATAGCGAAGAGTGATCCGGGCTCAATCCCTAGCCCTAGAGTAGAGATGATTGTGAAGGCCCTCAGATCTGTAGGCTGAGTAAGCGAATCACACAAATGCAGTTGATATTATCATGTGAGTAACTCCAGCGAGAGAGGCTATGCAGCGACTAGCCATAATATTCGTGTACAACCCATTCAAGAAAAAATTTGGAGAAGAAATAGAAACAGATGTTAATTCCATGTACCGTTGGCAATTAGGAGCAAGTTCCCGTGTATCCAAATTTTTTACATGTCAAGGGCTCAAAGCTCCGGCCAGAACCGGTATACAGACGGCATCAAATGTGCAAGGATCTTGAGATGACCTTGAGGTTTATGGCTCGTTTCTGCTTTAGGCTGCTCCACTTAAAGCCTGTCAGAATAAGTTGCTTTTTGAGATCATCAGGTTTGAGTACAAAATATATCAAGCACCAGACTCCAGAGGCACTTCAAATTATAATGAGAAAATTTGTGCAAAGACCCAAGGTGCAACTAACAACATTTTCTATGGCTATGAGGACGGCGGAAGAAAAAAGTCTTTCAATAGGCAAAGAATGCATGCTTCATAGTTGGCACTTAGTTGGCAATATACCAATGTAATGCTTAATTAATACCATATTGACTGCTGCATACTCTTTGCAGAATGCTCCTAATGCAAATAAACACAAGATCTTTTTGCTCAAAATATTGATGTGCTACAAAAATGAATTAGTGAAAACAATGGTGCAAAAAATCATAATTAATTTGACTACTGGCAAATGCTTTATGATTAGTCGAGCCCATGATAGCTCTGCATACATTGATGTGAAAATGTACATATATTAACTATAATGGGTAATTATCGTAAAAGCACAAAAAGTCTAGAGTGCTTCTAAAATCAGTATGCTATGCTGTGTTTAGCATCTGATGAACGATGTCCAACGATTAAGAAGCAATCCAATCCCTAAAATGATCAATACAAACCTCAACCGGACTGCAAAGAGATTAAATAACTAGGTACTCCCAAAGGTGAAAGATTGAGAATGGAAAATTTTGAAAATTTCAAGTCCTGACATTATTTATCGAGGTACAGAAGGGGACAACAGATCATATCTATTTTGAAGGCTACAGTTGTAACCTCCAAAGCCAACCACAAATAAAACCGGATTACTTCCGTAAGAAAAAATTGCCCGGGTTGTAAGTGAACCAAATTCTAGGATAAGATGATGTCCATTGATAAAAAGGACACAAAAATGATAGTCACAAATCTACATCAATAGCCCTCGTTTTCCTTTAGGTTGGAAAGAAACAATTGTTTAAAGTACAACTTGCTCTCTCATTATCTCTCTCCTCCCCCCAAACATATGGTCCTTATCCTTAACGAAATTAAAAAATTTGGGGTGGATTACACCAAAGCATTTCCTTTAAGTACAGCCAATTACAAAAGTTTCACTCTATCATTAACAAGATTATGGAATAGAGCCCATAATGTGATCAAGCAGTGACAATCACCTTGCATCCCCTACCATAGTCCGGCTTCCACAAGAAGGCACTCATCATCCCTTGGAGCCAAGAAAAGAGGATGCTTACAATTAAATTATTACTCAAGAAAGATTAGATTTACTTCAAGTGAACGCACGACTGCATTTGAAAATCCACTTATAGCTAATAATGTCAGACCTCTCTAATTGACTATGTTGGTCAGTTTAAGTGTCAAGTAAGATGTTCTATTGTCGCTTCATGAAGACATTTTATAGTACCTTAAGAATTGTGTAAAGACAACCTTAAATCCGTCCTAGCACAATGCTACCCACCAGAAGTCTTGATTAACAAGTCATTCTCATGTTCTGTTTCCCAACATTGGATTTTAAAATCATGACTCGATGATTTAATTGGTTTCATTTCTATAATTTCTATTTGTAAAGAGGTAGTGAACTATCACGCATTTTCTCGCAATAAATAAAATTTCAAGACCTGGCCTGACCTCCTGGTCATTTACTCCTACCCTTTACATTGCCCCACTCAAAAGTTTGTTTGAAATCAGCCTCTTCCTTGAACTGAATGTCGAAAGTCATTTTTAATTGCTCTTCAAAAGGTAATTAAATAACAGCGGTGGTGATGAATAATTCCTCAGCATTTCTAATTTCAAAATCTGACTCCAGATTGGCACACGTCATTATGAATATAAATGGAAAGTCCATCTACTCGGGGTACAGGTGAATCATAAGCAATTCTCTGATTGTAAAACAACCACGTAATCTAACGAAACGATTCTTCCCTTATTCTGTTTGCAAATCGTTAACATTAGTCAGTAAAGTGCAGTGGGACTAGAGAAAAAGCTGCCATGCTTTGGCATGCAGGGAATGCAGCATTTTCAGGAGAAATGCTCTCAAGCAATTTACAGGTCTTTTCAGACAAATCAGTGTCCGTCAACAAGATATTGATATCAGACAGTTAATCAGTCAAAATTATTTCATTATGCTTTCTACCATCTTCGAGTGAGACCGCTTAGACATCAAGTAAGAAGAAAGCTGGAACCAAATGCTCACAATCAAGTAGTTTTAGCTACAGACCGACAGTAGAGTGTCAAATTCTAAAATGATGGACCAGCTAGAGGATTGGATTGCAATGCGATGCCTATCACGTATTAACTACCTAAATGCCATTGCTTTAGATTTGGCAACATCCGGCCAATGAATTAGGCCCAATTGACTTACGCATTTTCCGGGGGCCAAAGAGTATTCATATTTTTCTGAACTATTTGACGATGTTTAGTCCAGTTAAACCATGAAGCAGGCATAAGTTAGATAGCTTCTAGTCATTTGCAAGATTGACATGGGATGTAAAAGAGCATAAGAAGGTGGACAACTAATTTTCCCCTCTAGTAGAGGACAGAATATTATGAAACTGTAGTCAAACTCCAGCAAACCATTCTTTGTAAAGAATAATTTTCTGCACACAATATATGCAGGAAGCTTACGAGAAACACGGTGTTGAATTCGATGCATTAATAGAGCATCAAAAAAGCACGAACAATACCTGCAAAATGCTTATCTATGAAGAACAGAGTTTAGATGAGAAATTGCAACAACTGAGCATTAAGTGAAAAAGATCCTAATTATTGCATAATTTCAGAGCAAAATTATACTAAGAGTTCAAATCTGCTCAAATTCCTCCACATCATGAATATGAAGGAAATGTAAAATCACAGCATCTCATAAATGAACATAACTAGATATCGGCAAAGGCAAGAAAGAAATAGAAAATCTTACCTCCTCCGTGTCTTAATACCTCAAGTGGGCAAGGGTCCACCATAGGAGAGTTTCGGTTCCGAGTTGAAGAAGAATAAGAAAGCAATCACAATGCTCCATAGCAAGAGACTCAGAAACACTATACGGCATTTCGTGCGAGCAAGTTCGGTCAACTGGCCTCTCTCTTCGGGCAAAGCGGAGTACTCATTCATCAGAACCTTAAGCAATCCATCTAGAAACTTCTTGTGCCTATGTGCTGCGTTAGGCGAGTTCAAGGCCTGAGCTCGAACTTGCTTCAAAAGATTTGCCGTCAGAATATCTGCCTCTGCCAGACCGGTCTTTAGAATTCCCAATTTGTTGACTCCGAGACGGTTCACGCTGAAATCAGCCATCTCATCATCAACGGTCGTGATCTTTGATCTTGGAGTATGATCGGAGAGAGGTAATGTTTCTGAAGAAGACGAACGAACTGGATTCGACGCGAACATAAAACTCTGTAAAAGAAACAATAAATAAGTTGGCCAAATAACAAATGTAGAGTTGTAAAAATGCATTCCAAATTATTTTCAAATTCGATTATAATTATCGCATAGAAAAAGTAGAAACAAATCAGAAATTCATAATTAATTCACAATTAAATGTGAAATCAGTATAGTTCGAATTCATAACAGACTTCATTATGAAAGTTCTGGTATCGCCAAATGCGAACCAGAAATGAATCCAAAAGAGACGCAAAATGGAAATATAAAATGATCATCAAGAATGCCTCAATTGCCATAGTGCGAAAGCGAAACTAGCAAACGAAAACCAAACAGGATCATACTTGGTGGTCTTGAATAGCATCTGAGATCTCCGAGAAATCGCTTGATTCCTTGACGATTTCCGACGACAAACCATCTGCAACGGAGGTGAAAACGCCGTTCAAGTTTTTCTTCGCGATCTGCAAGCGGAGATAACCAAATGAGAAACTGAATGGCCCGGAAATTTGAATGCGAAAAACAAAGTTAAGATTATACGCACATAGAAAGAGTAAAGAGAAGACAGATTAAGATTTGGAATCGAACCTTTTGAGGCTTCTTCGGTTGAGACTCCTTGGATCTCCGATTCCCGAGGTCTGAAGGTAGCGAAGGTCCGTTTTGCTGAGTTTGGTGATTGTCTTTCATTTTCCTTTTGGGCGGGAGAGACGCTCTTATTCTTGAGTCCAAAAATCGAAGGCGAGCGGGGATTTTATTATGGCGTTTCTTGGACCGAGAGGCGATGAATAAATTGCAAAACCAGCCCACAAACATCAATCACGGCAGGGGCATTAACTAGCATGCGACGGGCCATTTGCATGGGCTAAGCATTGTAGGCCCATTAAACATGGGCTGTTCCAACTAGGCTTGCCATTGGGGCAACCCAAACTCAACCAATTATTATTATTATTTTTTTTTTTTAAGGCCGCACGAACAAAATCAAACGATAGCTGGACACAGTGCACATAATGCACGTTTAGTAGAGTGACGTTTAGATGCAACACTTTTACTATCTTTTTCTATAAATCCATATGAATTGTTTTTCAAAGTACATTAGTAATAAATTAAACTTAGCCACGAGCCTGTCGAAAAGGAAAATCAAGAAAATTTTAAATATTTTAGTAATTTTTAACCTGTAGAAGTAATAAAAACGCCATCACGGCCGTTCAAAACAAGGCCGTCCATTTTAATGGCGTTTGATTCTCGCATGAACTCCTGATCTGTCTGTTCTAAACCGCCCGTTCCCCTCCGCGCCCCCCCCCAACACAGTCACACGTGCTTTTGGCGCCATTTCTAATTTTCTGGTTTCCCATTTATGAATTTTTCCCTCTCAGGTAAACCTATGCCATTGCTTTTTCACGAAATTTGAGGGCAACAAAGAAAAGAGAACGGGGAAATCTTGGAGATTCAGAAGATTGGTAATCAGATCTGATGGCATCGGGCTTGGGAGAGGGGGCAACGAACGTGATGGACGATTACGAGAAGTTGATTTCGACGACCGACGTGGAGCTGCTGAAGAGGGCTTGGCGCAACGAGAAGGCGGCCCCCGAGATTCTGCAGTATGAAGCTGCTTTGGTTCACAGAATCAAGGAACAGATCGAACTGGCGGTATTTAATTCATCTTAAAATTCTTGCCTTTTGTTTGTTTCCTGAGAAAGTTGGACGAGAGAGATCAATCTTAGGTTGCAATATGACCTTACAATCCCTTAAAACTATAATTTTCTCCTCCCTTTTCCCTCTGAAGAAACGCCTAGCAGAACCGCAGAATCTAATTTCGATGCCTATTGTTGTCTACGCTGTAATAAAATTATGAGAAAAATGGATGAACTCCATACAGACTTCTCAGAGCAACTACAACACTCAATAACAAGATTTATGGGATTCAAGTTATTGTGCAATTGTGGTGGGAGGCCACATGGTTTGTTGTGTATTTCCAAGTATTCTGTAAAATTGCTTGTTTTTGTGTGGGCTGTTTGCAGGAACAAAATGTGGAGGTATTTGAAGGGGATGGTATAGATCCCCTCTCGGTTTCACTCTACCAGATGGATTTAGATAGGACCCAGTTCTTGTTGAGGTCTTATCTTCGGATTCGCCTTCAAAAGGTTCGCTAGCGCTTCCCATTTCTTTGGCTGTATTTGAAACCCACAAGTGCTCGTGGTGAATTTTCAGGTTCTTTCAAGGAGCAATGTGTAAATGTATCACGTAACAAGTTGTAGCAATTCTTTTTTTGTTTTTTAATTTTTGGTTCTCATTGGAAGTAAATTTAAGGGAAATTTATGCTGCAGATTGAAAAATATTTGTTCCACATGGTAAAAACAGACGACCGGCTAAACCGGCTGTCCAAGCAGGAGCAGATGTTTGCAAGAAGGTCAGGGCTTTAACTTTTCTCATCTGCTTACAAATATATTGTGTAGGATTACCTCGCTGATATATGCTAGCGTTTGCTGTGTGATTACAGGTGCACTGATGATCTTGGAAATCATTTTGATGAGACTGTTCTGTCAAAGTTGCCTGAAAATTACCATTCCATACTTAAGCAATCCATAACAAGTGAAGAGGATGACATGGGTACCAAGATTCTAAAAATCACATACTGTGTTTAGATAATGTTCAAAAATTAAAACACCCTGCTTCTGTCTCTGCAATGCAGCAGGCAATGCTGTCGATTATCTACATGCTATACGAGGCAAATAGCTTTTATTTAATCACGGTTACTAATGTTATGTGTTTAGGATTTTTTTTAGTTTAGCAATATCTTCTTGAAGGGATTTACTTGCTATTATGCTTTGGTTAAGAAAAGTGATCATTTTGTCTTTCCTCTGTATTTGTTCTGCACTTGCCTGTACCTTGAGTGCATACTCTCTCTCTCTCTCACGGGGAGGCACACGCACACACCAGCATTATTATATTCCCAAAATCTAAATGCGTTTGGTAATAGCTCTAATCTGTCCGATCTGCAGTACCAGCACCTCGGCTGGACACATTTGTCATCTGCAAAGCCAGGCAATATCTTTCCAGCATTGACTTTGAGCCCGAGTACAGGTAATTTAGTGGCATCTTGGTATGGACATTTACCGTTTTATTGTTAGATGAGCTTTATTTTCTCAGTAAAATGTGGATTTGCTCGCTGTATAACATATCCATTTTTGCAGTATGGAAATTACAGAGATGGAGCGCGAGTTAATCACCTTCACTTGTTACAAGTTCATAAAGAAGCCTTTGGAAAAAGGATTGATAGACTTGGTCTAACAATTTGGCCGCTCTGGGATGACAATGTCTGCAATGGACGGTAAGATAGAAGCTGATAATGAGTAGGAATCTCCATGAAATGATTTCATTTATACACAGTTGTAAAATGGAAATTTGGAATTATCTGGTCGTTCATGTTACTAATTCCTAGTAGTCTTTTTTAATGTCCACAGCAGGACGAACAAGAAAACGAAAGAACAACGCAAAAATTCACCTTAGATTAAAAACAAACGTAGAAATTCGTTAAAAAATAAATTTAATATTCAATATAAATTTTAATGCTCGTAATAAATCTTTGTATGAAGATAATAACAGTAAGTTTTTTTTATAGGGATGGTTAATGATTAAATAGAAAATGATAAAATTAAATAAGAAATAAAATAATGTTTCTGCTCGATAAGAAAATACATTAAACAGTAATATTTAATCTAATAAAGCCTTATAATAGAGTAAATATTAGCAATAATATAAGATGTCATAGAAATTCTAAAGAATAAGGATATTTCGTTTTTATTCTCCATCATTTTTCTCTGATGGAAAAAAAATTCAAACTCACCTTTTGAAATATTGGGGAATGAAGAACTTTACACGCCGTGCGGGAGGAAATTTGACGTTAAAAAATAAACGTGGTTGAAAATAAAGCAAGCGCAATCAACTCCATTGAAAAAATCAAGGACTAAATTTTTAAAGAAATGACGAAATCAATGTCTTCCACAACAAAATTGTGTAACGTCGTTGGTTCCAATTAGCTTTACAGCTGTCATTGATCGGATCAACTAATTTATACAAAGGCATTTTTGTCGATGTCTCTTCACCGACTTGTGTAACTTCAACTGATGGGGCAACTTCGGCCGAGGTTCTCACTGCAATGTGCCTGGCACGTTTTTAGTGGAAGGAGAAAATCAGTCGGTGTCGACTCTACATCATCTGTATAAAGGGATTCATTTTTATGTTAGATAAACTCACTAAATTAGTTTCTGTGAACTACTATATTCTCTTTGACCTTATTTATATTAGCATTAACATCATTATGTCCTTTAATATTGAACATATTTTAGCATAATGTAACAACTCCATCACTTTAATCATTCAAAAGATATTACAACATGTACTAAATAGGGTTTAATCTTAGAAGCGTAGCCTTATAAGTACTTTTTTTTTTTTTGTCTTACCTTTTAAGCAATAAGAGAAATAATTTATGAAAATATATGCATTTTTTTTTTTAAATATCAATCATAAATTCGTTTTTTCATCCACATGAAAATTCACTTGGTTTGTATTCTCTTATATCAGTGAGAAAGTGATGAAGCATTTCAACCATGCATACACCTCATCCAAAATCTAATACCATATAATAAAATTACACACAAGAAAAAATTTTAAGAATCGATACCTACATATCGTATAAATAAATACTATCATCAACCAATAACTCAAATACTAATACAATCCATTTAAAGATGTCTTTTATCACATCATTAATGCAAAAAAAAAAAAAAAAAAGATCTTTGGAGCGATTAGTTCTAGAATAATGTCAAATATTATGAAAGAAAAAAAATCAATTTATCAAAAAATATTATTTTATTAAGAATAATTTTAAAATATTTTATCAAATAATTTTATTGATAAAAATCATTTATTTTAATAAAAATAATATTTTTAATAAATTAAATTTTCAAATATTTAACATTACTTTTATTTTTCTTATCTCATTGATACATGAAAAACAGCAACTCTTACCTTAACATTATAATATGAAAAGAATGCATGACATTGTAACTGACGGGTTCACTCTGGACAATTAATTAACAAGATCGACACCTAAAAGCTAAAAACAGAAACAAACGAAATTTTCTTTAACTTTTTTTTTTTTAACCTAAAACCAATTTAATGAAATAGCGAAAAAAGAAATAACAGTAAAATAATGTCATCGTTCAACCTTCTACCTAAATATTAGGTTGATGGCGGTAGCTCCGGCAGGAGCGAAGACGGTAGTCAGCCGGTTGCATCAGCAACTGGAGACGGAAGAGCAGATGAAGGCGTCTCCGATGCTATCGGTTTCGTCCGGCGACGACTAGTGGTGGAGCGGCGGTTCTCGGAGGAAGAATCGCCTGAACGGCGACGTCGAGGCGAGATCTCGGCTCGTCAGTGGCCGAGACAGGTAGATCGGAGTCCGCTGGTCCCTTTGGGACCCATTTTCGGTCAGTAGCGTTAAGCAGCGGCACAATAAGGTAATAGTGGCAGCGATGGAAACATGATCTAGAGGTTTTTGTATATGTTTTCGGATTGAAATTAGGTTATTGTAGCAAAATTAATGTTGGACAAATAAAAAAATTTAAAAATAATGGAAGAATTCATTCAAAATTATAAATAAACGAAAAAACTCTCCTGAAATTAAACTAATACTTAAACATAACAATAAGTCATATATAAGGGTTAAATAATAAATAATAAAGTTAAATAAAAAATTATCTTAAATAATATAATGTCTAACCTAATAAAAATTTTGAATAAAATAAATATTAACATTAATATCAGATATGATAAAAATTCAAAATGATAAAAATATTTCTTTTTTTATATCTCCCCCAATCAATTTGATAGTCAGCAACATAGGATAGTCCTTGTTGTCTAGCTGTATGGATGGATGGATGGATACCAGTCGCGCAGACCATTCTTTTGGTGATATATAACTTTTCTATGGTTTCTATCGTAAGAATTTGCATTTGACCTTGGCGATTTCTTGAAAGTTCTACACAAAGATACTTTAATCTCAGGAAGCAAATGACAGGAAAAGAACTACGATTTCAAGGGACACCCATTACTCGCTACAAGAGGATTTATCCTGGTTATTTATCTTATAGTCCAACAAAAAGGTTGAAAAATGAAGAGTTATAAAACTCCCCACGTTCCGGAGATTACACAAAGAAGTCAACCTTGTCAGCCGATGACATGATCAAAATTCAAGAGCCAGAATCTTGATCAAATCATCGTAAGAAACACCATCTTTATTATTATTATCATCATCATCCCCTCCAGTCAATCTGATCATAGCTTTAATGTCCTCGTCGCTGGCTTCAAAGCCAGCCCATTGCATGTAATTCTTCAAATCCTCGCAGCTCAATTTGCCATCCCCATCCTCGTCCATAATCTTAAAAACATCCTCCATGAGCCCACCGGGCCCCATCTTCTTGCACCCACCAGCTCCGCTCAAAACGCGCTCGAATTCATCATACTGCACGAACCCATCTTTATTAAAGTCGGCGACAGACATCATTGTCCCTATTATTTCATCATCGTTGGCAGGCCCGCCAGCTAACCCGGCGTAAAACTTGCGGAGGTCGTCCCTGCTTATCTTCCCGTCGCGGTCGGCGTCGAGAATATCGAACGCCGTCTTGTAATCTGACAAGGTCTCCGACGCTACGATTCTTCCAGATGGGCACATTTTTTTTTTTTTTTGGTGTTTGTTTTCGGAGGGTTGATGTGTTTTGCTTTTAAAAGTGAAGAGGAAAACGAGAGACACGGTGGAGCTGCTTCGAGGCTTCTACTGACTATTGCGATTCGCAAGTCCGCAAGGCGCGGTTTGGTTTGTCAAATAGGGACGAGGATGGGTCGACGAAAGTCCGCGAGGACTTGCAATAACGCGGGAAGCGTGGGACTTCTTTTGGCAGGCTTGATAACATTGAGATTTGAACACGCGGCATGTTGGCCACGGTGAATACGCAATCGGTGACGTCATGAAGTCTGAACCGTCGGTCAATCCCCCACTTTCATTCTGACGCCTTTTGTTTGGCTTGTTCGGGGTCTCGCATGTGACTGAGTGGTGCTGTCTTCTTGCGAGGAATTCTAGCAGTATAGTGGTAGTGGTCATCAGGCCTGCCACAGACTCAGTGCTGGCTAGATTCTTGTGTACGACACGCCATGGCGATTTTTGGGTTGGGGGGGGGGTTTTAACGTTTATAATTGATGAACAGAAATCAACAGCTCACTTTACGAGGGGCACCCTCGCCCCCGTTGTTGTATTCGTTTCTTAGCCGACAAGAGCAATAAGGCTACTTGAAACAAAAAAAGGGATTAGACCAAAACAAAAAATTTACTTTTTTTTTTTTGGCCCATTCTTTTTTATTTGTTCCCAAAAATGGCTAAATATAAATCCAAATCCATAATAGACAATCCAAACTCACTTCATACACCCAACGGGACATTTATTTTCTTGGTGGTAGAGCATTCATTGCCTTCTCCATTTAGTTACAAATCATGCTAATTCCTTCATTTTTATAAAGTTAGAGACAATCATATAAAATGCATAGGAAATTAAACATAAATTAATTATTATAATTAATTATTATATAAAAATATACTAATTACAATTATTAAGAATAATAAACTCGTATCGAATCTCTTATTTATTTAACGTGATTTTTTAATAAAATACTTTAATAAATCTAATATCCCCAGCAGACATCATCTGAGATCGCACGTGGCTGTGATCAGATTGCGCTAGGATGATTCTTTTATGCTGAGATTCAATAACCAGCAGATTTTCATACGAACATTTTCCATCATATGCTTATGAATATGCAAATGAAACTGTGGATATTTTATTTTCAATCTCATGAAAATTTTGTCATGATTTGATTTACTTATGAGCAAGTTGATAGACTAAATTCAACTACAATAACAAATAGCCAATTTAAGGATAGATGCATGTGAAGTGAAGCATCAAGCATCATTTCTGATCCCCAACATCCGAACCCAATTCCATAAATTTGACTTATTGAGCAGCATCTGGAATCTAGCCTAATAATATGCCCAAAAGATGTGCGCTCAATTTTCTATTATTTTTCTCCACCACAAAAATTTTGCTAGGATGACTTTTCCTCCCAACTCTTGAGGGTGAAGTAGACATTATTGTTCATGTTTTCAACGGTAAGTATAATTGTATTTGGTAAAATTTTTAAAGTTGTTATTTGCTGATAAATCTCACAAAAATTAGTTGATTAAAAAAGTAATTTTGACCTTTTTTTTTTTGTACATAACAACAATGATTAATACATGTTAGATTAAAATACCCCTAATATTATTCTTCTATTCTCAAATAATTAAAAAGGATGGGCTAGTTCTTGAACGGTGATTGCGGCACTACCACATGCACAACAAAAGCACGAAAGAAAAGCACTTTCAGCAACGAAGTTAAGTCACTACAGATTTTTCAACTGCCAGAGGAAAAAAAAAAAACAGGCAGCACGTCTAAGATAATTAATTAATAATAATAATAATAATTAGCAATCAACAATAACAAATAATAAGAAGAATCAAGTAAACTGAATAATTACTACGACCATTGAATGGCCTTCGTTTTCACGAACTGGGCTGATTCGGGCCGAACTCAAACTCTAGTAGGAATGGCCCATAAGGTTTTTCCTCATATACCAAGGTGTTTTTGGTAATTTGATCACCTAAAACACAAAACCCTAGTAATTTTCTAAAAAGCACAGTATAAAAAATCATAAACCCCATTTCCTGCCTCTGGATCTCCCCATCGGTGTCTGTAACTCATGTTGTTTCTCTCTTGGGGTCTCCATGTATTTTTCTGTTTTTTTTTTTTTAGAGCAAGTGTTCATCTTTGTTTTTAATTAGGTTCATAAAGTAAAGGTAATTTATTGTTTTTCAATGTAGAATATGCCTCTGAGCAGGAACCCCAACTCAAGTTTTCAAAAGAAACTGTTGTTGGGGTTTCTTCTAATTTCTGCTTGTTTTTACAAGTTAAAAGAGGCTCAGATTTTTTGCAGGAGAGTTGAGTCACTTCGCCTTTGCACCACTTCACAGGCATAGTGAATAATGGCCTGCCAAATTCATTTCTGAATAATGTCATACACTTGTGAATTAATTTCTTTTTTGTTTTTATTGTTCTTTTTTTTTGGGGGGGGGGATTATGGGGGGTCCTATGATGGCATGGAATCTTTGAGACCTGATTGTGTAATTTGATGAAAATTATGAGCATAACCACTGAGGACCCCTTAATTATTATTATTTTTCATTCTGAGAAGCTTTAGTGCTATCTAAAAGGCGAATGTGAATTAAATTTTGCCTTAAACGGAACATATTCTTTTTTTTCTCTCAACGTGGGAATCGTAGATGATGAATATGCACTGGGCTCTGAGCAGGCTTTTGTAAGCATTGCAAGATGCATATTTGCAGCCTAGAAAAGCTATGTCTGATCTCCTTTTCTTTTTCTTTCTGTTAGATTCTTCTTTGTGTGTATTTTGATTATTTGAAGAGAAAGTGTAGGCCTTAAAGGATAAGTAATATTGAATTTTCGCTCAGTCGCCAAGATTCGGTATAAACTCCCACTCCTTGACTAGTATTAAATTCTGCAGCGAGAAAATCACTAATTCAATCGAGGCACTCTCTTAGTGAAATCATACATGGTGATTTGGTGAACTGGAATGATTCGTATGCTCCTTAAATGACTAGATGGCTTTCCTTAGATCCTGCAGAGACGATGAGTCTATGCTCTTGGGCAGCTTCAGTTTGCAGAAGCCTCGGCGGTTTACGATCAGGGATAAATTGTTTTCAATGGTTCTTAGGAGCGAAATATGATTGAAGGGAAATGGCTGGACTCGTTAGGAGATTGCCCTGTATGGTTTACTCCCTTTATGGTGTACTGTTTTTAGTTTGTTCATTGTAGCCTTGGATACCCTTGGATGGATATGTGCAACCAACTGATCCAGGCTTCTACAGGTGATTGGTGTTTATTCTGATTCCCTGAGCACCTTGATGTTTGCAGATTCCACGAGTGAATAAAACCGGCGTTTTTAAAAGCTGCCGGTTATACAGGGAGCAATTGTCCAATATTGCTGGCGTCTACTCACCATTCGCCATAATGAAGCATCAAAACTTTTGCTTAATATACCAATCTTTCCAACTGTCAACTATACCTCTTAGGGGCACACAACGAGGTCCGATAAACAAAATTAAAAAAAAAAAACCAAGAAGATATGAAAATTTGCTCACTGTAGTTTCAGTCCTCTTATTCCGAAAACAAAGTGTAAAGAAAGACTACAGTGCATTAAAATAATATCTGGGTGTACAAGAACCATATGGGAGCTAAAGTGACGAAGAATAACAAATCTTACGCCTTTAAAAGTATTTATACCCGAGTAGTGCCATGCTTAGTCTGTGAATTCTCTGTTCATAAGGAATCAGAAATATGTTTGACTTGGGGTTCCGAAACAATCAGTCATCCAAGGCACTTCCGATGGAGAGCAGAGGATGGTCTTGCCCTATGCCACTGGATACAAGATCATGGTCGAAGAATAAAACAATAACAGTTATGTCGTCGTGGAAGTGGCGACGGACTTTCTTATCAATCTTTCGCAGATCCGAATATCTCATTTCTCGTTTTCTTGCTGCTTCTTGGAGGGCAGCCTTGGCAAGCCTTTTAGCACTTCCCTGAATTAGCATTTAACAGAAGCTCCATAATCACAGAAATGAATGTAAATCCAGATCCCTTTATTTCATGGTAACAATGAAGAAAAAGAAACCAAAAAGAAATAAAGAGAGCCAATATTAGAAAATGTACTATTCGCAAGCTGCCTAAGGCAGCCTGCACCAGGATGCCTCTTGAAGGGAGTCAATCGATCTAATAGCTATTCAAATCGCAAGATGGTTCTAAGTCAATGGGGGCCTTGTTTTTGGGAGGGAGAGGATGGCGCGGAGACAAGAAAGTTTAAAGAAACTCAGGTCAGCTTCACGATAGTTTTCATGTACTCAGTAGAAGATAATGGCTTAGGAAGTAGAGTCCAGCACTTAAACTACGCACAAGCATTGAATGCTAAACAGCCGTCCGATGGTATTATGCAATTTAATCACATCCTACTTTTCCCTCTGCATGTGACTAAATTGACTATGATACAATGTCATTTCCTGCAAAATATTTTAACATAAAGGTGCAAGAACTATGACATCATAGAACTAGAATTGTAACAAATCTAGAATTATCTGCTTTTATGTAATGAATAGATGAGTAAAATAATCTCATACAATATGATCATGTTATATCTAGCAGAAGCTGATATTTGACTCCAACAGTTAATTATTGCGTGGTTGGAGAATAAGGAGGACAAACCTTAATTTTGCATCACCATGAATGCAAAAGACTATCATGAACATCTGGGACCAAACACAACCATAAAGTACATGAACAGTTCTGGATCAGTAATCTTACCGTGCGTGGACTACTGTGGACAATGTCCACAGCCTTCTCATTGCTTAATTGTTCCCACAGACCATCAGATGCGAATATAAGGAAGGAATCATTTGAATGGAGAGGATGAGAAACAATGGTTGGGTTGGCGCTTAAGATTGGCATGTTCATTGGTTCAGGAAGCCTGAATTTTCCACTAAACGGTTCCCTGTTATATTGTGCATGTTTCAGATATATATCGCCAATAGATCTAGAAACCTGCATCAGTTACAGTCATGAAATTAAATACTGGAACTATGGGGATGAAAAATTTTGAAATAGAAGTTGAAATTCAAATGAAAACTCCAAATTTTTCCATAAAGACTCTTTATCTCTTAAATGACATACCTGTATCCAGAAAACCAGGGGAAGGGGGCATGGGGAGGTATCCCAGCTCTCTTTATACTCAATATGCTTACCTTCTTTGTGGTATACAAATTAAAAAAAAAATGTAACATGTAATTGAATGTCCTTGACACCAATGTGCTCCTGATATTGTAGACTAACTAAACAAGAAAGAAAATCTTTCTAAACAGCTTGTTTTCCTTGATATATTAATGTATGCCTAATGCCACCCTTGCAAAGTTATACCATCAAACTAATTTCTGGTAGATTTGTTAAGTAAATGTTCAGCATAGGTATCTTGTTTGAATGGAGGTCTTTCCATCTAGCCGCTATGCATAAGTTTGATGATCTGACGACTTTACTGCAAAAGCACAAAACTTGAACCCTAGAGCTTCCTCAACTCCCATCCGGACTGTAAATCTGCAGCTACTTCTTAATCTTATGAATATGAGATTTAATTCAGTAAAACTGATGGCAACAAGGTAAAGTTGGTATTTTGTATTTGTAATTACAAGAAAACAACCATAAATAACTGAACCAATCTTTCATATTCTTGAGTGCTTATCAATGTAAATTTTCAGTAAGGCTCACACTCAAGAAAAGCATCCATATCAAGTACTTTCATCAATTGTAGCACTACCAAAAGCATGTAACTACATTTCACTAGATTTTTGAGAATACAAGAAAAAACAATTAAAATTCAAAAGAATTATGTAATGTAATTTTAAAAGGAATATTCTGAAGGTTAAATTAGGTATGCAAAATAACCTGAATAATCCCTTTTACTCTCCAAACTCCATGCTTAAGGACAACAATCTCAGGATCATCTGGATGCAATTCCTTGAGTTCCCGCCTGACAGCCTCAATGTTTGCATTATGTTCAGTTGATAATTGTATAGCAGCAATCCCTCCAGTGTTGCCTACTTTCTTACCCAACACAACGCGAGAATCCCCCAAGTTTGCCACAAAGAGGGTCTGCCGGTATATCACTCCAACTAGGCAACATGTACCAATAGTTGCTATTTGGGGACGAGTACTCCATGACTCAGACACAAGGGCAGTGAACCCTTCCTCAGTTGCATGAAAGGCTCTTCCAATAGTCTCAGTTGTCACAACTCCATGTGACTCTGCTGATATTGCTGCATCAAGGCAAAGCCTAAGAATTGCAATATAAGATCGGCTCCTTCTATACTGTTAAACACCAAAAAAAAAAAAAAGAAAAAGAAAATTCGTTTGTTTTCTCACTGTTTGACAGTTACTTCAATCCATGTGTCAATCCACCATCTTCAAGCAAAATCTGGACCCCAAAATCGAAAAGCAAAGAAGACAGCAGGAAAAGGGAAAAACTACAGGAATATAGGTCTGGAAAGCAAAGAAGTAGTATCTAACCATTAACTCAAAGCTTCTCATCTCAGTTTTTACCCCCTAACCACTACGCATGCACTATATATCCTCTAGCAGTGCCATACAATCAACCACATTGTTCTGCATTTTGAGTGTAGAAGAACACTCCGATTTCCATACAAAAAACACAAAATCTCAACCGAAAGCAGCAAAACTCTTAAAAGCTTATAGGAAAAGCAAAATTCACATTAAAAATCACGCCTAACCAATAACCATTACCCATGAAACGACAACAGTTAGCTGCAAAAGTGGATACTTCAAAAACTGGATTTTTCTTTCCAATCCGTTTAAAAACAGAAAGCAACTAATTACAGTTCCCAATCCATTGAATGCAGAAATATTCAAAAGTACAATTTTACTTTTCTAATTCTCAAAATCCCAAATTTTAAATTTATCTTAATCTAATATAAGGCATTTTCTCATCCAAACTCATAAAAAAATAAAAAAATAAAAAAAAAACCACGATCACAAGGTTTCCAATTAATGAACCGCCAAGGTGGTCCACTGAAAGACATGGCCGATTAAAAACTGCAAAAAGTACCCAATCGGAAAAAGAGAAGGCTCCTCAGAGTTATATTTAAAGAGGATTCACCAATAAGTTTTGGGTAAATAAACGTACCTTGAAAGTGTCTGAACAAGTGATCACAGACATAGCGAGCAGCCTCTGGGCCATTATGACCATCATATACGCCGACAAAAGTCCCAAATGGTCCAGACTCGATCTGGCTGTGGTCTTCCAATACTTGATTAGCTTGGACAACAGCCATCGAGATAACTCCCGACCCATGCCCCGCAATGTCCTTATACCAAAGCAGCCCCTCTTTGCCTTCTCTGCCAGCAGAGTCAAACTCACTGTTATGTCTGTTTTGCCCAAATGGCCTAAAACATAAAGGAAGCAGATTCATCAACGCCCGAAGCATCCCACATTTCTCAATTTCACAGTCCCCAATGTCCACCGCTTCCAATGTTCCACAATCCAATTTGTTTATTTTTTTTCTTTTTGGAATAAACGGTGCGTAGGATTAAAAGGGGTATGCCTAGTTTAAAGGAGGAGGGCGTGTGCTCGGTGGCAGCGGAACAACAGGGACAAAGTTTATTCCTTTGTTGGGGAGGAGAGGTGGGGGACTCTGATCTTCTTGCGTTTTAACTCCTGGGGAGCTCCAAAGATTTCTACTCTGTGAAAGAGCTTTAAGCCAAGTGGGGTGTCTAGTGAAAGAAGACCGACTTGTTATCCTTATATCAACTATGTCTATATGTCTATTTGGGCAATAGGCAACACAAATCTTGCGCCGCAAACAAAAGATCCTCTTTGCCTCTTTTTGAGGGTACTGATAATACCTTCGTATTTCAGCGAAGTGGCAGTGACAAGAGAGAGAAAGCCCCTTTTTTCTCATTTATTTTTGTCCTTTTTGGTTACAGTCTTACAGAAGTCAGTCATTTTATTCAAAGATCTTCGTAGCCTGTGCTGTACGTTTCGATTCTAACACATTTCCGTGAGCTTTAATGGGTGTCCTGATGTTTATCCCCCCACGTGTATCTATTCGATGAGAATCCGCGTACCGGCGACCCTGTTCTCTCCGTTCTCGATCCTATTGTGTAGCCCAGCTGTGCAAGGGAAAAATTGACCCTTAAGCTCTATGCTTGGCAAACAGTTCTATTGTTGATGGCTACTTCGGATTTGAAATGGCAGCAAGAGATTTGGTTATTCGTTGCCATGGCTACCCAAGTACAGCTAAAAGTGCCAAACTTCATCTAAATTTCCTACATTTCTCGGTCCGTGAAGTTTAAAAAGAAAAAAAATTCAAAAATTAAAAAACAAAAAAAAAGACTATGGCCCTTCAAAGTCCAAAGTGCCATCATTATCAAAAGCTCTTTACCTAGTCTAGCGCTTGGTGTTTTTGCCCTATGAAAACTGTCAAAACGTGAGAAGGGGCCTCACTCGTGGCATTTTGTCCAGCAACGCGCAGGAACTGGTTGCTGGGTTGGTTGACCAATGACCTCACCTTCTTTAGTAAACCGAAGCTTGTGGATGAGACCTGCCTTCTCATGGCTTGGGCCCCAGTGGACTTGACGAAGGGGCCCAACATGTATGCATCTTACTTCAGGTTCCAATCCAGGATGAATGTTTGGGCCGACCTAATTATCAAAATGGAAGATAAATTTCTAATTCCCAACTAGAAAGAAAATTCAAGATCACTTGGAATTGATGAGAGTCTCTATTCTTCCTTTTTCGAGTTTACTCACCGGTTTCAGCATGAATTTAGCAAAGATTGCGCTAAATGATGGAAGAAAGAGTTAAAATATATCAATGTAATTAAAGACTTCTCAATGTACGAAATTCTTCAAGAATGATGGAATGCAGGCAGTTTTTATTTGTACTTGACAGCAAGTTTTCCTTGCCACTTAACAAAATTATCAAGATCTAAAGGGGAAAACCAAAAAACCAAAATTAATCCAAGCGAAGTGAGATTGCATCGATGTGAATAGAGCAAAAAGCGAAGTTCGAGCATTTTGTTGCATAACCTTTGGGATAGACTTGTCTCATCATGAGCTTTTTATATAAATTTATTTCAAGTAAATGTCTCAACACCAATTTCAGCTTGAAATATTTAAAATTTTGAAATTCCCTTGAGAATATGCCTGCTCGCATAACATATAATCAGGTCTTGTTGCTTAGGCTTTACATTAAGTTTTCTCAACCTTATTGGAAAATTCAATGGAATGAAGTCATTGCCTTCTCTGCCTTTTGCAACTACTCAGCCAGCACGAGAAGTTCTTGGATGGACATCGTGTCGCAGGCGGAGTGTCCAATCTGGGAGCGGAAGCCCATCCGTGGATATGGATATAGATTATCCAAGTACTTGAGGAGATGGGCAATGCCCAATGCTTATGCTATTAAGTACCGTTTACATTCACCAATAGAAAAATGGATAATAATCAAGGGCCTACATCTTTTATTTGTTAATTAATTGAACTAGTTTCTTAGCCAATGCAATGCAGATGTTCTTTCAATTTAGGTCGTCAAGTAAAAATTTATTTATCATTTTAGACCATCAACGCAGCCAATCGAAAGCTTGTAAAAGCATTTTCGAATTAGATCATAATTTAACATTGATAAATAAGCGAAGCATGACAGATCTTTTTTCTCGGATACTAGCACGTTTTAGCATCGAGAGTTGCTTGAAATCAAGACAATGTCGCAGCAATCGAACCCGCCCCTGACATGGGATTTGTTGAAACGGTGGGAACTGTTAGCGGAGGTACATATTTGACAGGCAAGCTTCAGGGAGCACAATATGCAGTAGTGACCTATATACAATGGATTTATTACCAAATTAGAGAAAGAAAATACAAACGTACAGTGAGTAAGCGGGCTAACAAGGCTGGCAAGGGAGTTACAAGTAAATGGACACGGTTTAGGTAGATGCAATGCAGTTTAATGTTATATTTTCTGTTGAGATTAGAATCCATGCTGGCCTGGTTTTTTATTCCGTTATGAAGAGGGAGGGCCATATTTGAGTTTTGAGTTTTTAATGTTAATATCTTCAAAAATTCAATGGAGCAGAACGCCCGACCGATCCGGTTAGAATGATGAGCTTAAAAGAGTCATCCTGTCCCAGGGCATGGATAACCTGAGCCAGGCTATTCGGCATGGACCAGGTGAAGGAGTTAAAGAGACTTGGAACGGTTGATCGTGACAGTCGCGACACCGTTTCACTCCCGGGTTAAAACGATGACGCCTTTGGCTTCACTTTGATACATTTCCGTTTTATTTCCTTTTATAATTCTGGCATATTGAAAATTATTCTTCAATCGCGTGAAGATGATGCCAGAGGTCAGAAAGGCATGGCTGGCTTGAAAGATAAAAATGAATGCATAGGAAAGCAGCTTCCCGGATACCAGGCTAAATAAACGAAACGTGCAACGGTTAATGTTGCTGCACATATTCTCAGTGATTTGATCACACCGCAGACAAGCTCAATTTAACAAAAATTTTCAACTACCAGTGCGTGGTAGTTTATTTTCCGTTTCAGACTGTGCTTGACCATTAGTGTGCGAGAAGATAGAAGTTGCATGCGAACGTTATTCTTACACGTCAACATTAAAGAGCTCACATTGTTTAACCTTACCGAATGTATTTAGGTAAAAGGCGCTGTGCAGAACTAAGATGATTGTTTTACACAAAGTCAGCAACGAGCAAATCTACAATTTGGAGTGTTTCTTTGAGCTCCGAGCTGCAATAAAGTCTTGCATATTCTTAAACTGCTCCTTTGACATACTATTGTAATAGTCATGAGCCCTCTCCTGAAACACCATTAATATTCACCAAATAAACCATAATGTACTGCAGTAACGCCTAAAAGAGAAGAATGGGAAGTAGAAGACTGGTGTTAAACAACAAACAAGGGAATCCATATGCACAACTCAATAATAAGTGAAAATTTGCAATTCAACCACATCACATATGTCAAGAGAAGTCATAAAGAAACTGAGAGTTGTGCATCAGTAGAGGAAAATTTTTTGTGGGGTCTCTCTCTCTCACTCTCTCTTTTTGATGAATTAATTTATGAAGATAATAAGCCAACAAAATGCTCTAAAGGTGTTGCAGCAAGACATGACCTTAAAAAGACATAGGATTAGAGATCTGACAAATAGTGGCCAGATAAAGTGATAGATAGTTAGTCACCTTTTCCAGAGAAAGAGCACGACCAAGGTCCAGCTTCAACCCATCATTGATGATAGATTTATATCTCAAAACCATATCTTGATTATTTTTCATAATGTTCTCTGCTACTTCGCAAGCTTTATTTAGCAATTCACCTTCTTCAACAACATGGGTAACAAGGCCCCACTTCTCAGCCTGCTCTGCAGTAATTGGCATGGCTGTCAGAGATACTTCCCGAGCCCTGTTAGGTCCAACAATACGTGCAAGCTTCTGAGATAGGCCCCATGACGGGAATACTGAAAACCTGCAAAAACAATTCCCATAAAGTGAATTATATCCCTGTCCTTGGAAAAGGGGTACAAGACATTATGTAGTTCAAAGTCGTAGAATTCAGCAATAATTGAGAAAACAATGTTGGTGCATAATTTGATATCCTGATGCATGGTGGGTTCGAGTGCTAAAAGGGATTTACCATCCTCCCAGGAATTCCCTAACTGCAAATCAAGGTCACTAAGCTTCACAGGGTGGCAAAGTCTGATCCAAGGCCAAAATCTTCTCCTCATAGAGCTGAGATGGAGCATTGGAGATGGAAAAGACATCAGTATATGGACAGATCCATACATGCCTGACCTACCCAGATTTTGAATATAATCTAGCCAGCCTACACAGACAAAAGAATTTCTGGTGGCTGATCTATTTTGCTGGGGCAGCAAACAGTGGAAAAGGGGGAAGCTTCAAGCTCTCTTTACTCCTCAGGAAGTTGAGGCAATTGAAGCGCTACAGCTAAGCCACCGAGACGCACCTGATCAGCTCATATGGCTTCATGAAAGGACTAGCCACTACGCAGTCAAATCTGGATACCATTTCTTGGTTGGCAAAAGGAATCAACAAGCAACTACAGCTGAGGGCTTGTGGACACCAAACAGCAAGGCATGGAAAAGAATTTGGGGCTTGATTGTGCAGCCAAAAATAAAACTTTCTCATGTGAAGAACCATGAGAGGATCACTTTCAACACAAGAAAATTTGAGGAGGAGACTGGCACAAAGAGGCACCTGTCCAATCTGTGAAAGAGAAGTGGAGATTGTGGAGTCCCCATTATTCTTTTGTGAACATGTGAAATTAACTTGGTTTGCAGGGTCTTTGGGTTATCAGCCATCCCAAGTGGGCTTTCCATCCTTTCAGCAGTGGTGGGAGCATACGGCAGAATCTATTGGCCCACTAGGTTCCTTGTCACTCCTTGAAGAGATTGCAATTACATTTTGCAATATTTGGAAAATGAGAAGTGAAGTGAGCATTGTGCAGGGCAAAGCAGATCCTCAACTGACATTGAGACAGATTATGTATGATCAAGCAGAGCTGCAGGCCCTTTTGAGTGCTAATTCTACAGAGGAATCAAGTTTACAACCAAGAGGGGTCCAATGGTTAGCACCAAATCAAGGACGTCTCAAAATTAACAGTGATGCCTCTTTTGAAGCATGAAGCAAGATCGCTAGACTGGCAATAGTCTGTCAAAATATGGCTGGTCAGAGGAGGGATGGCAGGGTACTGTGTCTCACACTTGCCTGTGCTCTGGTGAATGAAGCCTATGCTCTAAGGGAAGCAGTCTATAAGGAAACAAAGCTGCCTTTGGACGTCACATTAAACAGAGACTCAAAAATGGTGTACAAGACAGTGAAAGTAAGTCCTCTGGAATGCCCATGGGAGATCAGACCCATTATAGGATGCATCAAGCAAATTATTGCCTCACTACAGCATGTAAACTGCAATTGAATTATTTAGCAGGCTAATGTAGCGGCTGATTGAATAGCCAAGCAGGGAACAACAAGATCTTGTCCCCCAGACTGGGTAACCCCTCTCGACTACTTTTTAATGACTCAAGGCAGTAATGGAATTAAGCTTTTAACGTTCAAAGAAAAAATAAGGAAAAAAAAGCAATCATTGAGAAAGCATTGCCCACACTAGGGATGATCACTTTCAGGCAATTATCGACATTGAAGCTCATCAACACGGTATAATATATTGCATTGCGGCCCAAAAATTGTGTTCCTCAACCTCAATTTCAACTAAAATGAGTAACTGTCTACTGTGATGGGTGCACACTAAAGGGAATTTTGGGCTATATAAATGTGAGTACTGCCCACCCAACAGGTTGCCTTTTGAGGAGAAAAAATGTCTTGCCGCTTCAAATGCCCCAAAAATTGTCCCAAATGGATCTTATGATTCGATCAGAATCCGACTATTCGCACATAGTCACCCAAATTGTCAATAATAATAATAATAATAAGCAAGAAAATATTACACTTGTATATAAGCAGCAGGCACAGAAACACATACCTAGTATGGGTGTCCAAAAATTTGGCACCTTTAGCGGCAACCAGCACATCACAAGCAAGCGCGATTTCGAAGCCGGCAGTGGCCGCGAACCCGTTAATCGCTCCGATTATGGGCTGCTTGCACAGCTCCATCTGCACAATCGGGTCGGCCTCCGCGTCCTTCACGTCCCCTTTAAACACCTCCTCGGCAGCCGTCAGATCGACGCCGGAGCAGAAGGCCCGACCCGATCCGGTTAGAATGATGACCTTGACGGAGTTGTCCTGGCCCAGGGCCTTAAAAACCTGAGCCAGGCGTGTCATCATGGGCTTGGTCAGGGAGTTGAGGGATTTGGGACGGTTGATCGTGATCGTCACCGCACCGTTTTGCTCCCGGTTTACGACGATGAGGTTTTCGGCCCTGCTTTGCTTCATTTCTCTTTTGTTTTCCCTTCCTTTCCCCACTGTTCAAGAGACTAGAGATCTAATAGCCTTTTCGGCGGCGAACTGGCGATCTTCCTTCTTTGCATCAAGGCTTGTTGCAGGAATACTATTTTGGAAAATGCATGAATTTCCGCCACCTTCCCACTTCCCCACTTCTATCTGCCAGATAGATACAAATTTATTCAGCACAAAATAATAGACACAATCAATACAATTAATAAAATAATAAACATTAACGATGATTTAATAGGAAAGAGAAAAAAAAAGTAAATAAATTGTTTAATTTTATGAAATTAGATTCAAACTCCCTTCGTGATTTTGATGTATTTTATGAGTTTAGTTGTGTAACAATGTAATAATAATTATTAAAAAAAAACCCTGTGAAATATATAGACTTTATTTATCCACTTATTTATTACTTTATTATTTTAATTATTTATTAAATTATACGACGTTAAGATCACATATTTATTATTTTTTTATTGTATTTTATAGACTTGTCAAAGGCAACAGTTTTTTTTTTTTTAAAATTCATTTACCTTATAAATAATTTGTATATTTAATGGCAAATTGATAGGCGTCTTTGCACGAGGCATATGGCTTTATTTATTTATTTATTTATTTATTTTGAGGAAATTTAGCCCAGGGAGAGAGGCTACAAAGATTGAGTTTTGAACCCCCAATCCTCTTACCTTGACCTATTTTGGCCAAGTAACCCGTCCAGTAACCCCGAGTGAATGTATGTGGTGGCTCTTATGTGTTCACAATCTAACCAATCCATAAAAAAATAATAATAATAAATTATCCATTACGAGCTATCAAAATTTGCATTCGTAAGAACTAAAACGGAAAAAAAAAAGATAAAAAAAATTTATTTTTTATAAAACTACTAAGATTTTTTTTTAAAAAAAAAAGGTTATGAAAATCGAAACTCAATCTACCACAGTTAAATAATTTACAAAAATATATAAACTCTAATCAAATCGATGTCATTTTATAATAAAACGGCACTGTTTTAGTTTGTTAAATATAACAAAAACCACAGAATCAAGGAGAAATTGTTATATAGATATATGACTCGTCGATTGTGATGCGGGGTTTATCAGCCGTTAATCGTTATATTTTTTATGACCACAAGTATCAAGTTATTTATAAGCCTCGTAGGAAACTCGTTGCTTGTTACATTGTTTTTCGCGTTTGCCAACGTACCAACGAGTTTAGAGAAAACAACTCAAATAAAATTTTAAACCGTCGGCTGTCTATAATCAATTCGCCATGAATGTGTCAGTCTGGACGATTTAGGAAGATTATTGTTTAGTTGTGAATTAAAATTTTGGGGAACAGTCAAAAACAACTTAAATGCCAAATTTCTTTTCGAACTGCTAATTCAACATGCCTACGCCTCTTGGTCAAATGTCAATGAATGTGATGTGGCCGGGGCGCTACTTTTCTTTCCCACGATTGCTTCTTGCAGGGAAGTGTTTGGCTGCCAGAGTTTTCCACTGCAATCGAGGGAAAACAAGAAAAATTGCACTATTGCAATAATTAAGTTCGGTACCTCTTGTAATCAATTTCTACTCAATTAATGATCTTTAATGATCTTCTACTCAGGTGTAGGCTAACAAGGCATTTGATTTTTTTTTTCCACCGTCTGTTTTCATGCTTTCAAAATGAGCACAAGCAAGAGATCCTAAAGAGGTTCATTACCAAGCAATCGGCAGCTATCCTATAAGAGTGCTTTATTTTGTGCAATAACAATACATATTGTAGAATTACAATTGCTCAACAGTAAATTTCATGGCAATTTTCTGCTTGAAAGATTCCTTGGTTGCTCCCTTGAGGTTAATATCAGTCCATAACAAGTTGACGAATGTTTATTGGCGTAATATCATTAGAGTCCCCATCCAAGAGACGTTTTGCTATGATCACATTTGTAGCATCAGAAGGATGGTATGGATCCCAGAAGACATATTTGGATCTGTCATAGCAAACTTTTGATGGAGGGCCGCAAGGTATTAGCCCCCCAAATTTCCCCGCCAAATAGCAGCATGATGCATCTGCATTCTCAAAACCTGTTACAAAATGGAAAGCATCTGTATTAAGCAGCAGGTCACAATTTCACGAACATATAAAACTACCAAGCATTTTAGAGGTGAAAGTTCTCTGCTTGTCAGCAGTCAGACCATATAATCTGTAATTTTGCAGTATGTCATCTACAATGCCATAAACATCAGCATAAACCAACTTTGACCCTTCCAGGTTTGTTCTGAGCTCTGCTACGAGGCTTCTCAGCTCTTTATTGTATAACTGGGCTAATTGATTTGGAAGACTAACACAATTGTCTCCTGCAGCTGGATTTGTATCTCTCTCGTATGGTATGCAGCCAATTGGACCCACATTTGCCACTACTATCTTTCTGGCACCCAAATTGTAGAGATTCTACAGTAATGAAGGTAAGCTCGTTTTAGGTTTCCAATTTAATCAAATACAAGAGGAAAGAATGAGTGGCAAAAGGCCATTTTTTTTTTTTTTTTACCGTAAGTTGTTGTCGAAATCTTGCAATCATGGCGCCCACAAACACTTCTTGAGGTACCAGCTTTTGCTCGGCTGTTGAGATTACTGGTGTCAAATAGTTATTGATAAAATCATTCGAGCCAATTGTCACTGAGAAGAGGGCACTTTGAAGCAAATTCAGGGCTGCTGAAGTTCCAATGCTTACAATTATGCCTTGTCTGGTGTTTGCAAAGTTATCAATCTGTGCATCCAAGTTTATTCTCCCACCCTGTGGATTTATATACGGACATTATCGAATAAAATAATGTTCAATTTTAATTGCTAAACAAATCTAATAATTTCACAGATTCGTGGAATAGCGGAATTGGTATTCTAATTACCGAAGTATGGAGCTTACAAAAATTTTTCCAGTGTGATTAAGAATCCCCCCTCCACCAGAAGCATAATTGACACCTTGCAGGACAACAGATCCCACTGTTGTGGGAGCCAAGTAAGGAGGAGTGAAATCCCTTAAGCCCAATTCTTGACCTGGAAAGACAGAATTCTGATGTTGGAAAGCAACACAATATTTCTAATTGCATCAACATTGATCCCTCCACGGGTCAGTGCCAACTCAAATGTAATTATAGTACTTTTCTCTAGGTAGGAGTGACAGAAAGTGAACTTGCCTACGATGTCAACAATTGTTCTGCCATTGGTATATCGTCCGGTTGGCTTTCCAAAATCAATTCCATTGGGCATATAATTGGCCTTTGATAGTGAAGCTATGTAGTTGTTGTTACCAGCATCAACCAGAGAGTCACCGAACACAAAGCTAGCAGGAAGATTTTTTGCAATGCCAATCCCCGATAATGCCAACATCACTAGAACTTCAACTACGACCCCACAAGTTCCTCTTCTGTTCCAGAGGATGCCCATTATAGAAACTCTAGAGAAAAGGGGGTAAATTTATGCAGTCCTACTGTTCAACTCTTGAGAGGCCTTTTTCATATCAAAAGAGCTAAGGTGATTACAGAAGGGAGGCCAGACTGGAAGATTATAGGGAAGCTTTAGCATCCGGAAGAATTTATGGTTTCTGAATATCTGACAAGAAATTCACGGAGAGTCCATTTGTATATAGATTTCTTCTGCGCGGCTACCCATTTTGAGAGCGAGGAGAGTAACTTCGCAACCAACCGCATGGGAAGCAAGTTACCCTTTTGCAAGTAAGCGTCCCTATGGCGCCATAATTAGAATCCAAACTGCAGTCTAGCAATGAGAAAATGTTAAAAAGTTCAATCCAAGCGGACATAAACAACCCACGAGACGTCATTCCGACAACCGCTAACAACCTTTATTAAATACTAAGTTCGTGATGAAAAACTACCCATGTGCATATTGCAGTACAAAAGGACCACATTGACTACCAACTTATTAGAAACCGTTTGTTTTCATCCACAAAGAAATATTTATAGTACTCTTATAGTTTGCTTCAGGAAATGATGGAAATGACAGAATCGCGGGGCAAGAAGTTTTTATTTGTGTCTGACAAACATTAACATTTTATAATGCAGCAAATGGTCATGAAATTCTGGATATTGTTGAAATATGTGGTTATCAAATCAATCTCTTATATATGACACCCTTTTCTACAAGAACAACTTGTTCCTAAAGATAGCGTGTGCTAAAATGATTGCCCCAAAAGCAAAAACCAGGGCCAAACCCCTGAGAGTAAAAGCTTATAGTTCAATGCCAACAAAAAAAAAAAGAGGACCTTTCAGAAAAAACATGGTAAGGAAGGTGAGAGAAAATCAAAGGTTATTAAGCAACTGCCCCATACTGTTTTAAAATTTTGGACCTGTGTGCTATCACATGTTGGGAATTAATGCAACTGCTTAAGATGGCAAGCAGTCGTTCTATTATCATCCATGTTCAAAAAGAATGTTCTATTACTACTTCAAAAGTCCGTTTTCCTTGCTACAAATGCAATTATTTCAATCTAATACATAATAAGCAGCAAAAAGAAAGAAACAAGTCATGAATATCTTACGGCTCTGAGGCGAACGACGGGAATGACACGGCTCTGTACTACACGCACAAGCTGCATTAATATGCGTACCAACTTACTTCAGCTGTCACCCCACTGCATGACGCTGTCACGGGGCATTACTCTGTCGGAATGTACAGTATCCACGACCCAAAATCTCTTTTTTCTTACTCGACGTCGGAGTCTAAAGACACTCACCGAATCTATCAATATGACCGTTGTCGTTGTGAAGCACGACAAATATCAGAGTCGAAGTTTGAGTTAACTCTAATATTACTTTGTCACGAACCATTATTCTTCTTCAAAAAATAATTTGATCAAAAGATAACTTGATGGATGTATAGTGTTCGCCTAAGGTTTAAAATTTCCTCTTTTTTATTTTATTATAAGAATCAAGTTATATTTTAAAAAATAATCATTGTTTTGATGTATCCGTCAGATTACAATAAGTAATAATTTGTTGGTTGAGAGGTGATGCTGCCTCGCTCCATCTCGTTCAAATGCCGATTTATTTCCTGTTCCTTGATTCCTTGAAATCTTGATTGGTCTTCTAAAATAGTCCTGAGTTCATCCGTCACCCCCTCACATCCGTACAAGCATAAGGAATTGATGAAAAAAAAAAAAAAAACAAAACAAAAACCTGCTTCATGTATAGTTGTAGAGGACATGGACAAGTCGCTGAACCCCCACACTCCTAATTAACTAAAATTGACGAAAACGTATTTTTTTTATTAAAATGTTTTTTTTTTCTTTTTAGTTGGAGTCGTCTTACTTAAATTTTAAATTTAGTAGTTATTTGACTAAAACTTTATGATTAGGTCAACACCATAAAGCAAATCCAATAAAAATTAACAGCTTGTTTGGTTGGTGTAAAAGTCATGAGAAAAAAATTCTTGGGAAAGAAAATGGGTTAGAAAGTTAACTTTACCAGGTTAGAGGAGAATGTTAAAAAGAACGTCAGGAAAAATTGATAGGAAAATCCCTCAGCACATCAAATCAGTGAGATCGTGTGAAAAATTTTATGGACAAAATTGTCCTCACATAATAACAAGTTTTTTTTTTCATTAAATAATTTATTTATGAGAAAAAAAACACAAATTTATAAACACAACTTTTGTTCATCTGTGTCTTCTTATGATATCTAATCCGAAAAATAATCCTTTTACTCTTTTTTTTTTCTTTTTTCTTTTCCTTATCTAATTTATCCAAACACAAGTGAGGAAGACTTTTTTTTTTTAATTAGAATTTCTTTCTCATTATTTTTTGCTACGATTTTTTTTAACAAAAATCTGTAAATAAACATAGTGTAAGTCTAACCGTGAGCAACGTCAGCCCATCTAGATGTGAAATGAGGTTAATCGGACTACCCCATTCAGATCACTTCTCAAAGACAGTGGCATTCTCAGAGATGACTTGGGCAAGTCAATCAAAAAAAAATTAAATTTAAGATATACTTATTTTAACATTATAAATTTTTAAAAATTATAAAAAATACTAATAATTACAAGTAATAACCAAAAACACTTTTTATGAACTTGTTATTAATAAAAATTACTCTCCAATCCTTTTTTATTCACCGTCATAGTGAGAGGCAACGGCCCCTCAACGATAAGAGTCATCAAATCGAAGTCCTCCACCACCATTTTCACCTTCTATCGTTCGTAGAGAGAGATATGAGTGGGGAAGAGAAAAAAGCCGCTCAATAGTTCTTCAAGAATCCTGATCTTCGTCATTTAACAGTTTCTTTTTGAAAAGAAAATTGTCATTGCATTACCATCCATATAAAAAAGGGAGTTAACAGATAGTTACAAACTCTTCTTGTTAATTGATATTTGATTGTGAGCATTTAGCCATATGCTAGTGACCTTTTAATTTGTTGATGAACATGTTATAAGGTTAATACTTAAAGATTCTCTATAGTCATAGCACACTCCTTATGGATAAAAAAATAAAAATAAAGGTGTTGATCAAAATGTAATTTGTGTTTTAAATTTCATCTAAAAAAAAAAAAAACAAGGGTTTTAAATTTAGTGTGGCAGAGAAAAGGTACACACGTTCCCAAGAGTAAGCCTTAAAATTTCATGAGAGGGAATGGGACAGGAAAAACATTCAAAGTTGAAGCTCCCCATTTCATTGCTTTTGGTATCAGCTTCGAGGTAATGTTATTTTCCCCTACTGCCGTAATTGTTTTCTAACATCTAGATGAGCTCAAAAGTCAGATGTGCCACTCGTAGCTTCAAGCTTCTATTATTATTGATTGTAACTCACTAAACACAAAGCAATAGCAATTTTTGGAGCAAACGTTCCATTTTGTGACTGTTCCTGAAGAGAGACCAATGTATCTATGCCCTTCTTTTTTTTTTATTTCATTCCATATAAATTAAATTGACCATGGCATTCAGAAAGCTGCCATCATTGCTGTAAAATGTTTATTATTTTCAATGAAATGACGTGTTCAAGTGCTTCCTTTATTTTCGTTACATTCTAGTACAATTGAGTAGAGATAGAATAAGATCATATAGCCATCAAATGAACAAAAATCTCCAAGACACTTGATATAACCTTAAGCAATGTTTATATATATATATATTCTGGAAAATAAAAGGCTTAGTCTGGAAAATTGATTCATGTTGTGTCCAAAATTTACAATAATTAGAATATATTAAAGTGAACAATGGAATTCTCAAGTCTGTCATGTCACTCTTTTTATGGGGGGTTCATTGCAGAATGAGGCTCCCAATGGAGTTGCTTTTACATCACAGAACCAATCTGTAGCAGCATTTGTTGGTGCAGACAAGGCTGCTTTCTACCACTGTGCATTCTACCGCACCCACAATACTCTATTTGATTACAAGGGCAGGCATTATTATGATCATTGCTACATACAGGGCTTAATTGACTTCATCTTTGGCCGTGGAAGGTCTATTTTCCAAGTAGGTGCTAAACTGGCTTCACTTTTGAATTGAATCATAAACGAAGTTAAACCACAGGGAAATAAGAATGCCGCTTCAAATGCTGATGCAGGGCCGCGAGATCTTTGTGATTTATGACATGAGGGGGGAGATCTCTAGATCAATCACAGCACATAATAGGGAAAGGAAAATGAAAATGACAGCGGGTTTGTTTTTGCCAAAAGGGAAGGTTTATGGGGTTGGCGCTGATTATCTGGGAAGACCCAAAGGTGCCTATTCCAGGGTGGCTTTTACAGAGACCTGTCTTTCCAAGACCATTGTCCCTGCAGGCTAGACTAACAGGAGTTATGATGTAGTGCAGAGTAAGAAATCTTAATTTTCCTTGGCTATTTATGTGCATTTACTAAATCAACAATCGTTGTAGAATGCTTTCTAGTGCCTATTCATACCTTAGGGCCCTTTTTTTTTTTTTTTCTTTTCTTGGATTGGAACAGCAATCTTTTCCAGGTCTACGACTGCTACAGACCAGGAGCAGATACAGAAAATCGGGCTCTTTTATCTGAACTTACTGAAGAAGAAGCTGAACCATTAATGTCCATCAATTTCATCCACAGCAAGGAATGGCTACTAATTTGGCTATGAACTTACTCATTTGCAAGTGGTGAACGCCGCTAGACCTATTAGTATGTCCGGCTAAGTACTGTTTTGCCAGTCTTGAGAATGTGAAGCAAACCTGCTTGAAGCCTCTAGGTCTCTGCTTCTATGAACGCATACAATGCTGCAATCATTGTGTTCAAATTTGCGTACTAACCTAATGCACGACTATTTGTATCCTGTTTTCCTGGTGCTCTGAACTACGAAGGTGTGCGCTAGGAATTCTTCAAGCATCTTCCTTATGAAAGTTTCTGCAATCCTCTTTTTATGATATCCAGACTGAAGCAATAGAACTTTTAGGACGAGCCGATTGTAATGCGGAATGTCGATGTAATTAAAGAATATGGCTCAGGGTTCAAGCCTGAAGGCCCCAACCCGAGCTATCCACACGACAGCTTCATCCTCGCATACAGTGTGCTTAAACTTGAGAAAATATTGAATGCAAAGACTCTCGACCCTCGTTACTTTCATTGGTTTACAATCCTCAATTGTGTTCCAATTCTCAGATATTTCTTGCATATGATGATCTTCATTCTTTTCTTACATTTATTTTAAATCTAATTTTTGAAGATTCTCTCTTTATTGCGATTAACAGCGTCTGTCAGTTCCCGGAATCAAATGCATATTCCAAAGAAAGAGAAATACTTAAATTTACGCATGAATGTAAAATAGCAAGGCAATGCTGCCTTGGGCTTTTATTCTCGTAATATTTAGGGAGCTCGAAAACTATAGTAGTCAACGCTAGCTTTCCATAATTAACTTTTGAATTAAGGATGACCGCCAAATCCTCCACCGGAGCCACCACCAACGCCCCCTCCACCACCTTTACCACCTCCAAATCCACCACCTGCACCGCCTCCAATGCCACCACCAGCACCTCCACCTAGTCCTCCCCCAGTGCCACCACCAATTCCCTTACCAATGCCGCCACCTGCACCACCCCCACCACCAATTCCTCCACCAGAACCACCGCCAACGCCTACTCCACC